>JAQQAC010000477.1:25565685-25666502 GCA_029783875.1 Phataginus tricuspis | reverse complement strand
CAAAGGACCTCAACCAGAGTGACTTCATGAGTAGTAAACACAAAGGAACCATCTTCTTGTGTGATGTAATGAGCGATGCACCTAGAGAGGACTGAGCCCTGTAATCAGAAATTGGGGACTGGTAATGGAGGTCAGAAAGGTTTTCCCCCTTGAAGTGAGAATCAGAATAGATACCCACGTTTGGAGATAGAAAATTTTGCTAGGAATAGGTTCAAGAAGCAAGATGAACAGAACTTTAAATAAAGCTGGGATAACAAGAAAAGAGGGGAAATAGTCCTCAACAAGTGAGAAAATATCCCACGGGATAGTAATTATGATAGATTTGACCTATGAAAGAATATTAATGAGTGTCATACTTAAATTTATTTTAACATGGCTAATATGGAAAGATGTCATTTAATACCTATTTTAATATTAAAACTGACTATCGAAATTCCTAAATAATGTATTAGTTACTTCATCAACTCCTGAGGCTTTAGAGTCAACATGTTGAAACATTTAATAACTCCAATGTTTGTGTGTTATTGCACACCTCTGAGAAGCTGACAACTACCTATAGCGCCCTCTGCACACTTTGAAATGTCAGATTACTATGTCTGGTCATTCATCTTTTTTTATTCATTTTCGTTTTCCTACTAAATGCCAGCACATCTCTTGGAAACTTGCAAGGTGAGAGGTAAAGTGTCACTATCATCAGGGTTCTCTCTGGAATCACCTCCAAGTTACCTAGGTGGTCCTCCAATAGACTTTTTCTGCCAGTATCTGATATAACCACCATATCTCCCTCCGCCACCCCTTCCCCACCATCTGTCCCCACTCTGCACCACGCTGCATCTACTTCAGGGTTGTAGTTACTCACTACAGAGGATGTGGACCATTTGGAGTTACTCAACCTCTTTCAACTCCCTCCCTGTATTTTGGGTTTTACCATCCAAAGGTAAAAACCAGAAAAGCCCCTTTTCCTGACAACCCTACATTTAAGAAGTACAGGTTTAGCCATCTGACACATTTTTTTGAAACTTTGATTCAGGAAGGAACAAGGTGAGGGGCAAGCCTGAGGCAGGGACCTCGATCTCTGGCCAGTGCTGTGCCAGAGCAGAGATTAGTGTTCTAGTCTGGTGCAGCACCAGTAGGGTTTCTACTGTTCTCTGCCAACCTGTATAATTCAGTTACTGTAGTCCCTGAGGGGTGCTTGGGTGCTGTTCATGAAGGGACACCTTTAGGGCCTCTCTGGCCCTTGTTGAAGGATACTTCAATATCTTTAATGAATTTATTTTCTGCCTGTATTCTGATTTTGGAAATAAGAAATGTGATAGAAAATCTATCAATGCTGTAGCTCTGGGCCAAAGGGGGTTTCAGCTCCAGGCAAGTTCACTCTGGATTCAGAGGTGGAAAAATGACAATGAAACACTGTGGTAAAAAGGGTCTTATACCAAGCTTTGTTCTCATAGCAGTAGGTCAAGTGCTAGAATTCCATCCTTCTCCAGGGCAGTCTGCAAGTAGCAAGTCCATCTCTGTCTCTTCCTCTGATCTAGGTTCTGTCTCTCCTCCAGGCTCTGCTGTGGCCCACAGGTGCTGCTCTCCTCTGCTCTGGTAGCACTGTGCAGAGCTATTTTAATAGCAACGCAGGCAATATTGGCTTCTTGCCGATGGGTATGTAAGCATGCACCTGCGCAGTAGGTTAAGTATTACATCATTACACATACACAGTGGGTGAGTGGATTAGAATCAGGTAAGGATCCTGGCCCTGGAGCTTCCATTTTCCCTAAAAATACTCATCAGTACTTTCCTCTCTCCATGTGTCCTGAAAGAATGTTCTCTTCTGCTCATTGATTTCAATTTTCCAGTAAAAATACTCACTCCAAGGGCAAAACTTTATTTGAAGACATGTGCAATCGCTCTTGGACAAACAGTATCTTGAAATGACCTGTATCACTGCAGAGAAATTAATTAAATTTGCATTAATTTTGATAATCAGGGAGTTAGATAAGATACTTATTAAGTTTTATGTGGTGAATTCTGCTGTAGATATAAAATTATGAAAATGAAAGTTGGTAAGTGAAGAAGTTTCTGACACAAATATGAGCTGAACTCAAACATTTTTTCATAAAATGAGAATTGTCTACAAAATATTTGAAAGTATAGAATATTCTTACATTTTAAAATTTAAGAATCATTCAATGATAAATGGAGCTTCTATAGCTATATTTGAGCTTAACATTAAATGTCTGGTTAATAAGATAAAGCTTGTTAAACATATTAGTTGGAAACTGACTAATACCAATGACATTTAAGAACTAAAATAAACATTTGCCATATTAGCTGTCTGTGCTACACAGGATTAGAGTAATTTAGTGTGAAAAGGAAATGTAATTCAGTGTATCAGAATAGCTAAATAAAACAAAATATAATATGCTCTAATGACTCCTCTTATTTTAGATGCAAACTTTCATGTCATTAGTTCTTATTAATACCCCACCATCATTTATTCTTCCTTTTAGGATCTTGTTTTCATAATCCATTTTTTAAAGTGTTTGGATAGTCATAAGACTTTTAGTTTGGGGGTTTTATTTGTCAATCTTTTTCATTATTATAATATATCTGGTAATGTTTTCTGGATGACATAATAAAACTGGCAAAATATACCAGCAATAAGGTATATAGTATTTTTGTGTTCCTAATAGCTTCTTTACTTTGTAAATCATTTAATAGATGTAAAAATATGTGCATTGATTTGTATATTCAAATTAAAAAATGGTATCAATTAGTTTTCATGGAAACCTGTCACTAGATCTTAACAGCACATACAAAAAGCATGCTGCTATCTTCTCTCTAATATAAACAAAATGTATTAGCAATCATAATCTTTCCATAAAATATAATAATGAGTCAAACTTCATATTCATAATTTATATGTTTTAATCCACTTCTGCAAACTTCATAATATAACTGTAAGTCAACAGCTTTTATTGAGGAATTATATGTTTAAAGGGGAAATTTGTGAATAGCTGAAGAACACAGAACTCCTATTATTTAGGTATATATAAAATAGTTCAATGATATTCATCACACAAAGTGAACTGAGACACGTCTTCTAAAATAATGAATTAGTTAAAATTAATCTAGTGAAGGCAGTTCACAATATTTAAAATTTAGTGTTTTTTAAAAGATTAAATAAAATATTCTATATAATACTCTCTTTGCTTCCTCTGAAAATGTACAGATGTAAATAAAGGACCATAAAAATCTAAATTTTAGTGAGGTTAATTGCATGTTTGGACAGTGTTTTAACAAATAAAGTGTGTATATGGGCTTTAGTGTGATGCAATATGGTGGAAACTTATCTGGGTCTTGTTTGATTTCAACCCTTCCACAAGGAATGCATTTTGTTGACAGCTGCTGCAGCCTTGAGAACAATTTTCATTGCACAGAGCCTACTGTGAACCTCTTCAGATGATCAATGGGAAAACAGCAGCAGTGGTTAAACCATGACTTTAGTAGTGGGAAAACAACTGGAAGCTCAGAGTGCAGATGCATTATAGATTGATATAAGAATTAGCTCTTCTTTAGACCCTAGGCATATTACTTTTCAACATCTGTCTTTGATTTGTTAAATAAAGTCTGTTTCCTTCCTGTTTTTGTCTTTTGCATTTTTTTTTCTGTTCTCCATCTTGCCTTTTCATCTCCATTCTTTTTCCTTTTAATCTTATTATTAAACTTTATTTTTCTGTCCCCCACATCGCATGGTCATTATAGAGAATTCAAGTTTTCTTTAATAAGTATGTCATATTTAAATATATTTAATGTATATATTTAATAAATGTATATATCATATATTAATATATTTATATTCATACTCATATACATGCATATGTGATACATTTTACTTAAATATTAAACGATATAGTTTCTTACAGTTACCTTTCATTAAGCAACACAAAAAATTATAAATTAATTTCTTCTATGGGCTTATATTTTTCATTTTCAATATGGCCCCATTTTAGCAAGTTTTGGTTACTCTAAAAAGGTCATATTCCTAATATAGAGAATTATATTTGTAGTTCTTAAATTTTGGTAACAGGAAAAATGATATTATATCATAGTTTTCTAAAGTAATTGTCATTGTCTCACAAGGTGTAAAGGAAGTGTTGACATAGTGTAAAAAGCACTATATTGGTACTAGATTAAGTGTAGATTTTAAAGTTATCTCACTTGCTAGGTTCATTATGTAAGCAATAACTAACATCCTACTCATTGTTAAATAGGGAACTTAACGCCTTCTCTGACTAAATTGTAGGGTCATTAAAATAGTTCATAAAGATAATATATATATGGGGAACATGCTCTATAAATCATAAATTGCATTGTAAAGATATTAATGTAAATGTGCATTGATTGTAAAAATTATTCTGTCTTATCTTTTAAATTCAAAATATTTCATTTAAGATTCGTACTAGATAGGGTGAACATGTAAGTAGGAGTTTGTCCTGATTTGTCTGCTTTCAAAAATGGATAATATCACTAATATAGATTATCTACATTACAAAGGAAACTGTAGGAGACACATTTCTCAAAATTCCCTAACCTACAGAATTTTGGGTTAAAATTCTGGTGAGATAAATGTGTGTAATTTTTGAAAGACAAAAAAAAGAAGAGAAATGCCATTATTTTTTAGAGGCATCTGCAGGCTACCTGTAGGCAGACATGAAATCAACAGCAGCTTCCTGACGATCTCCTGAGAATCAGTCATTTTACTGAGGCAAACAAGCCGTTGGGTGCATCTCAAAACTGCCTTAAAATTGTAGCAAAGTGAACTTTGCCGGTAATGACATATATCAATATTAGATATACTCTGGCACAAGGCACTGAGAAGAATACAGCATTGCTTCTGATGGTATCTTTGCCCACAATGCATGACTTCAATATGATAACAAGTAAACATCAGGCAAACATAAACTTAGGGACATTTCTGCCAATGCTCTGTAAAACTTGCAATGTCTCAGAGATGAAACAAAACAAACAAAAAGTATTGAGGATATGAAAAGAGTAGAGGACACTGGGGAGACATAACAGTGTTAATATGATATGAAAACCTAGATTGGACTCTGGAGCAAAACAAACAAACAAAAACATCAGTGAGAAAATTGGTGTGCAATTTGAATATCTGCAGATTAGCTAATAGTATTATATTGACATTAATTTCCTAGTTTTAATAATAGTGCATTGTTATATAGAATGATAACATCAGTGGAAGCTGAGTGAAGGGATCCTCTGCTCTTTTTACTGTTTTTGCAACTTTTCTAGGTCTAAACTTACTTCAAAATGAATGTTTAAAAAAATTACAGCAACTTACTGGGTTTTGAGAATTTTCTGCTGCACTGTTTCCAATTGAGACTTCAGTGTTGGATTCCCTAATTTTTGGTCCTTCAACTCTACTGAGTCTCATAACATCTTAATATGTTAAACATTTGTTATCTTTAATATTTAGATAAGTTCTGTAGCTCCAGGCAGAAGGGGGTTTCAGCTTTAGGTAACTTCTCTCTGGATTTGATGAGACCAAATAACAACAATGAAATGTTGGGGGTAAGAAGGGGCTCATAACAAACTTTATTCTCAAGCTAGTAGGTCTAGTGTTAGAATCACATCTGTACCCAGCAGTCTGCAAGTAGCAAGTTTCCATCTCTGCCTCTGCTCCAGGCTCTGTCTCTGCTCCTAGTTTCTGCTCTCCTGATCTCTTGCTGTCCTCCGCTCTTAGCACTGGGTGGAGCATCGTATGTACACAGTGGGTGAGTAGGTTAGAATCAGGGGAGGGTCCTGGCCATGGAACTTCCATTTTCCCTACAAGCTCTGTGTTTCATGATAACCAGTAACTGATACAGTTTGAATATTAAAAATGGTCACAAGGAAACACATGGGGATTTATTAAACACTGGTATATTAAAGAGGCAAATCTGGAAATTTTTTTCTTATTGAGTATTTGAGGTTATGTTAATATTTTTAAGGATTAAAAAGAAATCTAATACTTTTCCTATGATTAGAACCCTAGAATAGAGGAATTGAGATAATATTAAAATAGGTGAAAATAACACATGATCATAGGTCTTTAAGGAAATCATGTAATCGATCATCAAATCACTAATTTCTAATGTCTTATAGCATGTGTTTGCTGCTGCTGTGATTTAAAAACTATAATTAAGTATTAATATTAATTTAAAAACATAATTACTGGGGAATGCAGTACATAACTATTTCTGAAGAAACTTTATTCAAAGTGACACATTAAAATGTCATTCCTCTAGAGATTATTGGCAATGAAACTCATTTGAAATTTCATTAACTATGTATATACAATTGTAGAAAGGCCTTGGTAATTCTCTTATTATTGAAAAGTGCATATCAATTTATGTAGCCAGTGAATACTGGATCTGTAGCATACAATTTACTTCAACCCAGTAAAACTACATGTTGGATGAAATGAATCCACTAAGGATAACTACACTATTCACTAAATTAATTAAAAAACAAATGTACACACAGATTTTTGAGGGGTTATTATTCATATGTCTTCCCAATCCTGTGTTCTGTGATATCATATGAAACACACTAGGGTAATCAGCAAACATCAAAACTCAAGGATTTTTAATTAATTTTTTAATTTTGGAAAACAAATCATTAAACATTTATCAGCACAAGATTCACTGAGGGCCATCTTTAGAGACCAGCTATCATAAACACCTTTTATTTTACAGGAATACCCTTTAAAATAAGAAAGGATTTATGAGTTCCCAAGTTTATATTGCATACTAACATGATTAAAATATTTTTCTGTAATTTGAAACATTTGCTGATAGATTTATATTGGGATATATTTGGCATTGGAAAATAGCATAGTTTTGTAACTAAAAGTTTACCCTATTAACTGATGAAATTTGTGGTAGATGCTCATGTATAATATGAATATCTTTCACATTTCCAAAATCAGATTTTCCCTATTTCCAAGCTTTTGAAATCAAGGACTGTGTTATTCTCCAGCAAACATATAAGCAACAACCAAAAGGCAACAAAATTCAAATTGGATAAATTTAATAAGTAACAACTATAGGAGAGAAATTTTTTTTTACTAATAGAAATTTTTCAGTAACAGAAGTGTTTAACTAAAATTTTCTGCTTGTTTTTCTGTATGTTGTTAGATTAAAGTTCTGATTATAATCAAATTAATAGATTAAAAATAATGGAGACATATTCTGGACAGCAATATGCTTATTAACCCAGGAGTTTTCCTATTTGAAAACTGGAAAAGAGCTTCCAAGTGTGAGTTGTTCCTGAAGAAAATATAATTAAACAATTGCACAGAGAGAATATGTTATCTCCATGAATAATATATATTAGGAAGACAGAAAGCAGATATTTTAGCTTGACCTTACCAGTGGGATCTATTTCAAGACTCTTGTGTAAATTGATTGTGTATTTGATCTGAACAAAGGTAACAATATTTGTTTTCTCTAAGCAGGGTTACTAGCATTTGTTCTGATTTTAATACTTTCCAGTCCATTTAACTCAGTAAAGAGTTTCTAAGCACAACACTGTGAATAAAAATCTGAATAGAACAAGAAAATCAAAATATTATTTAAGGTGGGTTTAATTTCCTTTAAGATTCATTCTTGCAATACATGTATAAACTAAATAACCGAAGACAAATTAGAAGAAAGAAGCAAAATGAGTAACAGACATCAATCATGACCTAATCTTTTAGAATATGAAAAATATTGGAAAGGATAGAGACTATATGACCAAAGTGCCCTAGTAACATAGAGAAACAGATTTGTTGAAGGCCCATACTCTTGTCAGCTTTACAGTGTTTGTCCTTATTAATTGCCAGAACAGCCTTAATAATTATCATATGTATATTAAATCACAGGTACACAAGTCTTGAAAAAGTTTATATGTCATCATGCAGTTTGTAAGCGAAAGTGTTGGAGTTTGGTCTCAGATTTTTCTAATTTAATAGGTCTTTGATATTTCAAAACAGCTGTTTTCCTTCAGTGTAAAATATGCATTCATTGGCAATGTGATGAAAAGGGAAAATACTGTGGCTTCTACCTTAAGAAACTGAATTTCTAGTCTTAGTTTTCAAGCATAAATTGCTGTGGTAATTATGGGCATATTTAACGTGTCTATATCTCACATTTAATACTTATAATGAAGAGAAAGAACTGAATACTTATCTATATTCTACACATAAACCTCCATGATTATTCCTATCAATTTCATTTGTCCCTTATGAAAATGAAAAATTATTTTCCTTCTCTGAAGAACTACTTGTTCCAAGCATATAAGCATATATTAAATAATTATGACTATTTTTTTCCACTGGATATCAGTGAAGCATAAGCACACAAGACATTTAAATTATATAATATCAGAAACTATTTAACATTAGAAATATAGAAATTGAATTTCAAAAGAACACTTTCAGGAGTCTTTTTCTTATTTAAGCTGGGTGCTTATGTACACGGTAGTAATATTCACAAGACTAGGCTAATTTCTTACTGGAAAGTTGACAGATAATCAAATCCCTTTACAGGCCCAGGAAATGAGTACTTCAAAAAATATCTTCATGCAAAGTACCATTTCCTAGAAAAAATATGTATATGTACAAATCACAATTTAAGAATAATTATACACAAAACATATATCTATATATATATAAACAAGCAAGATGATCATGTAAAGCATCAGCCCTCAATCTTTGTGGCAATTTAATGGACTAGATAATGATTGCTTTTAAGCTCTAAAATTATACAATTTTTGGCAATTTGCATGAATAATGTGGTCTTTGGAATATATACATTGCTTTCCACATTATCTTTTTTCGTCTGAAACTTTCTTTGAATGGAAAGTTTAAGCCCCTGACTTCTTCCTCAATGAGACATGTTATATTCTTAAGAACGACTTTGCCCTCTCCTGCACACACGTATGTATTTAGAAATGTACAGATAAAAATGTTTTTCTTACTTAGGGATCAAACTCTTATGCTCTAAGTTTATGTAACTTAACAAAGACAGACATTACCAACTTCAAAACATTTTTATTTAATTTTTTGGAACAGAAATATCTAACAAACATCACAAATTACAGGTGAAATATAAAAATTATTCCTACAAAATGCGAGAAAAATACTAGGGTCACTGCAAAAACGGTGGTGTTCCTTGTTGTCCTGGAGGTTATAGACAATGAAAGACAAAAACTGGTTTGCTTCAATGAAGGGATTGACTTCTGTTATGGGTAGTATGGATGATTAGGTAACTGTCACATAACTAATTTTGGATCTCAGAAATAAAAATATTTGAATATATAGAGAAAGATATAGAAAAAGTTAAGTAAACATTCATTTAAAAAAAATGAAGTGGAAACATGAATGGAAATTCGGTTATGATTTCTAAAGCCAGCATCTGGCCTAATGGTTTTTGCTGATTCACAAAAACTGACCCTTGAGGGTAATATATCCACTGTCTGGCTCTTAACACTGATAAAAACTACTGTTCTTATTCCTATCACTAAAAAGTACCTATTTTATGTACTTTCTTAAAAGTTTTGTCTACTTTTAACCTTATGTAATCCTACAGTATGTATTTTTTTTGTGCTTGATTTCTACCTCTATTTTATATAGTTGAGATTCATCTATGTTGTTCTGTAGTTGCAGATTGTTCATTTACATTGCGATATAGAATTCTATTTCAGTTAGTGCTTGTTTCCTTATAATCTCACAGCATATCAAATCACCCCACGGCATAGTGTTTTAAACACTAACTTTCTATCCACTCATCATTCTCCAGGGGGAGCTGGAGTTCCAGGCAGAGCTCAGTGAAGATGGCCCGTATTTACCCTTTGTGTTGGCTGACATAACTTACATGTTTGCAGTCACATGGCAGTCAGGTGGCAACTAGCTCAATCCCAATGCGTTCACTCACACGTCTGGTAGTTGCCTTGGACAATGGAAGCAACTGAGGATCATGTATCTCCTCATTCAACAGACTAGCCTGAGCTTCTTTACCTTTACCTGAGCTGCTCCAGTAAGAACACATTTTATATGATTCTGATATGATGTTTGTTGATTTTCTACTAATCAAGTTAAGTTACATGACCAAGTCTAAATTCAAGGCATGAAGACGTAGATTTCACTTCTTAATGGACTCATGTTGCAAAGGATCATGGGAATATTTTGACCATTACTTTTCTAATCTTCCTTAGCACCCTCTGGCCAAAATGATCTATTTTATTCCCATATAAAAGAGATACTTACCTTCATCCAAGAACCCCCAAAGTTTCACCCAATTATACCACCAAACTTAAATCCCCTAATCTTTTCATTATTATCAGATGTTGATAGCCATGAAGTACGTCAGGTTCAGTTCCTTGGTGAGGCTCCTCTTGATCAAAGAACCTGTGAACTAAAATGTCAGGGCATAACTTCACCAGTGTTTTATTTGGTGTCTGCTGATCACAGTTATATATTGCAGTGAGTTGGTGGGGAAGGTAGAGGTTGTCTGCTGGCTGACCTGACACGTATGTCTGCAACTGGCTAGTGAGACAGTGACAACCGGGCTTTCTGTCTCATCATCCAGCTGGTTGTTGGCAAAGCCTCATGTAAAAGAACCTTCCGAGTGTTTGTGATAACCCGGTTTGCAAATGTTCCTTGACTAAAATTTAAGTTGCATGGAAAAGCCCAGGCTCAAGAAATGGCAAGGGAATCTACATTCATTCAAGAGTGAAGGAATCTGTGCCAGGTTTGACAATCTAAGGCTATTATGAACAGTGCAGCTAGGATGATTCTTGAATAGGTATATTGGTGAAAATGTATAACTTCTCTGTTGGGCTCTTATATAAGAATAAAACTTCTAAATTTGTTTTACTAATAGGTTTTCAAGAAAATTACACATTTTACCCAAATTATCCTGTGTATTAGCACCATTTTTTAAAACAATAGCCTCTTATTTTCTTAACAACTGTAGGAGCTGCAGTGATATCCCATTTTCCATTTCTGATACTGGTGTTTTGTGTTGTCTCATATTTTTCCTTATCAGCCTTACTAACAATATATCGATTTCATTTTCCTTTTTGAAGAATTATCTTGTGACTTTGCTTACTTTTAATATTATATATTCATTTTGATTTGATTTCTGCTTGTATATTTATTTCCTTTTACATCTTTGAGCTGATATGTTTTTTCTTTTGCTACTTTTTTGAATGGATTCGTAAAGTTTTTAGCCATCCATAGAGAAAATGAAAGTTCCCATGGCCAGGATTCTCACCTGACCATGGTCAGCTTACCCACTACACACATGTAGGCAATACGTTATTATTAACTTTATATAAAGGGCTCTGCCCAGTGCTCTGGGCTGCATGGCTGCAGGAGAGCAGAGACTGGAGCAGTGGCAGTGCTGAGAACAGAGACTGAGACAGCTGTTGGGGCAGAGAGGCCCAGAGGCAGAGACAGTCTTGCTGCATGCAGAGTTGACCTGAGGCGGACAGGATTCTAGCACTTGACCTGGCACCATGAGAATAAAGCTGGGTATAAACCCTTTCACCACAAGAATGTTCCATTGTCATTTTTCGGTCTCCCCTAACCAAGAGTGAACTTGCCTTGGGCTGAAGCCCATTAGAGAGACATCATCCTTTTATTTTTTCTTAATATATGCATTTAATACTACAAATTTACCTCTAAATATGTTTTGGCTTGATCTCACATGTTTAAACAAGCCACATAATTAATATCATTCACACTAATATATTTATAATTTCACTGTAACTTTATCTTTGACTTATGGGTTATTTAGAAGTCTATCCTTTTTGTTTCCAGGGAGTTGGGGATTTCCTCATTGTCTTTTCCTTGTTGATTTTTTGTTTAATTTTATTGTGATCAGAGAACATGTGCTGAGATATCGATTCCTTAAAATTGGCTAAGATTTGTTTTAAGCCAAAAATATTCTCAATTTTTGTTTCATATACATTTGGACAAGTTGGTATTCTGTCACTTTAAGATGCTTTTCTCAAATCAGTCACTCTCTCCTTGTATTTCTCTAATTTGTTATTGTTTCTCCAGATTATCTGCACCTTTCTGATTTTTTTTTCCATTTATTTTATAAGCTACTTGGTGAAATATTAAGATCACCCACTAATTTATAGATTTCCTTGCAAATTACTTTTACTTTCTACTCTTCTTTTAAGTGTTATTTATGAAAATGTTATATTATCAGACATACTATCCAAATTTATGAATTTTTTTATCTTCTCAAGAAAAGGCAACTTTATATGGTAGGGATTTACTTCTAGAAATTCTTCTTCCTTAAAGTCTTCTTTTATGATATTATTATAACTTCACCAGCTTTCATTATTTACTTTTTGAAATATCTACTTTTGAAATTTTACTTTAAAGCTTTACTTTAAAATTTTATCTCTTTATATCAATTTTTTAATCAAATCTTGTTTTTAAAATTGGCACAGTAATAAACATATGGCTTATATTTAAATATTCCATCTTACTCTCTATATTCTATCTCACGGTCCTTTTTTTGTGTTTCTTATCCAATCTCTTCTACCTTCTTTTGGACTATATATATAAACATATGTGGGTTTTTATGTGTGTGTACAGAGCTTATACTTTCATTTAAACAATTATTTATAATTTTCCTCTATTAACACCTTACTCATGATTTTTATAAATCCTTTGTTACCTTTGAGATTATAAATTGCATACTTGATTTATAGTTGAATACTAAGTATTGCTTTAGTTGGTTGGACATTTACTTCTACATATATTTTTAAATTCATAAAGCATATGCTATTATTTCACAGTCAATATTCAATCAGTATTCTCTGTATTTACTAAACACCTTTTTTCTTTTCTTCTGTACTCCTTGAGGCAATTTTGTTTTTCCCTTTCTTTTTGTTTTATTGTTTTTGCATTATATCTCCATTTAGTACTGATTAGTATTGTAGGTTGCTGGTGAGGAGTTATCTTTTTTGCTTGTCTAAATATATCCTAAACTTTCTTCCAATTTCAAAGCACATTACAGTGAATTTAGAAATTTTTGTTTGGTCCTTACTGTAAGCACTTTAAATACAGCATTCCCTTTGCATTTGGTGTCAAATCCAAAAAGTCATTGCTAAGAGCAATGTTAGGAGCTGACCTTTGATGTTTTCTTCCAAGAGTTTTACAGTTTCAGGTCTTACATTTAAATCTGTAATTGATTTTGAGTTGATTTTTGTGTATGGTGTAAGATAAGGGTCATTTCATTCTTTTGTACGTGGCTATCCTGTTTTCCCAGCATCATTTATTTAAGAAACTATCCTTTCCCCAGTGTATATTCTTCCCTACTTTGTTATGAGTTAATTTAGGCTATATACATAGATTTGTTTCTGGCCTCTCTATTCTGTTGCACTGATATATGTGTCTGTTTTTATGACTGTACCATAATGTTTTGATTGCTATAGCTTTTTAACATAGTTTGAAATCAGGAAGAGTGATACCTACTGCTGTGTTTTTTCTCAAGATTTCTTTGATTATTCAAAATCTTTTGTGGTTCCATATGAATTTTAGGGTTGTTTGTTTTATTTCTTTGAAAAATGTCATTGGAATTTTAATAGGGATTTTACTGAATCTGTATTTGTTTTGGGTATTATGGACATTTTAACAATATTATTTCTTCCAATTCATGAACATGGAATAGCCTTTCAATCATTTGTGTCTTCTTCAATTTCTTTTATCAATGTCTTAAAGTTTTCAAGTATTCAGGTCTTTCATCTCATTGGTTCAATGCTTTTCTAAGTATTTTATTGATTTTAATGCTATTATGAATAGGATTGTTTTCTTAATTTTTCTTACCAATAGTTCATTGTCAGTATGTAGAAACAGAACTGATTTTTATGTATTGATATTGTATCCTACAAATTTAGTGAATTCATTTATTATTTTTGACCATTTTTTCATGGAGTCTTTAGGTTTTCTATATATATTATGTCATCTGCAAACAATTTTTCTTCTTCCTTTCTGATTTGGATGTTTTTATTTCTTTTTCTTGCCTAATTACTGTGCTTAGGACATTCAGTATCATGTTAAATAAAAGTGGCAAAACTATACATCTTTATCTTGTTATCGATAGATCTTAGAGTAAAAGCTTTCAGCTTTCTTTTCACCACTGTGTCTGATGTTATCTGTGATTTGTCATATATGGCTTTTATTGTTTTGAATAGATTCCTTCTATACCCAGGGTTTTGGAGGTTTGTTTAAATCATGAATGTTGAAAATGCTCTAATGCTTTTTTTGTACCTGTTGAGATGATCGTGTGATTTTTATCCTTTTTTTAATGTGTGCTGCTGTTATTGATTTGGATATATTGAATCATCCTTGTATCCCATGTATAAATAACAATTGATCATGGTGTCTGAGCCTCTTATTGTGCTATTGAATTGGTTTTGCTGATATTTTGGTGAGAATATCTGCATCTATGTTCTTTAGGGATATGGGCCTGTGTTTTCTTTTCCTCTAGTGTCCTTGCATGGCTCTGGTATCAGGGTAACACTGGCCTCATGAAATGAGTTTGAATGTGTTCCCTCCTCTTCACTTTTTGAAAGAGTTTGAGAAGGATTCTTCTTTGAATTTTTGGCAGAATTTACCAGAGAAGCCATCTGGTCCTGGAGTTTTCTTTGTTGGGAAGTTTTGATTACTTACTCAATCCCCTTGTTCATTATTGATGTGTTCAGATTTTCCTATTTCTGCATGATTCGGTCTTGGTAGGTTGTATGTATCTAGGAACTGACCTAATTCTTCTGTTATCTAGTGTGTTTGTGTATACTTTTACATCATAATTTCTTACAATCATTAGTATTTCTGTGATATCAGTTGTAATGTCTTTCACTTCTGATTTTACATGTTTGAGTCTTATCTCATTTTTCTTGGTAAGTCTAGATAAAGGTCTGTCAATTTTATCTTTTCAAAAAAACAGTTTTTAGTTTCATTGATCCTTTCTATTAGCGTTTTAGTCTCTATTTCATTTATTTCTGCTCTGATTTTTATTTCCTGCCTTCTATTAACTTTTGGCATTTTTCTTTTTAATTTTTTTCTAGTTCCTTGAAGTATAAATGTAGGCTGTTTACTTGAAATATTTCTTTTTTCTTTAGGAGTTTATCACTAAAAACTTTCCTCCAAGAACTACTTTTGCTGCATCCAATAAGTGTTGGTGTATATGGTTCCATTTCCATTTGTCTGAAGATACTTTATGATTTCTTTTTTAATTTCTTCTTTGGCCCAGTGGTTGTACAGGAGCATGTTGCTTAATCTCCATAAAAGGCAAATGCCATGATTACAGTTTTCTTAAATGTATTAACACTGGTTTGTGCCTAATGTATGATCTATCTTGAGAATGTTCCATGGGTACTCGAGAAAAATGTGCATTCTCGCGCTGTTGGATGGAATGTACTATATGTGTCTGTTAGGTCCATCTGGTCTAACATGTAATTTAAGTCCATTATTTCCTTATTGATTTCCTGTCTTGGTGACCTATCCACTGTTGAAAGTGTGGTACTGAAGTCCCCTACTTTTCCTGTATTGCTGCCTACTTCCCCCTTCAGATCTGTTACTCACATTAAATAGGCACACCTTTATTTATTACTAAGTGTAAATGGCGCAGTGGTTCATTGTCTAAGGGGAAGGGGAAGAGCTTCAGGCTGTCCAAGTTAGGCAAAGCGCTGCCAGGGGAAATTTGGAGTTTGAAGTTTAGAAGTTCAGAATCATGAAAGTTGGGTAGGAAGACCCTAGTTATCTCAGAATTTAAGTTTCTTATATTGAATCATAAGTCTATGATGCAAAGGTATTAGTTTTTGAATTGTCATTCAGACTGTTTTAGTTTAATAATAGAATTTTTACAATTATTGGGAATTCTTCCCATATTCTTGTAATCTTTTTTATGTAGGTTTTATTTCACAGATTTTCATGATCTTTTCCATTATTTTCTCCTTTTGATTTTTCTTAGTCTTCTAAATAGATATGAGATAGTAAATAACCAGTTATTAACTTGAAAGTATGTTAAACCAAAAACCAGCAACTATTTTAAATAAATGATTCTTTGCTATGGTTTTAAAAGAAAATGAGCTTTTTAAAATAATTTATGGGAGAAAATTTGGTAAATCCCCTGTTTATTATACAAGATAGCATATTTTTAAAAATTACTGTTAATTACTAAGCACCATTGGATTTCTCAAAATTATCTTTCAATTTTATTTGCCACTAAAGGAATAATTTAAAAGACATTTGAGAGAGCTAACTTGCATTTGTTTCTACTTGATTCTAGGATACAATTTATATAATTATAAAGGGAAATAGTTTCATAAGATTCCAAATATTTTGTATAATTTAATTAATATGAATGGTGCATATTTACTGTAAAAGAGGCAAACAATACTTCCTAATTGATAAATGTGGAAACTACTGTTAATAGTTATTCAAAGTTCATATTTTAATGAATGGTTGAGGAAGGGCTTTTCAATGGAGTTTCTCAGCAAAGCACTATTGGCAATTTGGGTAGGATAATTCTTCTTTGAAAAGCACTGATTGAATACCACAGGATGACCAATATTCGTGGTTCTTTCCACTAAATATCAAAGTAACTCCCCTCAGTCTTCCTCATTCTTGTGTCTACTGAGTGCATGTGGGAAATGATACCTCTTTGGCTTGTAGGCACCTGTATCAGTGGCAGGGATAACTCTTCATCTGAAAGATCCTGGGAATTTATAGGAAGAAGTCCAAGAAGAAACAGTGAAATTCATTCTTTTACCAATTAAATATGTGGGCATATTTAAGAATGTATTCAATGTTTTGCCTAGTGTCTTCTGTATGGAATTATGTGACTGGAATTTTTTTCTGGCATTATTATCAGGAAGTTATTCTTCAAATACATGGTTTATAAAAATGCATTTTGATTAACTTCAAATCTATCTCATTTTTATAGTCTCACTCTCACATGTTACCTCCTTTTATATATTAGTTTGTTATACTGCACTTTAGCTTGCTCGATTTTCTGATTCTATTTTAGCAACCTTATTTTATTTAAAGGTAAGAATATAAAAACAAATGTTCTTCATATATTTACACAGAAAAGAAATTATAAAACAAAGAAAATGAGCCATTCTACACGTATTTTTCTATTTATACTTAGCAGGAAATAGGATGAATTTTTTAGTGAAACATTTTTACTATTCCAGTAACCTACACTACCTTGAAGTGGGAAGCTTACTACTTTTCAGTATTATTTTATTGCTGTCCTTCATTTTAAGCTAGAGAAAAATCTGTTCTGTACCTTAGCTCTCATTTATTAGAAAAATATTTCATTACACAGAGTATTTAAGCACTTCTTATTGTGACTGTAACATATAGTTAACAAAAAGTAAAAAAAAAAAATCAATTCGACTTGAATCTTACTTTTGAATTATGGATGAATGGATTTGTATAATGAAGTGCTTTTGTCATTCAAGTGTTTGTGTTTAAATAAACATTTGATACAATTCTAGCAGGGCTTAAAAGATCTTTTAAACCTAAGAAAAGTGCCTTTAATTGGAAAAGACTTTGCTTATTTTTTAAATCAAATTATTCTCTTGGCAGTACAAGCAGTGTTCTATAATTTGTAGTTGATTCCTCTATCAAGTATGGCTATGCAATATTGAAGCCAAAGAAATATGGCTTCAGAAACATTGTAGGAAGTTAAAATATGGTGATATAAAAAAATAAAAATAATTTAGAGTATTCAAGCAAGCAGCCCTATGTCTTATGTCATTCCTACATATTTAGATAGCAAAGCCAACCTACTTTTAATACAAAGTTATAAATTCTTCAATGCATTTATTTCACTTTCTTAGACATGTACGGCTTAAAATTGCAATTCTAGTAACTCTATGCCAACATGTATATACCCCTTTCTTTCTGGGCAATTTATATAATTAATAGTTCCATGTGCCAGTATACTTCAAGTGAAGTTTTGATTGTTACCTCCTTTACCTGACTTAATTGTAAGCTATTGCCTTCAGATAAACGTCTAGGCTAATTTTGTAGATATGTGTATAATACAGTTTTTTTAGAACATGCCAACATTAATTAAAGAGGTAGAAGGTTTTATGCCTAGAAATAGTTTTAGCTTTAGAAATCTAACAGAAAAAAATAATCCACAGGTTTTAGTTTCCTATTCAACTCAGTAGAGTTGGTGTTATATACCACCATTCCTAACATGGTTTTCTGACTCTGTCTTCATTTTCCTATTTCCTTCTAATGACTGAACTATTATAGTCATAGATTTTTCCCTTCTTCATTTTCTTTTCTCATCTCATCTGCCTCCCAAATGTAACATACAAGTATCTATTTTCTCTCTTTATTCTCTAGGCACTCAATGTTCTTCATTTTACTATAGATGTTGCATTATTGCTTACTGTTTCTTTATATTTTCCATTTACCCTTGAAATATGATTTTTACTTGGTACACATGCTTACCATCAAGGAATATATCTGAGCTCTCTCAAATATCATATCACCTCCAAATCCTCTCTGACTACACTTTGATTTTACCAGTTCTAATCTTGTCTTTTTATTCTCACCAATAATTTTTCCTGTTACTTTTTAAGTCACTCATTAATAAATATTAACTTTCATGTATATTCTTAATGTATGTTTGCATTGTAACCATTTTAGAATTATTTTTGATATGTGTCTCAACAATTCAGCAGCTCAAAAATCAAAAAGTTATACAACACAACCTTCATTATGACAAAGATATTTTTGTTTGACCTAAGTTTAGTCAGACTCCTGAAGGTTCTCCTAGGCCCATTGTGCACTTTGTTATAAACAAATCCAGTTTTAGTAAGAAACCTACCAAGTTAACCAGAGCCCCCTACCCCAAATATCTGATTACCCTCAGTAGCTGATCCTGATTCTCCACCATCCCCCAGATGATGCCTGATTACCCTGGCCTGTCTTCAGAAAGAATTCTGTTAGGCTGGTTTAGCCAGAATCCTATTTACTCTGATATTTCCTCTTAACAACTTTCCAGCCACTGACCTCCGCTTTGCTCTAGCTATAAATGCCAGTGCACGCATGATGTTTCTGGAGTTGAGCCAAGTCTCTTCCCTAACTGTAAAATACCATTGCAGTGGTCCCTATACCTAGCATGAAGGTCCTAGATAAAGTCTGCCTTATTACCTTTAATAAGTATTTCTGAATATCTTTTTTAAGAATTTGGAATTCAGAGTCTGTATATAAAATATATAATGTTTACATCTACACACACATAGGACTTTGTGGAATTTATATAATTAAGAAATTGTTTTTAACTGTCACAGTCCATGATTTTCCCTTTTGAAGATTGTTACTTTGTTCTTGTGACCTTGTGATTTTATGCTCTGAAAAATATAAATTACATTATTATATTATAAATGGAGATGCTTGGGTAATAGCTCCTTTATAGCTCTACTACCTGGCATTCAACTTTTAAAGCTTAAGTATCAATTATTTACTGTAGGTGCTCTAGAAAGGGTTTCAGGAGTAGGGTAGGAAAGGAGGGAAAACTTTCTCTTTATTATATTTAAATAAAATCATTAAGTATCAATTGAGTCAAGAATAAGACAAGAACATATGACTTCATTGATGAGGATAGGAAAGACCAGTGTTAATAGTTATACTACAGTTTAGATTTCTCAGTGTATTGTCCCAAGCAGTTTGTGTAGATGCACTTAGACTAACATTCCTCATGAAATGTGATCAAGTTTGCCTCTTTATATAAAAAGTTCAACTTTTGGAACTATAAATAGATTGTTCCTACTTGGCTGGTGGTACACTAAATATTTGCTGATGTCCATAGTAAATTGAGAATTATAAAACATCCCTTAGTAGGCAGGTTTGATGATCACTCTTTTTTCAAAATGAAATAATAAAATATTTTTGTCTATAATATAAAAATAGTGAATATTGGACTTGAGACTTAAAAAAAAAATCATTCAAGTCATAGACCTATGTTTTCTAATTTGGATGTGCATATTATAGTTTGTTGGTTTTTTTTTTTTAAATATAGTTCTTTAACATTGTCGACCTAAATAAAGAGGCAAGCGCAAATCATTTTTTTTAAAATGAGGTTATTTAGGAATAGCAGAAGTATTGCAATTCAGGACACACAAACTGTAGCAAGCTACAGACAAGTCTGCTGAGGGTTTGCTGTAGGCTATGTTTATGGGCAGGGAATATAAAGAGGAAAGAGTCCAGTTGGAGTCTTAAAATCAAAATAAATGGAGACCTGCTCTGAAAATTCCCCAAGCAGACAAAAACAGTCCAGTCCTACTAAAAAAGCTCAATTTGGCACATTTTGCCAGACTAACTTGACCTGAGTCATTTATTGTTCACCTCTCTGGGAACCATAAGGAAAACTTTCCAAAACTGATATGAGGCAACCCGTATTACTTCCTTATCATTTAAGAAAATTTCAATATTATCAGTTTATTGTCAACCATACATTTATAGGAAATCAGTCTCTCAGTCCTTAAGTTTTGTTTTCCTGAGAACACATGCATGAGGTTTTCCATTTTACATCCACCAGTTCTATTTCAGATTAAGGTTGTTTGACAACACTGTACATCGTAATATTTAATTTTTATTCTGCAATCACTGTAATGTGATTTGTTTAAAACCTGTTTTTATTAATATTAGAGTTATTTAACATTATAAATTCTGTTTTAAAAATGAACTTAATAATTTTAAGGAGAACATTTTTGCTTTGTTTTGTTTTCTCTTTAAGTTAATGACCAAACCAAAAAACACACTCGAAAAAGTTACCAGATCAATTCCATTTCTTTTGCTTACCTCCTTTTTTTTCTCATAGGTGAAATTAACTAAAATTCAGTATACTAAAATTCATGACAAGGGGAAAAATAGAGAAACTGGCACCCTAACACTGAAGGATAGTTGAGGTATAAATAGTTTTGAGTCAGAGATAACTCTGATTTCACAGTTTTATTAACTGGATGCTTATTTGGGGCACTGCAAAATAAAATAGATTTAGATTTTCTAAATACTTAATTATCAATCAGTTCATAAAAATAGACTTAAAAAATCAATCCAACCTTTTCTTTTTTTAATTGGCACATGCCTGTTTTCAATTCTTCAATTAAGTAGATATAATAACTCATAATTTGTTAGCATAGTATTCCTTAAGGCAGTCAATATCCCAATTAAGAGCAAATAAATTTTAAAAATCTGCTAGTTTACAAGTGTACTGTACTTTATTGGTATATGGCCTCACTTTATTTTCTCTCTTGGTATAATAATATTTTAATATCATAAAATTTGCCATAGTTTTTTAACCTTTTCTTAACCTTTCTTCAAATAGAATATATAGACCCCCAAGACACACAGCTTAATTTTTTTTAAAAGTATTATTTAAAAAGCCTACTTAAGTAATGATTTTCAAAATCAGAATATTTCCATAGACAGCAATCCCTTTGCAGGCTCCTGGGGAAAGGCAAAGTTATTTGCTTCAAAATAACTAGACAATTATTAGTATAAATCCTGTAATAGAGTAAAACTGCTTCCTGCTATAATAAGCCACAACAGAATCACAGTGTGTTAACAGAAGAAGAATTTAGCTCTAGTGTATGCAAAATCTACCATAGATATTTCTTGTAAGCAGGAATTCTACAAGAAGTGATTCAGAGAGATTGACACCTTCTATCATAGTTTTGATTACTTACATTACTGATGGTCAATAAGTTCTCCACATGGAGAGAGAATAGAGAGAAAATTGCACGTGGGACATTTCAAGAAATGTATTGTATCACTTTTAAACATCCCTTTAGCTAGAAATAGTCATTTGGAAATACCTAAATGAAAAGACTAGGAAATGCAGTCTCAACCTTATGCCTTGTTAAGACATGGAAAGGTCTGATGAAAATAGAGAATTGTCTCTGCTTCACTTATTCAAATTGTAAATATAAATTTATATGAATATATATACATGTGTATAAGCAAATCAATATGACAAGATTTGAAAACAATGCAAAACTTTTTTATGGTAAGCAATAATATCTCCTTTCCTATTTTTCACCTTTGAAGCAAACTGCTAATTTTTTCTACTGAAACATCGGTTGTTGGTATTTCAATTTTCAATTAACTTTAACAGAAATATATACAGTAGAATTTTTGGTCACCTTAAAAACAAACTGAAATATGTATATATATATGTATGTGTGAGTGTGTGATTGTGTGTGTGCATATTCTAGAGTAGTATATAATACACTTTTTATTAAAAGAAGACCCCACTTAGAAGTGTAGCTCTCGTAAGGAAAATTAACTTATATAAGATCTTTCACACATAATTGTCATTAATTTTCCCTTTTCTGAATTTTATCTATTTCATATAATGTCCATGCCCTTCATAATACCATAGTTATTTTCTAATATATTACAAGCATATTGAACACAGTATTTTTGACTTACTTACATCTCTTGTCCTTAAATATTTGGTAAATAGATTTGTAGATTAAAAACTTTCTTTAGATAAGTGCCTGATAATATTGATATTATTGATAATATACGTATTTTGATATTCCTGTATAGGGTTTGGATAGGAAAAAGGAAACCAACTACTCCAGCTTGAAAGGAATTTAATATAGAGAATTGAGTACCTAAAATCCTTGACAGGCAAAATTTAATAAAAAATCCTAGTATAAAGTCTAAGCATATTGAATTATAGATCATATATGGATAAAAAGTATTTATTATACATAGCAAGACCCCCTACCAGATTTAGTAATTAAGATCTATATCAAACAGAGGTGCAGAAACTAGAAAAGCCGGAATTAAACTCAGATATTTTACTGGTATTTTTATATTCACCAACTTCAGAATTTCAAGTTTGGCCAAAGATGTAAGCTGTTCCAAAAGCTTTAAAGGCTGACCCTTTTTCTCTATTGCAATGACTTTACTGTTTTTCTCACAATTCATTTGAGAATCACCTTCTTGTCGTAAGAAAATCCATACTTTATTATTAAAAAGTAAAACAGAAAGCCAGAGAAACCAGCCCAACATTGGCCACTACCAATTAAATTGCAAATTTCCAGTTAACGTGTGTTATATCCATAATTAGAGCACTCAGTTGTGACGATTCAAATTCAGCTGTGAACTTCACCAAATCTAGCGTCCCAAGATCAATTACTGAATTCTGCCCTGTGAATAGGAAAAAGTGATAAGTAATTTAGATAAGGATTACCCTCAGAATAGCACAAGCTTTAAAAGCAAATATCCTGGAGCCTATAATGAGTTAACACTTTAAGAGTAGATTACAAATATGATGAGCAACTTCTATTGTAGCATTATGCTCTTAATATAAAGCATGTCAAAAGACTTCTAGCCATAATACCTTAGAGATGAAAAATATTGAGCTAGAAGTCTCTGCTTCTTAAAAACAAGAAAATATTCTTCTCACTTTTTTCTTATGTGTGTATATATATATAGATATATAGATATATATACACACATGCATATATATCATTATAGGTTAGGCTTAATTATAAAAATAGTTACAAGTATTTTTATGGCCCCAAATGACTCAGAAGTATGTGAAAAACTGTCTAAATACAGCCAAATTTGTTTTGTCTAGTGTTTTGGAGTGCTTTAAATAAGCATAATTATTTTGAGATGCATTCATGTTGTTGCATAGAGTGATAGTTCATTTTCTATCGCTGATATATCAAAACTTGTATATCCATTTATCAACTGATGGCCATTTGGGGCTCAATTTTGGGGCTACTGCAAATTAAGTTGTGCTGAATATGTCTGTACAATATTTTATAGGAGCATTTGTTTTCCTTTCTCTATGAATTGAATGACTAGATCATATGTTTAAATTTCCAAAATATTTGTCTCATATTACACTTCCAGTAGCAATGTATGAGAGTTCAAATTGCTCACTATTCTAGCCAACACTTTGTGTGGCCAGTCTTTTTAATTGTAGACTTCTAATAAGTATGTTTTAAAGTGTGGTTTTAAGGTATAAATCTGTTATTTCCAATAATGTTGAATATTTTTATGTCCTTAATTGCCTTGCATACATACACTTTAGTGAAGTGTCTATTTAGAATTTTACTTATTTTTACTAGGTTTTTGTTTTTGTCTTGTTTTTGAGTTTTGAGAGTTCTTTATATAATCTGAATACAAGTTTTATACGAAAAATGTGAATTTCAAATTTTTATTCCAGTCTGGCTTATGCTTTCACTTACTTGACTGTGTCATAAAAAGAGCAGATATTTTATTTAAAGTCAAATTTACATGTATATTTTTAGATATTATGCTTTAATATATTTGGCATCCTTTCCTATCCCAAAGTCAAAAACATCTCTCATATTTTATTCTTAAAGTTCTATATTGTAAAATTTTTCATCTACATCAATAAACATTTTAAGTTAATTTTTATATTTAGTATGAGTTATGAACTGAAATTTGTTTTGCATGTAGATATGAATTCATTGAAAAGAGTATCTTTTCCTTGACGTTTCACCTATGTTGAGAACAAGTGACCATATATGTCTTCTCTTTCTGGGCTCACTTCTGTTCAATTGACATATATATCTATCTTGCCTCATAAGTTATTTTAATTGACATAGCTTTATAATGAATCTTGAAGTTAGGACATATAAGTCCTCCAAACTTGTTAGCCTTTTTAAATACTGTTTTAGTTATTCTACGTCCTTTGAATTTTCAGATGAATTTTAGAGTTAATTTTTCAAAACATGAACCTGTAATCTTGAATCTGATCTCTGAACAGTTCAAATTAAATTTATTACCAGTTAATAATTTTTCACTAGAACATTAGGGGATAATTTGCTCCACTGTTGTTTTTCCATCAATCAATCAAACAGAGCAATTGTTTTCTCCTACAGTAATTTTTCAAAATACTTGGTTTGTTAGTGATAAGTAAGTGATATTGAGAATATGTGTCCTTTGATTTTATATGAACTGTACTAGATCTCTGCTATCTTCATCTACTCTCTGTAAGCATGATTCAGTATTTAGTGTCTCATTGTTAAGGATTATTAACAAATGTCTAATTTGTAAATATAATATTTTAAGGGTCATTTTATGAGTCCATTAAAGGGAAAAATACAAAGTACAGTGTGCAACAAAAATTATTTTGCCAAAAAAACACGTCATAATATTGTTGCTGGGCCGCTGAGACTGGGAGGGCTCTCCCTGCACATCAGATGAAACCTCAACCTGGACGGGGAGGGTTCTTGACTCTGAACAAGAAAGAATTCTCGAGCAGATCAAAGAGTGTAGGTAAGGAAGGAATTCATTAGAGCAAAAATAGAAATGAACGGCAGCGGTCTTGCAGACTGCTGAGAGCAGGGAGATGCAGAGGGAAAGTTTGCTAACCATTTTCTTGGTCTAGGGCAGATTCCCGTACCATCTCTTAAAGCCAGGGTCACTTGGCATCCCATGTGCACTTGGATCTGCATGGCATGGAAGCTAGCCCCTATGACCAGAGGATTTGGGAGAACTGTGAAGCACAGGATGGAGTGAGATTATGTTCTGATAATTTACCAAAGAAGGGAGATTTTCAGGCAGGCTACTGAAGCTGCAGTTCCCTTCATGTCACCCAGGCAACGGGAACTTGCAGGCCCATATCTGAGCTCTCAGCAACCCCTCCCTACCTATCAGGGGTAAAATGGAAACTTGGAAATAGAATGAAATAGCAAAAAGACAAAACACAATAAATTGAGCACTGAGAAAGCTTTATTTAAAGGTACGCACTTGAAGAGAGAGAAAGTGCAGGCATCCTCAGAGAGGAAGCACACTAAAACGCAGGAATTTCTGTCTTTTCAGGATTTTTCAAAGGGCCAATGGTATAGACTTATAAAGTGATCTCAAAGTGCTTATCTCTGGTGAGAGACATTAAGTCTCCTCTATTAACCCTCCTCCAGGTAATTCTGCAAAATTAACTTAATACAAGAAACTGGTCAGTTCCTCTCCAGCATAACAGCTTTGCTGTGGGAATATAGCAATCAAGACCACCTGCCCTGCCCCCATAGTGGATTGAGTTATTGTTTGTTTGCTAAAGAATATATTAGGAATCTTACTTCCTAACTTCCCAGTTTTTAAAATGGAATCTTAGCTTTAAGATGGAATCCTTCCTGTTCTTACTATATTGTTTATATCTCAGCATTTTTCATCATAGGCAGGAAAAGTTAACTATGATGCTTGTCTTCTGTCTCTGCCCTGTCTCAACATTAATAAAGTGAAGCAATATTTTTAGAGTTAATTTTAGTATTTTATTAGATACTAAATATGTCTCATGATTAGCATTTTCTCAGTTATTGCATAAAATACAAAATGCTACTCAAGATTTCTAATTCTTTATGATATTAATTTTGATTATTAAAAAATTATAGCTTCACCATCATTACATATAAACATGTAATAATGTTGACCACTTCTATGGTTCTTAGTACATCTTGGTATTTAAAGTTCTCCATCATGGTAAAAAAAAATAATGCAAAACATGCAAGGAAAGTAGGAGCAGTAACAATTTTCTATATGAGTAGCAATATTTCAGAAAATTGTCTCCACTACTAACTTCTTCAGTAGTAAAAGAAAATGATCATTGATGTTATTCAAGGGTTTGAACTACTAACCACCACCTAATTATGATGTATTACTAAAAAGATCTAGTAAAAATATAAAATTTTTAATTGTAAATAAAAGTGACAAGATATTTTCAGATTTTATTCCTTATTATGATCCCTTTTCTACTTTAATAACAGAAAATATCAAGATGAACTGTCAGTTCCCATGCTGGAAAGCATAGTCTGTGTAACATGGAAAAGAAGCAATTTTGAATAGTATAAATCATATAAATATTGATTTTTATGGCTGTTAAAACACAGGTTGAATTTACTGAAGGGACCGGATATATCTAAGTGACAAATTAAGCCTAATGAAAGTAGCTCACTATAAATAGCTATTATTACTGAGGACGTTTTAAGTGAAGAATAGAAAAAAATGTGCAGACTTGTAACTACAACTTGAACGCATTATTTTATCAAATAATTGTCACATCTTGGATAAATCAATGACAAAACTCTCACAACTACCAGTGGAAGAATTGGATTCTTTGGCAGCTATCTCAGAAGCTGTGTATGTTGAGTTGCTAGAAGGAGATACAGAATGCCGTGCTAGATTTAAAACTGCTGAGGGTGCTTAAGCGGTAATAAATGCATATATGGAAATTAAAAAGAAACACTGCTGGAAACTTGAGATCCTTTCTAATGATCATGAACAGAGATATTGGCAGAAGATTCTGGTAGATAGGCAGGCCAAACTTAATCAGCCTCGGGAAAAGAAAAGAGGCACTGAGAAGTTGATCACCGAAGCTGAAAAGATTAGACTTGCAAAGACTCAACAAGCAAGTAAACACATTAGATTTTCTGAATATGACTGAAAAACTTTTGGTTCATCTCTTAAAATTCCACTGGACTTGAGCTAATCTTACAAAATCCATTTTTATTATGGTAGTAATGCATAATGGATGTTTTTCTAAAACCTATGTTCAATTAAAAGAAATATCTTTGTTCCTTAACTCGTATATAAGACCTTTTTCTATAGACAAGTACATTGTATACTATCGTTTTTCATTGAACATTTTATTTGTTGAAATTATCTTACAGAAAGCAATCTCAAAGCAACTTAGTAAATAAAAGGATTTTGAACATTTTCAAAAAAAATAATAATTGTCACATTTCTAATGCTTTTATGGAACTACACATATTCATATGATCATGTGATACAGATTCTAACTACAAAATACACAACAGGTATCACACAAATGGGAGTTTGCCTCTGGACTGATTAATCAGAAAAGTGAGTAGTATTTAAGTTGAGCGTTTATATGTAGCAAGGGAGGTTAAATATATAAAATGCACATGAAACATGAAACTGTTCTCTTAAAAATATTTATTTAAAGCATATTTGTGTGCTAGCCATTATTTAAAAGAACACTGAATGAAAAACACATAATTGCTGATCTCACTGATACTGCATTCAGGTTCTATTAAGTACATTGGCATTACAATGGAAATAAGTAAATAGCATTCATGAGTAATAAACGATAAAAATTTAAAGCGAAATTTTATTTGTTTTTTCTATTAAAATTAAGTATAATATATTTTAAATTTTCAGGCAACACTTTCTTGAAAATTATGGCTTTAAAAGTATTTTATATTATAATACATAACTATGTTATATGCATGTTAAGTATATACAGGGCAGATATGTAGTTTACATAACATATGTAAAGTAATACATAAAATACATATTATGTTTCATTTCAATATATCCTAATAAGCTTCAGAAGGTAAAAAGTTTAGATTTTATTGTTTCATGGATACATGTATGCATATTTAGTTTACGTGTCTATGGCACATTGTGAAAACTGGAAAAATGTCTGGAGCAGGATACCATATTAATGAAGAGCATATCTATGTTATTTTTATCAACTATATTTTATTTCTCTTATGCCAATGTTTTATTGGCTACTTAGAATTATATAACTTTATTAAAATATATTGTGGTATATTTCACAGAAAAACAGGATTTTTTCTATAAATGTTTTCATTAAAATAATGTCTTGGAAAAATATCATTATATTGATTAATAACCTTTACAACACATGCAAAAGAAGGCACTGGTCTTTAAGCCACAAATTTCCTATTACTCTTCTATTATCTGGATGCTACTCTACCTAACATTTCAAGTTACTGGTCCTGCCTGTAATAGTTTATTTTCTCTGAACATAGAAAGGAGAAGTATCACATCCAAACCAGTTCATGCATGAACTAATTAACTTAATGAACTAACCTAATTTAATTCATTTTATAATAGCCTTCAGGGTACCTGGTATTGAACTGAGCTATAGAATAACAATAATTATAGAAAACACCTGTATTTCAAAATATTATAACTCAATAGTAAAATCATGTTTACATTTTGGGCTGCTTCGATGGTACAGCTAGTTAAACTACAACTTGATCTACCCTTCATTATATTTTAATAACTTTATTTTCATATACTTAATTACACAAAAAATCACTCACTGTAAGTATGCAGTTCAATAATTTTTAATAAAACGGTGATCTTTCAGCCATATATATATTATAGTTCTAGAACTTTTAAATCATACTTCAAAATGTTCTTTGTGCTCTTTGCAATCTCCATTCCCATCCCTTGACTTAGACATTCACCAATTTCTATAGGTTTACTTTTTCTAGAAATTCCTATCAATGGAATCATAAAATATGAAGTTCTGGGTCTGGTTTCTTTCAACTAGGATAATATGTTTGAGATTTATCCATTTTGCAGGTTATTAATAGGTTTATTTCTTTTTATTTCTGAGTAGTATACTATTATATTAATATACCACTTTGTGTTTACCTGATAATTCATCAATGGGAGTTAGGGTTGCTTCCAGTTTGGAGATATTATGAATAATGCTATGAATGTATACTTACAAGTCATTGTATGAACATGAGTTTTCACTTCTCTTTGGTAGATACCTAAAGCTAAGGGAGAATTATACGTTATTTTAGATTACCACAATTCTAATACGTAGTAATGGTATTTCATGGTGTTTTAATTTACATTTCCTAAGAGACTAAAGATGTGGAACTCTTTTCATGTACTTCATAGATATTTGTATATCTTCATGAGGAAAATGTCAATTCAGATATTTTTCCCATTTCTTATTTAGGTTATTTGTTCCTCTCATGATTGAGTTTTAAGATATTTTTATATATTATGCATATATATACTTATTTTTATCAAATATATCTTTTGCAAATATACTCTTGTAGTCTGTGACTTGACTTTTCATCTTCTTAACTTTGTAATTGGAAGAACTAAAGTATGGGTTTGGTAGCATACTCAAAGTTCAGACATTGCTCAAGACTGATGGCTTTCAGTCCATGCTAGTCTCCTTGAAGTCCTTTCTATGCATGCACACAGCTATATCTAATGCTTATCTTTTAATAATATAGTCATTTCCTTATTACTTTTATAAGATATTTATTCCATCTATGATAGACGAGGTAATCTATACACTCTTTCTGCCATCTCTTCCTGTCCGTTCTTGTTCATTATATTACAATTTTTTATATTAAAACACCTCATAATATTTACATTATGTGTTGGAACAATAGTTCTAGGCTTAAATGAATTAAAAAACCTGGCTTTTAATCATGCATACTTTCTCTTTTCACTTCTTGGTTTATAAAACTGTTGCTATATTGCTATTATTATTTCTTAAGGCCAGGATTATGATAACTATGTTCTCTATGCCTGCATGTTTTAAAGCATATTTCTCTTTCCTTTTATACATGAATGATGGTTTAGATGTTTTCAACAATATTTGGATCCTATTCCCCCCCAGAAGGTTTGTAGACTCCAAAATGTCCATATGTTAAATGTGGCCTTATCAAAGTTATAAACCAATTCAATTACTTTATTCCTTTTAGCTATTGAGGAAGGGACAGAGATAGAGAGTCCAAAAACATGTATAATTATTAATCTTTAACTGCCTCTGTCCAGCTATCATCAGTATTAGTGGATCAATATTCGTTTTTTTCTCTTATAAATTCTTTATTTTCAAACTTTAAACTCAAATTTTATGTAATATTAATGTAGTTTTGTTAAAGTACATAAATTATGTTAAGCTATAAAAAATTTCCCTTATTTCTTTTATTTTATTTAGGATATTAGATAACAATATATTGAATCTTCTTTTTCTATTATTTGTGTTTCTCATTTCTCACTGATTATTTTTAGCTTTTATGTTCTGTGCTATTTTTCTATGAAAGATATGTAAACCAATGGTTTTACATGTCATATAATTCTTTCACTTTTTTCTTCAGTATTTTATCATTTCAAAAAATCATGCTGTTCAAAAGTTCCACTTTGAATCCCACATTTTAATGTGGTATTATGTCGTTTGTTTTTCATTTATTTTCTTTTTCTTGCTTTGAATTGCATATTTCATATATTTTGTCTTTTCAATATATTCATCCTTGAAATTCAGAGTTTTTCTTAATTATTCCACCATTTGGTGATGGATACTGTGGTATAGTGACCAAAGGAATGTATATTAGTAGTATTAAGCTCAAGATTTGGTCTGTTGTCTTACTTTAAATTTTTTTTAAATCTTATTGTTCTTCCATGAAATAAGCAAAGCTGTGGAGTACTAGAAGGATTAAAAACAATAACATTAATTATTGAGAAGTCAAATTAAATTTGGGGGAGTTAGTGATGGATTCAGCAAAAGTGTGGCTTTCATCCTACCATGATGGAAAGAACAGATAATAAGCAAGCAATATTTTGATAGTGTCTTTTAAGATGGGATATTTTAGATCATTTTTAAAAAAATAACTAGAAATATATGTTAGAGAAAGTTGGAAGTTGTAGAAAAATGATACTGTAGAAGAGAAGAAAGATATGAGGACAAATGCAGCAAGATTTGCATTTAGTTTTCCAAGTTGCAGGTCAAATTGTTTGGACAAATCACAACAAAACAAAACAACTGAATTAATGACAGGCTTACAAATAAAAAATTAATGCATCCTATTGTTTCCATAGACTTGCTTACAGAAATTTAAGTAAAATAAATATGGCTGGGTAAAATTAATGTTTGAATGCATCACAAAGGTCAGCATTTAGAGCATTTCTGAACTGTATCAACGCTATGGGAAAGTAAAACTATATATGCAAATTTGTTCACAAATTTATATATTTGTATTTTTCATTGATAAATAATTGCAAACAAGAACTCAGTAATTACATAAAATAATGATTTTTAAAGTACTGTACAGATATAAATGCCTGGCACTGAGTGACAGAGGAATATTGTCCCAAATAATTGGCATATTGAAAGTTTCTAATCCAAATACCATTTTTTGTTGATCAAAAATCAATACATTCTTTCAAACAAATTGGATAACATTTTTTTTTAAATAAACATCTTCCTGAATTGATCAGAATTTCTATGAGATGGACACAGGAAATCTGGGGATTCTAGGAGCCAGACACATATATTGTGAATATTAAATAAATTAAATTTGACTGTTAAGATATATTGCACGACAGAACACTTTCTCATATAAATATGGAAAGTAAAGCTGAAAAGTAAAAATACAGTGCTGACTCCTTTGCTTTTGGGCGTGCAACAACTGACTGCCCCATTATCACAAATTTATTAGGTATTCATAGTTAAATTGCTCATTGAAATGAATTAATTTGGTATTGATTACTATCATATATTTTGTGATTCCTTTGTCTCTAAAAATTAATGTATGATAATGAATAAGGAAATTTCCTGTCCCACTTTCTTCTAGAAGTTTTAAAACAAATATTTTTGCTAAACATACATCTCCCCATACATTCTCCAACAGAATGAATATAAAATATTTATGACAGTTTGTTAATTTGTACTTTTATACTAGGTGGATAGTTGATATTAATATGATGAATCTCTAAATGATGCTTCCACTGAAATTACTGTAAATGTTAGCATAAACTCTTTGAATTCAAAAGTCAGAAATACAGTGTTTATAGAGCTGTGCCATGACACGTTTTATATCAGGGTAAAGTAGGTAGAAAATATTACCACTGTCGATCAGTTTAACTTTGCTACATTATTTTAGTTTTAGACAGTTGCTGTGATCATTTCTATACTTTGAAATCATCAGTGATATTGTGTGAATTTTCTTGAGTGTATAAGCATCATATTCTATATTCCCTTACTGTAGATTTTAGTATTAATTAGGCAGAAAAGGAAGAAATAAACTGCTGAAGCATTTGGTGAACATAATCATATAAAAATTGTCTACAAACACGGTCTCTCATTTGGATGCAGAAAACAACATGTATAGTGGTTTATTTATACCATATACCAAAAAATGGAAACCCATTTGAATATAGAGGTTTGGGGAAATATAGAAGCATCGAAGTTTTAGAATCCAATCCATAATATAACACTTAGTCTGTAGTTAAGGTAGAACAATGTATCTGAAGGAATATACTGCCTACCTCCTATGATTTCCCCATAAATAAAATAGTAAAATTGAGTCATTGGCTAAATACTTAACCAAATCCTTTGTTTTCTATGATTATAAATGTTTGTTCAGGGAATGGATTTATGTATATTGCAGATGAAACATTTAATGGTGAAAGTTGGCCTTAAGTGCCCCTGGAAATAATATCTAGGATATTGGTAGCATTGGCTAACACTGATAAATCTGGGTAAAGATTTATGTAGATTCCTCCAGAATGAAGAGTCATAATTTTAGAGAAATACATATATATATATATGGGAGGAAAATGATGCATATTCCTAGTATGAAGGCAGTGAAGATTTTCTTTTGACTTACTGCAGATCTTCATAAATATCTTCAGTATAGCCTCACAATTTGGAGGCATTAGAGATAGCTTAGGAACTAAGGATCTTCCCACAAAAGACCTCTATATGTGTTCATTTTTAATTTTTGGTGACTTTCCCTTATATTTAATTTTCAACAGACCCAAAGTAAAAAGGAGTAGTATTCAATCTTCTGAAGTGATGTTATTAGAGATTTAAAGTTTACAGTATCCTTTGCGCTACTGGCACATACATGAAAAAAGAACCATATCATATTGAGGAGTTCCAGGTGGGACAAAGGGAGTGCTTCTTTAGCATAGCTGGAGATGGCAGAGTCACACTGTGCTGTGGAGCACATTTCAAGTAGAAATCCCAGGAGGCCAGATGATCAAAATTTTCCTCTTACCTCTGTTTGTAAGAAGCTGACCCTTTAGAGGAAGTTTGAGAAGGGAGAAAGCTAATGATGTTTTATTAATGAAGCAAGATATCTTGAAAACCAATACATTGTGGAGAGCTTTGAATATAACTAGACACTATTTGGGGAGAATATTCGAAGAAAAAGTTGGTTTAGCTTATCTGTAATTTTATTAACAAGACTATTAGTTGTCATTTTCTTGTTTTACTGATAAGGAAAATATTCAACACAGCTGTCAAGGTCAGCAAACCACATTTTTCCTCTGGTTGGAAAAGCAATCCCAGATCCCTTCTCCCCTCCTCTGGGCTGCTCTTTTGTCCAGTGCATGCTGAAATGCCACTTATCAAAATAATATAAAATGCTCCCCTTGCTTGTGCTCAGGGCTCAGACCTTGGGAGATTACTTCTCTCTGAGCCCACTGGTGTAAAATAAAACCTCAACACTCAAGAACTCCGAGGACTGCTTGGTTCTTCCATCAGTGATCCAGTCCAGGTTTTACAGTATTTTCTGTAATATTTGGTTCCCTGACCTGGAAACCCAACCATCCTGGCCCTTTGTTGCCACCGTTTTGGGGCAACAGCGGGGCAGTGATGGAATGGGAGATCGCAATGGAGAAGGCGCACCCTACCTGATCTTTTGACCGTCTCCCACCCAGACGTCCTGGGCCAGCCCCACCCCGCTATTCCCACCAGACTCAAGGAGGCTTGGCAGGTAAGGACCTGGTTCCGACGTCAAATCCAGTAAGGCCTCAGGGCCCTGACCCAGCAAGTTCCCACCCATTGGGATGGAAGGGGAGCCTGATCACCTCCTGGAGACTTCTTAGAAGTCTCACAGTTAGACATTGAACTCTGATCTGAGTGTGTGAGTGAGTGTGCAGGGCAGCTGAAGCCATTCAGTCTGCACTGAATCTGTGATTCCATAGCCTGTGCTATGGAATCTGAGTGGGCCCTTCGCTGTATTCGTGGTCGACCACCATGACATAATGGTGACTAAGCTTCGGCTGACCTGGCCTGGAACTTAGACAGGTGCACCTTAGTCAAGGTTGACCAAAGTCTCCGAGAGGAGTGCAAACGGACAGGTATCTGACTGGTCTCCTCTCTAGAGGAGGCACCCCTTCCTTGTTTGTTGTTACGGTGCCATTACATGGACATGTCATAGGGTCAGGGCAAAGCAAACCCACAGTTCTTGACACCATGATCAAAAATTTGAGGAATGGATTTTCAAAAGACTATGGAGTACAATTAACTCCCAGCGGGTTAAAAACCCTGTGTGAATCTGAATAGCCCATCTTTAGTATGGGATGGCCTCCGGAAGGGGCACTAGATGTCCCAATAGCCCGCCAGGTCTGGTGGGTCATCACTGGAGAACCAGGTCATCCTGACCAGTTCTCATATATTAATGGTTAGGAATCTCCCAGACCCTTCCCCCTTGAGTGTGATTTGCTTGCAATAGGCAGGGACAGGGTAGGGTCTTAGTTGCCTCAACAAAGAAGCCTGTAAAGAATCAAGAGAAGCCTGAGCATCTGCAGATTCTTGCTGGTGACCCAGAGGAAGAGCAATATTGTCTCCACCTTATGCGCCCCCAAGGCCATCAACACCCAGCCCCCAGTCCCAGATACCCTGCCACCTTTGGCCTCCCTGCCAACTCCAGAACCAGTGAACCCACTCTCCCCTGGACTAGCAGTCAGACTGCACCCTCAGCTGGGAGCAGATGCCCTTCAGATGCCAGTGCAAAAGATGTGGGAGCCTGAAAGACATAGTAAATATGGGACCATCCAGCCCAGCTGGTGGTTCATGCTTTACTATCAACCCTTCTCCATGACTAACCTACTCAATTAAAAACCCAACACACTATGAGAAAAGCCACAAGCCCTGGTTGATCTCATGAAATCCCTCTTCCAAACCCATCAGCTGACCTGGAAAAACTGCCAATAGCTTCTCTGCATTCTGTTCACAATGGAAGAGAGGAGGCAGCTGGGATCCTTAATTGGGGTGCAGGGGCTGAAATCACTGTCCCCGAGGAGCACCCCAAGTGGGACTTCACCAACCCTGAGGGAGATCACCAGATCTGCTGATATCAGGATGCCCTCCTCCAGGGGACCAAAGGCAGGTCCCAAAAGCCTAGGAACATGACCAAAGTTTCTTCAGTCACTCAACAACCAGGAGAGTCTCCTGGGGACCATTATGAAAGACTGTGTGAAGCTTATCACATCTACACCCCCTTCAATCCTGAGTCACCAGGGAGCCAACAAATGGTCAACACCTCATGCAAGCTCAAGCCACCTCAGACATCAGAGGAAAGCTCCAGAAACTTGAAGGCTTTGCCAGGATGAATATCACTCAGCTGATGAAAATTGCCAACAAAGTTTCTCTAAACAGAGAAGTTCAGGCTGACAAAGCTGAAAGAAAAATGAAGAAAAAGGCCAGTCTCCTAGCAGCTACCCCTAAAAGAAAGAGAGGTGACCAAAAGGCAGAGAAAAGCTGGCCACCAAGAGGGGAGAGGCCTAGGACCCCCCTAGCCAGGGACCAGTGCACTTACTTTGAGGAGAAGGGGCATTGGAGGAACAAATGCCCCAACCGGGGCAAAGCCCCAAAGCCCAGTCTCTACGAGGAGGAGCCTCCCAGGAAAAGGCTCATTGGCTTGGCAGGAACAAACTCAGATTGACAAGGACAGGCTCTCTCACTCTCATCCCCCAGGAGCCCACAGTCGAAGTGAAAATGGGGGGCCAACACATGACTTTTATGGCTGACACAGGGGCAGAACACTCTGTGGTCACCCTCCCTGTGGCCCCCTTCAGTGACAAGACTGCAACTCTTCTCAGAGATACAAAGACAGGCACAGTACCCCTCTCACAAGAGGTGAGAGCAGGCATCCAGGAACACCCGGTCAGGCTCAAGGAGGCAGACTTTCTAATCGAGTGTCAGTCGCCCTGGAACACCCTGCTTCTACCAGTCAACAAGCCAGGAGGAGGGTACCGACCTGTTCAAGACCTGTGAGCCATTAACAAAGTGACTGTCTCTTTACACCTGGTGGTCCCAAATCCATACACCCTCAGCCAGATCCCGGGGTCTGCCAAATGGTTCCCTTGCCTAGACCTAAAAGATGCCTTTTTCAACCTCTGGCTGAACCCCAAAGTCAGCTCTTATTTGCCTTCAAATGGACTGAACCAGATACAGGGTGGCAGGTGCAGTTAACATGGACATGGCTTCCACAAGGGTTCAAGAACTCACCCACTCTCTTTGGAGAGGCATTGGCTGCAGACCTTGCCAGCTTTCTGAGGGAAGCCACATGCTGCACCCTCCTTCAGTACACAGACCTCCTCCTTGCCAGTGACACCCAGGAAATTGTGCAAAAGGCGCAAAGACCCTCCTGCAACCCCCATCAGACACAGGATACCGAGCCTCATGGAAAAAGGCACAAATCTACCAGCAGCGAGTCCGGTCCTTGGGCTTCAACCTCACCAGGGAGAAAGGACACTAGGGCTGGAGAGGAAAAAGGGCATTATCTCCTTACCTCAGCCCCAGATGAAGAAAGGCATACGAAAGTTCCTGGGGCCACCAGGTTCTACAAAATCTGGATTCCCGGCTACTTGGCAATAGTAAAACCAATCTACAGCCTCCTGGGGGTGGGGAGCAGACCAAGAACCCCTTGTCTAGACAGAAGAGGCAAGAGCCGCCTTCCTGGAAATAAAGGCTGCTTCAGAACAAGCACCAGCCCTAGATCTGCCAGATAGAAAAAAAAGCCCTTCAATCTCTTTGTACATGAAAAAAAAACATAGCCCTTGGAGTTCTCACATAGACTGTTAGGCCCTGGCAGTGGCCAGTCGCATACCTGTCAAATAAACTAAACCCAGTTGTGGCAGGATGGCCACCCTGCCTCAGGACAGTGGCAGCCACAGTTCTATTCATTAAAACAGCAGATAAACTTACCCTAGGACAAAAAAAAAACCTAAATGTCAAGGTCCCCCATGCTGTTGTGTCCCTCATAAACACACAAGGACGCTGCTTCCTCTCCAACTCTTGGCTGGCACAATACTGAAACTCCTCAAGGCTGTCTGGCTCCCAAAAAAGTAGCAATTCTACATTGCAAAGAACTCCAAAAAAAAAAAAAAGCCCTGTAACACAGGGGAACCAACTAGCAGATAAAGCAGCTAAAACAGCAGCCAATAAAAACAGATAAAGTTCCTGTTCTCACCACGGCCCTAATGCCCCCAAGTGGAGGCCCCTCCACCCAAGTACACTGAAAAGGAGAAGAACTGAGCCATGGCTGAAGGTGCCACCCTAACTAAAAAAGGATAGTAGATGATTCCTGACAGATACACCTTTGTCCCAACTGCAACCAGAAGGCATCTAGTCAGCAAATATCACCAGTTCACCCACCCAGGAAAAACTGCACTAGAAGCCCTCCTCAAAAAGCAATACTACATCAGCCAGTTGCCAGCAGTAAGTGAGTGGTGCATGATTTGTGCCAGAAATAATGCTCAATCTGCACCCCAACCCCCACCAAGTGTCCAAAGAGCAGGAGTTACCCCCTTTGAAGGTAGACTTTACATATGTCCAGCCAAGCAGAGGGCTCAGATGTATGTACATACTCTGGGTGGGTTGAAGCCTTCCCACCAGGACAAAACAAAGCCAGGAGATAGCCAAAGTACTCCTGAAAAAAACTGTGCCCCAGTTTGGCCTACTGTCTACAATTAACAGTGACAATGGACCTGCCTTTGTAGCAAATGCAGTACAGATTTTAACTAAATTTCTCAACATTACCTGAAAACTCCACACTGCATACAGGCCACAAAGTTCAGGGAAAGTGGAGTGAATGAATCGCACCCTCAGGGGAACCCTAGCTAAGTTTTGCCAAGACACTGGTCTCCCGTGACTGGACCTACTGCCCCTGGCTTTCCTGTATGCTTGCTGCACACCTGGGACTCAAAGCTTTACCCCTTTTGAATTAGTATATAAACACCCTCCCCCATGTCTGGGAAGCCTCCCAGGGAACCTACACCAGATAGGAGATAAGGGAGCAAGAGAACAGCTTCAAGCCTTTGGAGCCAGCCTAAATAAGCTGCAGCGATATACCATAGAAAGCCCCAATCCCCTTAGGGACCCCAGTACATTCCTTCCAACCTGGGGACTCAGTCTGGGTCAAAGTTTGAAAAAGGGACCCCCTATACCTCAGTGGACTGGTCCCCACATTGTTGTTCTAATCACTCCTACTGCCCTCAAAATTGTAGGCATCACTCCACTCCGTGGGTCCATCATTCCAGAGTGAAAAAGGCCCATAATCTGGACAAAAAAATACACCAGTGGAAGGCCCAGCCAGACCTCCAGAATACTCACCACCTCCACATCCAACGATTACCCACTGGCTAATGAACACCTGCACGCTGTGGATCCTGGCCTTCACTGGAATGGAATCTCCCATCCTGGGCATAAAACTCTCAGCTGCTGCCCCCTCTGCCTAAACTGTTCCTCAAAAAGTTGCCCTTTCTGTTGTCTTTTGGGTAATCGTAAGTTGCTTTGCTGTGCTTACCTGTCTCTCCTAGCTGAACTCAAGTCCCAGCCTGCATTCCCAAAGCACCTCTATCAAGTTAACTATGCAAAAATTGTAAAGTGCATGGTCATCACCCAAGGGAGCTGCCCTCCTTGGCCCTCCACCCTTAGCACCTGTTCTCTCACACTCAAATAAGCCAGCCTGAGTGTAATGCTCAACTGCATAAAAATAAATTAGGACTGAGGAGAACTGGGTATCTTTCATTAAGTGCAGGCTTATCAAGAGTCTCAAGGGCTCATTTCAACTTGTACACACAAGGCCCATACAGACAAATGCATAAAAACATAATCGTTTGTGTTCTTCACAAAGTAATCAGGACTTTAACGAAAAAAGTCACAACAAAAAATCCCTAGCTCAAAGCAATTAAAAGTATAAATACAAGGCTTATAATTTTATTATAAACTAAAAAGATAATGCCCCCTAAAACAAAGTGTTTAAAGGGGCATCAGAGGGGTGAGTGATAAGGAAAATATTCAACACAGCTGTCAAGGTCAGCAAACCGCTTTTTTCCTCTGGCTGGAAAAGCAATCCCAGATCCCTCCTCCCCAATTCTGGGCTCCTCTTTTGCCCTGCACATGCCGAAAGGCAGATATCAAAATAATATAAATTGCTCCCCTTGCTTGTGCTCAGGGCTCAGACCTTGGGAGATTACTTCCCTCCGAGCCCACTGGTGTAAAATAAAACCTCAACACTCCAAGACCTACGAGTGCTGCTTGGTTCTTCCATCAGTGATCCAGTCCAGCTTTTCCAGTATTTTCCGTAAAATTACCATCATAATATAATGGCTATTCACATTGAAGGATGAATCATTACAATATCATGAAGTGATTCTGCAATAATCAGAGATGTTAGATTATGTTTAGTATAATTCTATTGCTACATTATTAATTTCTATTGTTTTGCCAAAAGTAATTAATAAAAGTATACTGTTACGATTTTGTTATTCAAAATTTTTTGATGATTATAATATATCCTAATTATGTTATTTATATACAGGATTTTGTAAACAGGAGTTTAACACATAAAATCTGCACACATTATGTAAATCATACTAAACTTAATTGTCATTGCAGAATTTTCTGCAAAAGAATCAATTGGTGAAAAACAAGTTAAGCAAGTAATTACTTTTAATTGCCTATTTAATGAACCCAATAGTTTAAATCATTTTTCTATTGCAGACTTACAATTAAATATTTGTAGGATAATGTATAAAGAGACAGAAGCATGTGTGTTTGAATTTTAGTATCTTCACTTCTTCAGAAAATACTTTTTTTCCTTTTTACATAAATATAATGAAACATATCTCAACTTTATTGAAAAATTGAAAGATACATGTGAAGTTTGACACATAATAGTCATTTTAAACATTTCTCATTTATCCCTCTTTACCCATAAATATCATTTGAACATGATATTTATCCATAAAGAGATGCTGTTATTATGCATTTTTCAATAAAACCTTTTCTGTCATTTTTTAAAAAGTTTTGATATCATTAATCTACAATTACAAGTACAACATTATGGTTACTAAACTCCCCATTTCATCAAGTCCCCCCACATACCCCATTACAGTCATTGTCCATCAGCATAGTGAGATGCTATAGATTCACTACTTGTCTTCTCTGAGTTGTACAGCCTTCCCTGTGCCCTGCCTCTACATTATGTAAGCCAATCCCAATGTCTCTTTTTCCCCCTTGTCCCTCCCTTCCCAGCCATCCTCCTGAGTCCCTTTCCCTTTGGTAACTGTTTAGTCCATTCTTGGGTACTGTGAGTCTGCTGCTGTTTTGTTCCTCCAGTTTTTTTTCTTTGTTCTTATATTCCACATATAAGTGAAATCATGTGATACTTGTCTTTTTCGGCCTGGCCTATTTCACTGAGCATAATACCCTCTAGCACCATCCATGTTGTTGCAAATGGTCAAATTTGTTTTCTTCTAATGGCTGAATAATATTCCATTGTGTATATGTACCACCTCTTCTTTATCCATTCATCTACTGATGGACACTTAGGTTGCTTCCATTTCTCGGCTATTGTAAATAGTGCTGCAATAAACATAGCGGTGCATATGTCTTTTTCAAATTGGGCTGCTGCATTCTTAGGGTAAATTCCTAGGAGTGGGATTCCTGGGTCAAATGGTATTTCTATTTTGAGTTTTTTGAGGAACCTCCATACTGCTTTCCACAATGGTTGAACTAATTTTCATTCCCACCAGCACTGTAGGAGGGTTACCCTTTCTCCACATCCTTGCCAACATTTGTTGTTGTTTGTGTTTTGGATGTTGGCCATCCTTACTGGTGTGAGGTGATATCTCATTGTGGTTTTAATTTGCATTTCTCTGATGATTAGTGATGTGGAGCATCTTTTCATATACCTGTTGGCCATCTGAATTTCTTCTTTGGAGAAGTATCTATTCAGATCCTCTGCCCATTTTTTAATTGGATTATTTGCTTTTTGTTTGTTGAGGTGCATGAGTTCTTTATGTATTTTTTATCTCAACCTCTTATTGGATATGTCATTTATGAATATATTCTCCTATACTGTAGGATGTCTTTTTGTTATACTGATGGTGTCCTTTGCTGTACAGAAGCTTGTACAGATATACTCCCACTTGTTCATTTTTGCTTTTGTTTCCCTTGCCCAGAGAGATATGTTCATGAAGAAGTCACTCATGTTTACGTCCAAGAGATTTTTACCTATGTTTTTTCTGAGAGTTTTATGGCATTCAGGTCTTTGACCCATTTTGAGTTTACTTTTTGTGTATGGGCTTAGACAATAATCCAGTTTCATTCTCTTACATGTACCTATCCAGTTTTGCCAACACCAGGTGTTGAAGAGGCTGTCATTTCCCCATTGTATATCCAAGGCCCCTTTATCATATATTAATTGACCGTATATATTTGGGTTAATGTCTGGACTCTTTATTCTGTTCCACTGGTTGGTGGGTCTGTTCTTGTGCCAGTACCAGATTCTCTTGATTACTGTGGCTTTGTAGTAGAGCTTGAAGTCAGGGAGCATAATCCCCCCTGGTTTATTCTTCCTTCTCAGGATTGCTTTTGCTATTTGGGGTATTTTGTGGTTCTGTATGAATTTTAGAACTATTTGTTCCAGTTCTTTGAAGAATGCTGCTTGTACTTTGATAGGGATTGCATTGAATCTGTATATTGCTTTAGGTAGTATAGCCATTTTGACAATATTTATTCTTCTTAGCCATGAGCATGGGATGAATTTCCATTTTGTAGTGTCCTTTTTAATTTCCCTTAGTAGTGTCTTATAGTTTTCAGGGTATATGTCTTTCGCTTCCTTGGTTAGGTTTATTCCTAGGTATTTTATTCTTTTTGATGCAATTGTGAATGGAATTGTTTTCCTGATTTCTCTTTCTGTTAGCTCATCATTATTGTATAGGAAAGCAACAGATTTCTGTGTATTAATTTTGTATCCTGCAACTTTGCTGAATTCAGATATTAGTTCTAGTAGTTTTGGAGTGGAGTCTTTAGGGTTTTTTATGTACAATATCATGTCATCTGCAAATAGTGACAATTTGACTTCTTCTTTACCAATCTGGATGCCTTGTATATCTTTGTTTTATCTGATTGCCGTGGCTAGGACCTCCAGTACTATGTTGAATAACAGTGGAGAGAGTGGGCACCCCTGTCTTGTTCCCCATCTTAGATGAAAAGCTTTCAGCTTCTCGCTGTTAAGTATGATCTTGGCTGTGGGTTTGTCATATATGGCCGTTATTATGTTGAGGTACTTGCCCTCTATAACCATTTTGTTCAGAGTTTTTGTCATGAATGGATGTTGAATTTTGTCAAATGCTTTTTCACCATCTATGGAGATGGTCATGTGGTTTTTGTTCTTCTTTTTGTTGATGTGGTAGATGATGTTGATGGATTTTTGAATGTTGTACCATCCTTGCATCCCTGAGAGGAATCCCACTTGATCATGATGTGTAATGCTCTTGATATATTTTTGAATTCAGTTTGCTAATATTTTGTTGAGTATTTTTGCATCTATGTTCATCAGGGATATTGGTCTGTAATTTTCTTTTTTGGTGGGGTCTTTGCCTGGTTTTAGTATTAGAATTATGCTGGCTTCATAAAATAAGTTTGAAAGTATTCCCTCCTCTTCTATTTTTTGGAAACCCTAAAGGAGAATGGGTATTATTTCTTCTCTATATGTCTGATAAAATTCAGTGGTGAAATCATCTGGCCCAGGGGTTTTGTTCTTGGGTAGTTTTCTGATTACCAATTCAATTTCGTTGCTGGTAATTGGTCTGTTTAGGTTTTCTGTTTCTTGCTTGGTCAGTCTTGGAAGGTTGTATTTTTCTAAGAAGTTGTCCATATCTTCTCTGTTTTCCAGCTTGTTAGCATATAGATTTTCATAGTATTCTCCAATAATTCTTTGTATTTCTCTAGGGTCTGTCATGATTTTTCCTTTCTCATTTCTGATTCTGTTTATGTGTGTAGATTCTCTTTTTCTCTTAATAAATCTGGATAGACGTTTATCTATTTTGTGTGTTTTTTCAAAGAAGCAGCTCTTGGTTTCATTGATTTTTTCTATTGTTTTATTCTTCTCAATTTTATTTATTTATTTTCTAATCTTTATTATGTCCCTCCTTCTGGTGACTTTGGGGCGTCATCTGTTCTTCTTTTTCCCATTTCAATAATTGTGTCTTTACACTATTCATTTGGGATTGTTCTTCCTTCTTTAAATAGGCCTGGATTGCAATGTACTTTCCTCTTAGAACTGCCTTTGCTGTGTCCCACAGAAGTTGGGGCTTTGTACTGTTGTTATTTGTATCCATATTTTCTTTGATCTCTGTTTTAATTTGGTCATTGATCAATTGGTTATTTAGGAGCATGTTGTTAAGCCTCCATGTATTTCTGTGCCTTTTCATTTTCTTTGTCCAATAAATAAATTGGACATAACTAGTTTTATTCCTTTGTGATCTGAGAAGTTGGTTGGTAGAATTTCAATATTTTGAATTTACTGAGGTTCTTTTTGTGGCCTAGTATGTGGTCTATTCTGGAAAATGTTCCATGGGCACTTGAGAAGAATGTGTATCCTGCTGCTTTTGGGTGTTGAGTTCTGTAGATGTCTGTTAGGTCCATCTGTTCTAGTGTGTTGTTCAGTGCCTCAGTGTCTCTTCTTATTTTCTGTCTGGTTGATCTGTCCTTTGGAGTGAGTGGTGTGTTGATGTCTCCTAAAATGAATGCATTGCTTTCTATTTCCTCCTTTAATTCTGTTAGTATTTGTTTCACATATGTTGGTACTCCTGTCATGCATGCATATATATTTATAATGGTTATATCCTCTTGTTGGACTGACCCCTTTATCATTATGTAATGTCCTTCTTTATCTCTTGCTACTTTCTTTGTTTTGAAGTCTATTTTGTCTCATATAAGTACTACAACACTGTCTTTTTTCTCCCTGTTGTATGCATGAAATATCTTTTTCAATCCCTTCACTTTTAGTCTGTGTATATCTTTGGGTTTTAGGTGAGTCTCTTTTAAGCAGCATATAGATGGTTCTTGCTTTTTTATCCATTCAATTACTCTGTGTCTTTTGATTGATGCATTCAGTCCATTTATGTTTAGGGTGATTATCGATAGATATGTACTTATTGCCATTGCCGGCTTTAGATTCATGGTTACCAAAGGTTCAAGGGTAGCTTCGTTACTATCTAACAGCTTAACTTAACTCCCTTGTTAAGGTATTATAAACACAGTCTGGTGATTCTTTATTACTCTCCCTTCTTATTCTTCCTCCTCCATTCTTTATATGGTAGGTGTTTTATTCTGTACTCTTTTATGTTTCCTTTGACTGTTTTTTGTGGATAGTTGATTTTATTTTCTGCCTTTAGTTAGTTTTTGGATGGTCTGCTTTGTTTGCTATGATTTTATTTTCTCTGGTGTCATCTTTTTAGCCTTAGGAGTGCTTCCATCTAGAGCAGTCCCTTTAAGATATCCTGTAGAGGTGGTTTGTGGGAGGAAAATTCCCTCAACTTTCACTTGTCTGGGATTGTTTAATCTCTTCCTCATATTTAAATGATTATCGTGCTGGATACAGTATTCTTGGTTCAAGGCCCTTCTGTTTCATGGCGTTAAATATATCATGCCATTCTCTTCTGGCCTGTAAGGTTTCTGAGATAGTCTGATGATAGTCTGATTTGTTTTCATTTGTAGGTGATATTTTTTCTCTCTCTGGCTCCCTTTAATACTCTGTCCTTGTCTTCAATCTTTGCCATTTTAATTAGTCTATGTCTTGGTGTTGTCTTCCTTGGGTCCTTTGTGTTGGGAGATCTGTGGGCTTCCATGGTCTGAGAAACTATTTCCTTTCCCATCTTGGGGAAGTTTTCCTCAATTATGTCTTCAAAGACAGTTTCTATCTCTTTTTTTCTGAATTCTTTTTTGAGAAGATTGTTTAAATCTATCCCTTATCCCTCTCTCTGGGGTTGTCTGGGTGATCCCTGACTGGACCATAATCCTCTGTCTTTTCATGGCGATAGAAGTGGTTGCAGGCAGGTGCCACGTGTGTCAGCTGGGAGAACAAAGTCCCTTCCTGCTTGTTGTTCTCCTTGCCCATCTCCACAGCCTGTGCTGGTTACCCACACACTGGGAGGCAGTCTCTAGGATAATCCCCTGAGTTGTCATGTGCGAGACCACCCTCAGGCTAGCCTAGTGCACTGTGAGGTTTTTCAGCCATGCCAGGTGCATTCTTCACCCCTTGGTGCCTTCCAGACCTTGCTCTGGCTTCCACGGCCCTTCCCAGTTACCTGCACACCCACTGGGAGGATATTCTGTGTGACTGCTGTGGGCAGGTCCTCTTCCTGCTGTTCCGCAGTTGTGGTGGATCTGCCAGACCATTTGTGGTGCCAACCTGGGGGAACGAATTGCAGGCTGCTTATCGACTTGAGGGGCTTTGGGGCTGCTTTACCCAGCAGCCGGTTGGGGGCCCGAAATTCCTCAAGATTCCCACCCTGCTGGGCCCAGTGCACTGGGACGATTTTGTTCCGCTATTGGGCCCTTGTCTCTTTAAGACTTTTGAAAAAGCACCAGCTTTTCTTTTGTCCCAAGGGAGCCAGCTGTGGGGACCCGCTTGTAATCTCCATCTCGGATCCTGCCCTTCCATTTCTCTAATCTCTTACACACCATGCGATGTGTGTCTGTGCTCCCGATGCAGATCACCAGGGTTGGTTATTTAGCAGTCCTGTGCTTCCACTCCCTCCCCACTCTGATTTTTTTCTTCCCGCCGGTGAGGTGGTGTGGGGGAGTGCTCGGGTCCTGCTGGGTCGTGGCTTTGGATCTTACCCACTTCATGAGGCACTGAGTTCTCACAGATGTAGCTGTAGCCTGGGTGTTGTACTGTATCTTCTAGTCTCTCTTTTAGGAATAGTTATATTTGTTGTATTTTCAAAGATATATAAGGTTTTGGGAGGAGATTTCTGCCGCCCTGCTCATACCGCCATCTCCCCAGAATCCTCCCCTTCTCCCTCATTTTTTTCTTATATATACTTATGTCATTTGCCTCATTTCACATTTTAAACCTTACTTTCACAAATTGCAATGATTATCAATGATAACTTTAAAATTAATGCTTCCTAAGATATGCCATTATAAACAAAACATTCATGATTTCTGATTTTCTGAATAATTACTGTAAAGTTAGAGGGGATAACCAGTATAATATGTAGATCAGTGAGATGAGACACACAATCATTTTCATAATTGTGAAACAACTCTGCTTGTAATCATTTTCTTTCCCTTTGTTTTTTGCTTCAAACTGGATACTTATTAACTCTTCCGTAAAGCATGTTAGCCAATTCTAACTGTGTGAGTTTTAATCACCAATTTATGAAACATTGTTTGGTTATGTTGTCTTATTTTCAGGTTATATAAAGATTTTAAATAATTATTCCAAAGAACACCTCAACATTCAAAATTTTCAAAGAAATTGATAACACTGTTTTGTGAATCAATTGTTTATTTCAAAAAATTCATATACTGAGTCCCATTCTGCCTAAAATACTGGTGTATATTAGATGAAAATCCTCTTTTCTAAAAGTAGACATAAGTTTCAATTCTATTTGTATCAAGCTATACTGACTCCCATTCGTATAGAAAATCCAAGTTCAAATGCTATATCTTCTTTGCAATTTTCTCAATGTTCTAGAATTAATCATTCCTTTCTATGCAGTTCTGATATACATTAATTATATAGTCTAAGCTCAACAAAATTATCTTGAAGCCTGACTTTTCTTAATATTAAATTATAAAAAAACTAAGTTGGTCATTACTTTCACAAATTTCCGAGTAGCACCTATCAGATCAATTATGTACACATAATAGGTCTCAATTCTTTAAATAAATACATAAGTAGTCAAACAAATAAATTCATAACCAAATATCTGAAGTCACTAGAGAATAACCCAGAGTAGACAGAAATTGAAAGGTAGTCTATACTTAAGAAAACAAGATAACATTAGATAACTTCCTATATTATCTATTTTCTATATTATGTGGATTTTTTCCTGATAGAAAACCTAATGTTACTGAATTGAACAGAGTTCAGAAAAACCACATCAGCCATATAGTGAGATGGGAAGTTCTGGTATGGAAGAACCATACAGGCCTTATATTTTATATATAGATTCTACTCAAATCTCTGGCTGATTTCAAACTATATATGTGCAAGAGAGATTCCAACTCAAGCTAAAGACAATATAACAGAATAGAGATTTATCTTGCCATATACTGCAAGAAAGGCCAAGTTGAGAGTTTGTTCATCTACAATAATTGTATATGAAAATACATTTAAAAAATACTTTTCAAGTGAATAGAATTTAGAGTTTCCACACAATATAAAGAGTTTATCTTAAAATTACTACAGATGTAAAAAGTAAGTAAATATGAGCCAGTTAAAAAAAAAAGGCAAGATAAGGTGACATTGGACCTAGCCAAAAAAAATTTTAAAGAATCTATTGAAATTAAGTTGAAGGACCAAATAGGAATTTATTCATTATAATGAATAAACAAGCAGGAAATCTCAGCAGAATATTACAAATTTTATAAAGGTAGACATTATAGAAGTAAATGAAAGGTACCACACCTGAAACTAAAAATATATATACTGGGATGGACTTACCAGAAGAACATGGACTTAACAGAGGAACACAGATAACAAGGAAAGAATCAATGAACTTGAATATAGAGCAATAGAAATGAACCAATATGAAGAACAGTCCAAAAAAATAAAGAAAGAAATGAACAGAGCCTGAGGTAACTGTTAAAACATTGCAAAGGTTTGGTATGCATGTAACTGGAGCTATAACTGAAGAGAATAGAGAAAATATGCAGCAAAAAGTATTTAAAGATATAAGGCAAAAAGAAAAAAATTCCCAATGGATTGAGAAATAAATTTATAGATCCATAATCACATAATCCCAGTTAGGACAAATGTAGCAGTTTCAACCTTCATATCTACACTCATCATATTCAAACTGTTGGTTCAAAAGTAAAGACAAAGCCTTCAAAGCAAATAAAGAAAAATGACACAAGGAGAACAGAGCAGCAATGATAAGCATAAGCATTGAATTCTCAGTAGAAAATATGGGGAACAGAAGGCATTTTAAAGCACTGCAAATACTAATAACAAAGGTAAATTAAAAAAAAATCTATTCAGAATTCTATACCAAATAAAACTATCATTTAGGAATGAAGGCAAAAGAAAGACATTTTCAGGTCAAAGAAAACAAAGAGAATTTGTAACTAGCAAAACTGCATCATAAGTAATACTAAAGGAATATTTCAGATATACTGGATAGAAATGCAAATTGTCCAAAAAAAAATAAAGAGCATTAAAAATGATAAATATATAAATAAATATAAGGGATTTTTTTTCCTGAAATTGTTAATATCCACATGACTCTGAGAAGAAAAATTATTACATTGTGTTATGGTATTTATAATATGTGAGATATGACAATACTATCATAAGGAGGAGTAAAATAAAAGTTAAAAAGAAAAACAGTAATCCATATATATATATATATATATATATATATTCACATATCTGTATGTATATAACAATTCTAAATTAAATTAAAAATAAATAAACTGAAATGGAATACCAAAAAATCATTCAGTTAAAAAGAGGGGGAGACAACAGAAAACAGATTCTCAACTAAGAGAAATAAATACAACCAGATCAATGAAATTATATTCAATGTTAATGGACTATAAATATTTCAAAATTATGTCTAGTGAATACCCAAGTTAGAATAATCATATTGTGATATTCAGTAAAAACACCACTCAGTGAAATAAGTGGCTAGTTCAGCTTGCAACTCAATTTTCCAAGTGTTTTTCCTCAAGAAATTCATGGTATTTCTATATGATTTAAGTACATTTATTATTTTGTAGCAAAATATTAAAATACATAATCAAATGTCATAATTTAATGAAGTTGTTTTACTGTTTAAACAGGTTATTTTAGTTGGAACTAGATTTCTTATTGTTTTATCTGTATGTGTGGCAGTGAAAAATAAAATGACTACTGGAATTTGGAGTAACTATCTAGATAGATGTTTAGGAATCAGCACCTTTACCCAATATTGATTTAGCACCATTTCAAATGTCAGCAAGGGAAGAAAGTCAAACAACATAATAATTACTTTGAAAATAGTTTTATTTTGAGGGTCCCTATAAAGAGTTTCAGGGCCTCCTTGTTTTATACTTTGTTTTACCACAATTTATACTTTGAGGGCATGTGCATAATAGGATTAAAAATAATTATGTATTCTAAGTTACACATTCAAGAAAATGGTAACATTCACGTGTGTTTACTGTATATCTGGTGATATGTTGAAGGAACAATTGAAAAGACTATATCTATAACTTAGTAATATATATACATATACATATACATATATATATAGGCTTTCACGTGTGCAAATGTAGAAGAAAAAGCTAGTTTTTAGTTAAAGCTGTTTAGTGATCACCATTAAAATTGAAAGGCTCTTTTTGCCAATGAAATGTTGCTCTTTACTTACTGAAATCCACATTTATTTTTACTCAGTGCCATGAAGGTCATAGTTGAAATACATCTTTGCAGTGTACCTATAACACAGTGAAAAATATGACATTATAAGAAATAAGTGAATGATGATAGCCACTCCTAAGAGCTTGATCCCATAACTTACTTACTGGTGTGAGTATAGCCACCATAACGTGCTGACTGTTTCTAAAGTGTCAGGAGATGGTGTCGGGGAAATATGTTGTCCTACACATATAAAGATGATGCTACTGATCCATTGGATTAGTTATTCAGTGTTACTGATGGATTTATACTCATTCTCCACTGAAACACTTTTTCCACTTACCCTTATTCACCCTTTGACCACTCATTTTTTTAAGAAACTGTGGGAATACAGAGTGGAAAATGACTAAAGATACCTGATTATAATATCAGGCTTCTTACTCTTAATCACTTATTTTCATCACTTACAGACAATATAAGGTGAATTTAAGTAGACCTAACATATCTTGTGCCAAACCCCTTTATTTCATGTGTTCATTTAATGTTGTATCTTACTATTTTTATAAATATGGATATAGATATTCTCCTATAAATGCTATACAAGTTGTTTCATCCTTCTGCTTTAACATCTGCTAAAACACTTACCTGGTTCTTTAAACAGTCTGTCCGCATATTCATCACTATGATGAAAAATAAGAATATAATCCAGAGAATCTTGAAAGAAGAATTGGTGAATTTTTTCATAGTGTGTGAAAAGACAGGGTATAGTAATCTGTTATTTCAGGGAGATGAATGTGTATTGTCAGTAAAAATATCATCCAGAGTAATGAAGTCTCAAACTACTACCTTGGAATTCAGGACCTTTGTTATGAAGATGCAATAAATTTTGGGAATTTAATTCAGAGCTCAGGTTATATTCCTTTAATTATTCTCAAAATGTCCAGTTTCATCCTTTTCATGGTAACTTATAATTGCAAATATCACAAACCCACTCAGAGTCTCACCTAACAAGTTATACAGTCTCTGGTGAAATTCATGGTGTCATTAAAAATAATGATATTTATTTCTGAAGACAGTTATGAAGCTCCCCAACTACACTGATTGGTTCTTATGGCAATGCTAGTTTGCATATATGAAACATATTAAAATTAATGGAAAATTATACTTCCATATTCATATGCATACTATTGGAAATCAAAATGCATGTAAGTCTTTTGTGTAGATGACTATATTAGTGGTTACCAAATAACTGGGTTATTGGCCTGAGTATTACCTAATCCAGTCAATATTTTAAGCCATTTCATTGAATCTGTAACATATAATATTTTCTTCATGTCTTAGAAAACACTTGTTATATGCTTTCAGCATAAACGTTTTTCTCCAGAAATAATTCCCTGCCCTAAGATTTGGTTGAAGAGCCAAATATGTAGTCATAACACACTCTAATTCGCCTACATGGTAATCATGATAACTTATTGTACTTGACTTTTTAAAATAACTTGTATGCCTATAGTCCCTGATATGGTACGCCATCTTGACCCTCATTAATACCCCAATTACTAGGAATACTGAGTAATAAAATCTATACTTGGATTCCTGTGTGACGGTAGCTGCCTTTCACAAGTTTTCATCTGTATAATAAGGGAATATATAACTTTCCTTCCTTGCCTCTATGAAGGACATTTCTAAAGTGCCATTCTAGCTTCACCATACTGAATGGGACTGATTGAGGCCACCATAGCAAATGTATCACAGTTTATATGTGTTTCTGACCAATTTTTCAATTGCTATCTCAAACTCATTCCTGAGAGCCCTTCCTATAAAACCTCTGACATGCAAATCTCAGAGTCTATTTTCTAAGAATGCCGACCTAAGATATTTTATTCTGCAGGCACTAGGAAAGAAATACTGATATATAATCATGCAGTTGGGCCACCCACCACCAGCTGGCAATGAGGGTCACAGTACCGGTAGTATGGTGAATATGTATAGTTCCTGGCATTCTATATCAATGTCATTGTTAAATTTCATGAATGATAATGTGGTAAACTAAAATGTAATACCAGTGCAGGTTAATTCACTAATGGGTGCAATGTATAAGGTCTTTGAGAGGTATGGGAAAGTAGTGATTATAAGAAGGATGGCATTTGTTGGTTGTTGTGGGGATAATCAATGTATTAGAGAAGGGCAGTGAGAGGCTGAGGGTGATTAATTACCAATTTAGTGAGTCCTAACAACCAGAAGGCCTCTTTAGCAGCATATAAAAATTTTCACACCTTAACTATAGGGTACTAAAAGCTGTGAATTGAGCACAGAACTTAATTGGGAAAGAAGCAGAGCTCAAAAAAATGATTAACATTAATTTAAGTCTCCTATGCCAATTTCAGGGAACTGTTTGGGTAGAATTATAGATTTGCAATAGGAATGGGAATCCCTGAATGAAAACACTTGAGAATACTGAATCACAGATCTTCCTGCATGTTCTGGGCCAGTAAGTACAGTTTGATAAGGGACTGATTATGATTATGGAGCACTGTCCTTGGATACAAGATGTACAACATTGTCAAGGACCAAGAGGTAGGAATAAAACCAAGAAAAACATCTGTTACACAAGTTCCTACAAAGGAGGAATCACCAAAGAAAATGCGTATAATAACGTTTTCCCACATCCTTTATCAGAGATACTTATGTTCATTAACATGACTAATATAGTGGGAACAAGAAAAAGATATTTTATGAAATGTGGGATTCTGGGTCTAATTTTGCTTTAATTTTCAGGAACTCAAAGCATCACCATGGCCTCATGTTAGAATGGAGTACATAGTGGATGGGTAAAAAATTGAGCCCTGAACCAAGTCCACTTCACAGTGGATCTACTGAGTCTGAAAACTAAACCAGTGGTAAATGTGCCTAGTCTAAAATACTTGATTGAACCCACACATTGTTCTCTTGACTTGTCATATAATAGCTGTTGTAGTGGGAAAACCCAAAAAATAAACCTCTAAAATTGCCCTTCTTATAGGCCAAGATACTAATTCAAAAATTATATCAAGACTTTTTCTTTGAATTATGAAGAACTCATTGTTAGAGAGATTGTCCTCTTTTAGAAACAACTAGAAAACCAGGGGAAAAAAATGAAACATTCACTAGAGTGAAGTCTAGTCTATATCCTAACAAAGTTTAAAAATAAAATGGTAGATGATCAAATTATCTTTAAGCTAACAAAACAAAGCCTGACACCCTTAAAAATACTACAAATCCAGTAATCACAATATAAAATTCACATTTTCAGACATCTAATAAAAAATGAGAAATTCAGAAATTCAGAAATTCCAGAAAACAGACACATATGACCCCATTCTCAGGACAAACATATTCAATTGAAATAAAACCAGACATGACAGAGATGATGGATTAGCAGAGAAATATTTAATATATCTATTATGTTTATTACAAATATGTTCAGAGATGAAAGGGAAAGGACAAGCATAATGAAAAGAAAAAATTGAAGATATAAAAAACTCTAAATGAATCATCTAGAAATGAAAAATAAAGTATCTGAAATGAAAATATAATTGATTAAATTAACAGCATGCTGGACATGAGGGAAAAAAGAACAGTGAATGTGCAGATATGGTACTAGAAACTGTTCAAGATGAAACAGAGAAAGAAAGAAAAATTGCAAATAAACAGAGCATTACTAACTTGTGGGAAACTATTAAGACATGTAATAAATGAAAAATTGGTGTTCTAGGAGTTGAGAGGAAAAAAAATTTGAAGTAATTCCCCCAGAGGTTTTAAACTATTAAAAAAAAAATATCCAAAAAGCTGAACTAAACTAAGAAAGAAAACATAAAGATAAGCATACATCATATCACAATCAATTTACTGAAAACAAAGAATAATACAAGTAGCAATAAAAAGGAAATTTACATAGATATAAAATAATGCTCTCAATAAAACTTTGCAATATGGATGGCCAGGAGCAGCATCTTTAAAGTGCCAAAAGGGAAGAAACAAAATGTAGTCAACCTGAAATTTTATACCCAAGGCTAATATTTTTCAAAACTAAAGGCAAAATACTTTCAGATTGTAGCTCAGGAGCTCAGCTCCTGGCAGGTTCATACTGGATTCAGCAAGACCGAAAAAATGACAAGGCTATGGGATTCATACCAGCTTTATTCTCACAGAAGCTGGTCAAGCACTTAGGTTATATCACTGCATCCACAATAGGGCACTGAGCAGAGGTCCTTATATAGCAACTCAGACAATAGTGACTGCACATGCTCAATAGACAGGCAAGAGCTCATGATGTGTGCACAGTGTGAGGAGTCATGAGAGCACAGAGTGTGCCAAGTGGGCAAGTAGGTCAGGGTAAGTGAGCATCCTGGCAGGGGAGCTCCATTTTCCCTACACAGATAAACCACAGCTCAAAGTAGTCACAACCAGAAGAACTGCCCTGCAGGAAATCCTTAAGGCAAAAATGCAAAGTAAAACAAATGGAAATGTGGCTTTAGAGGAAAAAGTTGGAAGCCAGAAATGGTAGCTTCTGTGTGAATATAAAATACTTTATTTTTCTAATGTTGAATATCTCTAAATGATATTGAACTATCCAAAGAAAACATAATAACAATGCAATGATGTACTCTTGAATGTATAATACATGTAAAAGAAGGATGGAACTAATATAGCACTGTAATATTACTAAACTATTTGAGGAAGTTTTATAGTATTATTTAAAGATCAATTATAAATTTAATATGTATATTGTAAAATCTAGACTAAGAGTCAGCAAACTATGGCCTGGGGCTAAGTCTGGCCTGGCCCTAGTTACTAAGAAAGTTATTTAGATTGTATAAAAAGATATTAAAAGAGAATAAAAAGGTAGGTGAAGGAGGAATAGGAAAGGGGTGAAAAGCAAAAGGAATGAATGGTAGAGGTAAAGAAGGACGAGAAGGATAAAAGGTGATCATATGTGGCCCTTCAGGGCCTGGCAAGTCCTTTTTATGTAAAGGTCCATATAAAAATATTTTAGGATTTGTAGGCCACATACAATTTCTGCCATAAGTTGATTTTTCTGCCCCATGCTCCAAAGCACAACCAAAGAAATAAAGGATATGTAACCAATAACACAATAATAGAAATAAAATGGAGTCATCAAAGAAGTTTTATAAAAATAATTCTTCCAATTATAGCTTTGTTTTTATCTTTACTCATGAAATTGTATGTGAATAGTGAAACTGAAATATATCCTGAAGGATAATAGAAAAAATGCATTTAAAATATCAAATAATATGAAAGTAAGATCCTTAATTATTGGTAAAAAAATAAATAGGCTTCATTGTTTAAGTTAGAGGTATTAATGAATCATATACAATTAGACATAAGTAAAATTTTTTATTCATGAATATAATCAATATCTAAATTTTAAAACATCATTAGAAATATAAAAGGAGATTAAATTTTGACAAATCATAATTGGTAATGTTTATTCAGTTTTTACTATGTGTAACTCTACAAAGCACTGTAAGTCCTTTATTTATGGTTACTCATTCAGTGTTTATAACTGTATAAGAATGGTGCTATTATTATCACCATTTAATGATAAGGAAAACATAGAAAGCCTGTCTCAGTCTCAGCAGTATGTTTGATCAGCTATTTTTTTGTTTTTATTTGAAGTATTTCTACATAGCACATAATTTATTTAGTTTGATCAATAGAGGTAGAAAATATATATAATTAATAGGAAGAGTTACTAGTTTGCCCATATTGATTTGCTTAAATTAAAATTGTCAAACCATGTGTAGCACATGGTGAATATATAGTATGCTACATATTTTAGCAAATTTTCTATTAATAGGCTGTTCAGTTACAGTAGCATCTGTCAAGGTTTGGTGACAGACTGGGGGCTATTACTTCAGACAGAATAGTGAGAAAAAGAATTTAATGAGCTGATATTTTAGATATGAGCAATCTTCAACAAGGCATTACACAAGTATTTATTAAATCCTTCCTATGCAGGGACGGAGATATGGCCCTGAAAACAGGGAGGTGGTGCCCAGCCTCCAAGAAACTTGAAAGAGACAGAGCCACAGGAAAACAAGTAAGTTAATTTTAGACATTAAGGGCTATAAACAAACAAACAAAATAACAGGTTAATTAAAAAGAGAGAAAGAGAAAACAACTGGTAGAGGTGAGGGGAAGTCACTGTTATTTTTAAGTGGCCGGGATCTCTAAAAGGTTTGATGACTTAACCCAAGGTATCAATGTGCCAATATGTGAAGGAAGTGCTCAAGAAAAGGTATGGCCAGGGGAAAAGCCCAGAACCAGATGGACAGCCAGGTGGGAGGTAATGGAACTGTGTAAATTTGAACAAATCCATCGATTATTCTGCACTTTGACTTCCTTATCTATAGCAGTTGGGCCAGCTGTCCACAGACTATTGTTCTAGTGCCAACAATCTTCTTTATGTTTCTTAATCCTTTCACATTTGTTATGACTTTGTAAATGAACATTGTTAAGAGGAACACAGGGTGTTGGGTGGTCAGCCCTCCTCAACAACAGACAATAAGAGAAATTGAAATAGAGAAGTTGGTTACTCATACACAGGTCCTGGAAGAAGTACCCCACATGCCTTGACGGGCCACGTAAGGAGGTCAAGGCAGAGTGGAGAGAGAGAGCGTGTGATAGGAGGACCTGGGGCATATGCCTTTATTAGGGTCCAGGAGGGGAATGCTTTGTGGTTCTTGGGCTGTTGTCAGACTGGTCAGTTCAAAGAAAATGAGTGAGCCAGGTTTGGCTAAGCTCCAAAAGGGTCTTATCTAAGGAGCACACAAGGAGAAGGCTTTGGGAGGCAGGGAGGGGGTGATCACAAGGGCTGTTGGGGAACTCATATCATAAATTTAACACTTGCTGGTGACTCTGTGCTGTTAAGTAGGGCATGCTCTTGCATGAGGGGCTGGTAGTTTAAGGTCCCTGCCAGCTGCTTGGACAAAAAAAATTGTTGCGGAAGCAGCAAGATCAAGGAGTAGCTTACCTTAACTCTCAACAACATTATATTTGATGTACCAAGTTTTGAAGTTTTATGCTGTATTTGTAAACAAGTGATCATTAAAATAAATCTGAGCATTCCATTTGGAGGGAAATATAAAAAAGATTCATCTTCTACTTTAAGTGTTAATTCTCCTTTTTCTTTGTTACTTCTCAGTTTTTTATAACACTATTATGTTGGCACCTTGGCAGATTTCTGTAGTGTAGGTTCATATATTTCATGGTAAATTTTATTCGTTTTTTTTAAAATTTGCCTTGTAAACTTAGATATATTACTTTTAGATAATATATATAATTATGATGGTATATGTGTTTATTCTCATCCACAATGTTATTCCACCTTACAATATTTATATCTAACCTGTTACCCCACTCTGGTTATGCAGTACATATTTTTTATAAAAAGTTATTTCTAAAATTACACTTTCCTAATAGTTAATTTGAAAGCATAATTCCATTTTAATATTATGTTTTAGGGAAAGTACCCTAAATTTTGTGTTGAGATGTCATTTAAAACTAGAAATTAGTAAGTCAAATTTCTTTATCTCCAGGGTTATGCTAAACAGACCTTTCATCATGAACCACATTAATAGAATAAATATCTATATATCAGTATATAGATATATAGATATATTCCTAAACCACACTTGTTTGCTTATTATTGATTCATGCATGTCTTTACTAAGTTAAGCACATTTACTAATTTTTTGTGAAATAGAGATGAAAGCTGTGGTTCATTTGAGACAAAGAGACTGATCATTGTAAACCCTGAGAAATAGAATTACAAATAGCAAGAAACATTTGAAGATGATAATTCCAATAGAGAGCTACCTCATACCGATTGTATAACATGTTATTTAAGATACCGGAGTAATGTTTCAGAACTTACAGGCTACAATCACACACACAAACCTTTAGAACAGCCTAGGAGTTTAACGATTCCTCAAGTGTTCTCTACAAGCAAAAAAGGTACATTTAGAAATCATGGTCATGACCAATGTCTTCAGTTACTAAGATAGATACTTAAATCCTACATTGGTATTTATTTCTATAAAAATGAGAATCCTGGTTTGGATAGCCTGCCTAATTCAGAGTAGGCAAGGTTTGATACTTGACATTCCATGGCTCCCAAATACTAAAATAAAACTCATAAAGGGCTTACAATAATCACGAATGTAGTTAATAGGAAATGGGGAAGAGGCTAAGGGAGCAAAGATTGCAAATAATTATTCAGCCTGTGCTGTTAAAATCAAATTCTTATTAAGGAGGCAATTTCTCATGAGTGAAATTTCAATCAGTGAAATTTCATGCTTCACCATAACTCTTGTGAAGTACTGAAATGGTTAGAATTGTCTCAAGTAACAGAAATCCAATCTGGCTAACATAATTTTTAAAGGGGTTATTAGATTAACAATAGTTATATCTTTTAAAAAAAGAAGAAAGAAAGAAAGGGAAAAAGGAAGAAAATGCTAAATAACCATTTCTAATGAAAGACAGGAATTTTCACAGTTCTACAAATTTCAATCAACATAATATGGATTGTATACTGGGGGTGTTGACTTTCGTCTTAACTCAAGGTGACACTGCACTCAGATTTAACTTAATAGGAGCTGAAGCCTGATTGCCTTGATTGAATAACCTGCCTAACCCAAGCTAGCAGGTGCGGGTAAAACTGTAGTATTTCCAGAATCTCTAGCCCTGGCCATAGTGCATCTCCATACAAATAGGTGTTCCCAAGGGTATACATCTCCATATCAATGGGTAATTACAAGGCACAAGGGCTAATCTGGAGCAGAGAGGTCGGGTGGAGCCTCTTCTGCAGCCTGGGTGCAAGAGACAGGGGAGACAAAAGTGGACGACTGCTTGTAGGAAATAAATGGATCTCTCCCACTTTATTTCTCTCTTTGACTGATTTCAATTTCAAAGGTATTTTTCCCCAGGATTTTCCTTCTGGAGTTACAGCAGGTAATAGTAGATAAGAGGGGAGTAAGTTTCTATGAAGAGAATCTCTCCCAGAACCACACATGGGGAAGTGTGTAAATGAAGAATGAAGTGTGAAAATTCCCCTTAGGAAATATAAGGAAGTATTTCCCCTTCTTACCAAAAGAAGGGGAAAAGGATACTGTATAGAAGAAAGAACAAAATATCCATAATATGAGTAACTCTTACTGGTTTCAGAGAGATGAGGTACAGAACTTTTGTCCAAGCAAAACAGCCTATAAGCAGGAATTTTCCAAACTTCTCTGTTTTATTTTTATAACATTTATAAAGCAAAAATTAGCACATAAGTCTCACTTTAACATTTTACCTAACAGTAAACTCTGGATAGATATATGAATCTTGGCAAATTACCTACATATGCATGTCCACATGATTGTAAATATGAAAATTTAGAGATGCATGCAAATTAGAAAAACAAATATTTTATAGATCAATTTTTATAATTAAGTGGTTTGTGCTTCTGTTTCTTCTACATTCTTTTAGTACACAGTTTCAAAGTGAATGTCTCTCAGTAGTTTTAGTCTCATTGGTCAGCCAACAATTAAAAATAAAACCTGAAAAATGAAAACTTGTTTTCTCAATGTTTCAGATTTAAACAGAAGGCATAAATTTAAAATTATAGCATGAAACAGATGCTCAACATATGCCACAGATACAGAGATGATTTTCATCATTATCAATTAAGTGCTCACTTGCTGGATATAATAGCTATTGTAAGGAGAATGTCAGGAGCTGTAAATCTTAAAGCACATGGAGACAGCAAGGTAAACGTTGAAGTTGCAATGTGGAGTAATGTTTTCTTGCTGTTTTAATTTCTATAAAAAATTGGAAAGTTTTATTAGTACAGCTTCATTTCAAGACATTAAAGTGCATTCTCAATTGTTCCAGAACAGGTCAACATTTTAGTGTTGGAGAAATAAAATCTTTATATGTACCCAACCTCTTTTTTGCTCTCTCTCTCTCTCTGGAAAAACTGTTTCATAGAAATATTTTTCATCAACTTTTCCCATTTACAAAAATAAGTAAAATAATTAAAATGGCAAAAATATAATTAGTAAAAATTTTATTCATGTGTAATAATATAATTAGTAAAATAATATAATTAATAAAAAATAATATAATTAGTAAAAATTATATTCATGTGTAAATACCCCATGGCAATAATGGACAATATAGATCTAGAAAAACTAGTTTGTAATCAAGTGAACAGAATTGGCTTCTTTCTTATAATGGAAAATATATTAGATAAATTTTACATAAAACACCTATCTCTCAGGCATTATGGTATATGCTTTTCATTAATTTTTTTATAAAAGAACACTGGTACCATGCAATCAACATTATTAATATCTGTAACCTTACTTAGTCATTTTTATCAAATTTCTTCATTGCTTACTCTATTTTATGAATTCATAGTGAAAGTTGATCCTGTACATCTGTGACCTTATTTTATAGGGATACTATTAGATGGTGCATGGAAAAAAAATTGTACAGTTAAAACTTTTGGTAAAGTAAAAATTTTGAGTGAAGTTCAAGACATTTCTCTCAAACAAAATCCAAAATCCATTAAGAAGACATAACAGTATTTCTGACAGCTCCTTGGCTACTCCAAACATTTTCTGAAGTCCATTTCAAAGGTACTATTGTGCAGAAAACCATTTGAGAGCTCTTATAATATAAACTAGTAAGTGGAAGCAGAGTATCCAGAAGAATCGTCTAATTTAACATAAGGTTCAGCTAAGGCTTCTCAGGAGAGATGAATTTGAGATGAATTATTTCATATAAGTAGGAATTAGCCAAATGAAGTTCGATGAAGTGTGTACACATCAGGAAGAAGATACCACACATGTGACCGTCCGGAGGTAGCAAAACACATTGCTAGGATGTGTGTGCAGATGGCAGTGCCAGTGAAAAGGAATGGAGATATATGTTCTTGTTTGGGAGGGTAGATCTGTAGAAAAGGTGAAGCTGAGATGTATTAATTTGAGGTAGCTGTGAGATACCCAAGTAGAAAAATCCAATGGAAAATTGAATATAAGTATCTGGAGCTCAGTGAGAATTCTTGACTCATTTATATAAGTTTTTAATCATTGAAAAAAAAATACTTGTTGGAAACCTGTATAGCAGACTAAGAACTGGCATATTCATGTTAAATCAGACCAGTCTGTTGGGGAATAGAGAGAGTGGATTTAGGGGAAGTATCTGAGAGAGTATATAATCTGCAAGAGACAACAGTTAAGAGATTAGCCCTCGAGGATATTTAAGGCATTATCAGCCCAATATATATACATAAATAAGACTAAAATATAGCCAAAAGGACAAAAAGAAATCCAAAATGTAAATTAACATAGCAAATTAGAGAAGTGAAACTTTTAAAACAACAGAGCGATCTGTTCTAACACTGCGGAAAGTTTATCAGTTAAGTCCTCCATTTCCTTGGACTGAAGGAGGGTTATTGATGATCTTAAAAAAGGTTATTTCAGGATGATCATTGAAATGTAATAATTACTTGAGATGTAAATTGTATGTGGGAATTGGAGATTATGAATGGATAGAAGTGTAGGTAGCTAGATAGAGGAATATGTTATTTATTGTATTTATTTATTTTAAATTTAAGAGATATGGCCAGAAATAGAGGAAAAGCAAAAGAGTGAGTCACATTTCCACTAAGATAACCATGAATAAGATTGTAGAAGTGTTCAAATGGAAAACTGCTGACAGTTCAAATGGAAACTAAATAAAGGAATGTCTTGTCAAATGGCCTCAATTTTCACAGTAGAGATGGAAACAAAATTCTGAAAGTAATGATGAAAGTGTGTCATATTATAAATTACATAAGAGTTTAGGATTATTACTGAGAAAACAGGGAAGAAAATGACTGGCATTTTCTGGAAAGATTGCTGGGTACACAAAAGTGATGTAAAGATTTACTGTGTTTGAAGACCACGTATCAGTATTACCTGTGTGATATCTAGCTTTCGTTGTTTTTCCTATCATCCTCCAGATAAATTATTTTAACTAATATTCCTGAGTTTGAAGGATTTAATTGATCTAGGTTAGCGTTTAGTAGGCGTATTTGAAATAAAAAACACAGAATTGTTAAGAATAATAGCTAAAAGTTTACATCTTGGAATTTTGGATGCATAGAAAAGCAGGTGGAACAATAGCTGTTTGTTCCTATTGGATCTTAAGGTTCTAATACTTGAAAATAAGAAATTGAGAAAGAAGGAAACACTTGAGATTGTAACTAGAAAACAGAGAATATAATATTAAATTTCATCATATATGTAGTTCCAAGTTATGACAAAATCTGACCTGTAACATTGGATTAGAGTCACAAAAAAGAAAGAGGTGAATTCTTCATCTGTAAATGTGGATATTATTATTTCATAAAATTGTGGAAATGGTTAAATAATAAGGCAATCCATATAAAAAGACTGGGATGTAGTATGTGTGCAATAAACATTAACATTTTTATGATATTTAAAATTATTTTTAAAATCTCTGTTACCATCTATTTAGTACTTGTTAGCGTTGATGGGTATCTACTCTCTACAAAGGTACCTTCAAGTAAAATATAGCGAAGTTAGAAGTAATTTGTAATACAAGACTGTTCACTCAGTCTTCTGGAAAGGAGTAAATGATGGAAGAGAAATAGGCCTCTATAAAACTTATTCCCAGGAGGTAATGGCAAGGTTGTACCTGAGTCAGCAAAGAAGCTACTATCCTTCTGGGAAGTCAGTCGCAGAAGAAATCATAGGATTCAAAGAAAGGAATAAATGTACCACATATACTCTGCGATTAATGCTAAATGCCAGTTACTGTATCTTCCAAATATTTATTGAGTATCTTGTGCAAATCAATATCCAGTTGTGCAGTAGGTGCTCACTACATACTAGATACATAGGAAGGTAGACAGACAGGTGGAGAGAGGTGGGGGAAATCAAACACGTGAATAAAAACCAGAGAGACTTATTCCACTGACTTTAAACTAACAAAATACTTATAACCTCTCTTTTGTTTTATGCCAAAACACATTGATAAATACTATGATTTTGTTGTTATGCAAGTTAATAAGGTTGATATTAAAATAAATAAAATTCAAGTAGATATATTCAGCTTCTTACAATCCTGGCATATAGACTATAAATACTTTTATACATACAAACATACACACATTTTTGCTTTCTCCCGTGATTTTTTGAACTTACTGCTTAATCACTTATTTCTTAACTTTACTGCTTAATTACTTATTTCTTAATTTTGAATGAAGGAGATAGTTTCTCATTACCCTAATTTTTGAAAAATGAATTTTCAATTTATATGAAAATAAAAGATGATGAATATGACCATAACTATTACAGCAAGGCTATAACCATTATTTTAGTTTAGATAATGTAGTAAAATTTTAATTACTAGTTAATAGAATTGATGAACTATGAAGATATCTTTCTATGTACAGTGTGTACCTCCTTTAAACAAAGCTTTTGGGTGTCATGCTTTCATTATTTAACACTTTGTATAATTCATCATGTGGTTAGCCAGAAAGTGTACTGATTGTCAGCATAATCTAATGCAACTGAGATTTTTTTTATTACTAAGGTATTATTGATAGACACTCTTATGAAGATTTTACATGAAAAAACAATGTGGGTTACTACATTCACCCATATTATTGAGTCCCCCCACATACCCCATTGCAGTCACTGTCCATCAGTGTAGTAAATGCCACAGAGTCACTATTTGCCTTCCCTGTGCTACACTGTCTTCCCGGTGACCCCCCCACACCATGTGTACTAAACATAATACCCCTCGATCCCCTTCTCCCTCCCTCCCCACCAGCCCTCCCACACCCCTCTCCTTTGGTAACCACTCATCTCTTCTTGGAGTCTCTGTGAGTCTGCTTATATTTTGTTCCTTCAGTTTTGCTTTGTTGTTATATCCCACAAATGAGTTATTTGTTATATCCCACATTTGGCACTTGTCTTTCTCTGCTTGGCTAATTTCGCTGAGCATAATATCCTCCACCTCCATCCATGTTGTTGAAAATGGTAGGATTTGTTTCTTTCTTATGGCTGAATAATATTCCATTGTGTATATGTACCACATCTTCTTTATCCATTCATCTACTGATGGACACTTAGGTTGCTTCCATATCTTGGCTATTGTAAATAGTGCTGTGATAAACATAGGGGTGCATGTGTCTTTTATAATCTGAGAACTTGTATTCTTTGGGTAAATTCCTAGGAGTGAAATTCCTGAGTCAAATGGTATTTCTATTTTTAGTTTTTTGAGGAACCTCCATATTGCTTTCCGTAAGGGTTGAACTAGCTTACATTCCCACCAGCAGTGTAGGGGGGTTCCCTTTTCTCCATATCCTCACCAGCATTTGTTGTTCCTAGTCTTTTCTATGTTGGCTGTCCAAACAGGTGTGAGATGATATCTCATTGTGGTTTTAATTTACATTTCCCTGATAATTAGTGATGTGGAGCATCTTTTCATGTGCCTGTTGGCCATCTGAATTTCTTCTTGGAGAAGTGTCTGTTCATATCCTCCACCCATGTTTTAATAGGGTTATTTGCTTTTTGGGTATTGAGGCTTATTAGTTCTTTATATATTTTGGATGTTAACCCCTTGTCCAATATGTCATTTACAAATATGTTCTCCCATACTGTAGCATGCCTTTTGTTCTGTTGATGGTGTCCTTTGCTGTACAGAAGCTTTTTAGTTTGCAACTGAGATTTTTTAATGAAAAATCATCATGAGATACACTGACAATAATACTTGGAAAACTCAGTGTATACTATATGACCACCTTCCTAACACAGAAAATTTTGCATGGAAATAAATATCTCAGTAAATAAACATAGCCACTAGTAAAATAAATTCATGTTGGTTCCTGAAATGGGAACACACAGAGGCACAGACCCAGGCTCACATACATACACACAGAGGATATTTTTTAAAGTAAAATGGAGTTATAATTGGTTCAGATATCCTAGACTCTACATATTGTGTGTCTCAAAAGAAAAAATCCTTTCCTATTCAATTGACTTCAGCACTTATTTTGCTTCTTAAGTGTGATCCATGTATTATAGATCAATGATGAATTAAATATTCACATAATGTGGAAACATACAAGTAAATGATAACTCCCCACCCAACATTTTGACCCCTTATTCCATGTACTATTTTTAAGCAGTTTTATTAAGATGTGGTCCATTCACTCATTTAATGTATTCAGTTCAGTATTTATTAATATAGTCACAGAGTTGTGAGACCTCCACTACAACCCAAATCTAGATTTCATCATCCAAAAAGAAACCCTGTGCCCCATTAGTCATAACTCTCCACATCCCTCTCTGCCAATGAGCCCTTATCTCCTTTTTCCCTATAGATTTGCTTATTGTGCACACTTCCACAAATCTTATAATGATACATAAATTTTTTGTGACCAGCTTCTATCATTTAGCATAATGTTTTCAAGGTTCACTCATACTGAGCATATGTTAATACTTCATTCTCTTTTTTGCCAAATAATACTCAATTGTATGGATATATCATATTTATTTATCCACTTAAAAGTTGATGGGTAGGTTATTTCCACCTTCTAACTATTATGAATAATGCTGCTATGAACAAGATTCTGAATGGGCATGTATTTTCATTCTTCTTTAGTATATATACATAGAAATTAAATTATTAGGTTATACAGTAACTATATTTAACATGTTGAAGAAATACCAGATTATTTCCCAAAGTGGCTGAAACATTTTTCATTTGCATCAGCAGTGTATGAGGGTTCTAATTTCTTCACATTCTAGCCAATGTTTTAGTTGTCTGGCTTTTTGTTCGTAACATCCTTGTGAGTATGAAGTAGTAAATGACTAGTTTTGAGTTGCATTTTCCTAATGATTATGGATGTTAAACATCTTTTCATGTGCTTATTAGCCACTTGAATATTTTATTTGGAAAAAAGTCTATACAGATCATTTGTTCATTATGAATCAGATTACTTATCTTTTTATAAATGAGCTGTAAAAGTTCTTTATGTGTTCTGTATGACAAGTCCCTTACCAGATATATGGTTTACAAGTATCTTCTCCCTTTCTGTGGGTTGTATTTTCAATTCCTTGATAGTATTGCTTATTGCACAAAAATTTTTAGATTTGATTGATCCAATTTATCTAATGATTTCTTTTTTAATTTCTATTTTTAGTGTCATATCTAAGAAACAATTGTCTTACCAAGTGCAAAAAAATTTCTTCTGTTTTCTTCTAAGAGGTTTAGTTTCATCTCTTACATTTAGTTCTTTGATCCATTTTAAGTTAACTTTTGTATATTGTGTGAGTAAATGCCTAATTTTATTATTTTTTATTTAGATATACAGTTGTCCCAATACTAATGAAAAGATTCTTACGCCTTTGAATTGTTTTAGCACACTTGTCAAGAATCAATTGTCCATAAATATGAGGGTTTATATCTAGATTACCAAATTCTATTCCATTGACTGATATGCATATCCTTATGGTAGTACTACACTATTAATGTGACTTTGTAAGAAGTTTTTAAATCAGGAAGTATGAGTCCTTGAGTTTTATTCTTTCCAATATTTTCAGTAGTGTTTTGGCTATTCTGAGTCCCTTGGATGTCAATGAATTTTAGAATCAGCTTGTCTGTTTCTGTAAGAAATCGACTGTGACTATGATAGGGATTGCATTAAATCTGAAGATCAATGCAAGGATTATTGCCTTTTTTAACTGTAAGTCTTGTGATCAATGAATAAGACATGTGGTCCCTTTAAATTAAGGCTTTTTAAATTTTATTTCAACAATATTTTGATATTTTTCACACTTTTTGTTAAATTTATTATAAAACTTTTGATTGTTCTTAAATTATCTAATGCCAGAGCAGCAATACACATGAATGCAGCAACCTGGGCCTGGGTTGTTCTTTGTGGGGAGTATTTAATAATTCAATATCTGTACTTATTAGTGGTCTATTCAGATTTCCTCTTTCTTCTTGAGCCAGTTTTGGTTGTTTGTCTTTCTAGGCATTGATCTGTTTCATATAAATTATCTAATTTTTTGGCAAACAGTTGTTCATAGTATTCTTTTATATGCTTTTAAAATTTCTGTTAGATCAGTAGAAATATTCTGTTTCATTTCTGATTTTAGCAAGTTGAGTCTGTCTTTTGTCTGCCATTATTTTTTAAAAGTCAGTTATTACTCTTTTTGAGATTTCTTTGTGTTAATATTTTTTTCTTGTGGATTTCAAGTTTTTCTCCTTGTCTTTGGTTTTCAGCCTTTTTTTACTATTATTAGTTTGAGTTTATTTTACCTGAAGTATGTTGAACTTCCTGGTTGTATAGACCCGTGTTTTTCTCTAAGTTTATGATCTTTTTAGCCATTATTTCTTCTTACATATATTTTTTTCCACTCCTTTCTCTCACTCTTCCCTCTGCCACTCTTATTATGCACATTTGATTCATTTAATGACGTCTCACATTTGTCTGACACTCCATCCATTTTTCTTCATTCTTTTTTCTCTCTGGCCTTTGGATTGCTTAATTCCTGTTTATCTTCCAATTTGCTAGTTGTTCCTACTACCTGTTCAAATCTGTTGATACCCTCTGGTGTCATTTTTATAATTTCTATCTCTTTATTGATATTATCATTTTAATGTAACATTATTGTCATACCTTCCTTTCATTTTTAATCATGGATTCCTCAAGTTCTTTAGAACATAACTTATAATGACTACTTTGAAGTCCTTGTTAAATCTACCTTTGGGTCACTCTCACAGGCTATTTCTATTGCCTGCTTTTTGGCAGCAAAGGGGTCATACTTTCCTCTTACTGTGCATGTCATGTTTTCATTTTTTTGGCATTGCTGTTAGCTGGATATCTGCAATTCATTAATGTTATCTGTTTGTTTAATGATTTAGTAACTAGTTGGATTATTTTAGTGAAATTTTCTCCCCACCCAGGGCATTTTAAGCTCCTGGTGCTGTTCCTCAAGGAAGGACACCTCTGTGTGCGCCCCAAGCCACCCTGGGATAGCAGTGGTTTGGACAGGTCTCTCTTCAGCTCTTTCCCTGACAATGTGTTAAAACTCCTTTAATTGCCAAGTAATTTCTCTCTCTCTGTCAACAATGTCCTGATCATAAACTGCTTCAGAGGCAATTCAATTCAATTTGCACTCCTTTTAAGGGACAGTTCCCTAAGTCAGGGTTTGATTTATTTTTTTCCTGAGGCCAAGAGTTCTCTTCCCACCTTCTCCACTCTGGGAAAAATTGGCAAACTAGTTTACCCTCTGTCTCAAATGAATCTACCGATCTCTTTTAATTTCTTTCACTGCAGCTTCCACTGTTTTTTGTTTCCTTGAGCTTGGCCGTTTCTATACTTTGTTGCAAATGAAGTACATTCCTTTGGGTAAGATTTGGACCTTCTGTTTTTTTAATCTGCTTCTCTTCTCCAGGCAGAATATCTGGGCCATGGCTTTTTTGCATGGATCTGTCAATGGGGTACTTCTCTCTGGGTGACATTCCCACTCTAGGAGCTTAGTTCTTGGTGGATCGAGGGACAGTGGCCCCAGGTCTCTTCACCTTGCCTCTCGGAGTGGAAAACTCATCTCCTAAGGTTTGGCAAGGAACAGGAGCCCAAGAATTCTCAGTGATGTACCAAAGCAGAGCCTCTCTTTCATGAGTAGGAGCTGGGTGGCCTATGTCTTAGCCATAGTTACCAGAATTTATACTTAATAACAGATAGCTAGGGTGAGATAACAAATGCTGATGGTCTGTTCCTCCCAGCGAGTAGCTGACTGAGAACTTGTGGGAGATGGAGCCTTGTGTGCTTGACTTACAGCTGGTTTGAGTGGAGTTTCCATCTCACTGAAGTGGGAGGAGGTAGAGAGGGCGTGTGTCTTGTTTTAAGTACTGCATACTCTCAAAATTCTTCCTGGGTTTTAGTAGAGACATTGGTCTCTCTTCAAATAATAATGGGCTATAATTTACCCTTCACTGCTGCCTCCCAAAATCATTCCCACTCTGGATGTTGTGATTATAGTTGCCATGAATGGCTTTATACTTACCCTAAATATGAGTTTCTATAATGTGTTTATTTAAATGAGCTATCTTAACACTCGCCAAGCTTTTTAAAATTTGCTTATTTTCTCCTGCCATTATTTTCATCAGATTTTCTTTCTTTTTTTTTTTATCCTTTAACAGTTTAGGAAGTTTAGATTGTACTCCACTCTGTTAATGAATAATTTTGATTTTTGTATGTATATTTGTCTTAGCAAAGTCTCAATCAATCCATATTTCTACAAACGTCTTAAAGCGTACAAGAAGATAAGGCCATTTAAAACTGTATCACTCTTTACTTCATTGCATATTGTTTTGCGTGACCAGTATTTTGGCTTCTTTTGTTTATTTTATTTTATCTTATTATTATCTGTTGAGGTAATTTCAGTGAAGGTGTGTGTTTTCTTTTTTTATTGCAACTTATTTTTTCTTAACTTTCTGGTTAAACAGATTTATATATTTTTACATTGTAATTCTATTTTCTCACGTCCTTCTTTATTTATTTCTGCTGTTCATTATATTTGTCTTTCTTGTATTTTAATTATGGAAGTATATTTTGCATGGCTTGTTACTCTGTAAGAAAACCTTGACATTTGGGTGTGGAACTGCCTTTCCAGTTCAGTTTTGCATTACCTTCTGCTAGACAGTTGAAATATACTCCAAGCCATGGACCATTTTTAATAAAATTTCAAAGCTTGAGGATTACCTGAATATTTGAATAGTATAAATTTGAATCCCAAATTTACATGAATCCTATACCTATTGCTTCACATTCTAAAGGGAGATATTTTTCCTTTCTTTCATAGCTCATACATCATCAAACAGTTTTTCTATCATCTTCTTTTCTTGCTAGGTGCCTTTAAAACTACTTCAGCATGACCCTGAGAATTCCAACTTTTTGCAGACATCTTAGTTACAATCTCCTACTTTGTAATGATCAAAGGCCTTGACTCCTACGCTTATGAGGGATAGTAAAATTTGCCGTCAAATGTTTTATAGTTTTCCTTTCTGTGAGCATCCATATGCGTTTGTTATTTATTTAAATGATCTATTTTTACATTTGCCAAGCCTTTTAAAAATTGTTTATTTTTATAACAATCCTTAAAATGATCATGGCCCCTAGGTTTCATCCTTTATTCAAATCTTATTTCACTCCTGCTGCCAGTAGATAGCAACCATTCATGATTTTACCCCTCTGAGTTTTCTTTTTTCACGGTTTCATTTATGTTGAACATCTAAGAACTTATTTTCTTGAGCACTCAGCTATGCAGAAAAAATGTTTGTTGTCTTTTATAGAGAATTTCAGGTTTTTTAGCGAAGAAATATCTTATAGTTTCTCAGCCCACATCATTTTAGGAAATAATTATACTTATTTATTCATACCGTTCTATTTGCTGGGAAAATCTAAGTCTGGGTTTCAGGCAGTCATGTTGTGTGGGTTAGGTGTGTGTTCAATAGATAGGCTCAGGTAGCGGAGCTGTTGGCAAGATTAAAGAGGCAGAAGATGGCAGGATTCATAAAACTGTGTTATGAGCCATGTGAGTGGTAGCATAGGCTCTCTGTGAAGATCGGTGGTAATTAGTTGCTGGTCCTTTCCAATGAAATGCCATTTTAATTTTTTTTATTTAAATAGTATTATTTTACATACATAAAGGATTTCTTTAATCTATGATATATAAAAGATAGAAAGTGACAAATGTTAAAATAACCAGTTAATAAATATAAGATTGTTTTGAAAAGTTTAATGAAAATGAAAAACCCATGAATTGAACTTAGGGCTCCTCTTACTGAGCATTAAGTGAAATCAAAAGCTTCATCAAAAATAGAAATCTGATTTTTAGAGCCATACAATCTTTAAAAATCACTGAGCATATCTTGAAGATGGCTGTATGTAGAGCAAGGTTACCTGCTTGAACTCCACTAGGATCCATCCACGTCTTATGAAATCAAGCCTCTTTTAGAATCTAGAAAGCTCTGATCATATGGTATCGAGGAGGGATGTTTACCCTATGTCCATCATTTCTTTAGGAGATAGACTGGTGAAGCAAATACTTAATTTCATCATATCATTTTGCACAGCAACTTCCTAACAGGTATAGGGCAGACTTAATAGATTCTAGTCAACTGTTTGATGTCTACCATAAGAAGAATTAAGATAATTATAATAAAACAGCTGAATTCACACTGCTAAGAAAAAGTTAATCATTTGCAATATTGGAAATATTGCTGTTTTGAAATTTTAGTATTTCAACTAATTTTATTGGCATGATATATTGGTATAACTGGTAGGAAAGAGAGGAGGAAAAAATCTTCAGAGTCCAGTCAGATAATATGTTTTGTTGTCTGAGAAGCCTATAACCTTATCGCATAGATGTTAGTAAAGAGAGTTGTAAAGCAGCATTGTGCTAAATGTCACACAGCATCAGTATATATCAGTAGAGTCCAAAAATTAAAACATTATGTTGTAGGGACAAGGACCTGGGATAAACGTCATAGTTAACTTTCCATGCCTATGATGAAAAATGCTGAGATAGAAACAGTATAGTAAGAACAGGAAGGATTCCATCTTAAAGCTAAGATTCCATTTTAAAAACCAGGAAGTTAGGAAGTAAGATTCTTAACATATTCATTAGCAAACAGACTATAACCCAATTCACTTTGGAGACAGGACAGGTGCACTTGATTCATATACTTATGCTCCCAGAAGGAAGCTGCAATCCTGGAGGGGAGCTGACCAATTTCTTGTGTTAAGTTAATTTTGCAGAATTACTTGGAGGACTGTTAATAGAAGAGACTTAATATCTCTTACTGGAGATAAGCATTTTGAGATCACTTTACAAGTTTATACCCCCTGGCCCTTGAAAAATACTTAAAAGCCAGAAACCCCAGCCTTCTAGCCTGCCTCTTCTCTGAGAATGGCCACACTTTTTCTCTAAGTGTGTACCTTTAAATAAAGCTTTCTCACCGCTCAACTTAATTGCGTTTTGTCTCTCAGTGCTATTCCAGTGGTAGGCATCTTCCCTTCTTTGCTATTCCATTCCATTTTCAAGTCTTCAATTAGTCTCCGCTTTACTCCTGATAAGTAGGGAAGGGCTGCTGAGAGCTCAGATTCCAGCCTGCTAGTTCCCATTGCCGGGGTGACCTGGGGAACCGCAACTGCAGGAGGCTGCCTGAGAATCTCCCTTCTTTGGGAAGTTCTCAGAACATAATCTCACTCCATCCACACTCTGTGGCTCCCCAAATCCCCAGGTGGTAGGCGCTAGTCCCCACATAGGGCAAATCCAAGCAGACACGGACACCAAGTGACCCTGGCTTTAAGAGAGGGCAAGGGAATCTGTCCTAGACCAAGAAAATGTTTAGCAAACTTTCCCTCTGCACCTCTGCATTTTTCTGCTCTCAGCAGCCTGCAAAGCCACTGCCATTAATTTCTACTCTCGCTCTAATGAATTCCCCCCTTACCTACACTCTTCCTACCTGCTCAAAAAATCTTGCTTGTTCAGTGTCAAGAACCCTCCGCCATCTAGGTTTCAACTGGTGCACAGGAAGAGACCTCCCAGATGCAGCTGCCTGGCAACAACTAGAATATATTTTATTTTATTTGAATTCTAATTGCATCATTCAGAACTTTTTGTCAGATTAAGCATACTCTTGCATGGTATATATAGTCATATATTGTTCTATTTTTTATATTTTTTTCTATCCAATGAAGAATCTATTTGAAATTACAACAGAAAATAAAAGGAAAAATTAAAAAAATAATCTGATGAGAATTTATCAGACAGCTCATTTTTCAAGTGACATATAGGGAAATGAGAATAGAGAGTAATAGCTAAAATTACTACAGTCAATAAAATGGCAAGGCAGAAAGATGAATTTAATTACACTTTTATTTGATTAATGTCTTAAAGAGATGAAATTCTAAGTCAGACATCATGAAGTACTGTAAAATGAACTGCAATTTTTCCAAGAAATGTCTGTTATTTGAAGTTATATAATAAATACTATACTACAAAATAATAGGAATTTAAATATTAGCATTCCTCAAATAGTGACATAAACACACAATTACTCATTTCAAAATTATATTGTATAACAATCAGGAAGTATCAGTCTGGCAGAGAAAGCTGACTTTCTGTGATTAAGAAAGAATTATTCAATTTAATAATCTTCTGACTGTGATATACTAGAGATTTCCAATATTTAAATTGTATGTAATTTTGATAATACCATTATTCATCCCTTGTTTAGCCATAATATTATAAGAAAGATATTTATTTCTTGTCAATGGAATAAATTGTGACTAGTTTTCAAAGTTCACTCTTATTTAGGAAGTATAAAAATGTCAATTTCCAAAGTATGAATAAAATATACATAGGAACTCTTATGCTCATTACATAGTAATATAAGCCTCAAAACTGTGAGAAGCAATGCATACTAAGATAGATTTTCATTTAAATGAAGTTATAAATATTGGATAGTTCTCAAGGTTGAATTAGAGAAAGCAAATTGCTAGAATGTAAAATAACTTTCAATTCCATAACATTCTATAATTTAAAATAAAAACAAACTACACTGCCAACTTCTGTGGCAGATTCTAAAATTAATCCCCATCACTGCTCTTCAGATGCTTGCAAGTGTGTAAGAGCTGAAATCATGTCAATTTTTAATGACAATATAATCTTATTTATTGAACACCTGTGAAACAATAGGCATATTACATACATAAGTACTTGGTGCTTTAATATATGTGATTTCCTTTATCCTCCAAGGAATTCTTGAAATAATACAGAGGAGGAAACAGGCTTAGGGAGATGAGACAATATGCAAAAGACATGCAGATACAGGATTTGAATACAGACTCATATAAGTCTATAGTTATTGCAACACACAATGCGAGGAAACTGTGATAACATTTTAAGTATACCTACCATCTGGTATAAATGCTTTGACATTATAAGAAACCATAAAGAAGAATAATTTGTGTCACATCAATTCTCTATTATGAAATAGTCTCTAAGATATGCAAGAATTAAACATGAACCAGAATATAATATTGAGGAAAGAGACAGTATCCCTAAATATGCCATACTTTTAATTTTGTGCAGATACTTATCAGACCTCTGTCCACACCCAAACTGCAAAATGCTCTTGTCATTAAATAGTGAAAAATTTTGTGAGTATTAATGGTTGTTTATAGTAACTATACCATTCATAAATAATAATAATGATGATGATGGTGATTTTTTATATGATTTAAAAGGAAATGAAAATTCTCTTCAAAGCAAAGACTCCTGAAAATATCAGAATTTTAATATTACACATGAGTAAATGAAAACACCTTTATACTTATCTCAGATAGTATTTTATCCTTTTTACTCTTCTGGTCTTACCTTCAGTTATTACAAAGGGTATTCATTAAAAACAGAAAAACTAGCATATTTAGCAAACACCTGTACTTTTTTCTTAGTAATGAACACTCAGAGTGTAGTCGTCTAACCATCTGTGTGAACCAAACTCTACAAAGAATAAAAGTTTCTCCAGAGGCAATAAAATTCATTATAACCTAATTATGATTGTTTCTTATGTTTAGTTCAATTGATGTATAATGATGAAAATACAGCATAATCTAGTTAACTAAAATTTTAAGTTAGTTTCTATTTTACTTTTGAGTAATTAATGCATTCCAGGAATATGATATGTGTAATTCTACCTTCTTGATATTACCATTTAATATCAGATATTATGAAAAACTAGGTATATAATTTATTTAATTTAGGTCTTAAATTTTCTTATATATACCTGTTATCAGTTTTTTTATTCCCTGTGCGCACGCAGCTGATTTCAGAGTTCTTTAGTTATCTACATATATATGATGCAAAACTTAGTAAAATTGGTTGACAAATCTTTTTTAACTTTTTTGTTGGGTTTGTAAACCTAAACAACCCTAAGTATGGATGGACATTAAAATTACAATAAAATAGGTTTTAAGATGCTGGTGTATTATCATTAGCATCTTGATCTGGGTGATGGTTACGTGAATGTATACACATTCATCAAGCTAAGGTTTATGCATTTTATTGTATTTACCTCAATATAAAATTTTTTTTAAATGCTGGTGTATTAGTACTCAGGGTTCTCCAAAGAAACAACCAATAGTGTATGCATGGAGTTAGATCATGCTCTTATGGTAACTAAATTCCATGATCTACCATCTGCAGGCTGGAAACCCAGGGAAGTCAGTTGGGTAATTCAGTCCTACTCCAAAGTCAAAAAGACCCAGCAGAGCCCATGATGTAAATTCTAGGCCAAGGGCAGATGAGATGAGATGTCCCAGTTCAAGCAATTAGGGAAAAAAAAAGGGGGAAATTTCTCCTTCTTCTACTTTTGATTTTTATTCAGGCTTCCACTGGCCTCCTAATAAAAAGGGCAATCTACTGAGTTTATCAATTCAAATGCTAATCCCATCCAGAAACACCCTCTTCTCTAAGAAGTTCCTTTTGTTGGAGAATGGAATTTGAAAGCAGGATTGGTCACTAAATATGCTCCTTGCTAATACAATGCTTTTGCTTCTAGTCTATCTCAGCTGGCAGAACAAGGAAATATATGTGTGTATATGAACCTATCAATATACACATATCTATAAATATATTTATGTATTATCCATATTGTCTATATTAAGCTAAATATGAGTTTATATTGATGACTCAAGCTCTAACCCGTTACCACATGAATCATTCTATCTTCCTCTCTTGATTGTCTTTAACTCATTACTCTAATAGTCACCCACCATCACCATCCATTTGCGCCTTTGTTTTATCCACTGTATATGTATGATGGTTTCAGAATTGTTAGTTTGTACATGTAAGAATAAACTTCACCAAGTATAGAAAGGCACTTATATAAAATTACTTTTGTCTTTAGTCTTATAGTCTCACTTCCCAATTCACATAGGAAAAAGTCACAAAGTCACCTTTTCCTCCACCTTTTTCTGTGAGAAAGTTTCATGAATTTGCAATACAGCTAAGGTCTTTTGTCATAGTCTGAATTCCACCTGGAATACTTTGGCCAACTAATTTTCTTTTAATTTGCATGCATTAAGGTTCACTCATGCTGTAAAGTTTTATTGACTTAGTGATTTATGTATTTACCATTCCAATATCACACAGAATAGTTTCACTGCCCTAAAATGTCCTATGTACTTCACTTATTCAAAACTCTTCCCTCTAAAAGCCATGGAAACCGCTAATCTGCCTAACATCTCTATAGTTTTGCTCTTTTCAGAATGTCATAGGAATGGACTCTCACAGCCTTTCAGACTGCCTTTTACTTAATAATATGCATGTAAGACTTATCTAGGTCTTTGCACTGCTGGATGGCCCATTCTTTTTTATCACTGCATAGTACTTCATTGTATGAATGCACTGTACTTTGTTTATCCATTCAAGTATTGAAGAATATCTTCCTGTTTTAGGTGATTAAAAGTAAACCTCCTATTCATGTGCAGGTTTCTTCTGTGGACATATATTTTCAGATTAATTGGATAATAATCTGGAAGTATGGATTGTCTGGTAAGAATATGTTTAGATGTGTAAGAAACCTCCAAACTGTCTTCCATGACAGCTGAGGAACCTTTTGTATTTCAACTAGCAATAAATGAGAGTTATTGTTCTATTTCTTTGCTAACAATTAGTAATGTCACTTTTTTGGCTTTTAGCCATTAAATTGGTTTGTAGTGTATTTCATTATTGTTTAGTTTGTAATTTTTGAATGACAAGTGATGAGCATCTTTTGTGTAGTTTATTTTTTTATTGTCTTTGTATATTAACCTTTTATCCTGTGATGTTATGACAGTACATTAACTACAGTAATAATTTTTTTTGTTGATTTTTGAGGGTTTTCTAACTAGGTAATCATAACATTTGCTAATAAAAAGATTTTCTTCCTTTTTTTAGTTTGTATTGTATATTCCTTTACCTGCTGTTCTTGACTTACTTTACCAGCTAGGACTTCCAGCAGTATTTTGGACAGCACTGGTGATAGGTGACCTCATACTTTCCTATTTTAGGGGAAAGATTCAGTCTCTTACAAATAAATAGGATGGCAGCCATAGAATTTTAGTATACCCCTTAATTAGGTTAAGGATCTTCCCTTCTATTCCTAGTTTTTGAGAATTTTTATCATCAATCAGTTTGAATTTTGTCAAGTGTTTCTCTACATCTATGGCTATGATTATGTTTGTTCATTTGTTTCTTATTCAGTCTATTATTATCATGGGTTACATTGATTTGTTAACACTGAACTACCCTTGCATTCTTGGAATAACTCCACTTGATCATGCTTCAGGTTCTCATAAAAATATTATAAACATAAATAGCAAATAAAAAGACACATATAAAGCTCACACTTTATATATGTCATTTATATATTAAATACATAAATACAAAAATATATATATAAAGATAGGTAGAACATAGGCTTACAATTTCTGTTATTTATTTTTATGTCTGTCACACTATAAACCTTTGATAAATATTTATGAATTTATGAGTGAGTGAATGAATAAATGTATAGATGAATGATGATTATAACAACAATACCTTATATAACACTTAACATGTGTTATATTAGTATATTAAGACAATCTGATAGCATTATTTACTTGTTTATCATAGTTTGAATGATAAGAATTTTTACTCTTGAGTTTAGTTATTGCTAGACTCAAAAATTCTACATTATTCTCAACAATATTGTATTAATTTAGAGTTCCCGTAACAAAATGTCACAAGCTGGTGGCTGAAAAATCAGAGATTAATCCTCTCACAGTTCTAGAGACTAGCAGTCTAAAATCAAGGTGTTGAGAGGATTGGTTCCTTCTGAGGATCTGTGATGAAACAAGTGTTGCAGGTCTATTTTGTTAACTTTGTAGATAGCCATTTTCTTCCTATGTCTCTTCATATCATCTTTTCTTTATGTGTCTCTCTCTGTGTCCAAATTTCTCCCTTTTAAAAAAACACCAGTCTCATTGGATTATAGCCCACCCTTATGAACCTACCCCATTTTAACTTTATTACCTCTGTCTCTATTATTACCTTTATTAATCCCTATTTTCAAATAAGGTCACATTCATTTTGAAATACTAGAGGTTAGGACTCCAAAATATCTTTTTTATTTTTGGCTGGAGGCAGGGACACAATTCAACCCATAATAAATACCTATTATCTTAATTATTTTCTGATAGGGGTGTGAAACTTGCTATATTAAAAAATAGAGGATACATGCTTAAGACATCTTTAAAATAAGTTTATCTTTAACATTTAGTTTTAAAGTTTTGCATCTAATGCATAATATATTGTCTTAGATATAGCTTACCCTATACTTTTCAATCTTTCATTTTTTTAAGAAGGGATAGGTGAAATGGGGTTATATATTTTTTTCAGTAGTGGTTGGAATTAGCTATAATGTGATTAGTTTGTACTTTAAATTTTATGGATATAGAATTGCACATAGAATATGTTATAGTCTAAATGGGTTGTTTTCCAGTATTAAATTTACAGATTATTGCCATGTAAAATGTCTTCTGTTTTGCTTTGTATTTACTTGTAATCTGGTTAGTATAGGGTCTGGCAATAATACAAAGCATTCACAGCTTTATATAGTCAGCATTGAACTCAGTGGGTAAATATCACTTCAATTATAATTATTGGAATCATTTTTCTTTTTTTTCTTTTGTTTTATTTGGCTTACTATTCTCTGATTATTATTATTTTTAAGGATTTGATTATTTCAAACCAAATAAAATATTTAATAAACCCAAAGCCCATTAATGAAAGGAGAAGCAAGATAGAAAATAACCCAGGGAAACCCACTATTAAGAAAGCATTATTTTTCACTAGTTTTACCTTAAATGTTAGGCTCTCAAAAACAATGATTAGAGCAAAGCAGCTGTTTTTGTTCTATTTTGATTTTACATATGAGAATTGAAATAAATAAATTTCTAGGCTAGGATACCTCTGTGCCAAAACTTAGATCTTTATAATATTTCTCTTTAATAGGGTCCAGACTCCCTGAACACAGGGCAATTCCTATTCCTGGGATAAGGAAGAACACAGAAACTAGAAAATGCAGATACTATTAACTGTATTGCACGAGCTTTTAAAAATGGCTTGTTGAATGATACTGTAAGCTAAACCTGAAGACCAAAACCAAAATAACTAATAATTTAAGAAAAATAGGCAATTATACATAAATCAAAATAATAGAACAGTAGCATTCATACTTAGTAAAAACATATTTTGTTTCATGTAAAAGAAAATTTGGCTAAAAATCGTGGGCATGATCAAGGCCAATATATTTTTTAATGTATAAGTTTGAATGACATGTTTGGCAAGTCTCTGCATGAAACATATTTGACTATGCTGTTAATTAGATATTCCTGCCCAGTAATATTTACATAGAATTGGTTCCAATCCCAGGCCATATTATGTCAAGATCTGTGCCTTATATAAGATTATGAAACATTCCCAAGAACCCTAGAATCTCATCCTCCTATTAATTTCCTACTTGAACTGAAATAGTTTTTTTAAGTCATTACATTTGCTTCTATATCCTGTCTGTTATCGTCACACTGCCAGTCTGAGTTTGGAAAATATCCTTTAGTTTCTTTATTATTACATCTCTTCCCAGTCACTCACACACACACACTCAATTAAGAAAATTGACATATTCACATAGAGTGTATTTGTGAGTGTGAGGGGTGAGAGGAAAAGGATTTGCTTTGCTAGAATGCAAGATAAGTAAAATAAAAAATAAAAAAATCTTTTCTTAAATTCTTTTAGATACTTTTACCATTAATTCTTTTAGGTTCCCTTAAAATTTCATATTGTTGTATCTTCCAAACCCCCAAATTTCGGTAAGTTTCTTTTGAAGAACACAGTTTCTAACTCTAGTGATACCAGTATTTCAAGCCATCTTCATTCTAGCCATCATACTACAAAGTTTGTCAATGTAAATTCTTAGGCAAAGATTTTTGTTCCTAATAGGATTTCCTCAAGCCACATAGTAGACAGCAGTGCACATGTTCTAGGAGCAGCTTCCACACAGCTTAGTAGAGCCAGGGAAGTTAAAGAAAAGACCTTGTCCTCCAAATATCAGTGATCTGTGCTGACACTGACTTCAGAAGTGCAGACAAAGAGGTGGGCTGCCTTTGTTTCACCTGCCACCATTGTTGCAAATCCTTCTCCTTCCAACTGGTGACTCTCAAGGGACTTAAGGACTGGGGCCCTTCCCCCATGCCTTCTTTTTTTTGTTGTTACAATTTTTAGGAGCCAAACATTAAATACCAGAGAATTCAAAACAACTGCATACACTGAAAAAATCAAAATAAGGGAAATAAGGAATGAATTTAAACATTTCATTATTTCAAAAAATCACTATACATTCTTAGGGAAAGTGCAGGTACAGAAAATACCTGTAAGACCATAAGTTTATACCTCAGGGTGACTTCAGCACAGAGACAGCCTATAACAATCAAAAAACAAATAAATAAAAACAAAAACAGTGAATCCTGGTGAAGGGGCAAATCTGATTTCTGTAGGTATCACATTATTGGACTTAAATATTCAATCTTCAACAAAGAAAACCCAGTGGACATAGAAACAAACAGGAAAGTATGGTCCATTCAAAGAGAAAAAAGAAAAAGGGAATCAACAGAAACTGTCCTTGAAAAGGCCTGATGGCAGATCTAATAGATAAAGACTTTAAAATTACAATTTTAAAGATGTTCAAAAAACTAAAAGAAAACATGAATAAAGTAAAAAATGTATGAACAAAATAAAAGTATCAATAAAGATATAGAAAACATTAAAGGAAACCAAAAAGAATTCTGAACTGAAAAGTACATATAATAACTGAAATTTTAAAAATTGCTACAAGGATTCAAAGGAGATTTCAGCATGAAGAAGAAAGAATCAGTGAACTTAAATATATGATAATAGGAATTACTGAATTAAGCAATACAAAGAAAAAAGTGAAGGGATCATATAATACAGTCAAGTGAATAAACATATATATATTGTAGGTGTTTCACAAGGAAGAAGAGAGAAAAGAAAATATTTGAAAAAATAATGACTGACAACTTCCTAAGTTTGATGAAATATTTGAGTATAAACATCCAAGAAACTTAATCAACTTGGATGAAGATGTACTCAGAGGCCCACACTAAGCCACTATGATCAAATCTTTAAAAGTCAAAGACAAAGATAATTTGAACATGGCAATAGAAAAGTAATATGTTACATAAAAGGAATTCTCAACAAGATTGTGGGCTGATTTCTCATCAGAATTTTGGAATCCAGGAAACAATGGGCATATATATTCAAAGTGCTGAAAGAAAAAAATCTGTGAACCAACCAAGAATCCTATATCCAATAAAACAGACATTCAAAATTGAGGAAAATTTAAGACATTCCTAGGTAAACAAAAGATGAAGAAGTTTAATACCATTATACCTGCCATTCGAGAAATGTTCAAAGGAGTTTTTCAGTATGAAATGACAGAGCACTAGACCATAATTTAAAGCCATATGAAAAAATACAGATATCACTAAAGATAAATGCATGGGAAATTATGAAAGTTAATATTATTTTAACAATGGTTTGTAATACTGTTTCTTGTTATTTACAAGGTTTCAGAAATAAACACATTATTTAAGAATGAACTATGAGACTAAAAGCTAGCATGATTGTAATTGTCTTATAATTATTTTGTTTTCACAATAATTTAAGGACTAATGCATTTAAGGATTATTAGTTTATGACTTTGGGTACACAATATATAAAGATGTAATATGACATCAACAATTTAAAAGGGTGTAAATTGGGCTGCAAAGGGCAGATATTTGTGTTGGAGTTAAGCTGGTAAAAATTCAAAGACAATGTTATAACTTCATGTGTTAAATGCAATCCCCATGGTAATCACTACAAAGAAAATATCTCTAAAATGTACACAAAGGGAAATAGGAATGATTTTAAACTTTCACTATTTCAAAAAATCAACTAACCACAAAAGACAGCAATTCAGGAAATAAGGGACAAAAGCTATAGGCATATAGAAAAAAAATAGCACAATGACAGAAATGAGTCCTTCCTTATCAGAAAGTACTTTAAATGTAAATGATTTGAACTCTTCAATCAAAAGGCAGAGATTGGCACATGAATTTTAAAAATATGATCCAAACTCTATGCTGTCTTCAAATGACTTATATCCATAGACACAAAATAAGTTGAAAGTGAAAGGATGGAAAAGGATGTTCCACACAAATAATAAACAAAGAAAGCAAAGGTGGATATACTCAAACAAATACCAGACAAAATAACTTTAAATCAAAGAAGATTTCATGAGACAAAGAAGGAGAACATATGAAGATTAATAAAAGATGCAAGTCACAACAGCAAGACATAAAAATTATAAATATTTACACATCTAGTAATAGACCATCAAAATATATGCAGCAAAAATCAACAGAATTTAAGGTACAAACACATAGCTCTCTAGTAATAGTTGAAGACATCAATACTCCTCTCAGTAATGGGCGGAACAGCAGATATAGATAAGTAAGGAGATAGAGGACTTGTATAACACAGTAAATCAGTTAGATTTCACAGCAGATTTAATACAGAACACTCTATCCAACAGCAATGAAATTATCATTCTACTCAGATGTACATGGGCATTTTGCAGATTAGACCATCTGTTAAGTAACAAATTACATCTCAGTAGATTTAAGAAGATAGATATTGTTCAAAGTATCTTCTCTGACCAAAACAGGATAAAGTTAAAAACAAACAATAACAGATGGAAAACTGGAAAACCCACAAATTTGTATAAATTAAATAACACATTCTTAAGCAACCAATGGATGAAAGAATTACAACAGAAGTTAGGAAATACTTAGAGATGAACGAAAATGAAACACAACATAACAAAACTTAAGGGATGCAGTGAAAACAGTAATAAGAGGAAAATTTATAGCTATAAACATTAAATTAAAAAATGAGGTCTCAATTTAGCAACCTAACTTTACAATTTAGGCAACTAGAAAAAAAACAAACTAAGCCCAAAGCTAGCAGAAAGAAGGAAATAATAAAAATTAGAGCATAGATAAACAAAGTAGAGAATATAAAAATGAGAAAATCAATGAAACCTAAAGTTGGTTCTTTGAAAAGATCAACAAAATTGACAAACCTTTATCTAGGTGGAATAAGATAAATAAAGAGAAGACTCCAATTATTAAAATCAGAGATAAAGTGGAGACTTTACTGATGCTACAAAATTTAAAAGGATTAAAAGAAAGTACTTGAACAATACACACTAATTGGATAACCTAGATGAAATGGATAAATTACTATAAGTATAAAACCTACCAAGACTAAATAATGATGAAATAGAAGACCTCAAAAGGCTTATAACTAGCAAGGATATTGAATCAATATTCCAGATGCTATAGACAAACAGAAGGCATGGGACTGATGGTATTACTGGTGAATTCTACCACATGCTTCTCAAACTTTTCCAAAAACTTGAAGAGGAAGGAATAGGAAGAAATACTTTTAACTCATCTTTGAGCCAACCAAATCCAGAAAATGACCCTCAAGGAAAACTAAACTACACCTCAATATTCCTTGTGAACATGAATGCAAGCGTCTTCAACAAAACACTTGGGAAACAAATTAGGCAGCATTAAAAGGATTATACAATATGACCAAGTGAGATTTACTCCTGGAATTCAAGAATGGTTCCACATACAAATAATAATCAATGTAATACACCATATTAACAGAATGAAGGGGGAAAAAAACATGATTATCTCAATTGATAAAGAAAAAGAATTGGAACAAATTCAACACACTTTCATGATAAAAACACTCAACAAACTGAACAGAAGGAAAATACCTCAGCATAATAAAAGTCATATAAAAATACTTTTCAAAAAGAGTACCAAGACCATTCAATGGGGAAAGTACAGTTTTTTCTATACATGGTATTGGGAAAACTGGACATTCACATGCAAAAGAGCGAACTTGGACTCCCACCAAACACCGTATACAAAAATTAACTCAAAATGGATCAAAATCCTATATGTAAGAGCTAAAATTATAACCCTTAGAGGAAAACATAGACCAAAACTTCCACAGTCTTGGACCTGACAGGAATTTCTTGGTTATGACCCTAAAGGCACAGACAACAAAACAGCAGAAAGATAGATTGAACTTCATAAAAATTTTTAAAATTTGCATTAAAGACATTATCAACAGAGTAAAAGGCGACACACAAAATGGGAAAAAATATTAACAAATTATGTATCTGATAAGGGATTCATATACAGATTAAATATAGAACTCTTAAAAGTCAACAGTTGAAAAAAATCTGAATAAAAAATGAGCAAAAGACTTGGATAGATATTTGTCCAAAGAAGAATACAAGTGGCCAATAAGTACATGAAAAGCTTCTTGCTAATTATTAGGGAACTGTGAATCAGAACTACAATGAGATACCACCTCACAAACATTAGGATGGCTACTGTTAAAAAAACAAACAAAATAACAAATGTTGGTGAAGATATAGAAAAATCGGGACCCTTTGTACCCATTCATTAGGGAGGGTTTACTGCCCTAGGCTTTTGGGCATGGCTGAATATACCCAAACTGACACTGAGCAGGTGAGAGTAACAACAGTTTATTAGTCACATCCACTTAGAGCCAGTCCACCGGGGAAGGACCCTGCATGCCATGCAAGGTCGTGTTAGAGTGCCACTTAGGGACATAATGAACAGGTGCAGGAAGGCTTTGTAGTATCAAGAGATTGGGTGCTCTTTCTGCCTTCAGGAGGATGTTACAGTTTGTTTGAATAATTCTATGGGCTGGCAGGGAACCAAAACCCATTGCTCAGAGATAAACTGTAGCTGCACTGGTTTGTTTGATAAAGAGGTTGTTTGAATAGAGACCTTATTTGCTGGAGCAGAGTAGGGAGTGGTACTTGGAGTTAGACCATCCAAGTCCCTCCCTACTTTATCAGACATCAAATCAGCACATAATATTAGCTCATAATATTAGGCCTTTTGCTATACACATGCAAAAGAATGAAGTTGGACTCACAAATACACAACAGGTAACTCAAAATGGATCTATGCTCTAAATATGAGAGCTAATATAAACAAGAAAAAAACATAAATTTTTATGACATCATATATGGCGATAAATTTTTAGATTCAACACCAAAAGCCTGAGTAACATAGGAAAAAAAGAAATATCTTTACTCCTATATTCATGCAGCATTATTCACAGAAGCCCAGATATGGAGGTGGCCTAAAAGTTCATCCATGAATGAATGCATAAAGAGAATATGGTCTACACCTACAATGGAATGCTATTTAGCCCTTTAAAAGGAAAGAGATCCTGCCACATACAGCAATACGGATGAACCTGGGGAACATTGTGCTAAGTGCGGTAAGCCAGTTACAGGACAGATGCTGCATGATTCCATGTGTATAAGGTATCTATAGTAGTCAAATCAATGGAAGCAGAGAGTAGAGGGGTGGTTTCCAGGACCTAGGGGACATGGAAGTGAGGAGTTGCTTTTCAACAGGTATAGTTTAAGTAATGCAAGATGAATAAGTTCTAGAGAGCTCCTGTAAAAAAACAAACAGTGCCTATATTTAATACTAACAATTTAACAAAGTATTGTGCACATAAAATTTTAAGGGGTTGGATCAAATGTTAACTTTTCTTACCACAATTAAAATTTAAATTAGATCTTATACAAATTGAAAACTATTTATGTGTATCAAACATTATCAAATAAGTGAAAAGACAACCTTGGAGTGGGGAAAAGTTTGCAAATTATATATATAATAAGGGTTAATTTCCAGAATATATACAAGAAAAACTCTTACAACTCAACAACAAAATGATAACCTAATTTAAAAATGAGCAAAATATTTGAATACACATTTCTCCCAATACCCAATAAGCACTTCAAAAGATGTTCGACATCACTGATAATTTTAAAAATGCGTTTCAAAACCACAATGAAATACCACTCAATACTTCTTAGAATGGCTATACTAAAAAAGGACAGAAAATAACAAGTGTTGGTGTGTATGAGCAGAAGTTAGAACTCTTATATACTTATTAATGGGAGTTAATGGGAATGTAAAACGATATAGCCATCGTGGAAAACAGTTTGGCAATTTTTCAAGGAGTTAGAAATAGAATTTCCATGTAATCTGGCAGTTCTGATCCTGATTATATACCCAAGAGAACTGAAAACATATGTCTACATAGACAGTTGTAGGCAAGTATTTATAAGAGAATTATTCATAATAGCTAAAAGGCTGAAAGAACCCAAATGCTTATCAATGGGTGAATGGATAACCAAATTTTGTTATATACATACAATGGAATGTTAATCAACTATAAAATGGAATGAAATACTGATAGATGTTACCACTTGTATGGACTGTGAAAACGTTATGCCAAGTGAAATAAGTGAGACACAAAATGTCACATATTATGTTTCCTTTTAAGCAGAATGTTCAGAATAAGCAAATCCAGAGTCAGAAAGCAGATTAGTGGAAGGGGACATGGGAACTGAGTATTTCATAGGTGTGTGGTGTAATGTGTTGAAACTAAAGAGATGAACAACATTGCAAATGCACTAAATGCTACTGAATTATATACACTTTAAAATGATTGTGTATATGGATTTCACCTCCATTCAACACACACACACACACATATTTACTCATGCACACACACAAATGTAAACTAGACTCTCAATTCTTCAATCTAAAAGTTCTCATCCATTTTCATCTCCTGGAAACTAGTGTTGCTGAAAAATATGCTTGCTTTTCTGATACTGTGAATTAAAAATATTATGTTCCTCCAGTTCTTATTTTGGAATTTGAAGAAGTAAATATATATCAGACACTAATGTGCTTATGTGATATAGACCTACATTTCCTGAAATTTTCAACTAAAAGGCTATTGTATTGCTGATGAATATTGAGAAATATGTATAAGAAAGAGCTTCATTTAAAATTCCTATGATTGCCTAGTTAGAAGTTTTCTACCTTCCATATACAATTTCTCAAAATATGCATGGTTTCCTTAGGTACAGAAAGCCAAATGATTTCTTTGTATCTTCTAATTTTTCTTTTATCATTAACACAGCTTAGACATAGCCTTAAACACAACTTGTCTTGTTCTCTGACTTATGCACACCTATTTGAGAGTTAATGTAAGTGATCTATTTAATGCTATGTTCTGTAATATCTTCATGTGTTCTCTCAGGCTTCTTCTCAGGAATAGTATGGCACTTCAGGGAGTCACTTGATCTATGCAAGATGAGCATGACGCTATTGCTTTTTCTGTCTCCTCTGTCTTGTCAGCCTATAGGGAGCTAAAGGATGAATACCAGGTGCATCCTGCTTTCCTTTATTTGGAACAATATGACAAACTTGAAATGTACCAAACATTTTATGGCAGATACTGACAGAAATCAGAGATTTTTTTCCAAAGAAAAGGAAAAGAGTGTATGGAGAAATAATTTACAATGAGTGCTGCATCAGGGGAAAGAATGTTTACCATGATTTTGATTTTTTCCATAGTATTTCCAACACTTAAAATACCTTTCCCTCAAGATTGTTTTAGAAGAGTCTAGGATTTGTGACATAGCACATGTCGGGGGCAAGGTCATACATAACAGGATGCTTGAAGAAGTACCAGTGGACTGGGGAATATAGATTTTAATATCAACAGGTTCAAGTTGCTGACAGATTGGACATACTTACTAAGATATCTGATCCCACAGGAAAAGTGCATTTCAGAAATTGATAGCTGATCTGACTGTTACAGTGTACTGGGAAAAGGAAAGGAAATTGTGTTAAGGCTGAACGAACTTGTGATTTTCCGATTCAATTTTGTGATTCTGCTCTACGGTAATATTAAAAATGCATTATAAACTAAGATAAAAATTAAGCAAAAGTTTTTCAAGGTACCTGAGTAAATTTTCTGTGTGAGCTGACATAACTAAGAGTATACAATGCATTAGTTAACTTTTTGTTCTATGAGAGAATAAAAGTTCTATGGAAGCTCTTTAAAATATATGTATATATATTAGAAAAATTATATGTTTACATGATTATGTCCAATAATACTGGAAAGGGTAGTGAAAAAAAGTATTAATAATTGTTTTCTTTATGTAGTACAACTTAAATCAGATAATATCACATCTCAACAGATTTTTCACCATATGCCTGAGGATGTTTCTGATAGCAGAAAGACTCCATCCAAGGCAGCAAAATGAGAGCCGTCACTGGGAATTAGTGCTGATACAAGGTTTCAACGGAGGGTATGGATTAACTTACAAGAAGACAGAAACTACTTTTAGAACATGTGACAGGATATTTAGGGATTTTCTTTGAGACTTTATGTTCAACAGCTAAAAGTTTCCTCCCTTTTCTCCGGAACTTGCAGAATATCCAAAAATAGAAGCACACAATAATATTAACGTATTTTTATGATCCCAAATGACAAAGTATTAAACATTTATTTTCAAGCATTATAGTTTGCCCTGCTCCCTTTTGTAAATAGATATAGATTTTGAATATCTGATATATTTTATTTAGAATGAAAATAGGAAGTCTTCTTAAGCTAAAAGTATAAAAACATCATGTGAAGATGTTAAATAGAAATGCTTTGTTAAGATACTATTTAAAATAGAATATATTTTAATGGCTAAAAGTAGGAGGAAGGAAGGAAAGATGGAAGGAAGGAAGGAAGGAAGGGAGGAAGGAAGGAAGGGAGGAAGGAAGGAAGGGAGGGAGGGAAGAAGGAAGGAAGGAAGGAAGGAAAACCTTGGACATGGTTGGCACAGAGCAGAGCACATAGAAAACTGTATTATAAAATCAATAATTTTTGTATCTCCATGATTCAGAGACTCTTACCTGAACCATGCTGGGGTGCTTCTTATAGTCAGAAAATTAGAATAAATTTTAAGATCTAGTTTTGACTTTACTGATTCTGGTTATGTTTTATATAAGAAAGTCATCATTTTTATTTAACTTACTAATATTTTATAGGGGTAAATATTACCTTACCTTCCACAAAAATACTCCCTATTTCAGAAGTCTTCTTGCCCTATCCCCCACCCCAATTATTTTGATTCTTCCATAAATGAATCTAGATATATAGAAAAGGAAACTATGTAGTATGGAAATGGGGATGCCTGGATAGTTAACGTACACAATTGTGTCCTAATTCTCCCTTAGGATGACACAAAGAAATTTTGGGAAAACATGGAAAGGGATTTTAATCAATTTGGATATTTGCAGACTGTTCTCAAAACTTCTTTTGGGAACCACCAAGTCAGGACTACATTAACGCTTACCTGTCTGTGGTTATCAACTACTCAGATTGTTTCTCATGTTATATAAAGGGTATGTTAGATATAACTACAGAGATGATATGTTAGATATAATTACAGAGAAGAGACCACTCTCAATTTCAAAATAATGAGGACAAGCCCAAACTATATTCTTTCTTTAACTATGGTCAGATTTGCAACATCACCTTGTAGCTATATATAAAGTCTTTCATTTTAAAATATTACAAAAGACTTTTCAAAGAGTCTTAAAATATAAAATGTATTTTTTAAAACATTTGATTTCCTATTATTTTTAAAAATTTTATATTGAGGCACATACAATAAAATGCACAAATCTTACGTCACAAGCACAGCTTGATGAATTTTGACATGTATATACACTCATGTAACCATCACCCAGACCGAGATATCAAACATTCTCACTAATTTTTAATCCCCCTTCATCTATATCACTTTTCAACCCCCTTCCCCTGTGGCAACCACCAGCCTGTTCTCTGTGTTTATGAGTATATTTGTTTTGTTTGTTCATTTTATTTTTAGATATCATATATAAGTAAAATCATATGGTACTTGTCTTTCTCTCTCTGACTTAATTCACCTACCATACTACTCTATAGGTCCATCTATATTGTTGCAAATGGCAAGACTTCATTCATTTTTGCAGCTGAGTAATATTCCATTGCATATAGGTACCAATTTCATTTATTGATGGACACTTAGGTTGCTTCCATATCATGACTATTGTAAATAATGCAGTGATAAACATAGGGATGCATATGTCTTTTTGAATCAGGGATTTTATTTTCTTTGGGTAAATTCCTATAAGTGGAATTGTTGGGTTATTTGGCAATTAAGTTTTTTGTTTTTTAGGAACCTCCATACTGCTTTCCACAGTGACTGCACTATTTTACAATCCCACCAGCAGTGTATGAAGGTTCCTTTTTCTCCACATCCTTGCCAACACTTGTTACTTCCTGTCTTTTCAATAGTGGCCATTCTACCTGGTATGAGGTGATATCTCATTGTGGTTTTGATTTGCATTTCCTGGATGATTGGCAATATGGAGCATTTTTCATGTGCCTGTTGGCCATCATTCTTTCTTCTTTGAAGAAAGTCTGTTCAGGTCCTCTGACCATTTTTTAATAGGGTTATGTGTTTTTTTGGTGTTGAGGCATATGAGTTCTTTATACATTTTCAATGTTAACCCCTTATTAGATAAATTGTTTACAAGTATATTCTCCCATATGGTAGGATGCCTTTTTGTTCAGCTGATAGTGTCCTTTGTTGTACCTTTTAGTACATACCTGATAGTGCCTTTTAGTTTGATGTAGTCTCATTCATTCATTTTGTATTTTGCTTCCCTTACCCAAGGAGATGGGTCCAGAAAAAAATTGCTGATAACTTATGTTCATGAGAATTTTACCTATTTTTTTTCCTAAGAGTTTTATGGTTTCATGTCTTACATTCAGGTCTTTGATCCATTTTGAGTGTACTTTTGTGTATGGAGTTAGGCAATAATCCAATTTCAGTCTCTTGCATGTAGCTGTCCATTATCCCAAACACCGTTGTTAAAGAGGCTGTATTTTCCCCATTGTATATCCATGGCTCCTTTATTGTATATTAATTGACTATATATGCATGGGTTTATATCTGTGCTCGCTAGTCTGTTCCATTGACCTAAGTGCCAGTACCATAATGTTTTGATTACTGTAGCTTTGTAGTATAGCTTGAGGTCAGGGAGCATAATCCCCCAGATTTCTTTTTTCTCAGGATTGCTTTGGCTATTTGGGGTCTTTTGTGGTTCCATATGAATTTTAAAACTATTTGTTCTAGTTCATTGAAAAATGCTATCAGTATTTTGATAGGGATTGTACTGAATCTGTAAATTGCTTTGGGCAGGATGGCCATTTTGACAATATTAGTTCTTCCTATCCAAGAGTATGAGATAGATTCCTGTTGATTTGTATCTTTTTTAATTTCTCTCATGAGTGTTTTATAGTTTTCAGAGTACAGGTCTTTCACCTCCTTGGTTAGGTTTATCCCTAGGTATTTTATTCTTTTTGATGCAATTGTAAATGGAATTGTTTTCCTGATTTCTCTTTCTGCTAGTTGTTAATATATAGGAACAGATTTTTGTGTATTAATTTTGTATCCTGAAACTATTTTGAATCCAGTTATTAGTGCTAATAGTTTAGTTTTTTTGGTGGAATCTTTAGGGTTTTCTATGTATAATATGTAATCTACAAATAATGACAGTTTAACTTCCTTACCAATTTGGATGTCTTTTGTCTCTCTGTGTTATCTGATTGCTGTGGCTAGGACCTCCAATACTATGTTGAATAAAACTGGTGAGAGTGGACATCCTTGTCTTGTTCCCAATATTAAAAGGAAAACCTTACGCTTCTTGCCATTGAGAATGATGTTAGCTGTGATTTATCATATATTGTCTTTATTATGTTGAATCATGTACCCTCTATTCACATTTTGTTGAGAGTTTTTATTATGAATGGATGTTGAATTTTGTCAAATGCTTTTTCAGCATCTATTGAGATGATCATGTGGTTTTCATCCTTTTTCTTAATGTGATATATGATATTGATTGATTTACAAATATTGTACGATCCTTACATCCCTGGAATAAATCCCACTTGGTCGTGATGGATGATCTTTTTGATGTACTTTTGAATTCAGTTTGTTAATATTTTGTTGAGGATTTATGCACCTATGTTCATCAGGGATATTGGTCTGTGATTTTTCTTTGTAGGGTCTTTTTCTGGTTTTGGTATCAAGCTGATGCTGGTTCATAAAATGAATTTGGAAATTTTCTTTCCTCTTCATGTTTTTGGAATAGTTTGAAAAGAGCAGGTAATAAGTCTCCTTTCAATGTTTAGAATAATTCTCCTGTGAAGCCATATGGCCATGCAATTTTGTTTGTTAGGTATTTTTTGATTACTGCTTCAGTTTCATGAATAGCAATCAGTTTGTTCAGATTTTCTATTTCTTCCTGGTTCAGTCTCTTATAATTGTTTGTATTTATGTGTTGTACTGTTACAGTAAAAATTATTTAAATGTATTTCCATATTTCTTTCTTCTTCACCTTGTCACTTGCTACACCCTATTTGCCTTGATGTTACTCTCCTATCTCCTTTGTTTTCCTATGTCTTTTAAAAATATTTTAAATGGTGAAAGAGAGGAGTTAAAATAGCTTTATTTAGTAGCATGTAAAGGTCAATAAATATATATGTGTATATATATATATATATATACACATGTATATATAAGAGAGTATAATTTCACAGAAGTTTATGAATAAATCTAGAGAAACCCTACTTATAAAACTAACAGTTGGGTTTTATTTTTTAGATAACAAAAACAAGTGACCATAGGAGTAATAAGCTCGGGTATTTCTCTATTTTTACTCACAGTCTTTCTTCTTCCTAAATACCAACTAGAAATAACAATAAATCAATATATTAAAAGTCTTATTGCTAATGCTGATTTCCAAAAATAAATTTCTTAGCACTTTGTCCCCATGTTTCCCAGTCTACTATTTATCTAAACACATTTTTCCTTAATTTTCTTTTACTGACTTCTCTTATCTGGTTTTATTCTCTTCAGTTCTCTTGTTACTATGAAGGGAAGTGGGTATGATATGAATTCAAGGGTTGAACCTACCATATTTAAATAATTTTTTATTAACTAGTGTCTAAATTCCTCATGGTCATAAGCAGGTTTTAGATGTTTTGTAGTATATGTTCACAATTATTGAATGAATGCATCCAACATTAGAGTCAACATAAATATATGTAGTTTATTTTACTTTTATTTTATATATAAAATGTGTTTCATTTTTATTTTAATGGCAAAATAAGAAGTTCAGTACTCCATTTTTATCTAAAAGGAATTCCAAAACTATCTCATAAAAAGGAACCAGGATCTAAAATGTAATTTATTAATTGAAAATACATAAATTATTTAAACTTTTAAAAAAAGTTTAAGTCAATTTCTAAGAGTTTAGTATTTATGGCTAATTAAAAGTAATGATCATTTTTATAACAAAAGAATTATAGTTTTAACATATAAATTTGTTGTTTTACTTGTTCATTATTTCCACTCGAGATTACATCCTTTTCTTCTCAGTTACCATAAAGTAACCATCCTTCAAAAATAACAGATCATGTGAATACTCAGGTTATATTTTCTCCCAACTAGTGATTATACCTCTAGTTCATTAAGAAACAAAATGCACAAAGCATCTTCTTAATCTTATATATATATATATATACTCATTTTTATTAGAAAATTATTAAAATGTATACATTAATCTTTTGTTTCATAAGTGACTTTGGGATATACTACATATAAATTATAAAATTTTTAAATATGTAGATTGCTAAAAATATTCTCATACAAAACATTAAGCAAAATAAAACTATTGTCATATTTAAAACATCTGACAAAGAGCATCTTGTTCCCTGAAATTGGTCATAGATAATTCTTGAGATGTTGATTCCAGCTTCTTCTAATAAATGTCCAGTTTTAATTAGATACTAGACAAATATTTACTGCAAATGAATTGGGATCTGTAGACACTACCTGAAATGTACAAATTTGTATATTAGCTAATTTCTTAATCATAGATCATTTTCTAAATGCTAAGACTTAAGAAATATAGGAATTTACAAGGCTCAAAAAAGTGCCACAAATGTGAATGTGGACTTCAGACATTTTTGTTTGTTTGTTTTGGGTAGCAAATTACTTATTGAACTATTACACATTGTGAGAAGAATCTAGATAAAATGAAATTCTTTGACCTTGGGAGTTCATTGAGGATTGATTGCTTGATGGTTGATGTGTCTCCTTGGCAAGATTAGACATAAGACTCAAAGTTTACTTGTTTGTGAAAAGCATTAATTTCATTGTGGTTTCATTCTGTGAAGCATAATTTAATAAACTAAGGAGTTAATCCAGCTATTGAGAAAAAGAAGATTTTTTTTTTACTTTATTAACACAACAAAATGAAAAACTAGCATGTAACATATTTTATTCCAATGGAAGATGTAACATGAAGATTAAGAAATGTGTTTTGTTTTAGACACTTACCAAATGGTGCAGTGAACTGAAACCACCTTGTGTCCCATTACTAAGGATCATTGATCATTTCCTACAATAAAAACTAGGTTTAAAAAATAATTTCTATTTGTGCATCTCTTGGATATAGATGAGAAATAATATTTATAGAAAATTTTCACTTACCTCAACTTTAAAAATAGCTATTGAATCTCTGGTCATACATCTTCAAAATAATGGTTAAAGAATCATATATATATGTATATATGATTCCATTATTTATTAATAGAACTAATGCAGTCTAATTATCAGAATCAATAGATGTAAAAGACAGATAAAAACCAATGAACCACAAAAACATGTGGAGCTGGTTGAGGATGCTTATTCTACATATGATGCTTACCAGCAACTCCTTCCTGAAGCCAATACTACCCCTAGGAAGCAATTAACATTGAAATGATCAGAAAAAAAATTGCATGAAAGAGCAATGGATCATGTCTAGAAAATGTTTGACTTTTAAAGGTGCTTAGTAGGATACACGTTTTACTCTAAAGCTGGAGTAATTTCAAAATAATCATCAGTTCTGTACAGAGATTTACAGGTACTTACAAGAAACTTAAAAAATAAAGAGCTGTGTCATTCTTTACAAATGAGGAGGATATAGCTTTCCATCCATCTATGACAAAGTAGTGTTACTATACTCTGAAGATACTATGTTTCAAAATACAATCATGAGTAAAATGTAAGCTTAAATTACATTTTGAAAATAGCACTGTGATTCATTTAAATTAGTAACTCAGTAATATTTAATAAACTGTAATTAATATTATATATATAATATTACCTCAGTAATAGAAACATAAACATAATAATAAAAATGACAATATTAAGCTTCCCTTTTCTGTAACAGAGAAAGATGATGGATTATAGCATAGCATGAAAGGAATTTATGGATTCTCCAGTTTCAGTGTAACAATGCCCAAAGCCAATAACTGAAGCAGTATATTCTGAGAAGCATGAACTGAACTTCCTAGAGTGAATGAGACATTGGTAGTGCTCAAACAATGTTAGTAATAGTAAATACTAAAGGGCAAACAGAGCCAAATTATTTTCTAATACTTTCACCTCAAAAATATTAATACTTTCGGAGTTCCGGGAAGATGTAGGCGTGAGCAGGGTGGTGGAAATCTCCTCCCAAAACCATATATATTTGTGAAAATACAACAAATACAACTATTCCTAAAAGAGAGACCAGAAGATACAGGACGACACCAGCCTGCAGCTACACCTGAGAAGACTCAGCACCTCGTGTAGTAGGTAAGATACAGAGCCGTGACCTGGCGGGACCCGAGCACTCTCCCACCCCAGCGCACCGGCAGCAGGAGAGGATTCAGAGCAGGGAGGGAGTGGAAGCACAGGCCTGCCAAATAACCAGCCCTGGTGATCTGTGGTGGGAGCACTAACACACTTCGCACGGTGTATCGGAGATTGGAGAGACAGAGGGTGCAGGATCTGAGCTTGGGAACTCACCCAGGTCCACGCAGCTGGCTCCCTGGGATGAAAGAAAAGTGTGTGCTTTTTAGGGGTCTTAAAAGGGACAGGGGCCCAACGGAGGAGCAGGATCATCCCAGCACGCTCAGCCAGCAGACTGGGAGTCCTGGGAATTTCGGACCCCTTGGACTGCAGCTGGGAAAGCAGTTGCACCAAGACTTCTCACAGAAATCAGCAGCATCCCATTCATTCCCTCCCTGGCCAGAGTCAAAAAGGGCCTGGCGGAGCTCCGGGACTGCGGAGTAGTGAAGCACCAGCGCCACCTACAAAATCCTCACAGAAACTACACCCGATGGGTGTTTTTTTTGTTTGTTTTTTCTCTTGTTTCCCTTTCTTCTTTTTTTCTTTTTGTGACCACTTCTATAGCCATGAAAAGACAGAGGAATACGGTACAAACAAAGCTAACCCAGACAAACCCAAAGAGGAAGACTGATGGGAAGGACATGCACAATCTTCCTGAAAAAGAACTCAGAATAAAAGTCATAACCATACTGATGGATCTACAAAGAAATATGCAAGAGCTAAGGGAGGAAGTGAGGAAAGTGAGGAAAGACAATGCAGAGATGAGACAAGCTATCAATGGACTTAGCAGCAGACTGGATGAGATGCAAGAGATTGTTAGTGGAATAGAAAACAGAGAACAAGAATACAGAGAAGCTGAGGCAAAGAGAGATAAAAGGATCTTTAGGAATGAAAGAATTTAAGAGAACTGTGTGACCAATCCAAACAGAACAATATTTGCATTCTAAGAGGAAGAGAGAGAAAAAGGGATACAAATTGTCTTTGAAGAAATAATTTCTGAAAACTTCCCCAAGCTGGGGAAGGAAACAGTCTCTCAAACCATGGAAGCCTACAGATCTCCAAACACAAGGGACGCAAGGAAGACAACAACAAGACACATAATAATTAAAATGGCAAATATCAAAGATAAGGACAGAGTCTTAAAGGCAGCTAAAGAGAGAAAAAATATAACCTACAAAGGAAAATTCATGAGACTATCATCATACTTCTTAACAGAAACGTTACAGGCCAGAAGAGAATGGCATGATATATTTAACAGAAGGACCTCGAACCAAGAATATTGTATCCAGCACAATAATCATTTAAATTTGAGGGAGGGATTAAACAATTTCCAGACAAGCAAAAGCTGAGGGAATTTGCCTCCCATAAACCACCTCTTCAGGATATCGTAAAGGAACTGCTCTAGATGGAAGCACTCATAAGGCTAAAAAGAGGTCACCAGAGAAAATAAAATCATAGCAAAGAAAGCAGACCATCCAAATACTAACTAAAGGCAAAGAATAAAACACCTAGTATATAAAGAATGGAGGAGGAAGAATAAGAAGGTAGAGAAATAAAGAATTATCAGACTGTGTTTCCAATAACTTAACAAGAAAGTTAAGTTAGACTGTTAGATAGTAGAGAAGCTACCCTTGAACCTTTGGTAACCATGAATCTAAAGACAGCAATGGCAATAAGTACATATCTATTGATAATCACCCTAAATGTAAATGACTGAATGCACCAATCAAAAGACACAGAGTTACTGAATGGATAAAAAAGCAAGACCCATCTATATACTGCTTACAGGAGACTCACCTCAAACCCAAAGATATACACAGACTAAAGGTGAAGGGATGGAAAAAGATATTTCATGCAAACAACAAGGAGAAAAAAGCAGGTGTTGCAGTACTTGTATCAGACAAAATAGACTTCAAAACAAAGAAAATAGCAAGAGATAAAGAAGGACATTACATAATGATAAAGGGGTCAGTCCAACAAGAGGATATAACCATTTTAAATATATATGCACCCAACACAGGAGCACCGGCATATGTGAAACAAATACTAACAGAATTAAAGGAGGAAATAGGAAGCAATGCAGTCCTTTTAGGAGACTTCAAGACACCACTTACTCCAAAGGACAGATCAACCAGACAGAAAATAAGTAAAGACACAGAGGCACTGAACAACACGCTAGAACAGATGGACCTAACAGACATCTACAGAACTCTACACCCAAAAGCAACAGGATACACATTCTTCTCAAGTGCACATGGAACATTTTCTAGAATAGACCACATACTAGGCCACAAAAAGAACCTCAGTAAATTCAAAATATTGAAATTCTACCAACCAACTTCTCAGATCACAAAGGTGAAAAACTAGAAATAAATTTTAGAAAGAAACCAAAAGACTCACAAATACATGGAGACTTAACAACATTCTCCTAATTAATCAATTGGGCAATGAACAAATCAAAACAATTCAAAGAATATATGGAGACTAATGACAACAACAACACAAAGCCACAACTTCTGTGGGACGGAGCAAAGGCAGTTCTAAGAGGAAAATATATTGCAATCCAGGCCTATTTAAAGAAGGAAGAACATTCCCAAAGGAACAGTTTAAAGACACAATTATTGAAATTGGAAAAAGAAGAACAAATGAGGCCGAAAGTCACCAGAAGGAAGGACATAATAAAGATCAGAGAAGAAATAAATAAAATTGAGAACAATAAAACAATAGAAAAAAATCAATGAAACCAAGAGCTGGTTCTTTGAAAAAATAAACAAAATAGATAACCCCCTAGCCAGACTTATTAAGAGAAAAGAGAATCTACACACTTAAACAGAATCAGAAATGAGAAAGGAAAAATAGCAACAGACCCCACAGAAATACAAAGAATTATAAGAGAATCTATATACTAACAAGCTGGAAAACCTAGAAGGAATGGACAACTTCTTAGAAAAATACACCCTTCTGAGACTGAACAAGCAAGAAACAGAAAAACTAAACAGACCTATCACCAGCAACAAAATTGAATTGGTAATCAAAAAACTACCCAAGAACAAAACCCCAGGCCAGATGGATTCACCTCTGAATTCTACAAGACATATAGAGAAGAAATAACACCATTCTTCTTAAAGTTTTTCAAAAAATAGAACAGGAGGGAATACTTCCAAACTCATTCTATGAAGCCAGCATCACTCTAATATCAAAACTGGGCAAAGACCTCACCAAGAAAGAAAATTACAGACCTATATCCCTGATGAACACAGATGCAAAAATACTCAACAAAATATTAGTAAACCATATTCAAAAATACATCAAGAGGATCATACACCATGATCAAGTGTGATTCATCTCAGGGATGCAAGGATGTTATAACATTCGAAAATCCATCAACATCATCCACCACATCAACAAAAAGAAGAACAAAAACCACATGATCATCTCCATAGATGCTGAAAAAGCATTTGACAAAATTCAACATCCATTCATGATAAAAACTCTCAACAAAATGGGTATAGAGGTCAAGTACCTCAACATCACAAAGGCTATATATGACAAACCCAGCATACTTAACAGTGAGAAGCTGAAAGCTTTTCATCTAAGATCGGGAACAAGACAGGGATGCCCACTCTCTCCATTGTTATTCAACATAGTACTGGAGGTCCTAGCCACGGCAATCAGATAAAACAAAGAAATACAAGGCATCCAGATTGGTAAAGAAGAAGTCAAATTGTCACTATTTGCAGATGACATGATATTGTACATAAAAAACCCTAAAGACTCCACTCCAAAACTACTAGAACTAATAACTGAATTCAGCAAAGTTGCAGGATACAAAATTAACATACAGAAATCTGTTGCTTTCCTATACACTAACGATGAACTAACAGAAAGAGAAATCAGGAAAACAATTCCATTCACAATTGCATCTAAAAGAACAAAATACCTAGGAATAAACCTAACCAAGGAAGTAAAAGACCTATACCCTGAAAACTACAAGACACTCCTAAGAGAAATTAAAGAGGACACTAACAAATGGAAATTCATCCCATGCTCTTGGCTAGGAAGAATAAATATTGCCAAAATGGCTATACTACCTAAATTAATCTAAAGATTCAATGCAATCGCTATCAAAATACCAACAGCTTTCTTCAATCAACTGGAGCAAATAATTCTAAAATTCATATGGAACCACAAAAGGCCCTGAATAGCCAAAGCAATCCTGAGAAGGAGGAATCAAACAGGGGGAATTACGCTCCCAGACTTCAAGCTCTACTACAAAGCTTCAGTAATCAAGACAATTTGGTATTTGCACAAAAACAGACACACAGACCAGTGGAACA
>JAQQAC010000477.1:25543878-25565302 GCA_029783875.1 Phataginus tricuspis | reverse complement strand
AAGGGTATTATGCTAAGTGAAATAAGCCAAGTGGAAAAGACAAGTATCAAATGATTTCACACATATGTGGCATATAAAAACAAAGAAAAAAACGGAAGGAACAAAACAGCAGCAAACTTACAGAACCCAAGAACAGACTAATAGTTACCAAAGGGAAAGGAACTGAGGAGGATGGGTGGGAAGGGAGGGACAAGTGGGAAAATAGGGCATTATGATTAGCAGATGTAATGTTGGGGGGGCACAGGGAGGGCTGTACACCTCAGAGAAGACAAGTAATGATTCTATAGCATCTCACTATGCTGATGGACAGTGACTGTAATGGGGTTGGTGGGGGCGACCTGATGAAGGGGGTAGTTTAATAACCATAATATTGCACATGTAATTGTATATTAATGATACCAAAATAAATTATAAAAAATATATATATTAATACTTTCCTCCCTACCCACAAGCTGTCTGAACAATTTCACATTTTTTAATAAATAATATATAATTTCTGTGAAAAAAGAGCTAAAAAGGCATCTGCAATCTGAAAGATATCATTGCATTAAGAAAGTATTCTTAAAGTATTTGCTACATAGTACAAGGGATATTGTGTTAAAAAAGCTGAAAATTGCAAAAGCCTTCCCCCAAATGAACAAACAAACAGTTTGAGTCATCGCTGGGTGGACAGGGGAAAAGAGAGGGTATGCAGAATGGGTTTTTTAGAAACTGGCTTCAGTTTCACATATTGGGCATGCAGTTAAAGTTTCCTGTTTCACATACTGGGTATGCAAAAGGCTTCATTTGAGCAAAAGGCTTCATGGCTGAAAACAAATACTGTTAAAAGATATTGGGTGGTTTCTATGACAAATCACAAACCAAGTTTAAGGACAAACATCATTAGTGACTAATGTCATTTGCCAAGATAATCAGTTTTCAGAATATGTATGTTTTGGGACTATTTTGAAATATAGGACAGGCACTAATAATAACGCTAATTAAAAATTTAGTTAAAATTTTGAAATAACATGTAACAAATACTCAGGTACGTGAATTCATATGGAAATGAAAATTCCTTATATTACTCTAGTTGTCAGATGTCTACCGCATCCAGGTGGCTGAAGGGAAGTAGGCATTGCTTTGATGTATCTAATGACGTCTCAGTTATAGATTGAAATGCAGTCCTTTCAACTTTTATGTTCTTAAGTCATATATCATGTGTTATTTTTTATGGAAAGAAGAAAAATTAGCATTAATTATTCCTTTTTCTCTAAACAGTGATATCATTTTCTGGCTGCCACCATCTTCATTTATTACTAATCAAAATAATCTTTTCTAGTTATTCATTTTTAGACTTTCTTCTTTTAAACTATAAAAAGGTTAGAGTCCTAGCTTACTTTTTTCACTTGTCTTTAGAACTTAGAAGATTGCCTAGCACGTAATTAAGCAACCAATGAGTTTTGTTAAATGAATTAATCACTAATGTCCATTTGGTTTATAATTTAATTTCTCTGCTCTTTCACTTCATAATCTACAAAAATGAGACTGGGAAGGGAATTGTGTTAGTGTTTGTTGAGATTTCACCAAACTTTAATCTGTAAATAATTCAACAGTGTTTAATACCCAAATAATATCTGAAGAATGTTAGAAAAGCTGTGAGAAGTATGAAAAACTAGTATTAATTACCAAGTGTATAATATTTCAATACATAAGATGTCTGGAGGTAAACATAATTTACTGCTCTTAATAAGCAATGCTATTTCCATGGTGAAAATCTGTCTGAATGTTATATTTGATCATGGACAAATTGCAGGCAGGTTGAAGTGGATATAAATGGATATATATATAAGTGGATATATATAAAGATATGTCCTTTTCATTATGAAAATGTGAATATTGATGACATGAACATAAAAATACAAATGGCGAGTACAAGTAAAAAATTAATTAGAGTAAAAAATGAGATATTAATCAAGACTTTAAACCCATTAACGCTCTGCTTTAAGCGTTTTTTATATCTACAAAATTACAAGCTAATATATTAGGTATTTGTTAAGTGCTATGAATAAAAATACAAATAAGTCTTTAGAAGTAAAAAATTACAAGTTAAGAGAAAATAAAGGAAATTTTTTACTTTCTTTCACAAATCATTTTGGATTTAGGATTTTCAACACAATCACTATTTCACTTTTTGTAAGTAATTGTGTTATACATAGTTTGATGATGTTATGACTAGGCTGACCTTGTTTACTCATAGAATATGAATTTATTTCATGTTATCTACCCTATAGCATATCTAACATAAGCAGAAAGAGACTTAGTTTTGAAATTAAATAAAATGCTTTAAGAATATATTCAATCCACAACAAAATAGTAGCACTGAATTCAAGAGTACATTAAAAGGATCATACACCATGATCGAGTGGGATTTATCCTAGCCATGTAAGGATAATTCAACATGATAAATGTGATATACCACACTAATAGAATGAAAGATAAAGCTCATATGTTCATCTTAACTGATGCAGAAAAAGCATTTGACAAAATTCAATATCCTTTTATGATAAAAAACTTTCAACAAACTAAGTAGAGAGGAAGTGTTCCTAAACATAATAAAGTTCATATAAGACAAGCCCACAACTATCGTACCCTGAAATGAAAAGCTGAAAGTTTTTCCTGTGAGATCATAAACAAGACAAAGATGCCTATTCTAGCCACTTTTATTAAACATAGTACTGGAAATCCTAGCTAGAGTACTTAGGCAAGATAATGGATTAAAGGCATCCAAATCAGAAAAGAAGTAAAACTGTCTCTATTAGCAGATGGCATGATATTATATATAGAAAATAACTAAAGATGCTACAAAAAATTTTTAGAACCATTGAACACATTCAGTAAAATTACTAGATACAAAATCAACATACAAAAGTCAGTTGCATTTCATGTACTAACAATGAACTATTGAAAAGAGAAATTAAGAAAACAATCCTATTTATAGTAGCACCAAAAAGAATAAATATCTAGAAATAATTTAACCAAGGAGGTGAAAAATCTATACACTGAAAAGTATAAGACATTAATGAAAGAGACTGATGAAAACAAAAATAAATGGAAAGATAAACATATTCTTAGATTGGTATAATTAATATTATTAAAATGTCCATTCTAACCAAAGCAATCTAGATTCAATGCTCTCTGTATCAAAATTCCAAAGACTTTTTTCACAGATATAGAAAAAAATAATCCTAAAATTCATAGGAACCACAAAAGCCCTAAACAGCCAAAGCAATCTTGAGAAAGAAGAAAACTGGAGCCATCACATTTCCTGATTTCAAGCTATATTACAAAGCTATAGTAATCAAAACCCTATGGTACTGGGATAAAAACAGACAGACTAAAGGAACAAAACTGAGAACTTAGCACTAAATCCCTACTGATATATTCAGCTAATATTTGATGAGGCTGTCAAGAACACACATGGAGAAAAGATAGTCTTTTCAATAAATGGTGCTGGGAAAACTCAATATTTACATGCAAAAGAATGAAAATAGACCCCTATCTTGCAGCATTCAGAAAAATTAACTAAAAATGGATTGAAAAGTCAAATTTAAGGCTTGACACTGTAAAACTTCTACAAAAAGCATAGGGAAAGAGCTCCTTGACATTGGCCTTAACAAAATTTTTGGGGGGGTATGATAACCAAGGCACAAGCAATCGTCTGACTACATCAGATTAAAAATCTTCACAGCAAAGAATGAAAATATTTGCAAACCATATATTTGATGAGGTTAATATCTAAAATATATAAAGAAATCATGTAATTCAAAAGCAAAAAATATTGAATTAAAAAGGGACAGATGACCTAAGTAGACATTTTTCCAAAGAAGACGTACACTGGCCAACAGGTACTTGAAAAGATGCTCTGTATCACTAGTCACCAGGGAAATGCACATCAAAACCACAATGGGATACCACCTCATCTGTTAAAATGGCTGTCATAAAAAGAAAAATTAAAAAAGGACAAGCAATAACAATGTTGACAAAGATGTGGAGAAAAGGGAACCCTTCTCTACTATTGTTGGTAATGTAAATTGTGACAGCCATTATGGAAAACTGTACAGAAGTTCCTTGAAAAATTAAAAATAGAACTATGCTATGATCCCGCAATTCTGCTTCTGGGCATGTAACTGAAGGAAATGAAATAATATCCCTAAGAGATATCTGTACAACATATTCAGTGCAGAATTATGCACAATAGCTAAGATATGGAAAAACCTAAGTGTCCATCAACAAATGAATGAATAAAGAAATTTTGGTACATATACACCCATACACACACAATGGATTGTTAACTGGCCATTTAAAAAAGGAAATATAGCCAATTGTGGCTACATGGATGAAACTGGGGACATTATACTGAGTGAAATAAGACAGAGAAAGATAAATACTGTATGGTATCACTTATATGTGAAATCTGAAAAAAAAGTCACTTTCATGGTAATAGAGACTGGAATGATGGTACCAGGCCAGGATTCTTTTACTTCTTTATCAATTAGCAGCAAATCTGATCAGTTTATAGGATAGTCTAAAAAAATTGTCCTCAAATCCCATTGGTGTATAGTACACTTTATAAACCTTACAAAATCCACTTTGGTCAATCATCAAGTCTTAGGTAATACACTTAATTTATCTGGCATAAGTTATCTCTTCTGTAAATAGAAATGATAACAGTATTGTTATTAGTATTAAATGTATGGATACTTGTAAAGTGATTAGAAGCAGATTGGCTTATCATAAGCATTTTATGACATTGTTAAACAAGGAAATAAAAATATATGGACCAATTTCAAAGTAAAGAAAATTAAAGAACTAAATCTTAGTGAATGAAATCAATCCTAAATATACTTTCTGTACATTGTTTCTCATTTTGAACTTATGAGAATGTTTTTGTTGTAATTAACACAGCAAGTATATTTGAGAATTATTTTATGCATAGTTTTAAGAAAAAATACATCAATTTACAATAAGGAAATTTTATAAAGTTATAGTTTTAATTTATTCATTAATATTTTACTTTATTACTATATCTGTACAGCAAAATAAAGGAGAGTGCTGACAAGTTAATTGCCTCATTTCAGGAACTCTTAAGATGGCATTGATGGTAAAATGCATGATTTTCTTATCTACTAAGAAAAAAAAAGGTAAATAATACCACAAAATAAATGTGTTCTTGCCATATAGATTTTTATGTTATACATATTTACAGAACTCATTTAGATGTAATAAAACATGTATCAATTTCTTTGTCAATTCCGTGCATAAATCCAAGGAAAATTTAGTGAAACTAATCAATTAAGATATTCTCTGTCATCTTTGTGGGTTTTTTTTCTTCAATCAACAGGAATGGTAGGAAGACAGTATGTTTGTAAATAACGTTCCACTCTTTTCTCCCCCTTTTTCCCCAAGCTACTAATGTGTTTTTTGATTGTTGACTACAATATAAACAAAACACTTTAAGAAAATGGCCAGGAATAATATTTCTTCCTCATATTGGCCTTAAATCTTTTTGACATCCAGGGGTTTCAGTTGTCCAGTTATGTCTTTGGTAATTTCAGCTGTATTTATGCATGTCTACATAATAAAATCTATGTCATACCTGCCCCCTGGCTGACAGCAGTTTTCAAATGACGTTGGCTGTAGGTTTATCTAGATTGCAGAGATGTTAGAATGTGTGTGTGTGTGTGTGTGTGTGTGTGTGTGTAGAGGGAGTGTATGTCTTAGGAAGTATGAAATTTGTATCTAGGAACCAGACTGCTAGAGGGTATATGTTACAGTATTTAATTTTTTTCCAGATTAAAACAAAATAAAACCAAGAAAATTAGATGTGAACCTTAGGTTATTTATATAAGTCATGTAAGTTAATCAGCAAGTTAATCAGTATTTAATCTGGGGTCTTTTGACTTCCAAAGCTGGTACTAATTCTTCTATATTAGATGACTTAGGAAAGCTTAATTCAGGCAGTGTTAATATTAGAATATTAGAAATATAAAATCATATTTATCTCTGATATAGTGATATCATTAACTGAAAGAAATTAAACATGCTTTTTAAATTAAATATGCTTAATATATAGGATATTAATATGGAAAGAAAATAAGATAAATAAAATCTAATCTTGGAAGTGGCAGGGGATGGACAGTGGAGAGAAGAGAGCCAAGCAGACAATTACAGAGGTGCATACTTAAATGCAGAAGGCAGCAAATGCTATACCTGGGATTTCCTCAATAGAAATATATCTAACCCAAGTGTGAGATATATATAATGGGAGCAAAATGTATTGTCAGGAAATTAAGACCCACAGGATTAATTTTCATCTGTTTTAAGTAGCATCATACAAGTTATTTCACTTTCTTAACCTTAATACTTTTCACCTGTAATATTATCTATCCAGCATATTACACAGGGCTTTTGAGATGAACATATGAATTGCATGCTCAGTGTTAGATGAGTATAAAATATAGCTAATGATTCCTAAAAAAGATTGCCAAGGCTTACATCAGGTCCTCAATCTAAATTCAGTAAGGGCATTTATTGAAAAAGAGTAAATGAAAACTGAAAAAGAGTGAAGGGTAAGAAAGTAATAACAATAATATTTCCCATTAAATGAAGAGCATATCCAAGACATAAATATGTGAAAAGCAAAGTTAATGATGAAAAGGCAAGTAGAATACAGAAGGTTTTAAAATACAATTTCCCCCAAATGTCTTTAGTCACTAGAGAGATTTAGAAGTGCTGATAATGCATTAGTAATGAATATCCTCTGTGTCCACACTGTGATCTCTAAATACAATTTCTCATTAGAATGAACAGGGTAAAGGCTGATGCTAGATTTGAACAGGAAATATGAAAGATGGATCAGGGACGTTATAAAAGCTGCCAGTTATCATATTAAAATATACAGGAGACAATTTAAAGAGACTTTTGCTGTTCTAAGATGGAAATATAAGTATTATAAAGAATAATTACTGCATTATATTGAAATATCTGAAATACATGAAAAATCCATGAATTTATTAAAACCTCCTGAGTGTACTTCCGGATTGCTAAAACATAGATGATTATTCTGAAAATTGAAAAATAAAGGAAAACAATTGAGAAGTCATCCTGCCTTTCATCTATGTATTATAATTCAAGGAATTCAAATAATGAATAAATCAGAGCCAATAAATATAGGGAATGATCGAATCAGATTATCACCCTTTTTAAGCTCTCATGAAATAATGGATCTAGGCAAAGATCACCAATAGAAGCCAAATATATTAAGTAAGTTCTGCTGGAGAACTTTGTAAATCATGCCACTGCCATTGAAATCCCATGATCAACGTTGACAAAAGGTGAAGCAATCTGCCAATATGTCACCTAATGTGATGAAACAAGAAATAAGCAGCCCCATTTATGAAGCAATCATGGCCAGAAGAAAAGCATTCTTTTAAACATCTAACATTACCAGTTTAAGGATATAAAGACACTAGACTAGAATAACGTGTTAAATGAATTTAGGAATCAAGCAAACCCTGAAAGTGAGAGAATGTGTAAAACAAATGTCTTGTGTAGGACTCCCAAGAATCTGATCTTTGTACAAAGATTTTAGTACAGAGACCATAAATGGGAAGTGGCGAGGTGGGGCAGGGAAGGACAGACAGCCGTAAAGCCCTTGCAGTATGAACTTGCTACCACTGAGGGGAACCAAAACCTGATCTCATCGCACTGGAAATGGCTCAGAAAAAGTATCAGAGGCTGTCTGTCCAAGGGGCTACACAGCTGGGGTGTTTATGCACCAACAGCTATCATTTCTTGGTTATAATTTGATCTTAGGGTCATTAATTCTAGTTTTCCCTCCAGGATTAGAGTTCCTTTCTAAAACTTTAAAGGAAGTCTCCAGGCAAAAAATCAGATACTGGCTACATGAAAAGATAAAACCTAGAGATAAGACTTCACAAGTGTCTACTGGGGGCAACTCAATGTCTTCAACAAGTACATGGCCCTGGAGCAGTGAGAGGAGGGGAGAGAGTTGAATGGTTAGCGATTAAAAGAAACTTCATAGATTAATGAGGACTGTATATATTCACTATGTTGATTGTGATGATGGTTTTACGGGTATATACATATATGTCTAATCTCATAAAACTGTGCAATTTAAATATGTGTATCTTATTATATGTAGTTATACTTCAATGAAGTGATTTTTAAATAGCAGCTGGAAAAAATTTAAGAAATCATATCAACCAAGTTAAAATATTTATTTAGATCTTGATTAGAACAAAGTACCTTTAAAAGAACATATTTGCAAGAAAAATTTTAAAATGTATAGACTACAGATTGAATTTAGGTGATATTAAGGAATTACGGTTAATTTTTGCCGAGTATGATGATGGTTATGTAATTATGTTACAGTATTATCTTTTAGATATGATGTCTGGGATTTGTTTTTAAATACATTTGTGAGGAGAAAAAACTTTGGGTGGCATGAAAGAAAGTGAGAATAGGCCGTGATGATCACATTGCTATTCCCTCTGATTCCGTTTGAAATGTTCCATGATAAATATTAAAGATAGCAATCTTAAAACCAAAGAAAAAAATTTTTGCAAGTATAAAATGTATTGAATTACTACTACTACTTTCAACACAGCACAGCTTTTGTTTTGATTTTTATAGATTTTTTGGTTTTAAAAACCCTACAATGTACAATGATTTACATCATTGTACATTGATTTACCTCGGTTGCAAAATGTACTGCAAGATCACTAAAGCTATTGCAAGTGTAATAGATTTTAATCAATTAAATATATTTCTCGTTAGAGAAGTAAATCTAATGAGGCACTCGGAGTTATGTTAGCAAAGCTATTGGGATACCGTGCTTTTTGCTACGAGTATATATAACTACCATTAACTGCTAGATAAATTTGGTTTGCCCCTTGTGTCTTTCTTCTTCACTAAGTAGCTAAATGCAGAGTTAGCACTGTGAAATTCTTCACAATACTTTTTAACCAATATATATTTCATTTCAAAGGAAGATTTAACACTTTTAAAGAATCCATCAGTAATTTGCTATACAAACTGAATTTTTCATCAGTCTATATAAAAATAAAATGACGGTTATTTTACTGCCTTTGTTCTCCATAGGATCTGTCTTACTGTGTACCATCATTTAAAAAATCTTCTATTTTTATATACATAATAAAAAAGAAATATGATTCTTAAATTATAGTAATGAGAGTGTTATGTTCACTGAGTCCAGATTCTGAATAAGGCAGACCTTCAAAAATACGAATAGAATGGCACATATCCTTAGTATTTTCTAAAATTAAAGAGAAAAAAATGAGATAAGGAAAAAAGAAAACTAGGAAAACCCAGTTAATTTAATATGTAGTCAGTTCAATGTAGTGTGTTGAAAATCTAATCAGACATTGGCATTTTCTGTAAGAAATGTACTTTTAACACAACTTAATAAGTAGAGAGGAAGACAGTCTGCTAAAAGAATAATTTCGTTTTTTACTCCAGATAACTGCTACATCATAATGATGAAAGATTTCTTGTATGTGTAAGACAAAGCTGAGCTATAATGAGGTTATTCATTTTTTTCTAGACCAGCAAATAAATGAAGTATAAGTAATGGGTTCCAATTTAGAGTTCTTTTTTCATGCTGAAAATAAGGACTTTGCAAAACTCTGATATATCTTTGAGTGCCTCTGCATCCTCTTCAGTCATTAGAAATGAATTTATAGGGGTTGAGGGGAAAGGGAGACCGGAATTCTATTTTTATTCTATAATATAGTAGCATTGTCATGAAACCCTGAGGCTAAACTTTCTAAGGAAAATAAATAATTTCTATAATGAATAAACTAGAAAAGAAACTAATCTCAAAAAAATAACCTAATTGACACTAAACCAAATAAAGCAACTTTCTTAAATACTTGTGTGGGATATTTTTTACATGTAATGAGATAGAATGAAGGCACAGTAAAAACACATTTTATAACCAAAAAAATACTTAAATGAGTTGCCAGCTACAGGATGAAATAACTAGTGCCAGCTATATCCCTTTGGCCACTCTGAGGTCTTCAAGCTCATATTTTCAATGCCTGGAATTCATTTCTGTTATCTTTAACGCAGATGATACTTATACTCTAAGTCAGTTGCAGTTACCTAACATGGTCTTGTAAATTAAAAAAAAAAAAACATGTTTGAAAAGGGATTGAAAGTGAAAGTGGTTATAACACTGTATTATGGAAAACCAATTTTAAAGTTATTAAAATAGAGTGCTAACTATTCATATTCCTGTTAGAAGTTTTCTGTTTGTTCTAATACGAGTTGATCTGAGATAAGGGAATGTAAGGAAATACTGTGGGAAGGTTTTTGTAAGTGAAATGCGGATTTATTTCTCGTAATCACACAGTTAGTTGCAAACTTAAATTAAGTGCTCTTCTCGTGACACTTCTAACAGCCCCTGCTAGGCAGTAGTGGTTATGGACTAGATCAACTGGGAAAAGAAATATTTATGAAATCATGTCCATATTTCTAAGAAATGTTAATATATGTAGACAGGAAGACAACACTACATTTAACTGAATTTTTTAATCATAAAATATCAAAGTGATATTTTTTCCATTTTAAATCTATATGTTTCTTGAAAATCCAAGAGACCAAATAAGATTAAACTCAACTTCGTATCTCTTATTTAATTTATCTTGATGCTAGTCAATGGGCATTGGAAAAAAAAAATTACATTAAACATGTTTGATCATAAATCATCAATGATAGAAAATCCCCATCACTTTTCTATGTGCTTATTTTATGATCACAGTTGCTTTTGTTTCTATATTGAGTACATTTATATAATTTTAAAATTTCTTATATGTGTCTTTATGCATTGCAAGTATGAACTCTATATTTTTAGCATCAATATTGTCATGTTTTTCATTTGAAATATCTGCATAAATTAAACTGTTTAATAAAAATGAGTACTTAACATGTCTTATGTGTTATGCCATGTGCTAGTAATAAAATTTATATAGGTGTGTAAACAATTACAGTACTGTATAGCTGAAAATAGGCATAACAGAAATACACAAATAATGAGATCCTGCTAAACACACAGGAATTAATTTTATCAAGCTGTGATATGGGGTGGGAGGAGGAGAAAAAAAAATCTTGCAAATTTTCAGAGAGGAAGCAACATTTACATAGTGCTGAAACTGGCAGGATATAGAAGGCAGGACAAATGTGAGAAGGCCTGGATGGTCCCTCAAATTCATGGTGATTTTCTAGCCCACTCTCTAAGGGGAGTGATCAAGTGTGATTGCTAAGAGCTCAACCTCTGTTCAGAAAGCCAACTTACAAAGCCCCAGTTTCCACATTTAGGTGCAGCCTAACATTATGCTCTTCATAATATAAAATTCTCAGAAACAGAGAAGTTAATGCCTATCTTTCCCTGGACACATTTGGAGGTCGTGTTGAAATAAGAATTTTACATGCAATTTGTATCATTTAATTCTGATGATTTTGTTGAGATTTTAAAGATTGTAAGCAAAGTTTAGACAAGTAGTTACCCTAGACTCAAAAATATGTCAACGATTTATCAAAGATCCAAACCCAGGACTATCTTGTTCTCAAATCCATATATTTTCCACGGCACCTTAATAACTCCTCTTCCTTCCTTCCTTCCTTGCAACAATGATTTATAAAGAAATTAATAAATAACATGGTGTGCTCATTTATTAATGAGCTGTCCATGCACATGTAGGCAAAATTCAGTTCTTGTGCTGAGGGAGAATTTTCATGGACAGATTCCCACTAAATAACCACTATACAAACAGGTCTTTTCAAACTGACCCTGTTCCTTGCCCATTTTACCCAGGGATAGCCTATTGGTAGTGAACACTGATATGCTCATACATATGGAGAGCAAAGCCCATCCCAATAAACCCTAAGAGCAGAAAATTTTATCTTCAAAAAACACAATTCCAGCTGAAAGGCTCTCATGTTAAATCTTCGGTTTGAAGGTGACATCAGCAAGATGGAGGGTTCGGAGGTCCCACCACTTGTCTCCTTTTTTCCTCACAACAAAAACAATAAATGAGCAACTACAATCTGACAAAATAGCTCTGAGAAAACTCTGCACTACAGCAAAGAAGCACCAGAAACCCTGCTGAGATCAGAAACAGAGGATGGCTGGACAGAAAGTAGAGGAAGCATTTTACCTGTGCAGCCCTTGCCCTAGTCCAGAGTAGCATAGCACCGAGAGGGATCCCCTCAGAGAGATTTTACTCCACGGAGAAACGAGAGCAGGAGAACCCTAGCAGGCCTTCTGCCATGAACATTCCAGCCTTTGCTGCTGGTGACCTCCTGAGTCTTCACTAAAGTAGAACCCGACTGGCAGAGCCACAGAGTTCCCCTGCTGTGTCTCCTCCCCAGGACAGCAGCTGTCGCTGCAGTGAGGCCTGATGTCAGGAGTCCCAGACACTGCTGTGCCCAGCTCTCCAGGATCAGGACACCATTGCACCTTATCTGTGAAATTAGAGCTGTTTCTGCACTGTCCCCTTCCCCCAAGTCCCAAATTGAGGCTTTGATCTTCCTTTTCCAGGGCCCCACTGCTCCTGCTGCGACCCTGTCCTCTGACACTGACATGGAGATGTCAAAATCCCCTGATATCACTGGGTAGGTGCTGCTGCTGTTCTGTGGCTGCCCTGTGGGGCCTAAGCGGTCTCATCTTTGACCAGCCTTCAGGGGGGCTGTGCGGCAGCTCAGTGTCCCACCCGCGGAGTTCTAAGGCATGGGTTTGACCTGCCGTCACCAAACCCAGCTTCTGCTGTTGTACAACTGCTCCTGGAGCCAAAGTCAGGACTTTGACCCACTGTCCCAGCATGTACAAATTTTTCTTCCATAACTAATACATTTTATGCATTTTTCCAACTGTAAAATCTTCTCTTAATGCAAGTAATTTCTCATATCTTTATATTTATGTACAGATATACCAATACACATAGAAACAATATTATTTAACAAAGTAATCTTGAATTAACTATAACTTTTTTGGCATTATTCAACATATATCTACAGATATGAGAGATGTAAAAGTAGGTTAAAAAAATTAATTTAAGGCCTATAGGTTGTATAGTAGATTGTATCACTGACCCCTATTTAACTTCCCCCTCCATCCATGTCCTTTGCCTATCATTTTGATTTTTCCACTACTTGACTCTGGGCTTAGTCATGTAATTTGTTTTGACCAATTGGGTGTTACCAGACATGATGCAAGCTTGAAATGTTGGAGTATATTACAGACATGTGAAGTTTAACTGGATTGCTCTAGTCATCCCATGTGTGGGCAACCTAGATAAGTAAATATATGGGTATATTTTTTCTTGAATTATTTAACTTTTTAAAATGTGTTTGTATGGAACATTAATAGACATAAGGATTCATTTTTAAAAATTGAGACTGGGGTTTTGTTTTGTTTGTTTGATTAAGGTTATTAGCAACCTGCATCTAGTCTTACTGATACTCTTAAGATTTAAAGTAAATTTGAAATAAGAAGTAATCACCGTTCGAGTTTTTTCGTTTTTATTTAATATGAACACCTCCATGATAAAATAGAACTGCACCGTGCCCTCGATAGCAGTGGCCGCTCACTGGCGAGTTTGGAATCCTGAGCTATTTTGAAGGCTAAACCCAGTGGAAACTTTGTCAGTGTCAGTACCTATTAATATTCACTGACAAATTATCAACAGACCAGGAGCCAGTTTTCTGTTGATCATTTGAAAAGCAAACATATGGTAACTTTGACATTATCTTAATTTTCTTGCAGTAGGTATTTCACTTTGATATGAAAAGTCTGTGATATTGGTAGAGAGTTTCCTCTTAGTGTGTTTCCTTCACTGTTTCCATATACTTTCTGAGTCGGAGAAGGTGCATCAGGAAAAGCACTGGATAAACTCAAGTATGATAATGAAGCAAAGAAATTTCCATCAGCACAACAAGTTTTTAGGAACTTAAAAAAATGGCATCTTCAAGCGTATGCTCTCATGTATAGCATTCTCACCTGCAGTTTTTTTTCAGTGCCTAATATGACAACATGAGTGGTCAGTAGACACACAGGAGAGAAACATGAGTTCCTACTTTTGTTTTTTTTTTCCAAAAATATGCTAGCTATAAAACAATAGAGCTGAGAGAGTAAATAATTTTTTAAACATTAATATTTCCTCTTTAGAATGGAATTTCGTTATGAAATAATGGAGTAGGGTTCTGTGCAGATGAAGGGCACCTTAGGATGAATTAGCTTAGTTTGCTTAATGAAGGGTAATCACAACTCATCGATTTCATTCTCTTAAAGAAAATTGTATATTAGAGCAATTGTTGAATGGTAAAAATAAAAGCTGAATTCTACCTCCATTAGAATGTAAAAAGTTGCATTTGACTGTCACTCTCATCCTAACAAACCAAACGATGTGGATAAACTGCCCACACCAAAAGAGACTGATAATATTGGTAAGAAAGATACCGTAGCTATAGACTTAATAACAGAAAACAGACTTAAAAAAAAAAACTAGGAAAACCGAACAATAGTTCATATGGATAAAAGGATCAATTAATCAGGTCAAGTAATCATCATTAATATGTATGTCCATAATAACAGAATTTTTTTAAATGCATGAATACAGAATTGAAGGAGAAAGAGATAAATCAATGATTCTAATTGAAGAATCAACACCTGCAATTTTTAGGACAAGTAGACAAAAATTAACTATGAAGATTTGAACACTATCTATTGATTTGACCTAATTAATACTTTTACAACACTCCACCCAACAACTGAAGAAGACACATTTTTTTGAAGTATATGGAACATTAACTAGATATGGAGTAATAAACCTAGTCTCAGTATATATCAAAGTATTGAAATCAAAGAGCATATTCTTTGAGCACAATATAAATGAGAAATCATAAAAATATATATACAAAACAATTTTTAAATTAGGAAATCAAGCAAATAATTATAAATACACATTAAAGAATCACAAGGGAAATAATAAAATATCATAAATTCAATGATAACAACATCCTACCAAAATCTGTGAGATGCAGCTAGAATATTTTTTTTGAGGGAAATTAACAGCTTATATTATAATAAATAAAAGGTCCAAAATCAGTGATTTATGCTTCCAACTTAGCAGTAAAGTAAAACCAAAATAATTGGAGGAAGCAAATAAGAAAAATAAGAATAGTAATCATTGAACCATAAAGTGAACAATGGAAAAAAAATCCCAAAGCCTAAAGATGCTTCTTTAAAATGATTAATGACATGAAACTTTAGCAAGACTAAAGTTTGAAAAAATGGAGAAAACAACAAATTACTAATGCTACTTTAAAAAAAATACAGATCAGAGTAAAGAACAGTAATGGGATAATATGAGCAATTAATAATTCAACAAAATAGATGCAATAGAAAATTTTCTTAAAAAAATACCTTGTTAAAAATGATGGTAAAACAAACAAAAGCAAAAGCAAAAACACACTTATCTCTATTACATATATGGAATTAGTAATTTAAAAAAATCCTTACCTACCACACACAAACACTAATTGCCAGGCCCACATGGATTCACTGGTGAAATCCATTAAATATTTCAGAAAACTGTAATGCCCAAATCACACCAAACCTTCAGAAAATATAAGACAATGGGGCACTTCTTAACTTATTTTATGGTATATGCATAACCCTGATACTAAAAGCTAAACTATTTAAAAGCAAAAGATAAAAGAACCATAGAATAATATTTCTTTTGAACTTAAACACACATATCTTAACAAAATATAATCAAATTCCATCTAGCAAAATATAAAAAGGGGAATACATCATAGCAACTCAGGTAGTACTTAACTAGGAATTACAGGTTGCTATAAAAATCAAAGTCAATCATGGTAATTCCCCATATTAACAGAATAAAGAAGGAAATGATATGATTATCTCAGTAATTGCAGAAAATGAGTATTTGAAAAAAATGCAACATAACATTCCCTATTGGAAAAAATCTCTGCAAAATAGTACAAGGGAGCCTTTTTTAATATAATAATAAGCATATATTAAACCTACAAAAATTTTTGAACAAGGTAGGCTTATCAATTCTCTCCATTTTTTGCATGATAAATACTAAGTTTAAAAATACAGACTGAAGAGATGTAAAACTCCAAAACTCCTTATTTAAAACATACATTATTACCTATGAGAAAACTGTGGAAAGAATAAGAAAAAAAAATCAAAACTAAAAAATGAATTTAGCAAGATTGCAAGATACAAGGTTATTATACAAAAAAGTTGAATTCCTAGCAATAAATCAATAAAAATGTAATTAAAAAATAACAAGAAACATTTCATCAAAACTACAAAATACTGCTGAGGGAATTTAAAGAAGAGATAAGATAATTTGAGATACATACCGTGATCATTAAAAGACTCAGTATTGTTATGATATCCATTCTTAGCAAGGTTATCCTTTTGAAGAAATTAATATACTGATTCTAAAACATATATAACAGTGAGCCAGGTATAGAACCAAAAGAACCTTGAAAAATAAAATCAACATTTCAGATTTTTATTACCTGACTTCAAGACTAGAGTATGATTATAATGACCAATATTGGTGTAAGGATGAAAAAGTTAAGGAAACCAAAAAGAGTCCAAAAAGGGATCTATGCATTTGTGAACAATGGAATGTTAACCACGTTAGTTCAAAGGGAAGGAACATCTTTTCAATAAATAATTCTGTAACAAGTGGATACATATATGTTAAAAAAGTTTAAGCATCCTTGTATCACTTTATATCAACTCTTATAAAATTTAATTTAAGAGGGATCATAAACATAAACACCACCTACATAAAGCTCCTAGAAGAATAGAGTATCTTCTTGCCTTACATTGATAAAAATGTATTAGAAGAAAGTGATGAAATCAATTCCATAAAGAATAAACATTTCTTCTCATCAAAAAGAGAAAATCAGTAGGAAAACCACAGACTAAGGGGGAAGAAAATCACTTGCACAGCATATATCAGACACTTGACTAATATACAAAATATGTAAAGAACTTTTACAAATCAACAGTAAAATATAAACAAGCCAATTAAGATTAGCAAAGCACTTGAAAAAATATTTCAGAAAGAAAGAAATATATATTTCTTTTGTATATATACCATTTTTATATATGTGGAAAATAAATGTGAAAAGGCAAAGGATATCATTAGTATTTGGAAAAATGCAGATAAAAACAACATTGATATAATATTCTATCCCTAGAATGACTAAAATAGACTGTAAATAAATTCTGGCAAAAATATGGAGTCACAGGGAATTGCTTATAGTGCTGATTAAAGTGGAAAATGAACAACCACCTTGTAGAACTGTTGGGGATTTTCTTAAAAAGGTAAATATTACACTACTAAGCATTCATTTAAAATAAATGAAAACCCAGGAGCACAGAAAGACATAAAAAAAGTCCACAGCACCTTATTCATAATAATAATGTAAGTAAGCAAACTATCAAGAGGAGAATGTATACACACACTATTATAGTCATACAATTGAAATAATCAACAATAAAAAGGAATGAATTGCTGATAGGCCTACTAATATGAATGTGTTTTATTTTATTGTTTCTTAATTACAAAGTCTTGTAATTTTTCTAGAAAAACATCATATAATTGTTCTTGGGGAAATTATAATTCTTGGGAAAATTATAATTCTTGGGGAAATTATAATTCTTGGGAAATAATACAATAATATGAGTAATCAACATATAAATATGTGTCTTTTTTATTTAGTTAAGGTATCATCGATATACAATCTTATGAAGGTTTCACATGAACAGCATGGTGGCTTCAACATTCACCCATATTACCAACCCCATTACAAATACTGCCCATCAGCATAGCAAGATGCTATAGAGTCACTACTTGTCTTCTCTGTGCTGTACTGCCTTCCCTGTGACCCCCCTACATTATGTCCGCTAATCATATAAAGCCCTTTAATCTCCCTTTCCCACCCTCTCCACCCACTCTCCCACCCCTTCCCTTTGGTAACTGCTAGTCCTTCTTGGAGTCTGTGAGTCTGCTGCTGTTTTGTTCTTATACTCCACAAATAAGTGAAATCATTTGGTACTTGTCTTTCTCTACCTGGCCTATTTCACTGAGCAAAATACCCTCTAGCTCCATTCATGTTGTTGCAGATGGTAGGATATGTTTTCCTGTTACGGCTGAATAATATTCCATTGTGTATATGTACCACCTCTTCTTTATCCATTCATCTACTGATGGACACTTAGGTTGCTTCAATATCTTGCCTATTGTAAATAGTGCTGCAATGAACATAGGGGTGCATATGTCTTTTTGAATCAGATATATTGTATTCTTAGGGTAAATTCCTATGAGTGGAATTATTGGGTCAAATGGTATTTCTATTTTTAGTTTTTTGAGGAACCTCCATATTGCTTTCCACAATAGCTGAACTATTTTACATTCCCACCAAAAGTGTAGGAAAGTTCCTCTTTCTCCACATCCACACCAGCATTTGTTGATTCTTGTTTTTTGGATGTTCGCCATCCTAACTGGTGTGAGGTGACATCTCACTGTGGTTTTAATTTGCATTTCCCTGATAATTAGCAATGTGGAACATCTTTTCATTTGCCTAGTGGAATCTGAATTCCTTCTTTGGAGGTGTCTGTTCAGATCCTCTGCCCATTTTTTAATAGGATAATTTGCTTTTTGGATGTTGAAGCCTGTGAGTTCTTTATAAATTTTGGATGTTAAGCTCTTATTGAATTTGTCATTTACGAATATATTCTCCCATGCTTGTTTTGTTGATGGTGTCCTTTGCTGTACAGAAGCTTTTTAGTTAAATGTAGTCCCATTTGTTCATTTTTGCTTTTGTTTCCCTTGCCTGAGGAGATGTGTTCAGGAAAAAGTTGCCATGTTTATATTCAAGAGATTTTTGCCTATGTTTTCTTCTAAGAGTTTTAAGGTTTCATGACTTACATTCAGGTCTTTGATCCATTTTGAGTTTTCTTTTGTGTATGAAGTTAGACAATAATCCAGTTTAATTCTCTTGCATGTAGCTGTTCAGTTTTGCCAACACCAGTTGTTGAAGAGGCTGTCATTTCCCCATTGTATATCCATGGCTCCTTTATCATATATTAATTGATCATATATGCTTGGGTTTATATCTGGACTCTCTAGTCTGTTCCATTGATCTATGGGACTGTTCTTGTGCCAGTATCAAATTATCTTGATTTCTGTGGCTCTGTAGTAGAGCTTGAGTCAGGAAGCGTAATCCCTCAGCTTTATTCTCCCTTCTCAGCATTGCTTTGGCTATTTGGGGTCTTTGTGGTTCCTTATGAATTTTACAACTATTTGTTCTAGTTTGTTGAAGAATTCCGTTAGTATTTTGATAGGGATTGCATTGAATATGTAGATTGCTGAAGGCATGATGGCCATTTTGACAATATTAATTCTTCCTATCCATGGTCATAGAATTCCATTTATTGGTGTGTTCTTTAACTTCTCTCATGAGTGTTTTATAGATTTCAGGGTACAGGTCTTTCACCTCCTTGGTTAAGTTTATTCGTAGGTATTTTGTTAGTTTTGATGCAACTGTACCTGGAGTTGTTTTCCTGACTCTTTCTGCTAGTTCATTGTCAGTATATAGGAATACAACAGATATCTGTGTATTAATTTTATATCCTGCAATTTCACTGAATTCAGTTATTACTTCTAGTAGTTTTGGAGTGGATTCTTTAAGGTTTTTATGTACAATATCATGTCATCTGCAAACAGTGACAGTTTAACTTCTTCCTTACCAATCCGATGTCTTTTGTTTCTTTGTGTTGTCTCATTGCCATGGCTAGGACCTCCAGTACTATGCTGAATAAAAGTGGGGAGAGTGGGCATCCTAGTCTTATTCCCAATCTTAGAGGAAAGGCTTTCGGCTTTTTGATGTTAGGTATGATGTTGGCTGTGGGTTTGTCATACATTGTCTTTATTTTGTTGAGGTATTTGCCCTCTATACCCATTTTGTTGAGAGTTTTTATCATGAATGGATGCTGAATTTTGTCAAATGCTTTTTCAGCATCTATTGAGATGATCAAGTAATTTTTGTTCTTCTTTTGGTTGATGTTGTGTATGATGTTGATGAATTTTCAAATATTGTACTCTCCTTGCATCCCTGGAATAAATCCTACTTGATCATGATGGATGATCTTTTTGATGTATTTTTTTAATTCGGTTTGCTATTATTTGTTGCGTGTTTTTGCATCTATGTTCATCAGGAATGTTGGTCTGTAATTTTCTTTTTTTGTGGTGTCTTTGCCTGGTTTTGGTATTAGAGTGATGCTGGCCTCATAGAATGAGAGTGAGTTTGGAAGTATTCGCTCCTCTTCTAATTTTTGGAAATCTTTAAGGAGGATGTGTATTAGGTCTTCACTAAATGTTTGATAAAATTCAGTGGTGAAGCCATCTTGTCCAGGGATTTTTTCTTAGATAGTTTTTTGATTACCAATATCAATTCAGTTTCGTTGCTGGTAATTGGTATGTTAAAATTTCCTTTTCTTCCAGGGCCAGTTTTGGAAGATTGTGTTTTTCTAGAAAGTTTTTCATTTCTTCTAAGTTATCCAATTTGTTAGCATATAATTTTGCATAGTATTCTCTAATAATTCTTTGTATTTCTGTGGTGTCCATAGTGATTTTTTCTTTCTTATTTCCAATTATTTTATATGTGTACACTCTCTTTTTTCTTGATAAGTCTGGCTAAGGGTTTATCTATTTTGTTTATTTCTTGAAGATCCAGCTACTGGTTTCATTGATTCTATTGTTTTATTCTTCTCAATTTTATTTATTTATGCTCTAATCTTCATTATATCCCTCCTTCTACTGACTTTCAGCCTTATTTGTTCTTCTTTTTCTAGTTTCATTAATTGTGAGTTTAGACTGTTTATTTGGAATTGTTCTTTCTTGAGGTAAGCCTGTATTGCAATATACTTTTCTCTTAGAACTGCCTTCACTGCATCCCACGGTTTGTGGTGTGTTGAGTTGTTGTTTTCATCTGTCTCCATATATTGCTAGATTTGTTTTATTTGGTTATGATCCATTGACTATTTAGGAACATGTTAAGCCTCCACGAGTTTGTGGTCTTTTTTGTTTTCTTTGCAGAATTTATTTCTAGTTTCACACCTTTGTGGTCTGAGAAGATGGTTGGCACAAATTCAATCCTAATGAGTTTACTGAGTCTCTTTTTGTGGCCTAGTATATGATCTATTCTGGGAAATGTTCCATGTGCACTTGGGAAGAATATGTATCCTATTGCTTTTGGGTGGAGTGTTCTGTAGATGTCTGTTAGG
>JAQQAC010000477.1:25512116-25543378 GCA_029783875.1 Phataginus tricuspis | reverse complement strand
ATGACTGTTCTAATGTGTTATTCAGTGCCTTTGCCTCCTTACTTATTTTCTTTCTTGTTGATCTGTCCTTTGGAGTGAGTAGGGTGCTGAAGTCTCCTAAAATGAGTGCATTGCATTCTATTCCCCCTTTTAATTCTGTTAGTATTTGTTGCACATATTTGAGTGTTCCTATGTTGGGTGCATAGACATTTATAATAATTATTTCCTTTTGTTGGACTGACCTCTTATCATTATGTAATGTCCCTCTTTGTCTCTTGTTACTTTCTTTTTTCAAATCTATTTTGTCTGATATGAGTACTGCTACTCCTGCTTTTTCTCATTATTTGCATGAAATATATTTTTCCACCCCTTTACTTTTAGTCTGTGTATGTCTTTGGGTTTGAAGTGAATCTCTTGTGGGCAGTATATAGATGGGTCTTGTTTTTTTATCCATTCTGTAACTCCATCTCTTTTGATTGGTGAATTCAGTTCATTTACAATTTAGAGTGATTATCCATAGATGTGTAATTATTACCATTGCAGGCTTTAGATTTGTGGTTACCAAAGGTTTGAGGGCAGCTTACTATCTAACAGTCTAACTTAATTCTCTTCCTCCTCCACTCTTTATATATCACATGTCATATTCTGTATTCTGTATATATCTTGACTGATTTGTGGGTACTTGATTTAATTTTGAATTTTCTTAGTGATTAATTGGTCTACCTCCATTTGGGTTATTCACACAGTTCTCTTAACATTCTTTCATTCCTGGAGATCCTTTTTTCTCTGTGTGCCTCAGTCTCTTTGTATTCCTGTTCTCTATTTTCTATTTCATTTACTATCTCCTCTACCTCATCTGATCTGCTTTTAAATCCTTCCATTGTATGTTTAATTTCAGATACTGTATTTTGCAAAGTTTTTATATCTTTCTTGAAGTCCTCCCTGAGATCTTGAACATTTTTCTGTAGCTCTGTTAGCATGTTTTTGACTTTTATTTTGAAATCTTTATCAAGAAAATTGGTGATTTCAGTTTTACTTAACCTTGCTTCTAGCATCTGAATTTTTGTTTGTACAAAACTTTTTGTTGTTGCATTTTTTCTAGTGATTCCTTTGGAGTAATATCTTTGTGTAGGTGGAGCACTCTAGTGCCCAAGAGCTCTACTCTCTGGAGCTGCCTGGCACCTGGTGCAATAGCAGTGCTCATAGGCACATGGCACTGGTGCCTCCCTGGAAGAAAGAGCTCTTTTATGCTTTCCAGATGCAGTACCTGCCTTCACTGAGAGGTCCAATGGGCCAAGCGTGCAGGGAGGAGTCTCTGCACTATTCCCCTGTAGCTGCCATAGGCAGGGCCAATCCCCAGCTGGCCTGGTGCAATGGCAGGGGCAGCAGTTGTGCTGTCTAGTGCCTGCTGGGAGGAAGGAGTAGCAGCACACTTCCTATCACAGTGGGCTGCCTCAGACCTGCATTGCCAGCCAGGTGGATGGAGTGTTTGAAGCTTCCAAAATTTCCCCACCCACTGGGCTGAGTTTGCTGGGATGACTTTGTCCACCTGCCCTTTCTCCTAAGCAGCAAGCTCTGTGGAATGTTTGCTGCTTCAGCCTCCCTCCCACTATTGGGAACTCTTTCAAAGTGCCAGTGTTTCTTTGTCCAGGAGTGGTCGGTTGTGGGTGCCACAAGTGGCTAGAATCTCAGTCTCTCTGAGTATTCTGCCTGTCTTTGCTTTCCAACCCACTAATCTTAAGAGCACCATATAATGTGGGTTTGTGCTCCTGGAGAAGATCTCAAGGGCTGAGTGTCTAGTAGTACTGGCGTTCTACTCCCTCCCTGCTCTATTTCTCTTCCTTCTGCCTGCGAGCTCAAGTTGGGGGGAGAGCTTAGGTCCTGCCAGATTTCAGCTTTGCCTCTTTACCCTTTTCTGTGAGGTCTTCCCTTTTCCCCAGATGTAGGCAGTCTGTTCTGCAGTCTTTGGGTCACTCCTTCAGGATTAGTTATATTTGCTGTACATTCATGTTATGTGTGGTTTGGGGAAGGAAGTTTCTGCCTCATTTCTCATGCCACCATATTTTCCCCTTTCCATATGAATGGATTTAAAAATATATGTTATGAGAAAGAGAAGCCATAAATATTCAAAAATACAAAATGCATGGTATTATTTCATATTTATAACTTCCAAGAACTATCAGGCAAAAATAATTTATGGAAAGAGTTGTCAGAAGTGGTTTCTTGTCAGATAGTAGGTATTGAGGTTTGAGAAGCTGGGAAGTAGTTTATACATGGTTTAGGGTGGTGATTACATGGGCATATGCAATAGTCCAAAGTCAACAAATTTTTCTTTAATATGTACATTTAGTTTTATTAATTTATTTTATATCTTAATAAATAAAGAGCTTCCCCATTTGTACTTAGTCATCACCACTGTTGAAAAGAGGGTATTCTATTCTCTAAAACTGAGCATTGTAGTCTGAACTTTGGTCCATCTAGAATATTAATAAATAGTTTGGTAGACTTGAAGGGCTAAAATGCTTACTGCTGTTCAATGCATAAAAATGATATATAAATATAAAGCATCTTTGGCCATATTTAACCTTGCATAAGTGAGAACAATTACTTTTCAGAAGCCCTTGGGCATTGATAAACCTGGTAGGTGAATCATGGTTCATGCAGAACTCCACAAGGGACAGAGTGTGGTAATAAACACTCCTAGCAGTTTTAACAGGTGCCAATTTTCTACTAGTTAGTTCATAACATTAAGGAGAAAGCTATCTAATAGAGTAAGCCGCCTGCTTGGGGGAGCCACTTGGAGAACACATGAACTAGAGAGGGATGTACTAATAGGTTTGTAAGGGTTTACTAAATAACTTATCTATATATCTGTCTATATCATCTATATATCTGTATCTATATCTAACACCAGCAACACCAGCTCACCCATAGTAACTCTTCTCAAAAGGAAGCAAAAAATAAACTCTGAAACCTATTGTTTTTCTCATTTCAAATATCAAGCACTATCCCAGTGTCCAATTACAACCAGAAGTCATGAGGCTCAGTGGAGCCCATTGATGCTGCACTAGCCAAGTGGAGGGTACTAAGGCACAGAATGGGTATGGATGGAATTTTGATCTGGAGGGAAGAAAGGAAAAAAGGAAAAATGAAATGCATATATTGGGTACAATAGAAGAAACAGGTACAGTTAGATAGGTAATAACTGCCTCCAAACATAAAGACAGTTTTTTCTACATGATGCTGTTTAAGTGAAAATATTTCTTACACATGTGTTAGTTCAGTATCCTTTCCAAGGACCTTGAAGAGTTTGAGATTTTTACCTCCTTTCAATCTAACCAATTAGCCTGCCACAGTTTCATGGATTATGGTCAAAGACACAAGACTACTGAGTCAGAAACAAAGAAGAGTTTATTGCTCATAGCAAGAGCAAAAGCCAGAAAATCAGCAACTGTGCTTGTTCTATAAATCCCAGTTCTCACAGGGTATCACACACACAGTAGAGTGTATTACAGGAGAGGAACCCTGATGTTAGGAAACCCTAATTTTTTGCAATGGGCTTTAAGCCTGCCCGATCTTTGCTCCAGAATGACACATTATGTTTGTTAAAGTGTACAGTAAACAAACTTGCCCTTTGCTTCAGAAATAGACATCATCTACATCTTCCAACTCTGCTCTGCATTGTTAAAAACAATCATTTGGGACAAACACAGTCAGTACCTTTACTTGTACTTTGGGCAGAAACTTGAGATACCCACAAAGAATACTATCTCTTTCTCAACTATCACCTATTTTTCTAGAACTCCATCTCCAATGTCCACAAACAAATAAAAGTCAGGGGTTTAAAACAATGCACATTTGTCAGGTCTATACCTATGTAACAATGCAAACATTCATTAGGTTTTCTATCCAATTCTCATTTTGTGGACGATTGGAAAATACTTTGATGTCACAAAAAAGGACTGTTGCTGACAGGGTTTTGAAATCTGGTCTTACTGCATATTGTTTTCCTGTATAGTTTAAGGTTTCATGGTGAGATATATGAAACAATATCTAAGTACTCTCTCCATCCATTTTTTCTATATGATAATGTCACAGGCACGCTTATTACATCACATCCCAGAGGTGTTGATAGGTTACAATGGATGTGGCTCAACATTTTTATCTATTTAGATGGTCCTTGCTATATTGAAGGTGTATAATATTTTCAAAAATTACCTAGTAAAAAAATGAAAATGCAAAATTTTCATCTTTCTTTCAAGGGGACGATTTGTTACTTTCTTCTGAGGCTCCAAGGCAAGCTGGATATAAACTTCAGCTGTGACTAGCACAGAGCACAGAATTCTTTGACATCTATGCCAGCTGTTCCTCCACTGGAACTACATTTAGCTTCTGAACTGATGAAAAATGTTATCTTTAAGTATAAAAATGATTTGAAACTTGGCTATTTTTTAAACTACAATATGTTTCTTTCATTTCTATATATTGAGGCAACAAATCATATTAATTGACTCTAATAACTAGCGGTGTTTTTAGAACAATAAAAGTAAAATCTTGCAAAGTATACCTCATTAGGTTAGTGCCTATTATTTCATGCTGGGCAGGGAAATTCAAATGTGTTATTTCTAAGCATATGATATTCTCTCATGTTTTGGAGTGGTTGAATTTTCAGCATGCCTGCCAACTTTTGGCATTTTCAATGATTTCCTTGCAGGTGTTACAGTGCAGCTTAAACCTTTACCTTAGAGAGACAGAAAATAATTTTCGTATAGGAATTTCATTGCATAATAGAGCAGGCAAAATTTCTGAAATTTATGTTTTCTCAGTTTGGTTTCTTTTTCCATTTCTAGTATTTCACTATGAATGCCTGACTAGAATCTTTAATATCATTGAATAGTATCAAATTATTACTGAAGAAATTTTTTTTCTCCCTTTACTCTCAGTAAGGACATCTGTGATGATTTGGGGAAGATTAAATGCTGATAATTTGTACAATTTAGTGGGAACAAAAGGTATCAAAAGACACACAGAATGCTAGGAAAATGTGACTCTAGCCAAGACATTGATCAGATAAAGGACTTTGAGATGAGATGATAATCCATGATACCGAAATCCAGGTGGATTATCCAGGTGGGTCCTGAATCCAATCACAAGTGTCCATATAAAAGAAAGTCGAGGGAGATTTGAGACAGAGTAGCAAAGACACAGTGAGTAGGAGGGGGCAATGTGACCACAGAGGCAGAAATTGGAGTGTTGTGGACATAAACCAAGGGAGCCCGCAACCACCGGGAAATAGGGGCAAAGAAGGATTCCTTCCTAGAACTTCCACAAGAAGAGCAGCCCTGCCGACCCTAATCTCAGTACTCTGGCCTCCAGTACTGTGAGAGTACATTTTTGTTGTTCTAAGCCACCAAGTTCATGGTAATGTGTTATGGAATCCCTAGGACACTAATACACTCCTTAGAATGCCAAAATTGAATATTTTTCAAGTTACCAAATAGCATATTTTTCCTTTAAAAAAGAGTAATTATAGTCCTTTATAGGGCAAAATCGGTATCAGTGTTGATATACACCAAAACGGGTGAGTTAAGGTAGTAAGAAAATATTCTACTTCGCAGTAAATGCTAAAGCTTTTATTTCTTAAAGTAGCGTTTCTCAATCTTGACACTATTAACATTGTTAGCCTGATAGGATAATTCCTTGTTGTGTGGACTGTTCATGGTCCTGTGAACTGTAAGATGTTTAGTTTGCAGCACCCCTGGCCTCTATCCACTAGGTGCCAGTACAATCTCCAGTTTTGATGCTGGAGATGTCTCCAGATGCTGTCATGTGTCCTCTCACGTGCAAAAAGGCCCCTGGCTGAGTACTATTATTAAATGATCATCTAAAAGTATAGCTACTATTTGATACAAAAATTTCAGTGGCTTATTTATTGAAGATTTTATTATCCAAAAAGGATTCAACCATTATCCATGAATATGCTTTACTTTTAATATGTTTAACATTGCTATCTTTGAGAAGTGGGGTCTGTTTCATCTTCTTGTATATATGTAGACTTGTGACTACAGTAGAAGTGACATTGTGTGACTTCCAAAGCCACGTTACAAAAGAATACATCTCCCTCCTGGCTCCCTGAAGTGCTTGCTCTTGGAACCCAGCCACCATGCCCAGAGGAAGCTCAGGAAGCCTGTAGAGATACTCAGAGAGGAACCAAGGTCCCCAGCGTACAGTCCCAGAGGAGCTTCCTGAGGACCTCCAGCCCTGTAGGGTTGCCAGCCATATGACTGAGCTATCAAAAAAGCAGATCTCCCAGCCTCCAGTCAAACAACAGCAGTTGATGCTTTGCGGAGCAGGAGTGTCTGTCCCTGTCATGCCCTAGCCAAACTGAATATTTGTGAACAAAATAATTTTGTTTTTTTTAAGCTGCTAAACGTGGCAGTTGATTTTTATGTAGCAATAGCCAAATCCTTATACCTGTATGCTAAAATACTCAAATAAATGGAGGTATATTTCTAGAACCCTCCATTTAACTTCCTTCTTTCTTTCTTTCCTCCCACTCCCTTCCCTTCCTTTCTTTTTCTCCAAATAGCTTTTCATATTTTTACCTATACATTGTCAAATACTGGTTACATTTACTTGCATATTTACTAATTTGACAATATAAATGATGTTTGTTCTATGCTACTACAATGAAGCTGTTCATTCAAGCTCAAATGGAAATGTAACTGCCTTAATGGAATACTCTTTTCACCACAGTCCCCCGCAGCATCTTCCACTTCCCATTCAAAACCCATGACAAGCAAAATCCTCTCTGAGACAGCCAAGTATAGTAGATTAATCCACCTTTTGTACTATTAAGACACAAATACTGTGTTATATAGTGCATATTTACTGATCTATCTACCTTGTACATTTGCACATCTTGAGAGCAAGGACTACATTATATTCTGTCTTTAGATTCCAGGTCCTGTACAGTGACAGGTCTTTAATAATTGTTGAATAAATGAGCCGGTGAATTGCCAACTTGAACATTTGAGAACTGTTCATCAAAATTATGTGTTGGAATGAATAAGAATGAGTAAAGTAATTACTTAATATAAGTCAGAGTCATATAATTGGAAAGGTTATTACTACCAAGGAGTTTGGAAAATAAGATAAATGCATGACTCAATAGGCAAGATGTGGGTATGAGACTGCACAGTTAACCCCGTAAGAAGTTTTAAATTTCAAGATCATTATTCATAAGATAAATAACAATAGTAAACATAAAATTACAATGATGTTTTAAATATTTGTATAATGAACCACATATTACCAGTTGAAAGAAATACTAGCATTCTAAATATGAAAAATTCAGTGACATAGGAATTTAGAAAATTCAGAAAGTAGGTAAAGTCAGGTGCTAAAACAAAAAATGTGGATAAAAAAATCTTGAGAAAGAATATTTTGAAGAAATGTCTATTTCAAAAAGAAGTGATATATTTCTAAGCATTGATTTATCAATAATGGTAGTTTGATCCCAAAAATATAAGAATAATCTTTTTTCTTAGGAACTGTATGAAAGGATACAAAAATGTAGTCTTTTAATGATCAGTAAAAATGTATATTTATGTTCATCTCAGGACTTGTTCCTGAAATCTTGTATTGTTCAAAAGTCTACTCCCTTTTGTTCTGGCATTCTTATTTAATATTTATTTGATGATGGAATACTTAAAAACTTTACATATTCTTAAACTAAGACTTTACATATTCTTAAACTAAGACTGTTCATAAAATTACTAGGGAAAAATAACAAAAATATTAATTGAGAAGCCAATTGTTAGTCTCTATGAAAATAACTGGTCTTTTTAAAACGGTAAATTAGATTGTTAAGTTGATATACACTATTATGTTCAGATGACTAAAATGGACTAATATGTATAATTTTCAGATTAAAAGAATATATAATTTGTAAATATTGCTTCATTAAATTTAGCATCCTTATAAGGATTTAATTATACATGTTTTTAATTTCAATTTTTTAAGAATACTTATATTATTTTTATAAGTTATAAATTACAGAGCTGAAAAATGTTAAATTATTTTCCTTTTGTCTTAATGCCCTTTAAACAGACTTAAATTATAGAATAGCTGGGTGATTTTAAGTATATGCCTTTAAAAGACCCTTCTGAAATCTTCCCTCCTTAAAATTAGCATTTCTTATATGCTTGTGCTACTACAATTTTTTTGTTTGATAAATTGTATCCTATTCAAGGGACCTAATTCTTGATATAGTATTGACTATGTCTCTTTTTGATTTCCAAAGGATCACAGCTGGGAAGCCATTTATAATTAGATAATATTGCTACTCAACATTTGTGCAGCATTTTTCAAATGCACAATAGTGTGTAAATTTTAAGTTATCATTACTCATAATAATCATGAAAATGCTTTTATCTCTTTCTTGATGAATAAATAATCTCAGAACCAAAACTGAGAAATAAATGAAAATGAATAGTGTAAAAGCCTCTTTGGTTTTCACTCCTTCCTTAAAACACATTACAGGTATGCTTAACTTTAATAGGAAAGAACCCACACGCTTGATTTCTTGAACAGTAAAAATCAAATATCACAATATCTGATATCAACTTAAATATTTTGTTGTAATAATACTTGTCTGGTTAATTATAACATACAATAGAGAAAAAAAATTCATGTGCCAGTTGTGATGTTCTGTTAGTCCCTTTGGAGGTCAGAAGATATCCTACCGATATATCACCCCACAATCTGATATATATTTATAGTATTATTTTTCCGGTTTATGAAAAAACAGAATAACTAATTGTATGTACTCAGTTTCTCAAATATATTGCACCCATCTCTGTATGTACATTTGGCATTATAATAAATATCATTTTACTCCAGCATATATAACATGAAGCACTTGTAATTTTCTTTTAAAATGTTTTCCTCAGCTTTCTAATTAATTTTATATTAAATGGGATGTCTGTGCATTTAAGGATCTTCAAATGAGATACTAAATTTATGACTGTGTATTAACATTGCCAATCTTTTCTGCCCCAGAAATTGATCAAAAGAAAGATAGCTTCCCTATTTTGAGATAGGTGCCTGTTGTGGAAGAAACAAACCATGTTCTTCTCCATGAAGATGGAGAGGAATCCATATCTGCAAAGCCATATGAAAAATCTCACAGTATTGCATGTTGGGATATTGCATAATATTATTTTGCATAGTGAAAAATGGGAAATCAATTACCTCTTTTTGACTGGTCTCGAAGTCTCTTGGTGTCCTGAAGGTTTTTCTCATTACTTATTTAAAAATAATAATAATAAATCAGCTTTGAAAGGGGATTTGTCCCTGACATTCATATCACCTAAAATATTTCCTAAGGAAAGAAGCCCCAGGTGTAATGTACAACCTACATAACAATAGGAAATGTTCAATTAAATGGAGAGCCAATCCAGCCCTCTCCAGCCTATGGATCCTATCTATAATCTTTTGCCTATTCTTTAGATACTAAAGAGCCTATCATCTTTCTTAGCTATGTCGTAATGAGTAAGATTAAGGGCTGGCCACTTTAACTGCCAATATATGGGAATCATAGAATAAAAGAGAGTTTAAGCCCTAGGTACTTCCTTGGATGTTGTACAGGTACAGGGTAGAAGTTATAGGACTTGATAAGCAAATATTATGCCACTGAATACCAGGCCTTTTGTCCCTGGCTGTTACTATTATACATCCTAATGTCTTGGCATACATATTAAAACAGAAGTATTTGCAATAGGAAGTCATATATTTTAGACAAGAGCACATGATAGTCTCTGTTTAGTTAGTTCTCTAATCGATTTTTTCATGGCTCTGAAGGTTTTCAGTCTCTCTCTTTCTCTCTCTCTATATATAAAATATTCATTTATTCATTTACTTATTTTTACATTTATATGAACCTCTATGAAAATATACGTAAATCAAATTTAATTTTCTGTTTTATGCCTTTTTTAGTTTCTTCATTTCTATAACTACATTTTCTATTATTATGCCTCACTGAGGGAAAAATAAAAACACCTTAATTTGAATTGAACTCATCAAGAAGAAAATCTAAGTTTCAACTTTTCTAAAAAGATGTATTTTCTGCATATATGTTTGTGTAGTGGGCAGAATATGTGTGTGTGTGTTTTCATATAGGGATGATTGTAGAGCCCCTCCTTTCTGACCATAATGAAATCCTTGGTGATTCATTTACATGAGGACAGGATTCCCTGACAGTTATTCTCCAGAGTACTAGTTCACAGGATATTACTAAATTTCACTTGAGCAAAGAGCAATGGGGAAGATAGTTTTTGAAATATACAGGTTTCCTTATTGCAAGACTTATCAAAGGTGTCAGTTGAATTATGACTCTCTGATGAGATGTTGTAGGACATTAAAATAAATAACATTTCCCAGGCATTTTTGACCATGGAGTCTGTTCCCACAGATCATCTCATAAGGCCAGCCTACTGAGAAATGCACTTTGAAAAATGAATAAATTGAGGATAAGAGAGATTTTCTTAAAATTCTTAATATGTCAGATTTTAACTGAGAATTTGGAGTGGGCTCATGTGGTTCATAAGCCAAATCACAAACGTGACCAAAATTTGGGAATATCAGGAAATAGTATGTTAGACACTTCATAGCAGATAAAAGGTGTGGGTAAAATTGTAATATTTCCAGAATATCTCACCGCGCTTTAGTACATCTGGATATCAATAGGTGTTCAGAGATGGAAAGAAGTATGGCTTTAGTACATTTGCATATCCTCATGAATGGAGAGAAGTTCATCTCCATATCAATGGTTAATTACCTGGGCTACTGAGGGCGTGTCTGAACCTGGGAGGTTGAGGGGAAGGGGCTGGCTGGCTTGCTGGCTTCTTCCAGAGCAAAGAAAGACGGCCCAAGACTGCACTTTGTGAGCAACAAATGGATTTTAAACTTTATTTCTCCCTTTAACTGATTTCGGGTTTTAGAGGTATTTTGCCCCGGGATTTCCTCTCCCCGGACTTAGAAAAGGAATTCGGACTTTTGTGGTTGGAATAGAAACAGCAGGAATATGTTAGTAAGATTGGTGCCTGTTTCTCCAGTGATGAGGACAAGAATTGGAGGTATTAGCACGGTGGTCATACAGAGATTTTAGTCCGTCTGGGTATAAAGACATAATGTCAAAAATTGTAAGAGTATATTTAGTTTGGTACAGATATGATTTTTAAAGCAAAATATTTTGAGGTTACTTGCAGCAATACAAACTTGCTTTATTTAGTCTACAGTGCAGATTTTTGAACAAGGGATATTTTATATATTATTTTCCAACTTTAACTGCATACTCATTAATATATGCAATTTTTTGAAAACAGTGTGACTTAGATGTTCAATATAGTCTTCATAGTTAATAAAATGCAAATGCTGGAAAGGAACAGATTTGAGTGCTCCAGTACCAGAGTAATAAAAAACAGTCTGAGTGGATATTCTTATTTTATATTTTAAAGACATTTATCTATGTTATGAGTTTTTAAATGGCCAATCATTTTTATGCGTAATGTCACAATATTTTTCATCCAGGATATATATATAACTTTCCTTGACTATTTAAATACCTTCTGAGCAGCTCATAAAAGTACTTCAAGAAAAATTATAATTTTATTTCAATATGTATTAGGCTGTCATTCATTGTTCCAGAAAAGGAGTTATGCTCTCTCTTACTCTCTATAAAGTACATAGACATTAATCTTAGCTTATAAAGGCAGTTAGAATAAATGAGATCCCCAGATTTATTGATCTCTACAAAATCAGACAGGAGTTATCTAAAAGTTGTTTATAAAGAACTAAAAGAACATTGATAAAGAAAATCATATTTATTAGATTGATGTTTGGGCCATATTAGTAAGACTATTTTTATTCTTTTCAAGTTTATTTTTTCCTGCATAAACAGAAATTCCAATATTGTATTCACAACATTTCAGATAACACTGTAGTTCTACCCCTGGTGGAAGAGCAGGAACATATGATAAGTCCAGCACCACAGTGGGAAGAAGGTGTTGTCCACTCCCAGGACCTGGATTCTCAGTGTCTAAGACTGGAACATCAGAGGATGTGCCCACCACCCCACCCTCCACCACCATGCTAACAAAACTCAGGTTTAACTAACCATGAAATTGAGCAGGGAGAACCAGAAGAAATGGATATTCTGTGGTGCGCAACTGCACACTAGGAGGAATAAGAGACAAGGTAAGAGCAGATGAGAAAAACCCTCTAACAAACCCACACTCTAAAAACAAACAGTATTATAAGAATTTCAAGCCTCAGGAGCATGGTAGATAAGTTTTAAATCCAGTCCAAATCCTGACTTCTTTAATAAGCCTCTGTAACACAAGTCTAGGAGAAGGAGAGGCACCCAAATGTCCAAGAAGTATACGTATTTGCCAGTTTTTACTCTTTAAAACACCATGTTTGATTTTCCACAAAGTATGTGCCACACAGACACATTTTGTGTCTTCAGACAAACACAATCTAAAGAAGCAAAACATACTCAGATATGATATAGACATTGGTATTATCAGACATTAAAACCATTTAAAAGATGAATTAGGATTTACTAGGTGGTTAGAAGAAATTATGTAATTTAGAATAAATAGGGCAAGAAACAGAAACATGTTAGTTATATCTAGGGATTTCTAATAACCAGTTTGTAAATGAAATAAATGTAACAATAGCTATAATTTGTCTTCTCTATATGGTTGCATTGTATCTTTGATCTCCAGGAGATAAGCAGAATAAGTAAAAATAAAATGTTTACAATCATTTTGGTAAGCAGGATGCCATTACATTGACTTAAAAGACACTTCAAAAATCATATGTAAGTATATACCATTGTATGTACATGCCTAGAAGTGATTATATCACACATATTTTAAGGTGGTCTTTTAACCCCCTTATATTCTTGTTTCTACACAATCTCTCATCTTCCTTTCATATCACTTTTTCATCACTAATTAACCACATTTTCAACCTACTTTACATTTTCCTTTAGTTTTCTCCATACCTTTGTAATCATAGAGACATAAACACATACAAACAAGACCAAATATATTATGTATAATAGAAAATATATTATTAACAATAAAAACAAATACTTTATGCTAATTTTACCAGATCGTGTCCTAAGTGTTTTAAAAATATTGTCTTATTTAATACTTAGGAACAACTCAGTTAGGCACGTATTATCATCTCTATATTCCAGATGGGAAAACAGATACAGAGAAGAGAAGTAGCTTGCACACAGGCACACACCTAGTAAAATGCAGATTTCGAATGCAAATTTAGGTCATCCACATCCAAAATTCATGTTGTTTTTTTGTTTGTATGTTCAAAATATATATTCATTATCTCTACTTTTCCCTATTTAAAAGGACTCTTCAAGGATGCCAGGGTGTTTTTCTTTGATTTTGCTATTATTAATATGCAATTACATGAGCAACATTATGGTTACTAGACTCCCCCTATTATCAAGTCCCCACCACATACCCCATTATATTCACTGTCCATCAGCTTAGAAGGATGTTATAGAATCCCTACTTGTCTTCTCTGTGTTATATTGTCTTTCCCGTATACCCCCACCACACCCCCACCCCAGTTACATTATGTGTGCTAATTATAATAGCCCTTTTTCCCCCTTATCCCTCCCTTCCCACCCATCTTCATCAGTCCCTTTCCCTTTGGTAAATGGTAGTCCATTCTTGGGTTCTCTGAGTCGGCTGAAGTTTTCTTCATTTTTTTCTTTGTCTTATGCTCCACGGATGAGTGAAATCATTTGGTACTTGTCTTTCTCCGCCTGGCTTATTTCACTGAGCATAATACCCTCTAGCTTCATCCATGTTGTTGCAAATGGTCGGATTTGTTTTCTTCTTATGGCTGAATAATATTCCATTGTGTATATGTACCACTTCTTCTTTATCCATTCATCTACTGATGGACACTAGGTTGCGTCCATATCTTGGCTATTGTAAATAGTGCTGCAGTAACCATAGGGGTGCATATGTCTTTTTCAGACTGGGCTGCTGCATTCTTAGGGTAAATTCCTAGGAGTGGAATTCCTGGGTCAAATGGTATTTCTATTTTGAATTTTTTGAGGAAACTCCATACTGCTTTCCACAATGGTTGTACTAATTTATATTCCCACCAGCAGTGTAGGAGAGTTCCCCTATCTCCACATCCTCGCCAACATTTGCTGTTCTTTGTCTTTTGGATGGCGGCCATCCTAACTGGTGTGAGGTGATATCTCACTGTGGTATTAATTTGCATTTCTCTGATGATTAACGATGTGGAGCATCTTTTCATGTGCCTGTTGGCCACCAGAATTTCTTCTTTAGAGAAGTGTCTGTTCAGCTCCTCTGCCCATTTTTTAATTGGCTTATTTGCTTTTTGTTTGTTGAGGTGTGTGAGCTCTTTATATAATTTGGATGTCAACCCCTTATAGGATATGTCATTTATGAATATATTCTCCCATACTGTAGGATGTCTTTTTGTTCTACTGATGGTATGCTTTGCTGTACAGAAGCTTTTTAGTTTGATATAGTCCCATTTGTTCATTTTTGCTTTTGTTTCCCTTGCCCAGGGAGATATGTTCATGAAGAAGTTGCTCATCTTTATGTCCAACAGATTTTTGCCTATATTTTTTTATAAGAGTTTTATGTTTTCATGACTTACATTCAGGTCTTTAATCCATTTCGAGTTTACTTTTGTGTATGCAGTTAAACAATAATCCAGTTTCATTCTCTTACATGTAGCTGTACAGTTTTGCCAACACCAGTTGTTGAAGGTTTCATTTCCCCATTGTATATCCGTGGCTCTTTTATCATATATTAATTGACCACATATGCTTGGGTTTATATCTAGGGTCTCTATTCTGTTCCATTGATCTATGGGTCTGTTCTTGTGCCAGTACCAAATTGTCTTTATTACCGTGGCTTTGTAGTAGAGCTTGAAGTCGGGGAGCATCATCCCCCTGCTTTATTCTTCCTTCTCAGGATTACTTTGGTTATTCAGGGTCTTTTGTGGTTCTATATGAATTTTAGAACTATTTGCTCTAGTTCATTGAAGAATGCTGTTGGTATTTTGATAGGGATTGCATTGAATCTGTAGATTGCTTTAGGTAGTATAGCCATTTTGACAATATTTATTCTTCTTAGCCAAGAGCATGGGATGAATTTCCATTTATTTGTGTCCTCTTTACTTTTTCTCAAGAGCGTCTTGTAGATTTCAGGGTATAGGTCTTTCACTCCTTGGTTAGGTTTATTCCTGGGTATTTTATTCTTTTTGATGCAATTGTGAATGGAATTCTTTTCCTGATTTCTCTTTCTGTGGGCTCATCATTAGTGTATAGGAAAGCAACAGATTTCTGTGTGTTAATTTTGTATCCTGCAACTTTGCTGAATTCAGATATTAGTTCTAGTAGTTTTGGAGTGGAGTCTTTAGGGTTTTTATGTACAATATCATGTCATCAGCAAATAGTGACAATTTGACTTCTTCTTTACCAATCAGGATGCCTTGTATTTCTTTGTTTTGTCTGATTGCTGTGGCTAGGACCTCCAGTACTATGTTGAATAACAGTGGGGAGAGTGGGCATTCTTGTCTTGTTCCCGACCTGAGATGAAAAGCTTTCAGCTTCTCGCTGTTAAGTGTGATGTTGGCTGTGGCTTTGTCATATATGGCCTTTATGATGTTGAGGTACTTGCCCTCTATACCCATTTTTTTGAGAGTTTTAATCATGAATGGATGTTAAATTTTGTCAAATGCTTTTTCAGCATCTATGGAGATGATCATGTGGTTTTGGTCCTTCTTTTTGTTGATGTGGTGGATGATGTTGATGGATTTTCGAATGTTGTACCATCCTTGCATCCCTGGAATGAATCCCACTGATCACGATGGATGATCTTTTTGATGTTTTTTTTAATTCGGTTTGCTAATATTATGTTGAGTATTTTTGCATCTATGTTCATCAAGGATATTGGTCTGTAATTTTATTTTTTGGTGGTGTCTTTGCCTGGTTTTGCTTTTAGAATGATGTTGGCCTCCTAGAATGAGTTTGGGAGTATTCCCTCCTCTTCTACTGTTTGGAAAACTTTAGTAAGGATGGGTATTAGGTCTTCACTAAATGTTTGATAAAATTCTGTGGTGAAACCATCTGGTTCAGGAGTTTTGTTCTTAGGTAGTTTTTTGATTATCAATTCAATTTCTTTGCTGGTAATTGGTCTGTTCAGATTTTCTGTTTCTTTCTGGGTCAGCCTTGGAAGCTTGTTTTTTTCTAGAAAGTTGTCCATTTCTTCTAGGTTATCCAGTTTGTTAGCATATAATTTTTCATAGTATTCTCTGATAATTCCTTGTATTTCTGTGGTGTCCATAGTGATTTTTCCTTTCTGATATCTGATTCTGTTTATGTGTGTAGACTCTCTTTTTTTCTTGATATGTCTGGCCAGGGGTTTATCTATTTTGTTTATTTTCTCAAAGAACCAGCTCCTGCTTTCATTGATCCTTTCTATAGTTTTATTCTTCTCAATTTTATTTATTTCTGCTTTAATCTTTATTATGTTCCTCCTTCTACTGACTTTGGTCTTCATTTGTTCCTCCTTTTCTCGTTTCACTAATTGTGAGGTTAGACTGTTCATTTGGGATTGTTCTTCTTTCCTGAGGTAAGCCTGTATTGCAATATATTTCCCTCTTAGCATGGCCTTCACAGCATCTCACAGATTTTGTGGTGTTGAATTATTGTTGTCATTTGTCTCCATATATCGCTTGATCTCTGTTTTTATTTGGTCATTGATCCATTGCTTATTTAGGAGCATGTTATTAAGCCTCCATGTGTTTGTGAGATTTTTAATTTTCTTTGTGTAATTTACTTCTAGTTTCATTCCTTTGTGATCTGAGAAGCTAGTTGCTACAATTTCAATCTTTTTGAATTTACTGAGGTTCTTCTTGTGGCCAGTATATGATCTATTCTTGAAAATGTTCCATGTGCACTTGAGAAGAATGTGTATCCTGTTGTTTTTGGATGGAGTGTTCTGTAGGTGTCCGTTAGGTCCACGTGTTCTAACATGTCATTCAGTGCCTCTGTCTCTTTACTTGTTTTCTGTCTGGTTGATCTGTCCTTTGGAGTGAGTGGTGTGTTGAAGTCTCCTCAAATGAAGGCATTGCAATCTATTTCCCCCTTTAATTCTGTTAGTATTTGCTTCACATCTGTAGGCGATCCTGCGTTGAGTCCATAGATATTTATAATAATTATATCCTCTTGTTGGACTGACCCATTTATCATTATGTAATGTCCTTCTTTGTCTCTTGTGACTTTGTTTTGAAGTCTACTTTGTCTGATACAAGTACTATACCTCCTGTTTTTTTCTCACTATTAGTTGCATGAAATATCTTTTTCCATCCCTTCAATTTTAGTCTGTGTATGTCTTTGGGTTTGAAGTGAGTCTCTTGTGGGCAGCATATAGATGGCTCTTGTATTTTATCCATTGAGTAACTCTATGTCTTTTGATTGGTGCATTCAGTCCATTTACATTTAGGGTGCTTATCGATAGGTATGTACTTATTGCCATTGCAGGCTTTAGATTCGTACTTACCAAAAGTTCAAGGGCAATTTCCTTACTATCCAACAGTCTAATTTAAGTTATTTCGTATACTATTGCAAACACCACCTAAAGGTTCTTTTTTTTTTCCTCCTTTTTCTTCCTCCTCCATTCTTTGTATCTTATGAATAATATTTTTTACTCTTCGTCTTCCCTTGGATGACATCTATTTAGCCTTAGGAATACTTTCATCTATAGGAGTCCCACCAAAATGCCCTGTAGAGGTGGTTTGTGGGAGGTAAATTCTCTCAACTTTTGCTTATCTGAAAATTGTTTAATTGCTCATTCAAATTTAAATGATAACCTTTCCGGGTAGAGTATTCTTGGTCGAAGGCCGTTCTGCTTCATTGCATTAAATACGTCATGCCACTCTCTTCTGGCCTGTAAGGTTTCTGTTGGGAAGTCTGATGATAGCCTGATGGGTTTTCCTTTGTATGTGATCTTTTTTCTCTCTTTAGCTGCTTTTAAAAGTCTTTCTTTATCCTTGTTCTTTGCCATTTTAATTATTATATGTCTTGATGTTGTTGTCTTCCTTGGGTCCCTTGTGATGGGAGATCTGTTCATCCCCATGGCCTGAGAGACTATCTCCTTCCCTGATTGGGGAAGTTTTTAGCAATTACCTCCTCAGTGACACTTTCTATCCCTTTTTCTCTCTCTTCTTCTTCTGGTTCCCCTATAATGCGAATATTGTTCCGTTTGGATAGGTCACACTGTTCTCTCAATATTCTTTCATTCTTAGAGATCCTTTTTTCTTTCTGTGCCTCACCTCCTTTGTATTCCTCTTCTCTAATTTCTATTCCATTTACCGTCTCTTCTACCACATCTAATCTGCTTTTAAATCCTCCCATTGTATGTTTCATTTTAGACATGGAATTTCTTAATGATTGAATCTCCAACTTAAATTCGTTCCTGAGGTCTTGAAAATTTTTCTGTACCTCTATAAGCATGTTTATAATTTTTATATATAATTATAATTTTTTGAACTCTCTTTCAGGAAGATTAGTGAGTTCAGTTTCATTTGGCCCTCTTTGTGAGGTTTGTGAGATTTTGGTCTGAACCATGTTCTTTAGACGTTTCATATTTCTCTGTGGTGCCCACTAGTGCGCAGAGACTCCAGTCTCTGGAACTGCTCAGCCCCTAGAGTGAGGTTGTGGGTTGTAGGGGAGCAGAGCTGGTGCCTGCAGGGAGGAAAGATCTGTTTCCTGATTCCTGTCTGTGGTGCCTGTCTCCAGTGTCAAAGCTAGTGGGCCAGGCACACACATGTAAACCTCTGTGCTTTGCATCTCTGGCTGTTGTAGGCAGAACCTCCCTCTGGCTGGCCTGTGCATGCACAGTGACTCCAGGTTTGTGTGCAGGTGCCTGTAGGTCAGTAGGAAGACTCAGCGGGCTGCGTGTCCCACTGGGGTCCTCAGAGCTGAGTAGGCAGTCAGGGGGATGGAGCACCTGAAACTCCTCAAAGTTCCCAACCAGCTGGGCATAGCATGTCCAGACAACCTTGTCCAGCTCTTCCTTCTCCCACACAGCAAGCTCTGTGCAAACCCCGTCTTTTCAGCAGCCCTCCTCTCAAGTATGCCTTTCCTCTGACACAGAGTGGCTGGGTGTGGATCCCCTCCTCCACAAATGGCCAGAATGTCAATTTCTCAAGCACTCAGTCTGTCCGAGCTCCCCAATGCCCAGAGCACCACACACTGTAGGATTCTGATCACAAAGCAGATGTCCAGGGCTAGGTGTTCAGCAGCCCCAGGCTTCCACCCCCTCCCCCACTCTGTTTCACTTCCTCCTTCCAGTGAGCTGAGGCAGGGGAAGGGCCTGGGTCCTGCCAGATTAAAACTTTTGTATGTTACCCTGTTTCTTTAGGTCTGCTCTGTTTGTGAGGTATGTATGCAGTCTGGTTCAGCCTTCTTTCTTGTTGCTGTTTTAAGGTTAGTTTTATTAATTAACTATATTTTTGTACTGTTTGTGGTTTTGGGAGGAGCTCTCTGTCTCACCTCTCACACTGCTATCTTGAATTCCCAGAATTCAGGTTCTTAACTGCCATGCTATCTTGCCTTTCACTGCCTCTTAACCAGTGGAAACATGAAGTATTCAACCTTCTGCCATGATACATTCACAGATACGATGTAATTTAGTATTGTATGATACCACTTCTCATACAATAATGTGAAAGAAATAACTGGGTAAATCGTTTAATCAAACTGTACGTTATGTTAGTTTAATTAAATGTATCTTAAGAAGGAGAGGAGGTATTATTTTTGGTAGACGAAGGGGAAACTGGTAATGGGCTACATAAAATATTTATGAAGTTTTTATTAAACTGTCTGATTTAATTATCTTCACTGATTTGACTAATTTTGTCTCTGGTAAATTACACCCTAAATTGTTGTTATTTAGTAGCTCTTAAATAAAACATTCTAACGAATGAAATTTGACAACTAGCAGGAATAAATAAGCACATGTATCTCCATTTATTTAATCCAGGTGATAGGTTTCTAAGATACAGATTTAACTCTTTGTTTGGAGTAAATAACACAGAGTGACTTTTCTCTTAATCCAAAAATATACACACGGTATGTTGTATGTGTTAAGAAATTCTGGGATAGCTAAGGGAACTGAATGTTTTTAAATTATTTTACTTTTAGCACCCATGCCGTAGACTTTTCAATTTGAAATGGTCATTAAATGACATTCTAATGCACGTAGATTTTGTATTTGTAAATTATTGTGATTTTATTTGAAAATCTTAAGGTGTTCAGGGAAGACTATTTGTTTGTAATCACACCTTAAAAGAACCCTTAATTTAAATCCAATCACACATTCATAAGACTTCATTCTTAAAAACTTCCAATATAACACTATTCCAAATAATAAAGCTGAAGATTTTTAAATAAATGTAAAATTTTATAAATGTAAACTGGCAATAGTAATTTACTCCTTAAATTTTGGCTTGGAGTTTGGTTCTATTAGAGCATTCTTTTTTGTCTTAGTCAAAAAGATTTTAGATTTAAGAAATAAAAGCCAATACAAACTACCCCAAAAGGAGAAACTACAAACACACGCTCATGCATGCACATACACACACACACATGTAGACACATGCACACAGAAAATGCCTAAGAAATTAGATGTCAGGTCCCCACAGCTTTCTCCCTGTAGTATCGCAGATGGCTCACTGTATTTCTCACCCATTCAGTTTTGCTTTCCATGAGGTGACAATGTATCTTTACACATCTTTCCCCTCTGTTTTGCCCACTGAGTGCTTCATTCACATGGTGGAAACATGACCACAGAGCCTCCTCCTCACCAAGAATTGTGGGGCAAACCACACATAGGTTCTTTCTTAACTATTAAATATATTTTAATATACTGTCTTGCACTATTGTGGGTAAAATTGCAATATTTCCAGAATTTTTCACCTGGCTTTAGTGCATCTCCATATAAACAGGTGTTTCCAAGGGGTGGAGAGCAGTAGTCAATCTCCATATCAATGGGTAATTACGTGGGCCAGTGAGGGCTTATCTGGACCGGAAGGTTGGGGGGTAGGAGGGAGATTCCCTTGCTTCCACAGCAGGAGAGAGATGGGAGGACTGTAAGCAATAAATGGGTTTTAAACTTTATCTCTCCGTTTGACTGATTTTGGTTTCAAAGGTATTTTTGCCCCGGAATTTCCCCTTCTCAGAGTTACACAGTATACAGTGTGATATGTAAGGGGAAATTAAGTGAAACAAGAATGAATTTGAATTAATTTTTAGAATAATTAGAGGAAGGGCAATTATTTGATAGTAATTTAAAATTTTCACTGGTAATTCTTTGGAGAAATTGGAAAAAAATTGAAATTTGAATACTACTTATAACTAAATAAGTTAAATGTATAGCTGTCACTAATTAATGTCTAACTTTATTGTACATAGAGGGTCCTCAGTAAATATTTTATCAATTAAGATTTCATTATATTTTATTCCTCAGGAATTTATGGGCTTCTATGTTATCATTAAAATGGGAAATAATTGATGTTAAAGTGAATTTGAGGTAAATTGATGACCACTAACTGGGCCATGTCTTCTCTTTATACCATTGCTAAGAAATCAAATAAAATTCAGGTGAATATAATATCTACTGTGTGTCAATTAAGTAAAATATAAGAAATTGTTATTGTTCATTTAATTACTATTTATTTTATTTTATAAATTTCATCATGGAGTGAGAATAAACTTTAAATTTGGAAAATTGCATTACCAGAATTCATTAATGTAAATTTTTTTCTCAGTGAATAGAAACTCTGAATTTGCTTAGCTTTCTTCATATCTTACAGAGTTTTAGTTAATACTTTGATTAAATACCACTAAAAATTTTTATTTAAAGCTGATTGTTCTCTGGTTGTAAATTACTCTTTATGGTAAAAGAAATATTTAAAATGTTTACACCTCTAAAACTTTATTTGTAAATTATTAACATATTTTACCTTAACAGGGAAAAAATAATATTGAAAGGATAATTGATAATGGGATTGAAATCATGCTGAAAGAGAATTGTCTTGCAAATATACATAAACATGATTTCAACTCAAATTATCTTCAAAATGGTCTTTTAAGTGCAATTACAATGTAATAAACATAAGCACACACATACGCATATACAAAGTCTTATTTCAGACACATAAATTAAATTTCAAAAAATACCTAATATTTCCCTGTATTATACTTGAGATATTCTTATTGTTTCATTTCATTTTATTGCAAATTGCTTAAGAGCAAAAAAAACTTTCAGAGCCATGATGATAAATCTTTTGGTTAGAAGATTTATCAGTTTGAGTCATGTGATTTGTTTCAAATATATCCTATTCATTTCAGGTTTTTTTTTTTTATCTTTAATTCTGTAAATATCCAGTCTGAATGTAGGAGTCATAATCCATTATTAGGACAAATCTATTAATTTTATTTTGTCTTTAAACAGTATTTTACACCAATATAAAAATAGTGAAAGCTCCTTGATATTTTTACTTGCTAAATCTAAACCTTTCAATTATAACCTATTCAATTTTGTTCAGTATCATGGTAAATTGTTGCCTATCCCCCAGTAAACAACAATCCATTTTCTGTTTCAGTGGATTTTCCTATTCTGGATATTTCATATAAATTAAGTCATACAATATATAGCTTCTTGTTATTAAGTTGTTTCATTTACAATAGTGGTTTTAAGATCAGTTTATATTTTGGAACATATAAGTTCTTTACTCATTTTTATTGTTAAATAATATTTCATTGTATGGGTATAAGACATGTTTATCCGTTTGTCTGTTGATGGCATTTTGATTACTTCCACTTTTGTTATTATGAATAATGCTACTATGAACACCAGTGTAAAGGTTTTTGTGTGGACATATATTTTCTTTTATCTTAGATATATATATGGTTATATTTTGGGTATATATGTAGTACTATTATATATAGTTATAATTATGTTTATAATTGCTGAGTCATGTGGTAGGTAATTCTGTGTCCAATCTTTTGGGGAGGCTCCAAACTGTTTTCCACAGAAACTAAATCATTTTATATTTCCAACAGCAATCTATGAAAGATCCATTATCTCCACATCCTCTCTAACATTTGGTATTATTCTTCTTTCTTAATTTAGTCATTCTGTTAATCATTATAGTCATTCTATTTGTCACTATTATTTTATATTTCTTTAATGACTAATGATATTGAACATTTTTTCATATTTACTGGTTATTTCTGTATCTTCACTGAAGAAATGTCTACTCAAATCTCTTGCCCATTTTAAAAACTGGGTTATTTCTGGTTTTATATTTGAGTGGTAGCATTCTTTATATAATTCTGATAAAATCCTTATTATATGTGTGATTTGCAAATATTTTCTCTCATTCATGATGTCTTCTAATCACAAACATTTTAAATATTGATGAAGTTCAATTCAATTATCTATATGTATGTTTTGGCATTTGTGCTTTTTTAATTTTGTTTTATCTAAGAAAGCAATACCTAAACTAAAATAATGAAGATTTACTCTTACGTTTTCTAGTTTCAGTTTTCTTTTTTCCCCCAGCTTTATTGAGATATAATTGATATGTAACATTATGACAAATAAGTTTATGATATATAGTGTAATGATTTGAGATATACATACATATATATATCAAAATGATTATAACCAAAGGGTAGTAAACACATACATCATCTCAAAAGATAAATATTTTTTTGTGGTGAGAACTTTTACAGTCTACTCTCTTGGCAAATTTCAACTATACAATACAGTATTCTTAATTATAGTCATCATGGTGTGCATTACATCATGTGAGTTTATTCATCTTAGAGGTGGAAATTTGTACCCTTTGACCACATTCACCAATTTCTCCCATCCCCGCTCTATGCAGTGGCATTTTGTTATTTCCGCTTTTGTTCTCTGTCTGTTTTTATAAGTTAGGTTTTTCTTAGTATTCCATGTATATGGGAAATCATACAGCATTTTCTTTATCCATTCATCCATGAATGGACTCTTAGGTTGTTTTCCTGTCTTGGGTAATGAAAATAATTAATACAATAAATATAGAGATACAAGTATTTCTCTGAGATAGTGATTTCATGTGCTTTGGATGTATGCCCAGAAGTGGAATTGCTGGATCTTATGGTAGTTCTACTTTTAATTTTTTTAGAAATTCCATAGGCTTTTCATAGTTGCTATACCAATTTATATTCTCACAAATACTATGTACAAGGTTACTTTTTCCCTAATCCTCACCAGCATTTGTTATCTCTAGCTTTGTAATATTCAGCATCCTAACAGGTGTGAAGTGATATCTCACTGTGGTTTCGATTTACATTTCTCTGATGATGAGAGCTGTTGAGCACCTTTTTAGGTACTTGTTGGCTCTCTATATGTCTTCTTTGGTAAAATGTCTGTTCAGGTCCTTTGCTCATTTTTTTAATTGAATTATTTGTTTTTTTGCTACTGAATTCTGAATCCCTTATATATTTAACCACTTACCAGATACATGGCTTGAAAGTGTTTTCTTCCATTACATTTGTTGCCTTTTCATTTTGTTGATCTTTTATTGTGCAGAATTTTTTCGGTTTGATCTAAATCTTACTTGTTTATTTTTGCTTTTATTGCTTGTGCTTTAAGTGTTGCAACCCTAAAACCATTGCTAAGACCAATGTCAAAGAGCTTTTCCCTATGTTTTCTTCTAGGCGTTTTATGGTATTAAGTCTTATGTTTAAATCTTAAATCAATTTTGAGTTAATTTTTGTGAGTGGAATAAGGGGTCCAGGTTCATTCTTTTGCATGTGAATATCAGTTTTTCCATGCCATTTATTGAAGAGACTGTTTTTGCCATTGAATTATTCTTAGCTCCCTTGTCAAATGTTAGTTGACTATATATGAATGGGCTTAGTTTTGGGCTGCCAATTCTGTTCCACTGGTATGTGTGTTTGTGTGTCTGTTGTTTGCATTCCAGTACCCTAGGGTTCTTATTACTTTAACTTTGTATAAAATTTGAATTCAGGAAATGTGATGTTTCCAGCTTTGTTCTTCTTTCCCAGGAATACCTTGGCTATTCAGGGTCTTTGTGGTTCCCTGTGAATATTAGGTTTGTTTTTTCTATTTCTGTAAAAGATGCCATTGGAATCATGATAGCGATTACATTGCATGTATAGATTGCTTTGGGTAGTGGAGATATGTTAAAAATAATTATTTTTCCAATCCAAGAATATAGGAAATCTTCCATTTATTTGCATTTTCAATTGTTTTTCATCAATGCCATACGGTTTTTAGTTCACAAATTTTTAACTTCTTTAATCTTATACCTAGATATTTTATTCTTTTTGATGATATTATAAGTGGGATGGTTTTCTTAATTTCTCTTTCAGATATTTCATTGTTCGTGTTTACATGTGCAACTTATTTTTGATTTTGTATCCTGAAATTTATTTATTAGTTCAGACAGTTTTTAGTGTAATTTTTAAGACTTTTTATATATAAAATCATATAATGCACAAACAGAGATGATTTCACTTCTTGCTTTCTAATTTGGATGCCTTTTATTTATTTTTCTTGTCTGATTGCAATGCCTAAGATTTCCAGTACTATACTGAATAGAAGTGATGAGGGTGTGCACCCTTGTCTTGTTGTATATATGTATTTTTTTAAATAAGCATTATAGTTAATAATTATATTCATAATAAAAAATATATATAATAATTATGACACTAAAATGTTGTTGCAGATAGAGTTAATTGTATGTGGTTTGACCCCTGCAGACTAATACAACTTTAGCTTGTGCCACTGTTCTCTTTATTTCCTATTTTTCTGACCCATTGATCTAATAATTGGCTAATGTCCTTCCCATCAATCGTGTTTCATATTTCTGTAATAATTCCCACTTTACTTTGTTAAATCCAGCTCACTTTTCTGGCTTAAATTAAATACCAATATTTTTAGGTCTTTTTCTAATATTGGGCTGGATGTTTTTTAAACCTAATACTTCCCCTTTGTAAACTTAATAAATGGCAATTTTGTACTTATTTGTATAGATGTTTTCTAAAAATATTACTCTCTATATTAGTTTGCTAGGACTGCAACAACAAAATACCACAAACAGGGGGGCTTAAATAACACTATTTTCTCATAGTTCTGGAGGCTAGAAGCCTAAGACCAAGGTCTCACCATGTGAGGTTTTCCCTGAGGCTTTTCTCTTTGGCTTGCAGATAGCTGCCTTCTCATTGTGTTCTCGCATTGCTTTTTCTCAGTGTATACATCCCTGGCACCTTTTCCTCTTCTTACATGTGCGCAAATGATTAAGGCCCTACCCAAAGTCCTCATTTTAATTCAATAATCTCTTAAAGACTTTATCTCCAAATATGGTTACCTTCTGAGGAACTGGGGATTAGGACTTCAACAAGTGAATTTGGGAGGGACACAGTCCAGCCCAAAACACTTGGCATTTTACTGGGCTTCATGAGGATGTGGTACATACACGTCTTGTCTATATCATTCTGTAGTTTTTAATGAAAAAATGAATGAATGAAAAATGTTTAAATGATCGTTGCTCCATATGTGGAAGTAAATTGCAATTTTAGTTTTGCTTGCAATATAATCTAAATAAAACTGACAGCTTCAATCTATAAGTGACTGAACAGCTTAAATCAGGTAGAAATATATTCACAATATAAGATGATGATAGTCATTTTGAATCTAGCTATAATATTAATGTCACTAAGGTGACAATTATCTCTGTCACTTCCCATTTTCTCTACTTTATGGGTTTTAAAAGGAATGTCATCATCAAAACAGAAAAAATTCAACACAATTAGATTATACCAATCCATGTCACTGAATTAGGTTTATTAAGATGGCCCCTTAAGAGACTTAACTTTATGCTTTTCGATCTGCCTCTTTTTAACAGGCAGTCATTTTACTGACTAAACTTTTTATAACAGCTCTTATGTAAAAATTGACTTTTTTAAAGTTTTATTTTTGCATCTTGTTTTAAAAATGAAGAAAAGGAAGGATATAATTTATTTTAATAGTACATAGGCATGCATTTAAAAGAATCCCAAATTACCATATGCTTAAGGAATATACAAATTACATGAAATGCTCATTTGTATCCATTTTCAATGAACTTTTTATTAAAGTATTATATTCAAACACAAAGGTGTTCAAGTGTTAAGTTCACAGCTCAATGTATTTTATTAAGTAAAATCACCACTGTAACTGGCACCAAAATATGAAATAGAAGCAGTTCTTCTAATGCCTACCTCAAGTTGATAATTTCCTTCCAAGGTAACACATATCATGACTTCTATCTCCATAGGCTTTTCTTTAAAGGTTTCAAATTTTATATAAAATTATACATATGTACTCTTTTAAGTCTAGCTTCATTTGCACGCATTCACTCAGGAATGTGCTGGTGATACCATCCAAATTGCTGCACACAGCAGTAGTTTACACAGCATTCCATTCAGCAAATATATTTTAATTTGTCCATCCTATTGTTGATAAGTATTTGGGTTGTTTCCATTTTTAAACATTCCTTTATTCGATGTAAATGGTACTATTAGAACTTTTATACATGTGTTTGGTATAAATATATGCCTATGTTGGACTTACATCTTTTAGTCGAATTTCTGGGTCATAATACATACATATGTTCATTGTTAGTAAATTCTGCCATTTTCCAAAGTGGCAATACAATTTCTATTTGGTTCTCTTTCTTGGGATACTCACCTTTGAAACCCAGCCACTGTCCTCTGAGAAAGTTAAAAAGCTACTACAAGTTTAGTTGAAATCTCACCTTAACATGCATCAGCTACTCAACATGTGAGTGAGAAAACCCTCAGATGAATTCAACTCCCAACCTTCACACTACTCCAATTTATGCCATGTGGAGATGATAACTGCAGTTCACTAAACTTGCTCATATTGCAGGTTGCTACTGTTTTGATCCACTAAATTTTAGACTGGTTTGTTAAGCACCAATTGATAATTGGAAAGGGGAAACATTCATTAACTAACTTGGAGATGATGATGATGAAATAGTGAAAGATTTATGATATATTTATAATTTGGGACATGGTCTAGATAGTCATATATTTGGTAAACATGTAAGTACAACATTGACAAGTATTTCTATTTTAGAACTTTTGGATGTGATACTTGATGTCACACAATTTCTCAAAGTAGATTACCTTTATCAATCAATCATTTTTATGAGCAGATTGAAGTGGGCTATAAATTTGTTACTTTTAACTTATAACTTAAAGAATAAAAAATAGAATGGACATTTATATATTTTATATTTTTAAATATTTTGAAAGAGTATTCATATGTGGAAACTAATGATTGCCTTGGTCAAATATTTTATTTGCAAGAAACTGCCATACTGGTTTTCCAAAGAGGTTTTAACCCTATGCGTTCCCACAGGGAGCCTCCTTTCTGTTCCGCATCTTTCACACTTGATGTCATCAGCCTTTTGAATATCAGCCATTACAGTGGGTGTACAATGGCATTTCTTTGTGGTTTAGTTAACATTTGCTTGATGACTAATGTTGTTGGACAGGTTTTCATATCCTTACTGGCCATCTGTGTATTTTATTTCATGGACTATCTGTTCAGATATTTTGCACACTTTTATTGGGTTACCTTTTTATTATTGAGGTCTATGAGACATGTAATTTAGATACTAAGTTTGGCAGATATATGTACTGTAAATGTATTCACCCACTCTAGAGTCTTATTTTTCATTTTTTAAACTATCTTTTTTCAGAGCAGAATGTTTTAGTATTGTGAACTCCAGTATTTAAACATCTTATTTTACTGTTTGGACTTTCTTTGGTATTTTTTCCTATATTATTTCACTTACTCTTGGTTATGAAGATTTGTTCCCATGTTTTCTTTTAGAAAGTTAGTAATTTCAGTTTTTACTCTTCATTCTATGTTTCATTTTGAGTTTTGTTGGAATATTAGGGGTTTCAGCACTGCTTGTTAAAAATACTAACTTTAAGCTGTTAAATTGCCTGGGCCTTTTTATAAAAAAATCAGTGCACATTATGCATCTTTTCAGACTGTTCTGTTCACTCAATCTATAGTTCTATCCTTGATATAACCAAACTGTATTGATTACTGTAACACAATAATAAATATTAACATCAGAAATGTTTTGACTATTAATGCCTTTCACATTTCCATATAAATTTTATTATTGTTTTGTTTTCTACATTAAACTTGGTGTGATTTTGAATACGCTTGCACTGAATCTATATTTCAATTTGGAAAGAATTGTCAATGGTCAAACTTTTTACACTTATTTATGCCTTCGTTCATTTATGTCAGCAATGTTACATAATTTTCAAGTTTGAACCTTGAACATATTTGTTAAATTTTTGTGTATTTGACTTTTGATGGTATTATAAATGACACCTTTAAAATCTCTATTTCTGATTTTCCTTGCTAATATATAGAAATATAACTGATATTTTATACTCAACTTGAATACTATGACCTTTCTCACAAATTAACACTGATTAATTCTAGTATATTTTTGTTGTTGCTATTTTGTTTGTTTGTTTTTATAGTTACATTAGGAGTTTCTACATACAAATTTCTGCCTCTTGGCATGCCTAGAAACATTTATTTGATACCCAGAACAGTAAATATTATGTCTCTAAATGTTTAAATATTATGTTTCCATTATAAAAATAAATTAGGGGTTTTAAGTCAATTAAATTATTTACAGATCATTTGATTCCTTTGATATCTGATATTAAATTTTGCCGAGAGGACTAAACTAGATGTTAGTTTTCTCCAGGGATATTTCAGACTTATACTGAAGTGTGTCTCCTTGAGGGCTGTTTTTGAATGTCCCAGCTGATGCCCAAGGACTCTCCATCCTGGCTGGTCAGAGCTTGAAAATCTCTCTAACCTGTGTGAGCTCCTAGAATGATTCAGCTTAGAGCTTCCCATTGTGTTTGTGCTTTGGGGAAGGTGGACAGGTAGTGGAATTTTACACATATGCAGTCCAATATAGAGCAAGAATTCTCTGCATATTTCTTAGGCTCCTTTTCCGTCTCCTCGCTGCATCTCCACCCTACTACTTCCAGTTGCCTCACCTCCGTGAATGTCAGTTCTCTGCTAACTCAGTGAGATGGCCACACTTTTCTTAAGTACACGCTCCTTGTCCTTGAATTTTTTAAAGTGCCTGTAGGCCTATAGCCGGAAGAGCCATCTTCTCTTGCTCCCATCTCTCGGGTCACAACGTGGTGTTTCTTTTTGTCCAAAGTTGGCCAACAGTTGTTTCATACAGCTTTCTAGTTGTGTATGGTGAGAGTTCAAGTTGTGAACACCCTATTCCAGCAAGGAGAGAAAATTTAGTCCCTAAATATAATTTATATGAAAACAAACATGTATGAATAAGCTACAGAGTATGCAAGTTGTACAATTTAATTGAATTATATCAAACCAATAAATATGAATTAATATTCCACTGTCACACCAACATGATTTTGAGACAGGGCAGAGACAAGAGACAAGCTTCTTAGTTAACTTTTCCTGCCTGTGATGAAAAATGCTGAGATATAACAGTATAGTAAGAATAAGAAGGATTCCACCTTAAGGCTAAGATTCCATTTCAAAAACCAGGAAATTAGGAAGCAAGATTCCTAACATATTCTTTAGCAAACAGGCAATAACTCAGCCCACTTTGGGGGCAGGGCAGGCAGTCTTCATTGATATGTTCCCAGAGGGAAGCTGCTATCTTGGAGAGGAGATGAACAGTTTCTTGTATTAAGTTAGTTTTACCTGGAGGACTGATAATAGAAGAGACTTAATGTCTCTCACTGGAGGTAAAGGTAAGCATTTTGAGACCACTCAAATTTGAAAAATGCTTAAAAGACGGAAACCCCAGTCTTTTAGCACGTCTATTCTCTGAGGATGTCCAGACATTTTCTCTCTCTAAGAGTGTACCTTTAAATAAAGCTTTCTCACTGCTCAACTTAATTGCATTTTATCACTCTGTGCTATTCCAGTGGTAAGCGTCTTTCTTTCTTTGCTATTCCATTCCATTTCCAAGTCTTCACTTAGTCTCCGCTTTACTCCTGGTAAGTAGGCACGGGCTGC
>JAQQAC010000477.1:25290915-25511616 GCA_029783875.1 Phataginus tricuspis | reverse complement strand
GAGAGCTCAGATTCGGGCCTGTGAATTCCTGTTGTCAGGGTGACCTGGGGAACCGCAGCTGCAGGAGGTTGCCTGAAAATCTCCCTTCTTTGGGAAGTTCTCAGAACATAATCTAACTCCATCCCACACTCTGTGGCTCCCCAAATCCCCAGGTGGTAGGCGCTAGTCCCCACATAGGGCAAATCCACGCAGACGAGGACACCAAATGACTCTGGCTTTAAGAGAGGGCAAGGGAATCTGCCCTAGACCAAGAAAATGTTTAGCAAACTTTCCCTCTGCACCTCTGCATTTTCCTGCTCTCAGCTTCCTACAAGCCACTGCCATTCATTTCTACTCTCGCTCTAAAGAATTCCTTCTTTCCTTACAACTCTTCCTACCTGCTGGAAAATTCTTTCTCATTCAGAGTCAAGAACCCTCCCCCAGCTAGGTTGAGGTTTCACCTGGTACACGGGGAAGACCTCTCCTGATGCAGCAGCCCAGCAACAATTTCAAATGAACATGTTTCTGAAGTTTAAAGTAATTGTTTGATATGCTATATATCCATACAGTGATTGATAAGATATTCTTGTAGTAGGAGAAGAATTTGACATTTTCTCATTTTATCTAAATATTGCATACTAAAAAAAAAATGTTTAACACCCTGATGACAGCAATTACATACTTTGAAAAAGTGTAGTGATCATAGAAATACAAAGCAAAGAACTAATGATTATTATATTACATTTTGAGAAGAGGTTCAAAAGTCATATTGTGTTGAAATGATGGTAAAATAAACCATAATAAAAGAAATCTAATTTTTTGCAAAAAATAGCCTGTCTCTTTGTTGGCATGTGTTCATCAAATTTATTTGTTTATTTTTTCCCCTTATTCTCCTGTGACTAACCCTGTTTGTACTTTTATAATCAGTTAATGCTTAGCTCATTTATTTAACACCAAGAACATGTATTAGTTGTTCTGCAAGTTGAAGCAAGGACGGAAAGAGTTGAAAAAATGTGAGAGGCAACATGTTTTTCTAATTGTATATACTAATATAAAATATTGTTTATCCAGATAGATAAATGTGAATTAAACAAATCAATTAAGAAAAGCTATCTTTTTCTATGCAGAGTAAAATGGAAATTTTTCTCCTTATTTATGAGTACAATCATCTGCTGCAGAAATTGTCCCTAAATTAATCCTCTCCTTTCTACAGGCTTCACAACTTTTTATCCAACAGAATTATATATTTTCAATAGTCTCTCTTGTTAGAATGACAGGGAATATTATTTACTACACTCTTAATAGCAGTCAATCCAGCACAGGCCAAAAAAAAAATGTATAGTTCAGTAGTAAGATATGGTGACAAAGTATAGTATTGGAGATTTTATCTGACACTGAACATTTATACACAGATTATGGTTCAGTTGCTGTATTGATAGGATTATAGGGAATTAATAAATGAAGGTTGTGACAGGCATGAGAAACAAAATTATGAATAGGAAAAATGAACGGTTTTAAAAATCTGGAAGCTTATTCACAGTGTATCCTTTTTCACTTTTCTGATACATGTGTCCACATTCTTTTAAGAGCATCATTTTAAATAAGTTTGAGTTATTTTACTATGTGTAGTAGGGTATGGATAATTAAGTACATTCTGTGATAGCTGCATAAAAAAATCAGAAGTATTAAAACAAATGAATGGACTTATTTAAAACATCTTAAGTATTGAATTTTAATTCCCTAAGCTTGTAAATGTTGGAAGTAATTAATAAAATTTCAAAATAGCCATATTGGCCCCTGAAGATTTATTTAAGATGGTAAGTTCCTCAAAATTATCATATTGTGTTAAAGTATATCATTTGAAAAAAAGAAGAATAAAAATAACACATTAAACAGTTTAAATGTATTAGGATTAATCTAGAGTAAAACTTGCCAGTCCTCTTGACCACTCATAGGCATTCAAGATCCCATAGCACTGTTTGAAATACCAGAGGTATTAACTCTGCCATTCTGGCCTTACTTCAAATCTATTAATTAAATCCTCCCTACCTTATATTCCCTACATATTTTCAATTAGGAAAATTAGTCTTCATTTCTCTTTGATACTGCTATTGGGAAATATTCTGGCACAAATCTCCTGTATCTGTTCTCCCTTGGAATTTAACTTCAACACAGCTTGAAATTTGGGTTGAATGACATCTTTATATTTAAGGTGTTCTATCCTCTAATAAACTATGGCAACATTCACCATTGGACATTTCATTGAACATGCTGTTCAGATAAAACATGGTATCTTGCTATATTTATATTTTTAATTTCTTAATCATAAAACATAAGAGAAGAAAAGTAAATGGCAACTTCCAGGATATTTTAATGTACAGGGAGGAATTTCCTGACAAGAAAGCAGAAGTTATGCTAATCAAAACAGAGCGAGGACTTGCCAAGCTTTTTGCTTTTTTTCTCTTTTAAACCTCTACAGCTGGCTATGTGGTGGGACGAACAGATGGGATGAATTATATATTTAAACAGCCTTTGACATAACGTCAAACACCTTGGCTTTTGCTCTGTAAATGGAACTTAACTATTTTTCCACTTATTGCAGTCATAACATTCTTGAATTTTATTAAATGTCATAGACTAGAGAAGCAATAAAATATATATTAAAGATTTTAAGTTGTGAATTACAATGACACAATGATATCAAAGAGAATACTAAACACTCTATTTTAAACACCAAACACCAAACAATTCATTTTTTGTTGTTCCCTGAAAAATGTGCTATCCTATTGCGCTGGTTGAAAATCATCCCTTTTTATCTCATAGCATTAAGAATATTTCTAAGTCAATGTTTATTTCAGGAATTTATTCACTGTTTGAGAAGGCAGCTTGTTATAGAGACTGCTACCAGCAAGAATCTTCTCGGATAATTAACAAGTTTGATTTAGATGTGGAGTTTGATCATGTCTGTAGACAGAATTTAAGGTGGATTTATTCATTCATTCATTAATCCAACAAACATTATTTGAGTCCCTACATGAGATAGGTATGGTTCTAGGATTTAAAATCTTTAACCTCAGGGTAATTACATTTTACTGGGTAAGACAGTACACACCTAAACAAATAAATACATAAGGTCAGGTGGTTATAAGAGCTGTGAAGAAAAGTGAAGAACAAAGAGATAGTTGGAGAAAAATATTATTTGTCTAAGGTGATTAGAGATGGCCTATTAAGAGAAGGGATGTTTGAACAGAAATGTGAAAAAAGTAGAATAGTGACCAATGCAGACAAATGTTTCCAGACAATGAAACAGTAAATGCAAAATACGTGAGATTGAAAGATGCTTGCTGTGTTCAAGGAACTGTGTGGAGACAGCCATGCTTCATTAAAGTGGGCAAGAAAAGAAGAGAAGAAATGCTTGGGTGTGAAAAGTGACTACCATATAGGCTGTTTGAAAGACATTGGCTTTTCTCCAGGTTCATTCAGCATAGAACACAGGGGCAAGGTAGACAACAAGGCTGTTGCAATAATCTGGGTTTGAAATGATGATGTTTTGTATCACGTTAAGTGATAGTAATGAAAAGCAGTGGTTAGATTCAGCAGCTAATCCGAAAGTAAAAATTACAAGTGATCTGATGCATCAAATGTGTATGTAGGAGAAAGAGGAGAGTAAATGAGCATTCTGAGGATTTTGTCCTTTGCCACTGACAGAATAAAAACATAATTTACAAAATAAATAAAAGACGATATAGTTGGTTAACTAGTACTCCCCCTAAATCCATGTCTACCTGATAAAAATCTCAAAATTTGACCTTATTTAGAAAGGGTCTTTGCAGATTCTTAAGTTAAGTATTGAAATGAGATAATAGATTAGGATGAGACTAAATTCAGTGACAGTGTCCTTATAAGAAACAAAGTACAGACACACAGAGAAGCAGGAAATGTAAATATAGTGAAGAGATTCGAGTGATGCATCTATAAACCAAGGGACATTGCAGATTGCTGGCAACCAACTGAAGTTATGAAAAAGGAATGGAGCAGATTCACCTTCAGAGCTTCAGGAAAGAACCCTACCAAACACCTTAATGTCAGACTTCTAACCTGCTGAACTGCGAAAAGTGGTAGCTTCCAGGATATTTTAATTGTGCAGGGAGGAATTTCATGACAGGAAAGAATGAATACATTTCTGTTGTTTCCAGTCACCACGTTTATGTTGATTTTTTATAGCAGTCCCAGGAAGCAGATCCAGATGGAGAGAAGAAATGAGGAGCCAGTGGGAAATTAAGAGTTTGATTTTTGTGCATATACATCTGAGATGCTCCTTATACATTTAAGGAAAGGTGTCAGATTGACAGACTTGGTCATAAGAGTCTGTAGCTCAAAGGTGAAGTTAGGCAAAGAATTTGTGAATTATTAGGGAATAGCTGATATTTAAAATTGTCAGTGAATGAAACGACCTGTGAAACGAGTATGACTGTGAAGAAAATCAATAGAAATACTGAGTTGTTGGATATTCCAATATTTAAAATGTACAGAACGGGGAACCAGCAAAGAAAAGTTAGAAGTAACAGAAGACAAGTGAATAGAGTTTGAAGATTTTTTTGCCAAATGTTAACAGGTCAAGAAGGATGATGGGAATTGGGTATTGAGTTTAGTGATATGGAGATCCAAGCTGACCTTTTCAACACCTATTTTAATAGACTGCAGGCAAGCAAGACCCTAACTGGTTTGGGTTCCAGAGGAAAAGAACAGGAATGATTGCAAAGTTCAAGTTTTGAAGTTTGACAAGTTCGAGAGTTTGGCTGGAAATAGGAACAGAAGCTTGAGATAGATGTAAATTTAAGTAATTATGATTAAATTTTCTAACTCACAATAATAAAATAAATATTTGCTCTATTAAAACTTTGAAGCCATGCTGGTATGCACAGTTAACCATAGATTTCTTGGAAAATTTACATGTTGATGTAATATCCCAAAAGAGAAAAATCAGTCTCACAACAGATCTGGCTATAAATAAATAACAATATAACTATGTATTTCTGTATTATGTTCGTTTACATTAATAAGGAATAAATTATATATAAAATAAAAATGGAAAATATGAGGACAAGATATTAAAATGTCTTCTATTTTGGTTCTAAAAAACCCAGAAAAGTTCAAATGTCCAAAATCTGGCATAAAATTCTATAATAGCTAATCTATAAAATTTCCAACACTACCTAGAGCATCAAATGTAAATATCCTAAATTGTAATAGTCTTTACATTATTTTATCTAAATTCTTTGAAATGGCCAATAATTTTTTTCCTCATTTATCTATGACATGATTAAAACCAAAATTTATATAATTTAACCTTGACATTAATAACCAGGTTTTAAATTTACAAAAGAGTATCAAGTCCTTTTACTATATTTGAAATATGAAAATACATCATATGTTTGAGCTGAAAGCTACCTAGGACAGACTTAAAATTCCTGTGCTCTATTTTAGCACTAATTGTATTTGATTAATTTGTTATGCTTCTGATTCCTTCTATTTATAATTTTATGTTCATGTTTATTTTCTTTCATTTATATTCAAATTCCATAAAGCCACTTTTGTTGGGAAATAAAGTTGCATATTTCCTAAGAAGATAATTTTGTTAAGCTGTTTATCATGTAAATATTGAAACACAGTATTATCAGGGTTTTTAAGGATGGGTAGAACTCTTAGAGAATTATGGTATTTAAAGAATTTATTACTTTTTTGTATCATCTCATACTTCTGTTTGGAATTCAGAGGATCTGGTTTTCTTTCAATTCTACTGACAAACTTATATCTATGAAAACTCTCAATGTTCTTGGATATTTAGTGCATTAGTTTCCCTTCTAGCCAATGACTTTCATATAATAGAGATGTTTTCCATTTCTTTGAAAAGAAATATCTAAATGAATTGGTAATTGTGATTTTATAATAAGTTATATCTAATTTCTATGACTGCTAACACAAAATATGTTAATTAAATCAAAAGTCATTAAAATAATTAAATAATAGGTATGCTGAAGGATTCTGTTACATGCCTTGATAATACCTAATAGCAAAAATTAGTATAAAATGAGTTATCTGTACTATTAATACCTCAGGTAAATATTTAATCTTTGCATATAAATGCAAACACTAATTATTTTTATTGTTGAATTTTTATAAAGTATCATTTACTGAATCTCTATTAAGCTAATTTATTTTTTGATGAATTTTACAACATGTAATTAAATATTTTTTATTTATTAGAAGTGTCATGATTTACTGGCAATGTTTTCACCTGGATCAAATTATTCAGAATAAAATGTTCAGTGATTTATTTATCATTCATTATTTGGCCATAGATAATTTTACTGACTGTATGTTCTGCAATTGCTAAGTTAAATATTTGTTATCTTATCTACCTTGGCAAAATTCTTCATGCCAACACTTTACCTGTGAATTTGTAGAATATTTATTTTTGTGTCAATTTCATACACTGTTGCTTTTCATTATATTCACTCATTCACTATTTGATTTTATTCTTTATTAATTCTTTCTAGGTACTGTAATTTTTCTCAGTTCAATTTATTTCATGTTTTAACATCAGTAAAAAATATTTCTATATTTTCTTCTTTTATTTACAAAAATGTATTCTGCATAATTTTACCAAGACTGATTCTGTGATAAGAATAAGTATGTATGAAATGAAAAACAGGAGCAGATTTGTTCCTTGGAGAATACATAAGAAAATCATAGCATATCCTCTGTATTACACTATTATTCTAGAGTAGAACAGTGTATTGTTAACTGTTTTCTATCTTTAGTATGATTTTATGTACCTACCATATACTTTCTGTGCTTGTTTTGTCAGAACAAATAATATATAGAGTACAACAAACACTGAAGTAAAAATTCTTGGATTAAAATGGGGAGTTAAAGGGGAAAATGGACTTATTTTGATTTTGGTAAGATAGACTTTTATTCTATACAATAATAATGTATAAGAATTTGAAACAGCATATTATGTACTGTTGTCTGACATCTTGAGTCTGTAATTTTAGAAAACCATTATTATAATGAAATTTTGCATTACTTAGCATAACTTCTTCCATTTTTATCTCAGGCTTTATAGTGAAATTCATTTGCTAAAGTTTTCAGTGGAGGAATTGCATTTATGCTCATTCACTACACTTAAATAAAAAAGAACAAAACATATTAACTTCAAATAGGAAAGGGGCAAATCTTTTTTTGGCACAGGTTCCTCTCTCTGGTAATATGTGCCTTATGTTTCATCAACTAAGTCTCCTTAAATTCTGGTATTTCTCTCCATAATCACAGCTATCCCTATACCATGCTTGCGTTTCGCCTCTGCCATAGACCAAAAATGCCTCCAGACAAAAAGTGGGGGTTTTGTAGGACTCAACTCTTCTTCATTCAGGGATCATCATTCTGTATTGACTGTTGTCCCATTTTCTAATTGTTCAGGAAAGCAGGCCAAATCTAATAACTCTGTCATAATCTGTGGTTTATTTTGGATAGTTTCCATTGCTGTAATTTTATAATTCACTAATCTTTGTCTCTGTAATCCCTAACAGGATGTGAAATTGATACAATGACATTTTCACTTCAGACACAGTATTGTTCAGCTCTAGATGTTCTGTTGATTTCCTTTTCACATCATTCACATATTTCCATTTAAATGCTTGAGCATGTTTATAACATCTACCTAAATCCTCGTCTGCTAAATCATTCATCTGTCTCATTTCCTGTTCTGTTTCTACTGTCTGATTTTTGGCCTGAGTAGGGATGACATTTTTATTCTTTTTCACATGTGTAGTAATATTTGGAAGGATGCCAATCATTTGATTATAATATTTTAAGATTCTGGGGTTTGGTGTAATTTAAAGAATTTTGAATCTTATTTGTTGTTTAGACCTGGTCTGGTCAGGCAGATAAATTCCTTGAGAATATGTTTGATAATTTCAAGGAAACATCAATGTGACATCACTGTTGGTGTTAACTTAAATCACCTGTTTGAGGTAGTGGTTTGTCAGATTTCTCTTTTACAAAAAGTGTAAAGTTACTCTTTTTTGCCACATTTTCATACTATAATTATTGGAAGAAGGTCACTTTAAGCAGTTTGGAGAGTCATGCTGTACTTTCTTGAGCATAGAGTATTTCCATAAATTACTTGGAATCAGTTTACATAGGGGATTTGTCTCTTTTCCCATCATTTACTTATTTATATAAGCATTAATTTATAATGACATGGATTATGGATATTTATTTTATACGTGTGTTTATAATCCAATCCTACTTCATTTTGTTGTTCAGGTTTGGCCTTTGGGCACTCTTTCAGTTGGTTCCTGTGTCCCTTTGACCTATCGCCATAACTGTTTGTGTGTGATTATGTCTCTATGTAGGTATGTGTATGCTTTTGTTTTATTCTTTGAGTTCGGGCTTTACTTTCTGGCACCACAGGTCTTATGTTATTTCCAGCCTCAGTCCTAGATGTAGCCTTTTCTCCAGGGACCTTTTTTATTGTATTGGAGAATGTGTAAGATACCAAGATCTGGGTACTAGGTGTACTATATTCATTTTTTGCTATTTTACTTCATTGATAATAATTGACTTAAGTACCTGTGACCTGTGTACCAATTACAACATTTAAGTATCAGCATGTTTTTTCACATTGTGTTTTTATTCTCATTTTCCTACTTTATCATTTCTCCTTGTTTACTTTATTCATATGATGCAACAAGATGCGATGATTAATTGTATTGACTCTAGATTCTGTTGTCTTCTTTTAATGAATAATGAATTTTTAATAACTTGCAAATTACTGGACAATTACCTTGATTTCTGGATATTTGAATTCAGAAAACATTAGGACAGTTCTATTTTCACACTGACCTTAGTCTGAGGGTGTAGATAGAAATCCTTTTGTTAGGCAGAAAGACAGAAATGAGTGGGATAAAAAGGAGAGAGGGCCCCCCAAAGATGACGCACGGAGTTGATCAGATAGAGCCAGAAAACCAGAAATGACTCAGGTGGTTAATCAGATGAAGCCACAGGGTCCAAGAGTGACTCAGGAAATGTCCAGGGTCTCCCCAGATAAGAACCATCAGAAGCACAGGCACAGCCCAGCCCCCGTCCCCATTTCACCAATCAGAACAGGCCTAGAGAGCTGTCAGCCGTCAATCAAGGACCTCTCTGCTCTGCCAAACCACATAAAAGAAGCCCCAGAATGAGCATCCACGCCTGTCTCACCTTAGGCAGGCGTGCCTTGTTACTCTACGCAGAGTGTATTAAAACTTGATTTGCTTTCTTGACTTTGGTCTCTCGTCTCACTATATCTGACTCTGTGAAGTGATATGTACTCCTATGAAATGTCTCTTCCAGGACTTTTATGAGCTCTTTTTGTTTACTAAGCCACTTTAATAGGCAAGTCTCAAACTCCAAATTCTCCTCTCCTGCAATGTGCTGTTGCTAGTATTTCTGCATTAAATCCTTAGGCTTCCATCACTGATTTCTATCCTTTGTATGAACATTTAGGAATCACAATGAGCCTAAAGGGAACAATCAAATACTGAGATCAAATTTAAACAAAAAAAATTTGAAGCTAAATCTAGAATGAATGTAGGAGTATACAAAACTAACATTGCAAAAAAGGAAACATTGATATAATGGATAAACATGAAAAGGTTTTTTTCTTACCAAAATTCTGAAAACTAAGCAATAAATTGATATTTGATATTGTATATGTTAGAAAAAGTATACAAATAAATTATATAAATTAAAAGTAGTACTAATAGCACCAACAAACAGAATGGAAAATATTTAATTATATGTCAGGCATAGACAATTAAAAAATTCTCACTCACACACTGTCATATATTGGAATAATGTGATTGAACTTTTTTAAACCCTAAAATTATTCCAAGTATAGTATATTCAAATAAGAAATGACAATCTTCTCTGAAATATTCAATTGCAGGAACTAATAAACATCTAAAGAGATTAAAAGAAGAAAGTTTTGCAATCAATAATTTCTATTTAAGTTGGAGTTCATGCGTGAAAATGTTTTATATTTTTCAAAGTCTGAAATCTGAGAGAATGTATTTTCCTCATATCACTTGTTGAAAATATAAGTGCTTTACTGTACTTCACTGAGAAATAGATAAAATTAAAAATAGGGAAGACAGTATACACAGAACCTTGGTAGGGCTAAGAAAACGACAACTAACATATCTGTTAGTTGGATCAACGTTAGATTACTCTGTGATTCCAACAATAATAGTAATAGTTGTAGTGAAACTTAAGTAAGATCTTTTTTCTTTAAAATCCTTAGTCTATGTCTGGGTCTGTAGTAGATACCATTAGAGTGGTAAAAATGATGGTAATGATAATAATAATGACATGTCCACCCAATGTCAGGTTCCATATTGTATTTTCATAGAATTTACGCAAAAGTTAGTGTTGTTATGATATGAAAATAAATGAAAAAGAAATGATAATTGCATATGTAATAAGATACTAATTTAATGTAAAAGAGGAAACAAAACATGAATATACAAAAACTGGAAAAAGCTACAATGTAATGCTTATGTGGTTGTGCATAGGAGAGTTTTCTACCTTAATTGTCTATAATTTACCAAACTTTAAAATAAACTTGTATTATTTTAAAATAGGAAAATAAATTTTATTTTTTAAATATGGAAAATTATCCCAAACCATAGGATTTCTATACCAATGTTGATCCTCTTTAACTTCAGATCTGTAGTCCCCCCTTCCCTCTTCTCCATTCTATCATCATCCATCTATCTATATTAACAAAACACCATCCTTAAAATGAATAAAGGATCAAATTGTTTTAGATGTTTAATTATTTCAATTTTTCATTTTGTATTTTTTCAGATAGTTTTTCGTGTAGGAGTAACTATATACTCCTTTTTTAATAACTTGAGCATTTATTTATTTGCTTATAATTGATGAACTCTTCCCACAAAACAATTAGCTTTTTACAGAGGAAGAGGGAAAATAAGTAAGAAAAATATCAATTTAACTAAGAGGTATATATCAGAGAAAAGAATTGAATAAAGCAAATTTAATAACAATTCCTACACAAATGGCACATATTAGACTCGTGTTTCTTTCTATGTATTGACCTTATACTCTTCTTGAAAAGATCTGCCCCTTCCACACATCAATCTAAATGCTGCACTTCCTTAATGTTACTTTTATTTCTTCCTCTGAGTAGTTCCTGAAATCATCAGTCACTGTGAACTCCTTTTCCTGAATGCTTATAGATCTTACAGTTGTACCAATCAATCTACCAACAGATTTCATGTTACCTTGTATTGTTCTTTAGTTTCTCTTATTGATTTTAAATTGTTTCTTGAATGTCTGCTGTTAAGCTGTAAGTACCTTCAAAAGTCAGATACACAACAGGTGCTTAAAAACTTCTGAGTGATTCCAGAATAGAAAACAAATTGAAAAATTAAAGAATTCTTTTAATCAGCTGAGATTATGGTGAACAGAATAACAATCAATTTATTATACTGTAACAACATTTTTGAGACAAAATCAAATCCTGAGTATCAAACGTAGATCAGAACCTAAGAAGGCAAAATATTTTGTTTGGCTATGATATATATCTGACTAGTCCTCTCTTCCTTATTTCTTCAAATAGAGTTCCATCAAAGGCTGCCTTTTCCTGAAATGTCTCCCTATTAAACTGTCCTTACCCCTTCTTTTTCAAATCATCAAATTCTCAGTTCCCTCCAAAGAGAGATTATTTTACTTTAAAAGAAAAAAACGAATGAAGGGGTTAAATTAATTCAGATGATGTGAGTGGCTGTTGGGCTGTGTTCTTTCCAGTTGTGCATTTGCCTTGGAGGTGTTATTTGCAGCGGTGCCACATCTTAACACAGGCACCTCACCTATGTGTGTTTTCTTAGTGCGTGATATTCCATCCTCCTCCAGGGTTTTCTGCTTTCTCTTTTTAATTTCTGGATAATCTTCCCCTTCATTCCTTTAGTACATGTTTTTGATCAGGTGAACACATCTCTCTTGGTCTGTTTCTTTATATATAAAATGATGGGTTTGTACCTGGTGAGGATTAATGTCCCTTTTAATTCTAAAATTCTGTAATACCATAGCTACATTGCAGTGACTACTTGCTGTATTCCAGGAACTCTGCTAAGTGCTTATTATACAAGGCAGGTATAATACATCTATCAGATGAGGGACCTGAAATTCAGAGAAAAATAGTAAATGTTGTAATTTCAGTCAATGGATTGTGAGATATCTTTTCACTAGATCACGTTGAATCCTTTTATTTTTCACTCCACACAAATATTTCAATCAAATACATACTGTATTTCCTCAGTGTGACTGCAAGTGTGTCTGAGTGTGTATATGTGTGTGCATAAAAGAAGAAATTGAAGCCAAACTGGACTATAACTAGTCCTGCTACCAGAAAGGTGGCATAAGTATTCAAGTGAACAACTAAATCCCCATAGTGCTTCCTCCACTGAGACTGGAAAGGAAGACAGGAATGCTGAAATTTTAGTCATTGTCAATCACTGCCAATTCCTTCTTTAATAGGTTGGAAGTCTGAGTTATGGCCTTGTTTTATGTGTGTTGTATTGTTTTCCATAGCTGTGCAAATTAAATCAGGTTATCATAATGCAAAGATAGGATGTGAAGTAGAATAGGATAATAAACTCTGCATAATAATAAAAATAATAATATAAAAACAATCTCCAGGAAGTCTGAGGGTAGGTTAAGTAAGTAAGGACACAAAACAACATGATTAGAAGTCGGAGCTTGTGATCAAACTCAATGGAAAGAGGAGAAAATAAATTTCAAGAAAAGGTACATATACTATTCTTGATGCAGGATATATAGATTTTGGTTTGGGGTCATAAAAAAGCCTAAACAGTGAGTGAAGTGTATAATACACTAAAGTATCTAGTGGGAGCCCTTGGATAGAATTTAAAAAAGGGGCTGGTTCCCGTGTCTTGGGTCATGATAATAGAATTGGAGCTGTCCAAGCAAAACTGTCTCTCAGAAGATAGCAAAGGATGTAAGGAGGTTGAGAGAACATAGCCAATATCTGGGATCCTGAAATAACCACTCATGCTGTTCACTTGGCAGACTTCCTTTTTTTCTGATTCCCTGTCATTTTTTCTTTTAATATATATATGTGTGTGTGTGTGTATTATATACATATAATCTGTTTTATCTACTTAAATTTATCCCATGTATAGATAGACAGATAGATAAAGATATAGATATAGATATACCCAGACACACACACACACAAACACACACATCTCAGTGGGCTGAAAAATAGAGCAAAATGTTTTCAAATTCTAGTGAATTTAAGATTCATTTTGGAAGCTAGTCAAAAATTCATGTTCCAAAGCCACTGATTAAATTCTGATAAAGTAGTTCTGGTCTGAAGTTAGGGTCAGTAATCTGTGCTATAAGAATCAATAGTCAGGTGTCATGAAATGTTAAAAATAATTCTTCTTTATAATAATTGGACAAAAGTTCCAACTAGAGTCATACTTACATGGCTATTTTTCATGATTTTTTTTTAATTATTAATTTTCATTTAGCTTATTAAATCTATTCTTTCTCTGTTATGTAATTGTGTTATTAACCTAACAAATAATCATGTTGACTCATGCTTTTCAACTTCTTGAACTTTGGAGAGTTACAGTAATTTTGACTTAAAGAGAATTAAATTTACTTATGTAATTTAGAATAATAGTTTGTTGGCAATTAACTGTAATCAACAGAGACAGATTTTAAAAATGTTTCTGAATGTAGCATTTTTCATTATTACTGCTAGCATATTAAAATGTTTATCATTTATTTAGTGCACATCATGCTAAACACTGGTAGGAACTTTATATGCTATTTTTAACGTTTTCCATAAATATTTTCTAGAAATAGGGATTCTAACCCATGCCTTACTCCAAATTCAAGCTTGTTTTCACAGGGTTTTTAAATTAAGTTTTAGGGATTCATCAACCATTTATATGATAAGCCCACTTATTAGTGGTTTGTGTCATTTAATTATCTGTTATTAAGGAATCTAATTAGTACAAAAATATATGATAAAATATCAATAAGGAATATTTTTAAATTTACTTATAAACATGTTAGTTTTTTTAATATTCAAATCCTATTTTGTGAAAATAACAATTATTTCACCTTATATTTTTATTATTTATCATTTAACTTATTACTTATCATTCGTTATTATTTACTTGTATTATTTATAATTCACTACTTGGAATCACTTGGTAAACAGCTTTAATCTCCTCATATTTATATTTAAGCTTTATGTCAGCTAATTGTAAATAAATCTATGTCCCAAAACTTTATAATGAGAGTTTAATTCAATTCTACAGTGTTTCAAAAAGCTTTCCTATTAAAGAAAGGCTATAAAGATACCAGCTATTACAAGTGTTATGTAAATCAACCAATATCATTTGCTTGAAAATCATGAAAAATTAACAATGCACATATTTTAAATTAATTTTAAAACATTTATATACATCTCACTTTAATCCACTTGTGTGTAGTACCTGATCAGTGTTCTCTATTGTATAGCTGTAGACTGCAGAGTATGCATCACGCCTTCTAGCCTTGAAAATCTATTAAGTTGTAGTGAAAAAACATTTTACATTAGTCGGTAGAGTATACTGTGTGATCTGCATCCCATTACTAGAAGAGATCTCCTGAATTGGAGTGTATGGAGTGTTTGGATGTTGAAATAATATAGCACATATTTATTTTGTAGCATACTGTACTTCTAAATATAGAACAGTTCTACTGTATCAAAACCTGAAGACACTAAAATAATTTTATGTCTGTAGAATAGCCAGGTATATTGAGTTAATATTACCGTCTTCTGATATCTAAACAAGTTGTTCTAAAAATGAATTTGAGAGGAAGATGAGAATAAATAAAATAAATTCATTATGATATTAGTTTATTAGAAATTGGCCTAATGGCCTATAAGCAGTACCATACTGAATTTTGATCATAAAGGAAAACAAAGGGAAATCCAAAAACAGTGAGAAAGAAGGTAAATTTATCTTAGAGATGGAGTGGGCTGAGGGACTCATATGGGTAAAGTATAGTATTGTTTATAAGATAGTTTGATAATTGGTACATTTAACACCTTGAATTTATGACTAGATTTGGGACACATTCTATAACCTCTAAAGTACCCTAAATACATGTAATATTATGGTGACTTTGAGAAATCATATTTTATTTACTGAATTTATTGAAAACAAATGATATTTTTTAATCAAAATTTGCATGAAATCTTTTTTCCAAATTTTAGTATTTCTGTAATAGCTTACTCCTATACATATGTTTTTAATTTTTCAAAAGTAAAAGTCATAGTCTTTATACTTAAAAAAATAGGTAAGTTTAGGTTTTTGTTTGTAATATGATTTAATTAATTCCAAATAATTTTGAAAATATATATTTCCAAGTATGAAGTAGAAGTTTGTCTGTAAGTCTCAGAACTTCTGTTTAAAATGCCCTCGCTTTTGTGAGAGACATGCCTATAACTCTTCTACCAAAAGATTAATTTTAGTGTCACTCAGAATTGAAAGTTGATAGAGGGATTTCTGAGATTCCATGAAATCATGGCAACACTTCCCACACCATTGTAGCCACAGTTTAAAAGAGTTTTAATGAGACCATCTGAAAATAGTTTAAAGATTTGAAAAATCTGATTTGTATAGAGGGTATTTAACCCATATATCTGAAATAAAATAGATCTTATGTCATTGGAATCAAATTTATAAATAACTTTTAATTTAAATGATACATACATGGTGAACATTCACATAAATCATTCAGATTTGAAGGCTCCAGTAAAAAGTTTAAAATTTACATAGGCTTTATACTTATTTTGTTGTTATCTCCCCAACAATGAGTATTTAAATATACATTTAAAAAGGAAAACTCAACCCAAGTTTATTTTTAAATTATGCTTGAAATCAAGAGTATAGAAATATTTGGTTTTTTGATAAAAGGTAGTATTGGGGAGCAAGAAATTTCTTCTACCCCACCAAGTTCTTCTAGCTGATCTAAGAATCAACTTGACATGAGATAGATTAATAAGAGAGAAAAAAAAACAAAGCTTAATTATGTATGTTCAGGGAAGTGATAGGCATGGGTTCCAAAGACAGGGAGAATAAGGTATATATGTCATCCTGAACCAAGTAGAAGGGGGTAGGGGTCTGAGACTTCAAAGGAAATGGGAAGCAACTCACAGGAATATGGGAAGAGTGAACGCGAGGCACAAAGAAGAATTTTAACAGATTTAACCACATGCCTCCCAATCTATAACACCTAGTTTGCATTGTAATATAGTTTTCTAAGATGATATCTCTCTTCCTGGTGCACGCCTTCTATCTAAATTCTTTTTATGCAGTTGGTGGGGGTGGGAGGGTCAAGGTCTCTTTCAGAATCTTTTGGGCCTTGATAGTTCTAAAACTCTGAAATTATCTGCGTGTCACAATGGCACATCTTGAGGCAGCTTGTCTTTAGTCCCTACAGTAGAATTAAATTCCATTATCTTTCCAGAGTCAAATCCATGCAATCAAGCTCCTCTCACGCTTCTCCTTTCAGTGCTCATACAATACCTGATATACATGGCATACATTCAAAGATGAATGAGACAATGTTCTAAAAATGAAGGTGGTACCAAACCCCTGAAGACCAGTTCTTGAGTTTCAATGTTGTAGAAATGAACACTAAACTTGAAAGAAACAGGTGGAGTTTATTAGAGACAGCTTGCATACAAGGGAGCCACACGAAAGGAATGTCATGCTCTTCGGAGGGGTTGCACATAGGGTTTATTTTTACAAAGGTAGTTTCAGAGGGTAAGGGGTTTCGGGACAGATGGCACTGACAAATTATTTCATGAGGTTATCATTTGCTTTCCGGTGGCACCACTCCATGGTCCGCAGTCATTGATGAACTGGCTTTCCCAAAATATGGTCATGGCCTTCTTTGATGTTTCTGTAGGGTAAGCTTAACACAAAAGAATTTTGTAAATTGTTCTTCCCTCAAAGTAATAAGTTTTGTGGAAACGGACTGATTACTGATCCTTGAGAGTTAAGACGTGGTTAATTGATTGTTAGTCATAATAGCCAGTTAAGGGAAATTCTTTGTTTTTAAAGACATTCTGGGAACTTTACCTTTTAACATTTAAGTTCCAAGATGAAAATTAAGTTTAAAATGGAGTCCTTCTTACTTTTCCCCATCCTGTTTCAAAGGCACTCGTGGTCTAGTAGGAGAAGCATAGACAAATAATTTTGATAAAGTATAGTAAGAACTGGGTAAAGATCTAGAAGGAGTACAATGATGGGATAAATGATGTAGCCATATATTCCTAATTTTTTAAAAAACTAATTACCTCAGAATATACATCAGAGTGGTGGTATTATCTCCTGTGAGTTCATGAAGCTAATTTTGTGTGCATTTCAAAAGATAGCTAATTAAATTTATGATAAATATAACACAGTTGGAATATACATTTGGATTCAGGCATAACAGAGAGGGAAGACTGGTTGCTGTATATAAATCAGAATGGGAAGAGGAAAAACCCCATTCTAACTGGAATCACTACTTGATTAGTCATGTAATATTTTTACGGAAAAACCTGAAAAATCTGCACTGGATTGCTGACGGAAGAACCAAGCGGCACTCAGAGGTCTTGGAGTGTTGAGGTTTATTTTACACTGGAGGGCTGGAGGGCTGGAGGGAGGTTATCTCCCAAGGTATGAGCCCCAAACAAAGGCAAAGGGAGCAAAATATATCTTTCTGCTTCCGTATCTGCAACATTTCTACGTGCACAGCAAGCAAGCAAGCAAACAAGGGGGAGTGATTTTGGCGAGTGAGTTTGGGAAGTGAGTGCCTAGTGGAGCAGGGAGGAAACGGGAGTTTCTGCTGTCTTTGCTAAAGAAGAGAAGCAGACGGGAACCGCCTGGACTAGATTCCTGACCTTGTAAATATTTCCCTATCAATATTAGTGTCCTGAGTTTCAGGAAAATTTTATAGTGACTGAGTTCATGGTGTTGCCAGGCAGCTGCATCTGGGAGGTCTCTCCTTGCACACCAGGTGAAACCTCAACCTGGATGGAGGAGGGTTCTTGACTCTGAACAAGAAAGAATTCTTGGGCAAGTAAGAAGAGGGTAGGTAAGGAAGGAATTCATTAGAGCAAGAGGAGAAAGGAATGGCGGTGGAAAGGAAAAATGGCAGAGAAAGGAAAGGCAGGCAGATGAGAGCAGGAAAATGCAAAGTTGCAGAGAGAAAGTTTGCTAAACATTTTCTTGATATAGGGCAGATTCCCTTGCCATCTCTTAAAGCCAGGGTCACTTGGCATCCCATGTCTGCTTGGATCTGCACTGCGTGGGAACTACCTCCTACCACCCCGGGATTTGGGAAGCTATGGAGCATGGGATGGAGAGAGATTATGTTCTGAGAACTTCCAAAAAAAAAGAGATTTTCAGGCAGGCTGCCGCTGCTGCGGTTCCATCCTGGTCACCCAGACAATGGGAACTTGCAGACCCAAATATGAGCTCTCAACAGCCTCTCCCTACTTATCACGGATAAAATGGAGACTTGGAAATAGAATGAAATAGCAAAAAAACGAAACACAGTAAGTTATGAAGTGAGAAAGCTTTATTTAGAGGTACACACTTAAAGAGAGAAAAAGTGTGGGCATCCTCAGAGGGGAGGTGTCCTCAGAGAGAAGGTGTGCTAAAAGGCTGGGGTTTCTGTCTTTTAAACTTTTTTCAAAGGTCCAATGGGCTTAGACTTCTTAAGTGGCCTCAAAATGCTTATCTCTGGTGAGAGACATTCTCTTCTATTATCAGTCCTCCAGGTAATTCTGCAAAATTAACACAAAAAGTTGGTCAGTTCCTCTCCAGCATAACAGCTTCCCTCTGAGAACATATCAATCAAGATAACCTGCCCTGCCCCCAAGGTGGGCTGAGTTATTATCTGTTTGCCAAAGAGTATGTTAGGAATCTTATTTCCTAACTTCCTGGCTTTTAAAATGGAATCATGGCCTTAAGATGGAATCTTTGCTGTTCTTACCATACTGTTTATATCTCAGCTTTTTCATAATAGGCAGGAAAAGTTAACCATGATGCTCTCCCAGGTCCCTGTCCCACATCAGTGGGGGAGAGGTTGGGAAGAGGTTCTTTTGGCACAGGTGGAGTCATTTAGAAGTTTTCTGTTGTATTCTGATATTTAAGAGGAGAAATATGAAAGATGCTCCCTTGGGTACAAATAAAGTGAGTAAACCAGCTGGAATTTCACCTCTTGTAATCCAAAGCCCTTAACAGCTTTCTCATATAGGAATACAATGTCAAATTATTATGAATTCACCTCTTTTCAGCAAGACACTTTAGAGCTTCAGAAGAATGGTCAGCTGAATGGAGACTTTAGAGGTACTAAATGCTTAGGAAAAGAAACCTAACACTTTCAGCTGGTAACTGCTGTAAGAACTTTTATTTTCTAAAGTCATGGTATTTGAGATTGTATACAGTTTGCTTCCTGAAAAATGTAATAAAAAGAAAACAGATTTTTAAATTATTTTAAAGTGCTATTATGTGCATAAACACATTTAAAATTTTTTGTGTAGAAGTTTGAACACCATATGTGTTGATTTATGGAAAGTATTTTCAATTTACAATGGATTCTTCAAGCAGTAAAGGCCTTCTTAGTATAGTACCTCTGAAAAGTGAATTCTCCATTTCATTTAAAATATCCTTTAAGAAAAAAAAATATCTATGTGTGTGTATATATTGATCCATGTATACATAGTGATGTAAAAATGAGAAGTATTTTAAAGGTATATTTTAAATAAGCTGGGAAAAATTCTAGATGTAGTGATGTGTACATGTATCAACATTTGCGTGCTATCTTATCACATTCAATCATCAATGCTAGTTTTCATTTTAAGCAATAAAGCTAGATGAGTAAAATAATCGCTATTAAACTTGATGGGCTTATGGTCTGATGCAAGGAAGAATCACATTTTTCAATACAATACACTGCAAATATGCAAACTGAAAATAATCTAGGAAGGGATTATTTTTAGTAATATTTAAACTTCCTGGGTTTCTATAGTAGGTGAAGTATATGACTGTTTAACTGTTGTAGTTCGGTAATGTTACTAATGAATATCATAACCTGTAATAATTCTTTATTTATGTTTTACACTTATATTATGCTAACTGTACTTGGCCATGGGCTAGTTTAAGCTGCTTGTTGTTCTTTTTATTAGAATAATTTGTAATAATAATACAAGGACATGGAAATCTTGAGAGAAAACTAGGTAATGAAGTTCATTTGTCAGAATATATGTTTAAGGTCATGGACCAGGACTTCAGCTGTTTCTACTTTGTGTATGGAAAGTCTCAGGATGACTTGGTTCTGACATAAGAATGAAAGCAGTTGTATTATCAACAAAAATCATGTTTTTTAAGCCTAGCAGAGATCCATGTGTTCTGAACTAATGAGGCCCTCCTAGGAGAAAAGATTCTTGCTTCTTTTATTCCTGGCAGAACAGCAGGGAGACAGAAAAGGTATGATAGATGGAAGCAAGAAGATAACACATTTCCAAATTTTTAAAAACAAATGTGAGCTTGCATAATGGTTTATAATATCTCAGAGCCAAGACACAAGGAGAATCAATACTCACCCATCATTTCTTTCCCATGAGGTATGATTGTGTGTGTGAGAACTCAGGCTCAAAATATGGGCAGGAGAACTGAAAAAACCCCTTTGGGATGTCCAAAACATCATGATTTAAGACAGTGGCTGTCTGAACCCAGTGGAGGGCAGGAAAGCTATGATAACTAAATGCCTGCCCCCAAAGTGTGTTAAAGGGTAGAAAAACAAAAAACCTCCAGGTATATTAAGTATCTCAGTAAGCTTGGAGCAACAACTACCCAACCTGGGGAAGGGTACGAAAGTGGAGCAAGATCAGGACCTTCCAAAGAGCATGAAGCAGAAAGTGCCTATGACTGGGACTGGAGACAAATGGCCAAGAGAATCCTCACCCCCAGATGGAGGCTCAAGTGCTGACGCCTGCTAAAATTTCAGGGTGGGTGGGAAAATAGAGGAAAACCTCCAGTTACCGACTCTCCTCCAGTTACTGACTCTCTGTGACTAAGGGAGTCATAAAAGCAGAGAAAGGCCCTTCTAGAGAGAGAGGTATATAGGATCTATTAGGTTGAAAGCAGGGTAAGAGAATGGAGTGAAGCCATAGACATTCAGATTCCAAACCTTGTTAAACGATAGTTTCTAATTCCATTCTTAAATCATTTGAAACTTGTTAAGAACAAATTCAAGGGGTGTAACAACAAAACCAAAACCCAGTTCCATTCACAGACTATGTTAACACTAGTGGTCTGACAAAATAAGGGGCATGCCTTCTTCTCTAGCGTTCCTTTACACATAATATCTAATGTTGAATCATAAATTAGGAGGCATGTATAGAAGTACAGCAAAAGGGCCCATCTTCAAGACAGAGTTAGTCAACAAAACAAGATGGGACATAGGTATCAAAATTATTATACAGAATCTTTAATGCGGTTGCTATTAAATATTAAGGGTTCTAAAATAACACAGTGAAAAGATGTAGAACAGCTGTGAGCAAATGGAAAAGTATATTAGAATGATGAAAAACATTAAAAAACGATGTAATGGTAGTCCTAAAATAAAAATATAAATGGAGATTTCTTTGATGGGTGATGGGTTTATCAAGAGGTAGACCCATCCGAGGAAAGAACTAGTAAACTTTGGGACAGATCAATAAAAATTACTGAGACAGTGAAGAATAAAACAAAATAAAACCAAGAAACAAACAAAACCAAAAGGATCAAGATCTATTGAAAAATAGAAAGTACTCTAACATATGAGATATGTGTATTTAGTGTCTGAGAAGAGAAAGGGAATGGGCAGAAAAAAATATTTGCATAAATAATGCTCAGCCATTATCCAGAATTGATAGAAGACATAAAACCATAGATGGAAGAAAATAGCATATACTAAGCAGAATTAAAAAAAAGAACTTCTAAAAAACTCATAGTCAAAATGTTGAAAAGTAACAGTGGAGATCTTGAGCGTACTCATAGGCAGGTAATGGGGAATAAGCATTATAGACGGGAAAGTTAATAAGGATGGCTGACCTCACATCAGAAATAGTAAGCTCAGAAGAAAGTGGAATAACACCTTTAAAATGCTCAATAGAAAGATGTTTCACCCTGTGCAATGGTGTATTTTACTACATATATATACATTAATAGTATTATACACAGGAGTATTAATAGTATTAACTATTATCCCATACCTGATTCCATTGTGGGTAAATATGTGGGAGGGTGTCTTTCCACATAAAACACCAAGCAATTCTCCAACACCAGCAGGGTGTCTGATAACTCAGTTCTGATGCAGAGACAACACCTGATTCCCCAGGTTAAGGGCTCCGTCCTACAAGACTACCCTCCACTCCAGATGCCAGTGGCCTGCACGAGACAGTTAACCTGGGCTTCTGACCCACCAGCTACAGATTGGAGGTTCTAACAACCTCCCCTTTAGGTTTGATTAACTTGCTAAAGCGGCTCACAGAACTCAGGAAAACACTTATGTTTACAGTTTAATAAAGGATACCATAAAGGATACAAGTTAACAGCCAGATGAAGAGAGACTATAGGGCAAGGTCCCAAATAAAGGAGCTTCTATCCTCCCGGAGCTTGGGGCCTGGCTCGGTGACACAGTAGAGGCATTCTGGCTGCCCAAGCACAGAAGCTCTCCCTGACAAAGAAACAGGTTCCAAGAGAGCAGAGTGTGATAAGCTCTTCTCATGGATTTTGTGAGGGCTTCATTGCATAGTCACGACTGACTAAATTATTGTCCATTAGTTGATTCAGCCTCCAGCCCACACCTTTGTGTGGTGGTGGTGGTGGTGGGGGAAGGAAGATCCAAAAGTCTCCCATTAACATGACAAAACACCCATTTCACCTTCAAGACTGCAGTGTTTTCAGGAACTGTGGATGAAGACCAAATATACCTGGGAAATATGTATTTGGTCCTCTGAATTACCAAATATATATTTCTTATGACTCATTATATCACACTCTGAAAAAATGAAATACATTTTCAAATTCTGAAGGAATGTCTCCAGCAGACCACTAAAATAAAAAAAAAATTCTAAAGACAACTTTTAGGCTTAAGAGAAATGAAAAGAAAAATTAAATCCACTTCTAGAGGAAAGGGATACAAGAGAAACCCAGATGGGGTACAAATATAGGTAAATAAAAAGGCCATTTTTATTTTTCATATACCCAGATATACATACACATACATATACATGTATACATATATTTAAACATGTATTTTAAAGACTAGTAACTACTTAAATAAAAAATGAAGACAGTGTATTCTGGAGCATATAGGGTTTATACCAAAAAAATATGACAGTAAGAATAATAAAAGATAAAAGGATTTCACTTAAAAATATACTAAATTTCTTTTTACTTATTTATTTTTATTTTGGTATCATTAGTGTACAATTAATTGAACATTATGGTTACTAGACCCCCTATTATCAAGTCTTCCGCACATACCCCATTACAGTCACTGTCCATCAGCATAGTAAGATGCTATAGAATCATTACGGTCTTCAAAAAAAAAAATTTATTCTAAACCTTTTAATGCATAAACCCTATACAATTCTTTCAAATGATGCCCTGAGGTTTTGTTGTTTTCAGAATTTTATATTTGAGGGGTAGTATGGACGGAGCTGGATCTGAAAAAATATATACTAAATTCCTCAATTGTTCAAGAAGTTACAGAATATTTTAAAGTGATGATAAGTTGAAGTTCCATACTGTCTTATCTAAACAACCTCAAAAATACACATATAAACAAAGACACACACAAAGAGATACATCTGAAATGTCAATAAAAGATACACTTGAGAAACTAAAAATATAGTCAACTCATCTAAAGGAGGTAGGAACAGAAATATCAAGTAACAAAGACAAATCTGATGAAGACAAAATAAAATATATAAGCCCACATATTTCAAAAGTTAAGTATAAATGGGCTACTACAATCAAGAGGGAATGTCACAGTTGGCCACAAAAAGCAAGCCCCAACTACATTCTATTTATAAAAAACAGAACAAAAAAAACCACTTTAAAACTTAGAGAAAGTTTGAGAGTAAATAGATACAGAGTGATACACCATTAATTAGGAACCATGAGAAAGTTGTGGCAATTTTAATATCAAACAAAATTGACTATGAGATGAGGAGCATTATGGAGAATAAAGAAGGTTTTATAACACCAAAGGTCAATTCATTGTTGGGAAAGAAAATTGTTCCTCTACCCTTCAAAGTTCTTCTATCTGGTCCAAGATTCAAATGGATACGAGACAGATTAGCAGGAGAAAAGCAAACAAACAAGCAAAATTTCATCTTGTGTACATGGAGGCCCAACAATGAAATTGAGACCCAAAGAAATGGCCAAAGCAGGAAGTTTTTATACCTTTTAGACAGAGTCAATAAATCTGTGAGGAATTGACAGGACAAAGAAAATTTACGTGTGGAAGCCTAAATTAGTATGGAATTCTAAATAACATTTGGGCTGAGGTAGTAAATTAGTAAAAATAATAACAAGATTTGTTCATGCAACTGTCTGGACACTCCCATCCATATAAGAATACTTTCTGCCCTCCAAGTGGAGGGAGGGTACCTTTCCCCCCCCGGGAGATTTGTTCTCAGGCTTCAAGCAGATACAGAAAGTCAGGGTCTCCCCCCTGCACCAGCTATTGTTTTCCAATGGCTTTAATTCAAATTTATCAACAGGCCAAAGCGGCACATTTTGGGGCAGCCTGCTTTGGACCCTTACATCATAAAAAACAAATTCGTCTCTTAATGGGTATCTACATAATAACAAGGCAAAGTTAATGGAATTAGAAAGGAGAAACTCAGAAAAACACTATCGTGATGGAAATTTCAATGCTTCTCTCTCAGTAATTATAGAATATACCTGAATAGCAGAATATACAACCTGCTCATATTCATATAAAACACTTAGCAAGTTAGACCATATGACAAGCCATAAAAATTTTCTCAACGGATTTCAAAGGATTTAGATTATGGGTCAAAGCAAAAATAAAATTGTAAAACATTTGGCTGAAGGATAAGAATCTGTGAAGGAGGATATAGAGAAAAACTATTTTCATAATGCTATATGAGATTCTAAACTGCAGTTGCTTTTTAGTAAAGATTATATTACTTTTATGTTAAAGTATTTTAAATTGCAAAAAAGCAAATAAACAACTGTAATGTGCATCAACATACATGTGTTTTATTACATGCATACTATGAAATATTGTGCACTTCAAAAAGGAATTAATAAATTCTGTATGTTTGAGGTGGAAAACATCCCATGATATATTATTACCACACTGGATCTGATTGTGTGTATCTGATTGTGGGAGAGTATTTACACCCTGGTACCTTGAAATCAACTATTAGGAGAATATTTAAACCAGAAAATCAGCAAACACTATAGTTAACTATCATTCACCCCCACTGAGCAGCCAATGATTATTACAGTATATTATATATGAAGTAAGATTACACTCTTTGTTTAAAAACTAAAAAGCCTGTTTTCTTTTTCTATATTCATTTAAATAAACAACAGAAAGACTGAAGGAGGAAGACAAGAATGTTAAAAGTACTAATAGCAGATATGGTTTTGGGAAATATTGGATAAATCCTTTTTGGATAAATTATTTGGACTGATAATTTGGTGGTATTTAATTTGTAAGAGTGAGCACATTATTATATAATTTGAGCAAGAATTTTAAGCATTCTTTATTACATATAATATTAGAATATTTCAAAAGAATATATAAAATTTTAACTTACAGTTATATAATCATATATAATTTAAGCTTATGTATTTAAATATATATAACTCAAACACGTTAAGAAATTAATAAATGTAATCAAGAATTTTACAGTGAAACAAATAGTTTGCAAATCAAAAAAGCATAGCCTTTGGCTAGGAACCAAAAATATAACATTGGCAAAGAGGGGGTTGTTTTTATAGGAAAGTTCCTGTCCAAGTTCCCATTCAGGTCCACTTGTACAAGAGGGATACAAGCTTGTTCAGGCCTAATTAGGTGATGCAATTGATGCACGTCACAGCTCATTAGTTGACTTCCCAGCCATTGTCTGTTTTGGACTAGTTCTGCTTCAGGAAGCAGATGTGAGTTTGTGATTCTTCTGAGGATTACAGAATAGGTGTGGCCTCCAATGGATACACACCTCTTCAACTCCATTTTGTTTTGGGCCTCAGGTAGCCTAACAAATCCATCTTGTTTGCTGACATAGCTAGGTCTATGGGGGGTGCAGAACTCACTTGGCTTTGTTTTATTTTCACAATGCATTTATATACATATTTTCAGTACATTGAACATAAAGGAACCCACAAGGTATTATCAATAACTTGTATCTCCCTATGTTCTCTTTATTTATTCTATCCTCTTCTACTTAAGCAATAGGCGCTGCCCAGTTTTTTATTTATGGTGTATTATGAATACATTTTTTTCTTGATTATTAATGAGGCTAAACATCTTTTTAAAAGCATATTGGTCTTATGTATTTCTTCCATTGTAAAATGTCTTTCTGAATTTTTCCTATTTTAACTTAATATTTGTCTTTTCTTAATGAGTTGTAGGTTCTTTTTTAAATATGTTATACTAAACGTTTGTCAGCTCCATTGCAACTTTCACCTCTAATTTGCAAATCATATTTTTATTTTTAATATCTTTGCTTCCAATATCTTCTATTTAAATAGAGCTCTTAATTTTAATGTAAAACTTATCCAAATTTTCTTATCAATATTTTTTATCTTATGTAAGAAATCCTTCCCTACCACAAAGCCAGAAAATAATTCTCATGTCCTCCTGTATTTTCTTCTAAAACTTTTTAAAGTTTTGCTTTTTCAAATTTAAGTTCTTAATCCATCTTGAATTTGTATGTATAAATGAGTCATAGTAGGGAATAGATGAGGTACTGTCTCATCATCATTTAGTGAGTAATGTTTACATTTTTTGCCAATTTCTTAAGTCAAACAATCCCATATACTTATATACTAGTTTTGCACTTTCTATCACATGCAGTTGTTAATTTGTCTCAGTTTCAATACCATGATTTTACTTATCATAACTTCATATAAAGACCCCTCAAATTCTTCTTCCTCAGAAGTATTTTGGCTTTTTGGGAAAGTGCTTTTTCATGTAAGTTTGAAAACCAGTTTTCCCAAGTTTCACCTAGGGAAAAAAAATCCCTGTTGGATCTTTATTAAACTTGCATTGAATCTTTTGCTTAATCTGAAAAGAATTGACCTATATATAATGCTAAATCTTCTTTCCCAAGAATATGATATAATGCTAAATCTTCTTTCCCAAGAATATGGGCTATTTCTTATTTTTAAGACTTTATAAAGATCTTTAATGTTTAATAATCTTTTACTAGTTATATTTACTTTTACATTTGTTTGTATCTGTCTAATAGTACCTGCAGTTGTTATTGAAATGGCACTTTTGAAAGTTTTCCTCACATTTTACTACTATGGTATAAAAATGCAACTGATTTTTATATAATTCTCTTATAACTAGTCACACTGATAACTTCTCATGATTCAAATAATGAGCATATATATTTTTTAAATTTTTCCCTTTATGATGATCGTTTTATTTCTCCCTCCAGGACTATTAGCTTTATTTCTCTTATATTCCTTCGGATAGGACTTGAGTACAAGGAGAGTAGAACCTGTCACATTACTTGGGTAATATTCCTTGTTTTAAAATGAATGCTTAATATAGATTCTCATTTAAGAAACATGTCTGCTATTAATTATTTATCACATTTTAAAGGTTTACTTTATTATGAAGTGTATTGAATTTTATCAGATCATTTCTGTTTCTCTAAAATGATATTTTTTCTCCTACACCATTAGTGTGGTAAAACACATTTATAAATTTCTAATGTTATAACACTCTTGCACTTCCTTTACCATCTCAAGTTAGTCTTGATATATTCAATATTTTTAAATATTTAAAAATTGATTTTGAAAAATTGCTGGATTCTGGTTATTAATATTTTTAAGGATCACAAAATTTTTATCTATTGTTATGACTGAGATAGAGTTGCAGTTCTCCTTTAACAAAACAGGACAAACGTACTAAGTTCACTTGGATTCCTCTATGTGGTTAAAATGACAACATTAGATGAGATTAATATATTCACCCTCTTTATCAGTTGCCTAAAAGAGTTTGTGTAACAATAGAATTACCCATTTCTTGAAATTTTGGTATTATATGACTATCACTACCTAGTATTTATTCAGTAGATTCATTTAACTATTAGTTTCTTTAATTTCTTTCTTTGAGTCGATTTTACATTTTATCTAGAATTTAAACATTTCATCTAAGCTTTCATGTGTATTGGCATAACATTTTCTATGAAGCTCTTCTATGTGTTTATTTCTTCTTTTTCTGTAAATGTGTTCATTTATATTTGTTTTTGCCTTTTCTTATTTGTCTTAATTAATTTTGTTAGAAATTCATCATTTTATTAAAATTTTTAAGATAAAGAGCTATTAGCTCTATTTACTCTCTCTGTTGTTCTTTTCTATTCCATTGATTTTGGTTGTTATTTGCACCAGTTATCCATCTATTACATCTTAGCTCCAAATCCACTCTTCATTGCCCTACCATAACACCGGACTATTTCTTTCCAGCTGGCTCATTGTTAAGCTCTGTGACCACTTCAAGTGGAAGGGGACTCTCTTGTAGATGCTCTGTGCTTTTCTTTCTTCTGGCTCCTGCAGGTACTTGGTTGGTGTGTGGGGCATCCAGTGGATCTCACCCCTAGCCTGTGTAGCAGCATCCATGTGGATGGCTTCAGTACAGGTTCCATAGGTGTCCCAGCTGGCTTCCCAGCAGTGAGTTCAGCAGAACTGCCCCTACTTACCCCACCCCACCTCTCACCTGATACCCACCTCTCACCTTATACAAGTGGCTTTCCAATAATTTCTAAAGCATTCCTCCACCTTCAGCTTCCTAATGAGTTCCATTGATACCCAGTGGGAGACTCCAGCCCATGGCACTCTGACCACCCACACAGGCCCATGGTGACCCATCAAACTTCTCTGCTATCCATGATGATTTCAACCACACCCTCTCCAGCAAAATCTGAATTTCAGAGTTGTGGAGGGACCCGCTTCCAAGACTGTTGCTTCCTTGGGTTTGTTTCCACAGCCCTAGCGTATTCTCATAGTTCTTTTTATACCCTAAGAGTATCTATTCCTTGTAAATAGTTAGTAACTCTTTATAGTATAATTTATAACACTTGCTATGTGGTTTCTGTTTCCTGATAACTATCTTTATTATCTACTTACTGCTTTCTTTGGGTTTTTATTATAATAGTTTTTAACCTCTACAGTTTGATAATTAGCTCATGAATTTTAGCTTTCTTGTCTTTTGTAGTCATTTCAGATTACAGTAGGCTTTCCAAATACCATGTTTACTTCCAAATATTTTGAAAACAAATGTGGGTATATATGTGTGTGATGTAAACATGCCAATTAGATCATTCCAGCTACTGGTAAGTGCTAAGATGGAATCTTAATTTTGTAATACAGTTGAAAGTTATAGGAGGGGGTAGTTTATTTTAGACTGGGTGGTCAAGGATTGTGTCTCTTATGAGGTGATATTTGAACTGGCCAAGGACATACTGAATTTTGTCTACAGTGATATTGGAAAAGGGACGGGACATGTTGCTGGGTGTGATGACCTGGTTAATCAGCTGGAACTAAGATTTTTTGGACTTTTTCCCCCCTCTTGGAGCGCTACCTTCCTCATTCTGCACTTGCTCAGTATCCTGTTTCTCCTCATTCCTCCCTCCTTGAAAACAGCAATTTGGTTATTTTCTCTATGATGCAGCTGCCATATACTTGGCCCCCACCTGGAAAAGAAAAAGATCTTTTGGAATGCATCACCCAAGTGGAACAGATATAAATTAAATAAAATAAGTAAAAATGTGGTATCTCAACTAATTCCCATAAAAGCTCCCTTTAACAATCTGTATCGATTACCTATCTCTGTGGTCCTGGAATTATGCCTTAAAAAAGATAAAACCTTCAGTCAATGTCTGTGCACTTTAAGTCTCTGATTTCTTCTTAAGCACAATCTCCTTTGACTACTATCCTATACAGAATAACCATAGTTTTTCATTCCAGCAGAAATGAATTATTTTAAAAAATCCCTAATGCATTTTTAGGGCTTGAAAATGCAAAGAGTGGATAGCACTATATACTCAGTGTGCCCTATTTTATTTGTTCTTTGTTCAAATCTATGTTTTAGTCATTTAAAATAACATCGTTGCAATATATTTCCTGGTCACAAGAAGACCTCTCTAAGAATAGACTCAATATTAACAGGCCTAATTTTACTTTGAATTACATTTTCAGCTTTATTCACAAATATTTGGGTCTTTAATAACCATAATAGACTCTTCACTAAACTCATGAAGTGTTTCTTTTCTTTTATAATATCATAGAACCAACAATTGCCCTTCTTGAATTTCATGGATTGTTTTTTCTCCACAAGTGTTATTATATTGGCCTTCACCTTGTTAGTCATTTCTTCTTCCATGTATTTATAAAGGACACTGAATTCTAATTGCCTTATACAAGGTGAAACCTAGCCTCACTGATGTAGCATGATCTACAAACAGAATTTTAATATTTTCCAGTTCATCATCTGGACAGTGATGAAAGCATAGAACTCTGAGTTTAAGATTAATCCTTTAGGACACCAGTTGTTATATCCCCTGCCTCCAGGCCGACCCCTGTTTATTGCTTTCTGATTACAATTTAGTCAGTTGCCTGCTGACATAATAGCTATATAATCTAAACTGTATTTTCCAAGTACATTGATAAGGATATTAAGCTCAATATACTATGCACTAAGGACTCAAAAACCTTGCTAATGCTACATTAATGTTAGTACATCACAGTGGTATTTATGAACACCCCAAATCCCTTGGAGTTATACTTGGCAGTATCTCAATGAATAATAGTAAGGAAGTTACCAACCATCTGTCAGTACAGCTGCATGAGGGTAACAAGTTCATATAGATGGGAAAACAAATTTAAATCAATGGGTGATCATTGGTGACATTTCAAGAAAGGGTTTGGCTATAATGTAACATTTAAAAAAATCTAAACATGTCCTCTGCAGTTCTCAAAAATAATGATTTTCTCTTACCATTTAATGATCTCAGTGAATAATCCCAGATTATCACTATTGCAACAAATGCTTTGCTGTGCTTACATTACCAAGGGCAAAAGAGCAATCTTAATATTCAATAGGCATCCTGGTTAGCTCATAAGTATTGATAAGTAAATAATTTCCTCATGTATATACACAGAGGAGTATTTGAAAAAACAGTATAGAATTACTTCCCTGGCTACCCATTTCCTGATTGAGTTGCTACCAATTTAAATGATTGGTAAGCAAACACTTAAGAAAAATATTCAAATTTGCTGAATGTTCACTGGAAGATCTACTGGTGAACATACATCCTTCGTAGCCTTTAAGTCTATCTATGTTGGAATCATCATAATACCTCATTGTATTAGAGTGTATTATGGAAAAACAGAAAATACCAACAGGAACTATATAATTAAAAAAATTTGGTTCTTACAAATCATCAGAACTATGGGACTTGAGTTTATCACTGAGTATTACTTTCAAGAGCACACCGTCATGACTGCATGTTAAAGATCAGAAAATGGCTTCTGCTCTCTTTATTGAACCTCAGTTATCTCTCAGTTACACATAGCAGGTGCCACCAACCAGGAGCATGCATACTTGCCTTAGAAGTGTTCATATATTATTTTTCTAGCTATGTAGATTTGAGAAAGAAATTCAAAATGAAAAAAATGCTGCTCTTATTTACAAGAAATAGTTAACATTCTGTGTTTCCAATGGTACTCGATAAATACTTTGCAACGAGTTTAAGTTGGTAAATATTAGTGAAATATGATGCATATTTATGTATTAGGGATGATAATGTTCTGCATTTATTTTAAAATAGCTGTGATGAAGCATGCATTTAAAATGTATATTAAGGGAAGAAAATAACTATTAAACTTATTTTATATTTTATCTGTTTGCTACATATTTTAGGTAGAGGGTGCTTATGAGCAAAGCACATAATCATTTCTGTGAGTGAGCATCTTTTTAAAATATCCTTGGATTTTAATTATAACATTGATTTGAATGTAGTCATTAAAATAAATTTTATTTAAAAAATCTCTTTCAAACTAATAAAATCTGTTGATATACGCTGAGAGCAATTTAGAGGTGGTGCCTTTTCAATAGCAAACGTACTGAAAGGTAGTTAATGGAAATAGTTAACTGAAAGATTATGGGGTAATTTACTGAGAGAAGCAAAATCTGAAGACAATAATAGGACCTGGAGTTGAAGTGTAGTTTCAGCATCTTTAGTTCTCTCTAACCTAACTTTGGAAATCATAGAATAAAGTGCAGCTTAGGCAGCGAATGAGTCATTGCAGTTACAGATAAGGAACATCCATCATTAAAGGATAGGAAAAAGTCCACATACAGAAAGACAGGCCTGTCATTCAGAACCCCAGGTGAGTTCTCCTTTTTAGTTTTTCAACTGGTTGGAAGGATTATGGAGATGGGGGGCCAAAAGAATAAACAAGCCAACTGTGAGGGTTGAATAGGATGAAGTTTTTTGTTTGTTGTTTAAACTCAGATATTAAGGGTAAAATCTTTTGGAAGATTTGAAAGTTTTAGGAAATATAGACACTTCCCCTTGAAATTGATGTTAGCATCAGTTCTCTCTAGGTGCTCATGAAGTTTTCTAACCTCAAAGGATATATGTTTAAAATAGGTCCCCTTATTTGTGAAGCCATGTGTCTCTGGACATTGCTATTTGAAAAAAAATTCACTTTGTTGTATTGAAAAAGCATTGAATATTTGCTAATCCTTACAGATAAATATATTCACTTATCCCACACCAGTAAACCCTCACATGCACACTCCTACTATTCTCCCCCTAGTTTTTTTAATCTTATCTTCTAGTCTAAAATCACTGATGGCACTGAGTCCACTAGGTTGGGCAATTTATTCCACAGATTCAAAAATCACAAAAGAGTAATGCCAAAAGCAATCTTAGAGACAATGTAAATGAATTCCTTAAATGGAGAAACAGATTTGATTATATCACCCTTTTTAATTTCTCCATGCTACATATTTTGATGTAGGTTACTTTTTGAAGCCACTTGTCAATGTTCTTGAAGTGAGCTTTATTTATGTAAAATGTGAACAAAGAACAGTGACTTGGTGATATTTACTTGTATTACTTATTACTCCCGGATCACATTTTCCTGATTCTTTATGTATCTTATAATCTTTTATTGTCTGGTTGACATTCTGAAGAGGTTATGTTTTCTGCCTTTAAAGAATATTGAGTTTTGTAGTGGCAGGCATTTAAAATAACTGAGGAATCATCTTGATTTTCTCAGATTTGCTTTAATGCTTTGTTAGGGCTACATTATTTCTGTTGTCCCCTTAGTGCTAGGGATGGTTTTTACTGTAATTTCCTCTTTATTCTTCATATCTGACCTTTCTGGACTCTCAGCTGGATCTCTATTCTGGATTGGTAGAAACTCCAACAGGTCCCAGCACAGAAAAATCTCAGTACTTTGACAATCTCTAAATCCTGCATCAAGCGTTCGCTCCTAGGCCTGTGGGACTTGCTCTTGGCACGCTCAGCTGAGTCACTGCCAAGGACCCGAGAGAACATGCAAGCGTAGCTCTGGAGATGTCTCCCAAAGGTGCTCCCTCTTCTCTCATATATCCAGGGCCTGCATTCTAACTACCTCAGCAAGATTAAGTGTTATCTCTGCTCCCTCAGCTCCGCAAGAACACAGCTCCCTACTTGCGTCTGACCTTCATGGTCTGGTAAATGGTCGCAGGCAGATTGCCAGGGTGAAAGGGGGTTCACGTTGGTTTCCTTTTGTTCCACTATTGCGGTTTTACTCAGTTGTCCAGTGACTGCATATAAGTTATTTTCCCTCATGAATGGAAGTCCATAATATTTATATGACGTTGTTTACAAGTGCATTTAGTAAATGCACTTTAATTCAAATAGCAATGTCCATAGACATATGGCTTCACAAATAGGGGGACCTATTTTAAACATATCCTTTGAGGTCAGAAAACTTTATTAACACCTAGAGAGAATTGATGCTAACAATTTAAGGGGAAGTGTCAATAAGATATTTCCTAAAACTTTCAAATCTTCCAAAAGATTTTACCCTTAAGATCTCAGTTTAAACAACAAACAAAAATGCACAAATGCATTTTATAAGATGGGCAATCTGTGCAATGGTAGAGTATTTCAAGTATGCTTTTATTTCAAAATACCAAAAAATGTGAAATGACTTTGACTATTGCATTTTTTATTCTTTCTTCTTTTTATATTTCTTCAAGAAAAAGATATGAATAATTTCATTCCCATTCTTGGCCACATTCATGTGTTTTGTCATATTGTAGTACATTATTAGAAAACTCAAATGCATGATCCTATTGTGAATAAGTTAGGTACAAAAATCACTTGTCCTACAATAAAAATGGAATTAAGGGTAATATTTTTATCGTTTTATAAGCATCACTTAAGTATTTTGATATTTTTGAGACATTAGTAAGATTATATCATATACTCACAAATATATTTTATTTAGATGAAGGTGGAAATATACTCAAAAGCTTATAGGAAGTCATTACAAACTCCCATTCAATTCTTGTTTTTAATTGTTTATACAGAATTTCTAGCAAAATACCTGCAGCCTACACACCCCAATAAGAATGAATGTCTCCAAATTTTCAATGATGTCTCTTTAGTTTTCAGGAACAAACTAATTTCCTGCTATGCAGACCTCCATGTGTTACTCTATGTTACTGCGTCTGGCATGGCTGTCCCAGTCTGTGACATTCACCACTGTTTTGCCCATATGTTAGGTGCTGACACTACTCTAATGCAAATTCATATAAGAACCCAGATTCTACTCAGAATCACTCATCCCTGAGATAACTATAATAGCCCTTGTGAATCAAACTCAATGCTTCTATATGTCTTTCTGTTAGGATTGGTTCTTACCCAAGAAAAGCTTCAGTATCTTCTCTCCCAACACAAATGCAGACTTCTCTCAGTTCTTCCTTTATGTTTACTGAGCGTGTCAGTGAAGAATTTTGTCAAAATTTCATTCTATGTACAGACTGAGTTCATTCCCAATATAAAACAATTTTTGAGCCACTTTGGATTTGTGGAATTCTGCAGAAAAGTGAGTGGAAACTAACACTAAAACTGAGTTTCTTCCACACTAATAATAAAGCTATTTTAAATCACCACTAATAAAATGAATCTGGTGTTTATATTTATTGAGGCTAATAAAAGAAATTGACAAAACAATATACCATGATGTTTGGAAACACAACATTTGACAAGAGAAAATAAAATTCAGTACCTGCCTTATTCATCTACTATAGTATATCCTTTGGAAAATCATTTCCTCTTCTAAGTCTGTGATACTGTGACATAATGAGAAATATAGATTTTGATCTTCATCCTGGCTTTTGGCCAGACCTCTTAAAACCTTAGCAATTTCCCAAGCAATAATGGTACTAGGAACATTGCTTATTCTAATATTTGGTCCTTAACTCGATTTCCAGACACAGAGCCCCTAAATCCCTTCGAATCTCATGAGCAATAAGATCTATTTTAATGGGATGACTCTTGGTTGGATTCCTCAGGATAGGGACTGATTACCAGAAAAACCAAGTCATGATTAGAAGTTTGTAACTTTCATTTTCACCATCTCCCAGGTAGGTGAGATGGGTTAAGAGTGAGTTAATAATGAATCATGCCAATATGGTGATGCCTCCATAAAATACTCTGAACCACAAGATTCAGAGAGCTTCCAGGTTGGTGAACACATGCACATGTTGGGAAGCTGATGGCACCCCAACTCTGTGGAGACAGAAGCTCCTTTGCTTGAGACCCTTCCAGATTTAACCTGTGTTATCTCTTTATCTGGCCATCCATCACGATCCTTTATCATATCCTTTATTATATAATAAACTCAAAAAAAAAGTAAATGCTTCTGTGGGTTCTCTGAGTAGTTCTAAAAAATTATTGAACCTGAGGAGAAGATTCTGAAAATTCCAATTTACAGCAAGTCCATTAGAAGTATATGGAATAACTTGAAACTTACAATTGGAATCTGAAGCTGGAACTGTCTTGTGGGGCTAAACCCTTTATCTGTGGGATCTGATGCTCAATCCAGGTAGATTGTGTCAGAACTGAATCATATTGTAGGACACTGAACTGGTGTTGGAGAATTGATTGGTATGGAAAAACCGACTTACATAGTTCTATGAACACTCATCAAAGCTGCCCAAAATGTTACAGAAAACTGGAAAACCTGGACTGGATCACTGACAGAAGAACCAAGTGGCACTCAGAAATCTTGGAGGGTGGAGGTTTATTTTACATTGGCGGGCTCAGAGGAGAGTGATCTCCAAAGGTCTGAGCCCCGAGTGCAGCAGGGCCATGACTTTTATACATTTACTACAAAGCTAAGGGGGGTGTCAGCACACAGAAACTGTTGCATTAGGAGCTATTAGGTTACTATAGGGGTATTCAGGATACTTTTTATATTTTTATTTATTTCTGTAAAGGTTAACCGGATACTGTATTATAAACTAATGGGCTTCCATGACTATGATTAAAGCTGTTCCATACCACTGAGCCCCAGTGGGGGTGGGTGGGTGGGGAATACATCGTTACATTGTTTTAATCTCAAGCACCCAAGTACCTTGTGATACCTTTATATTCTTGAAACCTCAACAAAAATTTTGTGTCCTTGGCTTCCTTGGCTTCCTAGCAAACCCGGAGAGGGGGAGGGATTTGAGAACTTTCTGAATATTTTTTCATCAAAAATATAGAAAGAAATGTCTTTTTTGAGCCATTCCCTGATAATTATAAAAGGAGATGTAAACTTATTTTAAAAGGAGAAATAAACAAGTGGTTTATTCAAGCTTATTCATGGTCTTACAAAATGAAAAGATATTTTGGACCTTAAATGGTCTGTGTAACCAGAGAACCAGGAAACATATTATTTTTGTTGATGAAAATTTGCCTGAACAACTAATCCAGGTTTTGGAATATTGATGAATTATTTCAGCAGTAAAAGTTGTTAGTTTATCTTGTACAGATTAGTAAATAATGGAGGATGCAGTGTGGTAAGATTTTATCAACTTAAATGATTGTGCTTAACTTCAGTATAGCAACTAGTTTATCTAAAAGTCATCAGGCAATTTGAAGAGCTTTAAAAAGTGAGGAAACCATTCTAAAATCTGTAGATTTTCTCACCTTTGGTTCAAGTCTATCATTAATTTTACAATTATATTAATAAAGATTTTAGAGGACTTTTAAATATTAGAATAGATATGCAGCAGCATTTGCATTTTCTCATTTAAGTATTTAATATCTAAGGGAGTTTTCTGTGTTTTAATCAATAATCATTTATTTAAGATTATGAACATAATAACCAATTTCCCTTTGTAACTTTAAATATATACTACAAATCTAGTGAATTTCCATTTAATCTTGTATGTTTTTAAAATTAATAGTACACAGTTCCTTTTGTTATCTTAATGATACTTGATTAACTTACAAATTTGGAAGATTAAATTCAATTGAACAATTAATACCATTTGCAAACTTAGTTAAATAAATTCCCTTAAAACGTTTTAAACTGTAAATTACAAATTTAAAATAGCCGAATGTCTAAGGCATTTCAAAGATCTTAAAACATAAACCAAATGTACTCATATTTAAAACAAAAATGTTTTTATAATTGAGTACATATTTATACTTTACTCTCAGATGAATTTTTGAATCGTTTTTGTTTTATCTCTATTATACTTCATGCATTTGCAGACAATTTTATCAGTCATAGTTCTGACAGAAAAAAACTCAAATATCTGGGATATTTAAAATGCACAGACTTTTTTTTTGAAGTATCACTGATATACAATCTTATATTGGTTTTGAGTATACAACACAGTGGTTCAACAATTACTCATATTATTAAATCCTCACACCAACTAGTGCAGCTACCATTTGTCAAGATAGGATGATGTTGCAGAGTCATTGGCTATATTCTCCACGCTGTACTTCCATCCCCATGACTGACTTATATTATGACTGAGAATTTTTGTTCCTTTTTATCCCATTCTCCATCCTTCTCCCACTCCAACCCCTCCCTGAAAGTAACCACTAGTCACTTCTCAGTGTCTATGAATCTACTGGTAATTTGTTTATTTTGTTTTGTTTTGTTTTTTAGATTCCACAAATAAGTGGAATATGTTCTGTGCATCTGAAAAGAATGAATATTCTGCTCTTTTGAAATGGAGTGTTAATATAAACACTGATTAAGTAGCGTTGTTGAGCTCTTCCATATACTTGCTGAATTTATGTCTAGTTGTTTTATCAGCTGTTGAAAGAGGGGCACTTTTCAGGTTAATTGTCGATTTGTCTATTTCTCCTTTCAGATTTGTCAGTTTTTACTGCTGGCTTTCTCTCATGGCTGCAGCAGGGGAAGTGCAATCATTGACTTCTTACTGCCAGGTTCCCATTAGAGACACAGATTTCTCTTTTGGCCTCAGTTGACACACAAAGTTGGGTGGTAGGTTCTTTGTTACTGTGTGTTGGGGTGAGAGTTTGATAAATGCAAGCTCCCCAGTAGCGTCCAGTGATACTTCATTGTTGTGAAGGGTAAGAGTGACTCATTACTGCTCCCCACATGGTTTCCACTGACACCACACAGAGGGAGTGGCCTTACTACCTCTAGGTCATGGTGAATATTATGACTCATGACTAGGCCTCCAAGAAGATGAAATAAGTGTACTTTTCTCTATTCCTTCTATTAAATACAAATAAAAAACCCTGGGCATTATATATTAAATAATCCTAAGAATACTATGAAACATGGCAGGCTGGAATGACAAGGTGGTTAGTTCCCTGGGTTTTCATTTTGACTCATATATGTCAGATTTTGAGTTAAAAGAGCTGATAATCAAGAAACACCAATGGATGCAGACAAAAAAATTCCCCAACAGAAGTCCACTCTAGCCAATATATCAGAGAGGGGTAGTCTAGCAGTGCAGGAAGCTTTCAGGAAAACAACACACATAAACAATGGCTTTATTTTACTCACACCAATAAATGCAAAAAGGGAGCCTAAACTTCCACTCTCAGAAGGCTGTTAGGAGGATTTTCCAATCACCTCCATGTTTCCATTCCAGTAATTCTCAGCTTCAACCCTTTTAATGGGAGGTCAGTGAAGATCACCTCCACCCAGAAGCAAGAAAAATCCTTCCCTTTCTATACTGAAAAATAATTTTATTAAAAAAAAATATGAATCTTAATTAGTAACATGTAATTAGGAAATTTAAAACATGATTGAATACAAGCTCCTTGGGAAATACATTACAAAGGAAAAAATGATGGATTGCTATCTGAGAAGAGAAAATATAGCAGCACTTGAGGAAAAATAAATCAATATCTCACACTGTAAATAAATATTTCATTATGTATTTTGTGAAATATTATTATAATAGTACCATCACTTTGCAAAACAAAATGGACTGGACATTATTTAAATGAATATTTAGCAAAAGTAATATTTTTATCAGAAGTACCTGGTCTTCCCAGGTTATATTTCTGTATTTTAATTTCTAAGAAACAAGAAAAAAAGGTTGGGAAAGCAAGATTTTGAAATGGTCTGCACATTTTTCTATGATCTCATATTCATTATATGCAGATGTGTTAGCTATCCATCATCTCCTAAGATCTGCACACATTTAAATCATGGCAGCTTTAATTTCACTACTGTGAATTCAAAAATATCCTTTTGAATGCTACTCATGTCTGTAGGACACATTCTTAGCAAGTAAAGAGGGTATTTTAAAATTAAATGACATATTCATGGGCTGGCATAATGATTTCTTCCAAATATAATAAAGTCTCTTCAGAAATGTCTGTGCAAATAGGCTGAAATTACTTGAACTATGGACATAACACATTCATATTTTCCTCCATACAGAAAAACTATTAACCATCCCATGCAAAACATGTGAAAATTTTACTTGCAGTGTGAGAATTATAATTTCTTAACCAGAATTTTTAACATAATTAACTGAAAAATATTATTTTGTTTTTCCTTTACATCAATATTTCTGCTTCTTTACTGTTTACATTATTTTTCCGGTTTATCTAATTTTTCAGTTTTGAAAAATCATAGCCTTTTTATCTAATCACTTCCTAGTGTCTAATAGGCAAGTGGAGCAAAAAATACATTAAATACAACTATTTTTTAAGAGAGTACAATTTCCCATTTTTGAACTTTAAGAAATTGGGATTGGAAAACATAATTTTAAGTATCTGAAAGATAAGATTTTCTAGTCAAGGAAACCTGATTAATTTAAGCCTGGAGTGATTTTATTTATTTATTTATTTTTGCTAGGATACATATCTAGCTTAAAACTCCTAAACAAAGACTTATTTTCTAGACATTTTAAGAGATGTACAAATGTTAGTAGTAGATTTTCCAGGCAATATATGATTATTGTGTTTTTAATACATATTTTTGAAAGAAAGTGTTCAGAGTAATTAATTCATATGCAAATAACACTATACATTTTTTTTCCAGAGCAAAAATATCATAGAATCATAAAAGCTTCTAGGAGGGGGCAGATTATGAACAATGAATATCCAATATGAAAGGACAATCTTGAGAAAATAAAACTGTTTGTTATTATGATTTGTCTTGTGATTATTTGACTATTGTCCACCCTTGCCAATGGACTGCAAGCACCATGAGTCAAGGTGTGCATTTGTCTGTACTTATAAGTGTATGCTTAGTATATGGTGCAGTATAATTTGGTTGAGTGAATGAACAAGGTAATCATTCAGTAAATGAAGAAGATAATATTGTATATAATGTATGCCACACTTAATACTTTTGGGTTTGTGTTAGTACTTCTATATCCTCATATAATAATTCTTAGAGTGAAAAGTTTAAAAATGTTCTAATAAAAGCATTACTTTAAATGCTAAACTGGTTTCTTTAAGGTGGCAATATGTTTGACATGCATGGGTCTGTATGCCCAAATGTGCAATATTTTGTTAGAAGACAAGAGGAAGAAATTAAGTGAATTTGCTTGTGGAGGTGCAGTAGGTGGTGTCTAAAGAACATTATGAACAAAACCTGTTCACTTTAGATGTAATTAACCTCTTTGTGCCATCTGCATTATTAATGTGATGGGATTATTATATTGTCCTACTGTGGCTGAATTTCCATTCATGTTTCCTCTCCTAAATAAATACAAGAGGTTGAGTAAGAGATGACATTTGCTTTAACTGTTCATTATGGAATTTTTTTCTAAGGCTGTGGTAGTCTGTTAAATTCAAACTGTTTAAATGGATGGTATTTCAGGAGAGGTCTTGAACCTAATTATCCGAATGTCATCATTTTATTTATTAAAAGGATTTGCAAAATTGCTCAGCAAAAAAAAGATGAACACTTGGATTTATATGATGTTTAAATTATTCCGTTAATTTAAAATAATTTTTATAAGATAAGGTGTATTAATACACTTATATTTATAATCAATTTGTTATTAATGTATAATTTGGAAGTATATGGGATATAGTCTCATGTACCATTGTGTAAAATATCTTGTAGAAATAGGTGGTATTGGCAAATAATATCAGATAAATTGGATGCAGGTATTATTATGCATTTTCAGTTTAGTGTGAAACATCTAAATTTAAATATTTAACAAACACGCTTCTTAACAGATGATTTGGAATTTTATAATGGAAGATTTATCATAATTTTAGGTTGGTATGTCTTTGTACTGATTTTCAGACAGATTAATACAAATGTTAACTTATTTTAAATATTAAAATTAATGTTGAAACACATTTCAACCATATTTTTTTATTAAGGTATCATTGATATACACTCTTATGAAGGTTTCACAAGAAAAAAAATGTAGCTACTACATTCACCCATATTACTGAGTCCCCCCCATCCCCTATTGCACTCACTATCCATCAGTGTAGCAAGATCCCACAGAGTCACTACTTGTCTTCTCTGTGCTACACTGTCTTCCTCGTGACCTCCCCAACATCACTAATCATAATACACCTCAATCCCCTTCTTACTCCCTCCCCACCTGACCTCTCCCACATCTCCCTTAGGTAACCACTAGTCCCTTCTTGAAGTCTGCTGCTATTTTATTCCTTCAGTTTTGCTTCATCGTTACACTCCATAAATGAGTGAAATTATTTGGTACTTGTTTTTCTCTGCCTTACTTATTTCACTGAGCATAATACCCTCTAGCTCCATCCATGTTGTTGCAAATGGTAGGATTTGTTTCTTTCTTATGGATGAATAGTATTCCATTCTGTATATGTACTACCTCTTCTTTATCCATTCATCTACTGATGGACACTTAGGTTGCTTCCATACCTTGGCTATTGTAAATAGTGCTGTGATAAACATAGGGGTGCATATGTCTTTTTGAATCTGAGAAGTTGTTTTCTTTGGGTAAATTCCTAGGAGTGGAATTCCTGGGTCAAATGGTATTTCTATTTTTAGTTTTTTGAGGAACGTCCATATTGCTTTCCATAGTGGTTGAACTAGTTTACATTCCCACCAGCAGTGTAGGAGGGTTCCACTTTCTTCACATCCTCAACAGCATTTATTCTTCCTAGTCTTTTCAATGTTGGCCATCCTAACTGGTGCGAGGTGATATCTCGTTGTGGTTTTAATTTGAATTTCTCTGATAATTAGCAGTGTGGAGAATCTTCTAATGTACCTGTTGACCATCTGAATTTCTTCTTGGGAGAATTATCGGTTCATATCCTCCACCCATTTTTTAATCAGGTTATTTGCTTTGTGGATGTTGAGGCGTGTGAGTACTTTATATATTTTAATGTTAACCCCTTCTCGGATATGTTGTTTACAAATATATTCTCCCATACTGTAGGATGCTGTTTTGTTCTGCTGATAGTGTCCTTTGCTATACACAGTTTTTTAGGTTGATACAGTCCTATTTTGTTTTGTTTCCCTTTCCACGAGGTGCATTCAGAAAGAAGTTGCTCATGTTTATATTCAAGAGATTTTTGCCTATGTTTTCTCCTAAGAGTTTTATGGTTTCATGACTTACATTTAGGTCTCTGATCCATTTTGAATTTACTTTTGTGTATGGGATTAGACAATAATCGAGTTTCATTCTCTTCCATGTAGCTGTCCAGTTTTGCCAACACCAGTTTTTGAAGAGGCTGTCATTTTACCATTGTCTGTTCATGGCTTCTGTATCATATATTAATTGACAATATATGGTTGGGTTTATATCTGGTTTCTCTACTCTGTTCCATTAGTCTATAGATCTGTTCTTGTGTCAGTGTTAAATTGTCTTGATCACTGTGGCTTTGTAGTAGAGCTTGAAGTCAGAGAGCATAATCCCAGCAGATTTATTCATCATTCTCAGGATTGCTTTGACTGTTTGGGATCTTTTGTGGTTCCATATGAATTTTAGAACTATTTGCTCTACTTCATTGAAGAATGGTGTTGGTATTTTGACAGGGATTGCATTGAATCTGTAGATTGCTTTAGACAGGATGGCCATTTGACAATATTAATTCTTTCTATCCATGAGCATGGAATGTATTTCCATTTATTGGTGCTTCTTTAATTTCTCTCATGAGTGTCTTGTAGGTTTCAGAGTATAGGTCTTTCACTTCCTTCGTTAGGTTTATTCATAGGTATTTTATTCTTTTTGATGCAATTGTGAATGGAATTGTTTTCCTGATTTCTCTTTCTGCTAGTTCGTCATTAGTGTATAGAAATGCAACAGATTTCTGTGTATTCATTTTGTATCCTACAATTTACGGAATTCAGACATTAGATCTAGTAGTTTTGGAGTGGATTCTTTAGGGTTTTTTATGTACACTATCATGTCATCTGCAAACAGGGACAGTTTAACTTCTTCTTTACAAATCTGGATGCCTTTTTATATCTTTGTGTTGTCTGATTGCTGTGGCTAGGACATGCAGTACTATGTTAAATAAAATTGGAGAGTGTGGGCATCCTTGTCTTGTTCCCAATCTTAAAGGAAAAGCTTTCAGCTTCTCGCTGTTAAGTATGATGCTGGCTGTGGGTTTGTCATATATGGCCTTAATTGTGTTGAGGTACTTGCCCTCTATATCCATTTTCTTGAGAGTTTTTATCATGAATGGATGTTGACTATTGTTGAATGCTTTTTCAGCATCTATGGAGATGATCATGTGGTTTTTGTCCTTTTTGTTGATGTGGTGGATGATGTTGATGGATTTTCAAATGTACCATACTTGCATCCCTGGAATAAATCCTACTTGATCATGATGGATAATCTTTCTGATGTATTTTTAAATTTAATTTGCTAATATTTTGTTGAGCATTTTCTCAGCTATGTTTATCAGGGGTATTGGTGTGTAATTTTCATTTTCGTGGTGTCTTTGCCTCATTTTGGTATTAGAGTGATGCTGGCCTCATAGAATGAGTTTGTAAATATTGCCTCCTCTTCTAATTTTTTGAAACTTTAAGGATGATGGGTATTAGGTCTTTACTAAATGTTTGATAAGCTTCAGCAGTGAAGGCATCTGGTCTAGGAATTATTCTTTCAATTTCTTTGCTGGTAATTCGTCTGTTCTGATATTCTGTTTCTTCCTGGGTCAGCCTTGGAAGATTGCATTTTTCTAGAAATTCATCCATTTCTTCTAGGTTATCCAGTTTGTTAGCATATAATTTTTCATAGTATTCTCTAATAATTTTTTGTATTTCTGTGGTGTCTAGTGATTTTTCCTTTCTCATTTATGATTCTGTTTATGTGTGTAAGCTCTCTTTTTTCTTGAAAAGTCTGGCTAGGATTTTATCTTTTTTGTTTATTTTCTCAAAGAACCAGCTCTTGCTTTCATTGATTCTTTCTATTGTTTTATTCTTTTTTATTTTATTTAATTCAGCTCTAATCTTTATTATGTCCATCCTTCTACTGACTTTGGGCCTCACTTATTCTTCTTTTTCTAGTTCCATTAATTGTGTGTTTAGACTGTTCATATGGGATTGTTCTTCTTTCCTGTGGTGGCCTGTATTGCAACATACTTCCCTCTTAGCACAGCCTTCACTGGGTCCCACATATTTTACAGTATTGAATTAGTGCTGACATTTGTCTCCATACATTGCTTGATCTCTGGTTTTAGTTGGTCATTGATCCATTGGTTATTTAGGAGCATGCTGTGAACCCTCCATTTGTTTGTGGGCTTTTTCATTTTCTTTGCATAATTTATTTCTAGTTTCATACCTTTGTGATCTGAGAAGCTGGTTGGTACAATTTTAATCCATCCAAATTTACTGAGGCTGTTTTTGTGGCATAGTATATAATCTATTTTTGAAAATATTTCATGTGCACTTGAGAAGAATGTGTATCCTGCTGCTTTTGGGTGGAGTTTTCTGTTGATATTTGTTAGGTGCAACTGTCCTAATGTGTTGTTCAATGCCTCTGTCTCCTTACTTATTTTCTGTCTGGTTGATCTGTCCTTTGGAGTGAGTGGTATGTTGAAATCTCCTAAAATGAATGCTCTGCATTCTATTTTCCCCTTTAATCCTGGTAGTATTTGTTTCACATATGATCCTGTGTTTGAGTGCATAGATATTTATAATTGTTATATCCTCTTGTTGGACCGATGACTTATTATTATGTAATGTCCTTCTTTGCCTCTTATGACTTTCTTTGTTTTGAAGCCTATTTTGTCTTATACAAGTACTTTAATGCCTGATTTTTTCTTCCTATTAGCTGCAAGAAATATCTTTTTCCATCCCTTCACCTTTAGTCTGTGTATGTCTTTGGGTTTGAAGTGAGTCTCTTGTAGGCAGCATATAGATGGGTCTTGTTTTTTAATCCATTCTGTGACTATGTCTTTTGATTGTTGCATTCAGACCATTTACAATTAAGGTGATTATCGATAGGCATGTACTTACTGCCATTGCAGGCTTTAGATTTGTGGTTACCAAAGGTTGAAGGGTAACTTCCTTACTGTCTAACAGTCTAATTTAACTCAGTATGGTATTAAAAGTGCAATCGAAAGGTTTTTTTTCCCTCCTTTTTCTTCTTCCTCCATTCTTTAAATATTAGGTATCATATTGTACTCTTTGTCTATCCCTTGACTGACTTTGGGGATCATTGATTTGATTTTTAACCTGCTTAGTAATTAATTGTTCTACTTTCTTTACTGTGGTTTTATTTCCTCTGGTGACAGTTGTGCAGCCTTAGGAACACTTCCATGTACAGCAGTCTCTCCCAAATACACTGTGGAGATGGTTTGTGAGAGGTAAATTCTCTCAGCTTTTGCTTATTTGGAAATTGTTTAATCCCTCCTTCAAATTTAAATAATAATCTTGCTGGATAGAGTATTCTTGGTTCAAGGCCCTTCTGCTTTATTGCGTTAAATATATCCTGCCACTCCCTTCTGGCCTGTGAGGTTTCTGTTAAGAAGTCTGATTATAGCCTGATGGGTTTTCCATTGTATGTGATCTATTTTCTCTCTCTGGATGCTTTTAACATTCTGTCCTTATCCTTGATCTTTGCCATTTTAATTATTATATGTCTTGGTGTTGTCTTGGATCACTTGTGTTTGGAGATCGGAGGCCTGAGAGACTATCTCCTTCCCCCAACTGGGGAAGTTTTCAGCAATTACCTCCTCAAGGATACTTTCTATTTTTCTCTCTTCTTCTTTTTCTGGTACCCCTATAATGTGAATATTGTTCTATTTGGATTGGTCACACAGTTCTCTCAATATTCTTTCATTCCCAGAGACCCTTTTTCCTCTCTGTGCCTCAGCCTCTTTGTATTCCTCTTCTCTAATTTCTATTTCATTTACCATCTCTTCTATTACATCTAATCTTCTTTTAAATTCCTCCATTGTATGTTTCATTTCAGGTATTGTACTACTTAATGATTGAATCTCCATCCTTAATTCTTCCCTGAGTTCTTGAATTTTTCTGTACCTCTATGAGCATGCTTATGATTTTCATTTTGAAATCTCTTTCAGGAAGATTGATGAATTCAGTTTCACATGGCCTTTTTCTGGTGTTTGTGGCATTTGGGTTTGAACCAGTTTACTTTGACATTTCATATTTTTGTTTGGTACTGTCTAGTGCCCAGAAGCTCTACTCTGTTGAGCTGCTTAGCCCCTGGAGCAATATCAATGTTTTCAGGGGAGGGGCGCTGGTGCCTGGGGGGAGGAAAGAGCTTTTTCCTACTTCCCAGCTGCTGTGCCTGTCTCCACTGCCAGAACCAGTAGGCCAAGCACAGTGGTGTAAACCTCTGTGTTTTGTGTTTGTGGCTGCTGATGCCACGGCAGAGGCTATTGGTTTGTGAGCCAGTGCTGGCTGGGAGTAAAGTGCAGCAGGCTCTGTATCACTCTGGGCATCCTTGGAGCTGCATAGCCAGCCAGTGGGATGGAGTGCCTGAAGCTCCTGAAATTTCTCAGCCTGCTGTACAGAATGCACACAATTTGTCCACCTGTCCTTTCTCCTGAGCAGCAAGCTCTGTGCAATCCTTGCCCCTTTAGCAGCCCTCTTGCTGTTAGGAAGCCTCTCAGACTGTCCACCTTTCTTTTGTCCCAGAGCATCTGGATATGAATCCATGTTTTCCACAAGCAGCTGGAATCTCATTTTCTCCTAGTATTCTGCCTGTCTTAGCTTTCTAACCCCACTAATCTCCAGAGCACTGTGTAATGTAGGTTTGTGCTCCTAGAACAGATCTCCAGGACTGGGTTTTCAACAGTCCTAGGCTTCCACTCCCTACCTGTTCTGTTTCTCTTCCTCCCACCAGTGAGCTGGTGTATTTGAAAGGCTTGGGTCCCACCAGATCACTGGTTTGGTACCGCGCTGTTCTGTGAGGTCTGTTCTTTTCTCCAGGTGTTTGTAGCCTCGCACAGCCTTCTTTCCTGTCCTGTTGCTCTTTTAGGATTATTTATATTAACTACATTTTTGAATTATCATTATATGTGGTTTTGGGAGGAGGCCTCTGTCTCACCTTTCACACCTCCGTCTTTTATCTCTCTATCCTGATTCACATTTAAACCACTTTAAACAATATGTTCTGTGTTAAATGTTAATTTATTGTTCCATCTTGGGAAATAATTTTATTTGACTGCCATCATAGCATCACAAAGATTTACATCAGAATTGATGTAATATATGTCCCTATAAAGAAAATTATAGATACAGTTTTCCCCAAGTTACAAAATCTTTATCATCTATCATATTTTCAATTTATGAAGTTTACCTTCATTTATATTATCTCCTCATGTTTCAGACTTAATTGTACCATAAATCAAACATTTTTCTGCAGTATAATTACAAACATAATTTTGGAATACAGTTGTATACTTTATTGAAAATATACTGAATCAAGAACATATGAACTAGATAAATGAAAAGTGGATAATACCACAATAAAATAGAGAACTGTAGTCTGAAGCACATAAGTGTTATATTAGCCAGAATTGAAAAGTTGATTATAATAAAAAAATATAGGTATCGATATCCCGGTCACATTAAAGAAATTCATAAATATTGTAAAGAATGTTTAAGCCTTTAGATTTCTTGACTTAGCTCCTAACTCTTTGATTTCCTTTTTCCCATACAAAACAGCAAAAGTTACATCTTAATATCAGCCTGAAATTAAGTAAAAACAAATCAAATGCAATGCCCTTCCATAGGGATAAACATACTTTTAATGGTGATATTGATATAATATCTTTTCAAATGAAAAAATTTGCTGTTTTATGAAAATTTTCTGCACATTGCTATATAAACACATACAGTAAACATTACATATCTCATGTGAATGGGATTAGGTTTGGGTCTTACAACATCTAGGGAAATATCTAATTAAAGATTCTTTATATAGATTTTGCCCTCCATGTCCTGACCCCATTATCCAAAAGTAGACTCTTCCTGTGAAACATTTTGTAAGTAAAAATGGTATTAAGAGAAAAAGCAATTATCATTAATTTATATGGAAATGTTTTTTTAGGATTCTGAGACCTTGAAAAATAACCTCTTTTAGGCTTTTCTGGACTTTAGATCACATCTTACTAGTGGATGCACAAAAGGAATGGAGATAAAGCACAGATGATCACAGACACAGTTCAAACCTATGGCTGCATGATGGTAAGAAGCTGAATGTAGTTCCCAGGGAAGGAGATTGGCGGGGCCACTCCAGCTGCTCAGGCATGAGCTGTCTCTGTAAGAGCTCACTGAAAAACAAACAATGCTATTTTAATGTCTGTTACTAGAGTTGTGTGCATAGAAAAGAACACAATGAGACCAACTAAGACATTCATGTACTTTAAGCCAACATTTTGTATTATGAACAAATGTATTCAGCTCTCTGGCTTTTCTTGCTTCTAATTTGGCAGATGTGTTTGAAAGGCAGTACTCACACCCTATCCATGTATCCTTTATCAAGACTGACCTATACATGCTATTGACCAAGAAATGAGATGTTTCTTGCACTCAGATAACATTTCATGGATGGTCTGTTATTGCTCAAGATTCCACATTGTGGTTTTGTCTCTCATGCTTATGTAGAGCTTGCCCTTAGGATATAATTATAGGTCATACCTTCTGTTTTTCATAAGCAAAACATAACTATCCATTCCCTACACATGCCTTCTGATCTTGGAAGTTATTGGTTTAAAATATAGGTTACAGGTAATGTCTTTGTAACTTAGGAAAATATTTTTCTCTCCACAAAAATTTGGAAATGAACTAATCAAAGACATAATCATAGCTTGAGTTTATTTTAGATAATGTGCAAATAGGGAAACCATGAATAATGAGTATCAACAGTACCTTAGTATTACCTATTTGTTGTTATTGGAATGATTTTTGCTTAAGGCAGACATAAAAGTGAATCTCAGATATTGTTGAATAATATTTTATTCTAATCAAAAAATTAATCACATCTTTTCATAACTGAAACTTTGGACTCCTAAAACTATTGCATTTAAGAGTATTTTAATTCAATTTGTTATAGATCTTAGAAATGATAATAATGTCAATGTCGTCAATGATACATATCAATAATCACAAGTCATTAAATAGTACATATGTTCACATCCCTATTTTCAAGTCAGTCTTTGACAATAACTTAAATTATGGATTTTCTTTCATAACTTGTACATTTATTGATGTTGAGTTTTCTACAATTTGAAATGTATTAATGATTATTTTTCCTTGGATTTCAAGATTAATTATTGGTTTGTTTAAAACAAAACAAAACAAAATAATAAAGCTGTCTGATTACCAAAAGCCTATAAGAGGAGATCAGGGTGAGCTTGTAAGTATAGGAGTGTAATTTGTTAACTTATGATCCTTAAGGGACATCAGCCAGTTGAGGTGTGTTAGCTGTAGAATTTCTGGCAATTACTGTAACATTCATGAGAATTACAGTCATGAGAATGAAATGAAGTCCAGCTAAATTTACAGCTCTTCCATAGTATTGCAGCAGGATGTCATTTGGCTCCTGAAAATACTACCTTCTAGGATTTTTAAATATATTTGGTTTTTCATGATGATAAACCTTTGATTCATTCAATTGTGATGAACCTCATATATATAAAATCAATTACATATGTATAATAAGATTTAAAAACAAACTATGGAGGCTACTCGCCTTGTTCAAATTTGGTGGTGGTGGTTAAGTGGTGAAATGATCTCAAATAATAAAGTCAAAATTAATTACGTTCACGTTTTACATTTATTACACAAAAAGTGAATATTTTCATTATTTTCTGTGATTATGTGGGCCTATTTGTACATGATTAAACATTTTCATATACATTTGAATATTCAATGTTGTTAATTCTGATATGTCTTATTTGACTTATACATATTTGGTAAATAATATGCTGTGAACTGTGGAGAATATTTAAAAAAAGCCATGGAGCAGACTTCCGGGAAGATGGCAGTGTGAGGAGGGTGGCAGAAATCTCCTCCCAAAACCATATATATTTATGAAAATACAACAAATACAACTATTCCTAAAACAGAGACCAGAAGTTACAGGACAACAACCAGGCTACAGCTACACCTGTGAGAACTCAGTGCCTTATGAAGTAGGTAAGATACAAAGCTGTGACCTGGCAGGACCCGAGCACTCCCCCACCCCAGTGAACCGGCAGGAGGAAAAGATTCAGAGCAGGGAGGGAGTGTAAGCACAGGCTCGCCAAATAAACAGCCCTGGTGATCTGCTCCAGGAGCACTGACACACATCGTGCAGTGTATCAGAGATTAGAGAAACAGAAGTGCAGGATCCGAGATGGAAGTTCCCCTCAGCCGGCTCCGTGGGACAAAAGAAGAACAGACGCCATTTTTTTTTAAAGTTGTTGTTGTAGTTTTGGTTTTTTTTTGCTTTCTGTTGTTTTTTTTTTGTTAAAGTCTTAAAGAGACAAGGGCCCAACAGCAGAACAAAATCACACCCAGCACACTCAGCCCAGCAGGCTGGGAGTCTTGTGGAATTTCGGACCCCTTGGGTGGCGGCCGGGCAAAGCAGGCATGCGAGGCTTCCTACAGAGATCAGGAGCCTGCCATTCATTCCCTCCCTGGCCGGCAACACAAAGGGTCTGGGAGCCGCCACTGTTGCAGAACAGTGGATGTACGGCTCCACCCGCAACAACCTCACAGAATCTACTCCTGGCAGGCATGCAGCTAAGCAGAAAGAGCCCTAGAACCAGGTCCAGAAGGTACCAAGGAGACCAGAATGCACCCAGTGACACTGCAAACCCCCGCAGTGCTAGAGGCTAGACTGCGGGTGACCCCGCACACAGGTAGTTCAGGGGATTATCCCAGAGACTGCCTCCTGGTGTGCAGGAATACAGCTTAGACCCTGAAGAAGAGCAAGGAGAACAACAAGAAGGAAGGGACTTTGTTCTCCCAGCTGACACATGTGGTGCCTACCAGCAACAACTTCTATTGGATGAAAAGACAGAGGAATATGTTCCACACTAAGATCAGCCAGACAATGCCAGAAAGGGAGCCTGATGGGATGGAAATGCACAATCTTCCTGAAAAAGAATTCAGAATAAAAGTCATAAACATGCTGATGGATCTACAAAGAAATATGCAAGGGCTAAGGGGGGAAGTGAGGGAAGTGAGGAAAGACAATGCAGAAATGAGACAAGCGATCAACGGGCTTAGCAGAAGATTGGACAAGATGCAAGAGACTGTTAATGGAATAGAAATCAGAGAACAGGAATACAGAAAAATTGATGCAGAGAGAGATAAAAGGATCTCTAGGAATGAAAGAATATAAGAGAACTGTGTGACCAATCCGATGGAACACTATTCGCATTATAGGAGTACCAGAAGAAGTAGAAGAGAGAAAAAGGGATAGAAAGTGTCTTTGAAGAAATAATTGCTGAAAACTTCCCCAAGCTGGGGAAGGAAATAGTCTCTCAGACCATGGAAGCCCACAGATCTCTGAACACAAGGGACCCAAGGAATACAACACCAAGACACATAATAATTAAAATGGCAAAGATCAAATATAAGGACAGAGTATTAAAGGCAGCTAGAGGGAGAAAAAAAGATCACCTACAAAGGAAAACCCAACAGAATATCATCAGACTTCTCAACAGAAACCTTACAGTCCAGAAGAGAATAGCATGATATATTTAATGTAATGAAACAGAAGGGCCTTGAACCAAGAATATTGTATCCAGCATGATTATCATTTAAATTTGGGGGAGGGATTAAACAATTCCCAGAGAAGTGAAAGCTGAGGGGGTTTGCCTCCCATAAACAACCTCTACAGGATATCTTAAAGGGATAGCTCTAGATGGAAGCACTCCTAAGGCTAAAAAGAGGTCACCAGAGAAAATAAAATCACAGCAAAGAAATAAGATCACCCAAATAATAACTATAGGAAAGAATAAAACACCTAGTATATAAAGAAAGGAGTAGGAAGAATAAGAAGGGAGAGAAATAAAGAATCATCACACTGTGTTTACAATAACTTAACAAGAAAGTTAAGTTAGATGGTTAGATAGTAAAGAAGCTACCCTTGAACCTTTGGTAACCATGAATCTAAAGCCAGCAATGGCAATAAGTACATATCTATCGATAACCACCCTAAATGTAAAGGGACTAAGTGCACAAATCAAAAGACACAGAGCAATAGAATGGATAAAAAAGCAAGACCCATCTATATGCTGCTTAAAAAAGACTCACCTCAAACCCAAAGATATACACAGACTAAAGGTGAAGGGATGTAAAAAGATATTTCATTCAAACAACAAGGAGAAAAAAGCAGGTGTTGCAGTACTTGTATCAGACAAAATAGACTTCAAAACGAAGAAAGTAGCAAGAGATAAAGAAGGACATTACATAATGATAAAGGGGTCAGTCCAATAAGAGGATATAACCATTTTAAATATATATGCACCCGACACAGGAGCGCCGACATATGTGAGACAAATACTAACAGAATTAAAGGAGGAAATACAAAGCAATGCATTCATTTTAGGAGACTTCAACACACCACTCACTCCAAAGGACAGATCAAGAAGACAGAAAATAAGTAAAGACACAGAGGCACTGAACAACACACTAGAACAGATGGACCTAACAGACATCTACAGAACTCTGCACCCAAAAGCAGCAGGATACACATTCTTCTCAAGTGCACATGGAACATTTTCCAGAATAGACCACATACTAGGCCACAAAAGAATATCAGTAAATTCAAAAATATTAACATTCTACCAACTTACTTCTCAGATCACAAAGATGTAAAACTAGAAATAAATTGTACAAAGAAAACAAAAAGGCTCACAAACACATGGGGGCTTAATAACATACTCCTAGCTTATCAATGGATGAATGACCCAATAAAAACAGAGATAAAACAATATATGGAGGCTAATGACAACCTTAACACAAAGGAAAACTTCTGTGGGACACAGCAAAGGCAGTTCTAAGAGGAAACTATATTGCAATTCAGGCCTATTTAAAGAAGGAAGAACAATCCCAAATGAATAGTCTAAAGACACAATTACTTAAATTGGAAAAAGAAGAACAAATGAGGCCCAAAGTCACCAGAAGGAGGTAAATAATAAAGATCGGAGAAGAAATAAATAAAATTGAGAAGAATAAAACAATAGAAAAAAATCAATGAAACCAAGAGCTGGTTCTTTGAAAAAATAAACAGAACAGATGAACCCCTAGCCAGAATTATTAAGAGAAAAAGAGAATCTACACACATAAACAGAATCAGAAATGCGAAAGGAAAAATCATGACGGACCCCAAAGAAATACAAAGAATTATAGGAGAATACTATGAAAATCTACATGCTAACAAACTGGAAAACCTAGAAGAAATGAACAACTTCTTAGAAAAACACACCCTTCCAAGACTGACCAAGCAAGAAACAAAAAACCTAAACAAACCTATTACCAGCAAAAAAATTAAACCGGTAATCAAAAAACTACCTAAGAATAAAACCCGGGGCCAGATGGATTCACCTCTGAATTTTACCAGACATATAGAGAAGAAATAATACCCATTCTCCTTAAACTTTTCCAAAAAATAGAAGAGGAGGTAATACTTCCATCACTCCAATACCAAAAACTGGCAAAGACCTCACCAAAAAAGAAAATTACAGACCAATATCCCTGAAGAACATAGATGCAAAAATACTCAACATAATATTAGCAAACCGTATTCAAAAATACATCAAGAGGATCATACACCATGATCAAGTGGGATTCATCTCAGGGATGCAAGGATGGTACAACATTCGAAAATCCATCAACATCATCCACCACATCAACAAAAAGAACAAAAACCACATGATAATCTCCATAGATGCTGAAAAAGCATTTGACAAAATTCAGCATCCATTCATGATAAAAACTCTCAACAAAATGGGTATAGAGGACAGGTACCTCAACATCATAAAGGCCATATATGACAAACCCCACAGCTAACATCATACTTAACAGTGAGAAGCTGAAAGCTTTTCATTTAAGATTGGGAACAAAACAGGGATGCCCATTCTCTCCTCTGTTATTTAACATAGTACTGGAGGTCCTAGCCACTGCAATCCGACAAAACAAAGACATACAAGGCATCTAGATTGGTAAAGAATAAATCAAATTGTCACTATTTGCAGATAACATGATATTGTACATAAAAAAACCCTAAAGACTCCACTCCAAAACTACTAGAACTAATATCTGAATTCAGCAAAGTTGCAGGGTAGAAAATTAACACACAGAAATCTGTTGCTTTCCTATACACTAACAATGAGCTAACAGGAAGAGAAATCAGGAAAACAATTCCATTCACAATTGCATCAAAAAGAATAAAATACCTAGGAATAAACGTAATGAAGGAAGTGAAAGACCTATACTCTGAAAACTACAAGACACCCTAAGAGAAATTAAAGAGGACACTAACAAACGGAAATGCATCCCATGCTCTTGGCTAGGAAGAATAAATATTGTCAAAATGACTATACTATCTAAAGCAATCTACAGATTCAATGCAATCCGTATCAAATACCAACAGCGTTCTTCAATGAACTGGAACAAATAGTTTTAAAATTCATATATAACCACAAAAGACCCCGAATAGCCAAAGCAATCCAGAGAAGGAAAAATAAAACAGGGGGAATTATGCTCCCAGACTTCAAGCTCTACTACAAAGCTTCAGTAATCAAGACAATTTGGTATTGGCACAAGAACAGACCCACAGACCAGTGGAACAGAATAGAAAATCCAAACATTAACCCAAACATATATGGTCAATTCATATATGAAGGGACCTTGGCTATACAATGGGGAGATGACAGCCTCTTAAGCAGCTGGTGTTGGCAAAACTGGACAGCTACATGTAAGAGAATGAAACTGGACTACTGTCTAACTCCATACAGAAAGTAAACTGAAAATGGATCAAAGAACTGAATGTAAGTCACGAAACCATAAAACTCTTAGAAAAAAATGTAGGCAAAAATCTCTTGGACATAAACATGAGCGACTTCTTCATGAACATATCTCCCCAGGCAAGGGAAACAAAAGAAAAAATGAACAAGTGGGACTATATCAAGCTGAAAAGCTTCTGTACAGCAAAGGACCCCATCTGTAGAACAAAAAGACATTCTACAGTGTTGGAGAATATATTTATAAATGATATATGTAATAAGGGGTTGTCATCTAAAATATATAAATAACTCACACATTTCAACAAACAAAAAGCAAATAATCCAATTAAGAAATGGGCAGAGGACACGAATAGACACTTCTCCAAAGAAGAAATTCAAATGGCCAACAGGCACATGAAACGATGCTCCACATCGCTAATCATCAGAGAAATGCAGATTAAAACCACAATGAGATATCACCTCACACCCGTGAGGATGGCCAACATCCAAAACACAAACAACAACAAATGTCGATGAGAATGTGGAGAAAAGGGAAACCTCCTACACTGCTGGTGGGAATGCAAATTAGTTCAACCATTGTGGAAAGCATTGTGGGGGTTCCTCAAAAAAGTCAAAATAGAAATACAATTTGACCCAGGAATCCCACTCCTAGGAATTTACCCTAAGAATGCAGCAGCCCAATTTGAAAAAGACAGATGCACCCCTATGTTTATCACAGCACTATTTACAATAGCCAAGAAATGGAAGCAGCCTAAGTGTCCATCAGTAGATGAATGGATAAAGAAGATGTGGTGCATATACACAATGGAATATTATTCAGCCATAAGAAGAAAACAAATCCTACCATTTGCAACAACGTGGATGGAGCTAGAGAGTATTATGCTCAGTGAAATAAGCCAAGCCGAAAAAGACAAGTATCAAATGATTTCACTCATATGTGGAGTATAAGAACAAAGAAAAAAAAAAACTGAAGGAACAAAAGAGCAGCAGACTCACAGAACCCAAGAACGGACTAATAGTTACCAAAGGGAAAGGGACTGGGGAGGATGGGTGGGAAGGGAGGGATAAGAGGGTAAAAGGGGCATTATGATTAGCAGATGTAAGGTAGGGGGGGCACAGGGAGGGCTGTACAACTCAGAGAAGACAAGTAGTGATTCTACAGCATCTCATTACGCTGATGGACAGTGACTGTAATGAGGTAATTGGGGGGGTCCTGATGAAGTGGGGAGTTTGGTAACCATAATGTTGCACATGTAACTGTAGATTAATGAAACCAAAAGAAAAAAAGAAAAAAAAAAAAGAAAGCCATGACTCCTTGTAAAAATCACATTTTAATGGGAAAAGTCCCATTTTTCATGTGTATATCTACTAATATCTATATTCATGCCAAAAACATAAAAAATAGATAAGTGCAAAACAATATTCTATAGACTACTTAGAACACATTCTGAAAAATAGTTATATGTTAGATTTTTTAAATAGACGATGTACATCTATTTAAAAAATGAATCTTATAATGCATAACCCTTAAAGTTAGCTTTTAAGCAAAATAATGGGGAACTTAAATAATATGTTAAAAGTTAACCTGAAGTGGAAGTGAATATGCTCCCTGCACAAAACATTGAATCTTTATCATCAATTAACTCTCAATTTCCAAAGTTATTAAGGGACTTTTCATAGAGCATGTACCTCAAAAGAACTTGTGTATTCAATTATTTGGACATGACCATGATCATGGTCAAGCTTACTAAAGTCATTACTCTGTAATACCATAATAACATGAAAGAATGAATCAGAATAATACTTATTAACGCATTGACACATTGCTGAAGTGCCTAACTTACACCCCAGGAGTAGTTTACAAATGGTGAACACGTGGATGGTTACATATTAAACTCCCTCAGATGGTCGCTTTTGTGCTTGGTATTACTCAGAAACACTTTTAAAGATATGACACCTGCTCTACGACAGTTTGCAAAATGAAAGACAAACAGACACTGATTGCCATAATCTATGTTAAAATGAAGCACAAATAAATTAGAAAACCTCACCTAAAATTAGGAAATAAAGACATCATAGAATAACAGTTACATTTCTATATTACCATTTTAGTTTTTAACATATATTTATGTTAGAACATACTTTACTATAAAGACTTTAAAAAAAAATAATTATACTATTCATTATAAGCCAAGAAAATTAAAGAATTGTAAGATCTGCACACTTTCTGGTCTCTGGAGATATATTTTTTTCTTCCAGATTTCATGTTTATTTGATGATGAACCCCATGCATGTAAGGTAATAAGATAATCTAATTTTCCTATCTACTAGCCATAATTCCCTGTGTCCTGTAGTCCCCTGAAAACAGCTATTGGAAGGTACACATCAGGATATTCCCCCAAATTTCTTTTTCCAGTATATGCATTTATCCAGTAATGTATCTACTTATACTTTGAATACATCTTTCCAATTCAGAAGGTCATTTTCTTCTTTCTTTTCCTTTCCTCTCCTCATATCCAGCTGATTGCAAAATAGTTTCAATGCCCCTGTTACTTACAAGAAAGAAACAAAAAAAGCAAGAAATAAAAAATATTTTTGTCTTCGTACAAAAATATTTATTATTTGACTCTTGCAGATCTACCTGAACTATCACTGTTCCATTTCTCATTCCTGAACTATAGGCTACTTGTGATTCCCTAAATTTGCCCTTTTTCTTATCTTTGTATATTACTGTTTACAGTCTTTGAACAAATATATTATCAGTTCCATCTACCAAATTCTTGTTTTTCCTTTAAAACATTATTGAAACACTTCCTTTTCCTCTAGCTTTAGCTTATTGCACATTCTTTATGCTCTCTTAACATTTAATATATTACTTACTAGGGACATATTATTCTAAATATCACTTATTTTCCTCCATGTTTATCTTCTTTGTTATCTTGTGTGTTCCTTGAAATGGGTTAAGTGTCTTATTTATTTTCAAGATACCCAAATCCTTGCATTTTTATGGTTTTTAATTATTTGAATAAGAGATATTTTGAATCAAAAGAGGTCTCAACTTTGGAGTAGAAACAGACAAATTTAATAGAATAGTTCAGTTTGTTGGAAACCAATGCTTAACTACTAAGCCTATTTCACACAGTGAAAATTGTATTATGACAGCACAGTACTTTGAGATGCAAAATTTCCATATTGATCTTGGTAGGCTACATTGTGGTTATAGATATAAGTTCACAGTGTGGAAGTGATTTAGCATGATTGAAGATTATTTTTGCTCAAAGTTAGGTGTGTGTCTACTGAGGTTCTTTTCTGTCTGTGACTCAGGGTATAGGTTTCCTCGATTTTGATACTGTCAACTCAGTATTTGACTTCCCAGATTTCAGTGACAAGATTATTGTCCAATTTTATGTATGGAAAAAGCCTGAGAGATTTTATAGTTTGCCTTTGAGCACTCATTAGTAAGGGGCAACCCAGGCAGTTTAGTTTCAGTTCAGATGCTTAAACACTGTTATACTGCCAACCAAGATATGTATTAAAAGACTTCTATATCCTGACACATGGCAGGCTCTCAATGCCTCTTATTTCTTCAAATTTTATCTACCAGACTACCCTTTGAGTATAAATGATTTTTCATATTAGTCTTTTTCTTTTCAGTACCTAGCACTGGAAGTGCAATAATAGGCAGTCAATAATATTAATTTGGATTCAAATTAATTTGGGTTCAGTTTATTTTGTGGCATTGTCACGGAGAGCTACATGATTCTAAATAATGGAAGAGGTATAGTTTTTTCTCTTTCTTATCCATAGATTTCCTGACCTATTAAAAATACTTTAAAATTATTAATTTATAGTGAAATTGATTGATAATTGCATGTTTCGCACCAAACAATTTTAGTTTATTACTAAATATGTAGTCACTGTTTTAAATTGTTATGAATTTTTGCAGTTGATAAGTAATCTTGTAATTGAAGTATGAAATTTTAATGGGGAAAAAATAAAACATGTCTAGAGTTTGCTACTGAGGATTCAGAGTACTGTAATTAGGAAAACATTTTTAGAAGGCTGAAAATTAAACTCACCTATGTACACACACAGACACACACACACACACACACACACACACACACACAAAAATACTTAAGTGTAACTTAAAATGGCCTAGGCCTGTCCAAAATTAATGGTCTCAGAAATGCCAATCAATTCAGCTTCATTGTAGACCAGAAATGTTAGGCACTAAATGAAAGAATACGAAGTTTTAATTACATAATCCTGCCTAGTTTGTGTAGTATTGAAGAAAAGACAATGTTTCCAGTTAGATCTTTTTTGTTTTTACTTTTTGTCTTTCTAGGGTTGCTTAAACTCAATGAGTATGTTAAAAGATGAAAAGTTGAAACCTTGGGTATTAAAGTTTTATTGTGACCACCAAATTTTTTTCTAATCTGGAAACATGGAGAAATTAATAAATCATGAATGTTTTTTGTGGGGATTAGTGAAATACCATATGTAAATAACAGAACATATATTATTAAATAAAAAATAGTTATTATTTCTATTATTATGTGATAATAAATTATTCTAGCACCAATTGCTATCAGGGTTATTTGAAATACTTTTATTTAATCTTTTGTTTATTAATACAATCTAGTCTATCTCTTCTTTTAAAAGAAATGATAAAGATGATACTTCTTGAATTAGCATGAATTAGCACCAGTTCTATTTTCTCACAGCACCAACCTATAACTTTTTTTCCTATTGAGTTACTATTTGGTTGGAAAATCAACTGGAAGAGAAAAGTGGAAGAGGAGATGCAAGATTAAAATAAGAAAATGAATTGAGGAAGCTTGCTATACCTTCACTGCTGCAGATGCATTTTACATTTGCTTGATCTTTTTTCATCTTATGGGAAATGTTAAATGTTTCATATAAGATAAACTGTATGTGAGAATATATATTTTTACAAATATATAAGCAAATATATTACTAGATATTTTAATAATTTGTATCAAATTACATAATCAAATAACAAAATTTATTTATTAATAGTATTTTTAAGTATATTGGACTTATTTTCAACTCTTCCATTTAGGTTATTAGTATATTATATTCATGTGTGCTGTGCATACAACATGACTTTATTTTTCAGAAAATCAAAATTAGAAACATAATTATTATTATAAATTTATTATTAGAAAAATAATAATGAGAATCCTAATTTTGAATATGGTAATGATATATAAGGTAATTAATAATATGTCCAAATTATTAATGCATTAATTGAAGATATATCTTCTGTTCTATAACCAGTAAAATTACTGAATATATCTTCATGTCCTAGTGGCTACCTGAGTGATAAGATTTGAGACATCTTCAAGAATTTAGCAATATGCACACAAAATAGAAAGAAGAAAAGGCATTGAAATTGAATTGATATTAAAACTCTAATATTTTATTTTCCATTTTTAAATGTGAAATATCAGGGCTATATAATAACATATTTTCTTATAGTTTACTAGAGGTTGCCAGGTATGCAGTTACCTGCATGGAAAAATATTGAGAAAGAAAAAACAGTTTCCCAAGGAAAAAGACTTATCATATGGAAAGAAAAGTTACAGAATTATAGGCAAAATATTTTTACTCAATTCGGTGTTGAAAGAAAGGCAACCTTTGAAGTTAATCAACAGTTTTTGTAAGCAGTAAGAGAATATAATCCATGTTTTTGATATTAACTCTTAAAATCTGATTTCACATGAATATGTACGGAAATAATAGGCTACTATGTGAACTATTTGGTACTAATGAACTTGATCTGCCCTGTATGTCCTATTTGCAGGGATATAGTTCAATCAGTTCATATACAGAAAGCTGCATTTAGAATTATCAGTGGAATTTAGGATCTGGAAACCACCAGCATGTTCTCTTTTTCAGTATATGTATTATATCAACTTTCTAGGCCTAATTGAAAATAAATTACTTTAGGATGAAACCTGACATCTAAGAACCTGGCTCCTGTATTGACAGGAACACTAAAATTTCACTAGTGTAAAAGAAAAAAAATCAGTTTTAATTTAAAATTTCATCAGGGAGATAGATTTTTTTTTTTTGTACTCCACTGAAAAGTTACTTTTTTGAAGATTTGGCTCCAGTAAGATTTTTGGAGACCGAAGTTTCCTTGCCAGAAAGAAACAGAATCAGCATCCTAATTTGGTTTTAGAATCAAAGTGAAGGAATAATACATCTGGCCTCAGACTATGGAAGACTATTTAATCTTTCCTTATACCTGTTTGAGAGGTTCAATAATAACAATGATACCAAAGGGATGCACTCAACCATTAAAAGACCAATGAACACAGCAACAGGAAAAATAATAAAGACAGTTTCATGTGTAAAGAAGAATTTATTGGTTTTCTAGGTTGGGATCTAGGCCAGGAACCAAAACACTAAAGGCCAGCTAAGGGCAGTAAGTGTGATTTAATATATTCCTGGCAGACACACATAAGAGAATACTCAGATGCAATTACAGGAGATGTCGTCTCTTATGAATCACAGTTTGCAGAATCTATTATTTGTAAAGCTCTGCTGAGAATTCCTTTTTCTCATTAAAAAAAATGTTTCTGTTTGGCACAGTCCTAAAGAACAGGTAAATTTTAAGTAAAGATTAAGGAATCAGAAATGAAATTAACCTTGATGACAAGACAACTTTTGAAATTCCAAACATTTTTCAAATTAATTATGTTTTCATTTAGAGAAGATCAGAGAAGTGACTGTGAAAAAAATCATTTTTTTCTAAGAAATGTGTAACAGTTTTTCATTAAATACTTAGGCAATTTATATAATGGTTTATTTGAAATATTTCAAAATTAAATTTGTTTTAACTAGCTCATTAAATTAACCAGCTCATTAATTAGACTCAAGTCCATATCTATTCATGAGAATGAAGAGGGGAATGTAAGTAAATTACATTTGGATTTTTTGGTTAAAAATTAAGTACTTTAACCTGATTACTCAGATTATTGAGTCTACACTACTTCTGTCCTGAATAGTGCAGCTCTTTAATTTTTTAAGGAGGAAATCTAGTCAGGAAGTTAGAGACGTGGTGTTGATCAAAAACATATTTCAAATCCTGGAAGAGGATAAAAATTTAAAGAAATTTCAGGCCAATCTGCAAATTTATAAAGGAATTTCTTAGAAACAAAAAGTTGAATGAATAATAAATAGAAAATATATAAGAAAATTTTGTTAAAATCTTAGGTTTACTTAAACTGTATAAAACTAAGCAAAAATGGTACAATGTTATATTTAACCTATTTCACATACTTTATTAGAGGGATAGAAATATTTTAATAAATTTTCCAGTAAAAAATGTATAATCCCAACTAATTAGGGAACAATTAAATACAGTTTCTAAAAATGATAATGAAACTCTTCCTGAAACCTAGCTAACTCTTAGAAGTTCCCTGAGTATTTAAAATGAGATTTACTATAAGTGATATATATATTTTTTAATTCTTTATTAAGGTATTATTGATATATACTTTTCTGAAGGTTTCACATGACAAAACAATGTGGTGACTACTTTTACCCATATGATCAAGTCCCCACCCATACCCCAATGCAGTCACTGTCCATCAGTGTAGTAAGATGACACAGATTCACTGTTTGCCTTCTCTGTGCCACACTGTTTCCTCATGACCCCCTACACCATGTGTACTAAACATAATACCCCTCAATCCCATTCTACCCCCCTCTCTACCTACATTCCCACACCTGCTCCCTTTGGTAACCACTAGTCCCTTCTTGGAGACTGTGAGTCTGCTGCTATTTTGTCCTTCAATTTTGCTGCATTGTTATACTCCACAAATGAGGGAAATCATTTGGCATCTGTCTTTCTCCGCCTGGCTTATTTCACTGAGCATAATATCCTCCAGCTCCATCAATGTTGTTGCAAATGGTAGGATTTGTTTCTTTCTTATGGCTGACTAGTATTCCATGGTGCATATATAGCACCTCTTCTTTATCCATTCATCTGCTGATGGACACTATTGTAAATAGTGCTGCAATGAACATAGGGGTGCATACGTCTTTTTGAATCTGAGAAGTTGTATTCTTTGGGTAAAGTCCAAGGAGTGGGATTTCTGGATCAAATGGTATTTCTATTTTTAGTTTTTTGAGGAACCTCCATATTGCTTTCCACAATGGTTGAACTAGCTTACATTCCCACCACCAGTATAGGACGGTTCCCCTCTCTCCACATCCTCACCAGTATTTGTTCTTAATATTTTGGATGGTGGCCATCCTTACTGGTGTGAGGTGATATCTCATTGTGGTTTTAATTTGCATTTCCCTGATGATTAGTGATGTGGAGCATCTTTTCATCTGTCTTTTGGCCATCTGAATTTCTTTGGAGAATTCTCTCTTCATATCCTCTGCCCATTGTTTAATCCAGTTATTTGCTTTTTGGGTGTTGAAGTCTGTGAGTTCTTTATATATTTTGGATGTTAACCTCTTGTCGGATAGGTCATTTTCAAATATATTCTTCCATACTGTAGGATGCCTTTTTGTTCTGTTGATGGTGTCCTTTGCCATACAGAAGCTTTTTAGTTTGATGTAGTCCTATGTGTTCATTTTTGCTTTTTTTCCCTTGCTCAAGGAGATGCATTCAGGAAGAAGTTTCTCATGCTTATATTCAGGAGATTTTTGCTTATTTTGTTTTCTAAGAGTTTTATGGTTTCATGACTTACATTCAGGTCTTTGATCCATTTTGAGTTTACTTTTGGGAATGGGGTTAAACAATAATCCAGTTTCATTCTCTTGCATGAAGCTGTCCAATTTTGCCAACACCAGTTGTTGAAGAGGCTATAATTTCCTCATTGTATGTCCATGGCTCCTTTATCGTATATTAATTGACCATACATAGTTGGGTTTATATCAGGGCTCTCTAGTCTGTTCCATTGGTCTATGGGGCTGTTCTTGTGCTAGTACCAAATTGTCTTGATTACAGTGGCTTTGTAGTATAGCTTGAAGTTGCATTGCATAATCCCCCCAGCTTTACTCTTCCTTCTCAGGATTGCTTTGGCTATTCGGGGTATTTTGTGGTTCCATATGAATTTTAGAACTATTTGCTCTAGTTCTTTGAAGAATGTTGTTGGTATTTTGAAAGGAATTGCATTGAATCTGTAGACTGGTTTAGCAGGATGGCCATTTTGACAATATTAATTTTTCCTATCCATGAGCATGGGATGAGTTTCCATTTATTGGTATCTTCTTTAATTTCTCTCGAGTGTCTTGTAGTTTTCGGAGTATAGGTCATTCACTTCTTGGTTAGGTTTATTCATAAGTATTTTATTCTTTTTTGATGCAACTGTCAACGGGATTGTTTTCCTGATTTCTCTCTCTGCTAGTTCATCGTTAGTGGGTAGGAATGCCACAGATTTCTGCATATTAATTTTGTATCCCACAACTTTGCTGAATTCAGATATTAGATCTAGTAGTTTTGGAGTGGATTCTTTAGGGTTTTTTATGTACAATATCATGTCATCTGTAAACAGGTACAGTTTAACATCTTCCTTACCAATCTGGATTCCTTTTCTTTGTTTGTGTTGTCTGATTGCCGTGGCTAGGACCTCCAGTACTATGTTGAATAGAAGTGGGGAGAGTGGGCATCCTTGTCTTGTTCCTGATCTTAAAGGGAAAGCTTTCAACTTCTCACTGATAAGTACAATGTTGGCTGTGGGTTTGTCGTACATGGCCTTTATTATATTGAGATGCTTGCCCTCTATACCCAATTTTGTTGAGAGTTTTTATCATGAATGGGTGTTGAATTTTGTCAAATGATTTTTCGGCATCTATGGAGATGATCATGTGGTTTTTTTTCATCTTTTTGTTGATTTAGTGGATGATGTTGATGGATTTTCGAATGTTATACCATCTTTGCATCCCTGGAATAAATCCTACTTGATCATGATGGATGATCTTTTTGATGCATTTTTGAATTCAGTTTGCTAATATTTTGTTGAGTATTTTTGCATCTATGTTCATCAGGGATATTGGTCTGTAATTTTTTTTGTGGTGTCTTTGCCTGGTTTTGGTATTAGAGTGATGCTGACTTCATAGAATGAGTTTGGAAGTATTCCCTCTTCTTCTACTCTTTGTAAAACTTTAAGGAGGATGGGTATTAGGTCTTCACTAAATGTTTGATAAAATTCAGCAGAAAAGCCATCTGGTCCAGGTGTGTTGTTCTTAGGTAGTATTTTGATTACCAGTTCAATTTCTTTGCTGGTAATTGGTCTGTTGAGATTTTCTGTTTCTTTCTGGGTCAGCCTTGGAAGGTTGTATTTTTCTAGAAAATTGTCCATTTCTTCTAGGTCATCCAGATTGTTACCATATAATTTTTCATAGTATTTTCTAATAATTCTTTGTATTCTGTGGTGTCTGTAGTGATTTTTCCTTTCTCATTTTTGATTATATTTATGTGTGTAAACTCTCTTTTTTTCTTGATAAGTCTGGCTAGGGGTTTATCTATTTTGTTTATTTTTCTCGAAGAACCAGCTCCTGCCTTCATTGATCCTTTCTATTGTTTTACTCTAAATTTTATTTATTTCTGCTCTAATCTTTATTATGTCCCTCCTTCTACTGACTTTGGGTCTCATTTGTTCTTCTTTTTCTAGTTTCATTAATTGTGTGTTTAGACTGCTCATATGGGATTGTTCTTCCTTCCTGATTTAGGCCTGTATTGCAATACACTTTCCTCTTAGCACGGCCTTCACTGCATCCCACAGATTTTGCGGTGTTAGATTATTGTTGCATTTGTCTCCATATATTGCTTAATGTCTGTTTTTATTTGGTTATTGATCCATTGGTTATTTAGGAGCATGTTGTGATGCATCCATGTGTTTGTGGGATTTTTCATTTTCTTTGCATAATTTATTTCTAGTTTCATACCTTTGTGGTCTGAGAAGCTGGTTGGTACAATTTCAGTCTTTTTGAATTTACCGAGGATATTTTTGTGTCCTAGTATATGATTTATTGAAAATGTTCCACGTGCACTTGAGAAGAATGTGTATTCTGCTGCTTTTGGGTGTAGAGTTCTTTAGGTGTCTGTTAGGTCCATATGTTCTAATATGTTGTTCAGTGCTTCTGTCTCCTTACTTATTTTATGTCTGGTTGATGTGTCCTTTGGAGTGAGTGGAGTGTTGAAGTCTCCTAGAATGAATGCATTGCATTCTATTTCCCCTTTTAATTCTGTTAGTATTTGTTTCATATATGTAGGTGCTTCTGTTGAGTGTATAGATATTTATAATGGTTATATCTTCTTGTTGGATTTGCACCTTTATCAGTATGTAATGTCCTTCTTTGTCTCTTGTACCTTTCTTTGTTCTGAAGTCTATTTTGTCTGATGCAAGTACTGCCTCTCCTGTTTTTTTCTCCCTATTAGTTGCATGAAATATTTTTTTCAATCCCTTCACTTTTAGTCTGTGTATGTCTTTGGGTTTGCGGTGAGTCTCTCATAGGCAGCATATTGAAGTGTCTTGTTTTTTTATCCATTCAGTGACTCTATGTCTTTTGACTGGTGCATTCAGTGCATTTACATTTAGGGTGATTATTGATAGGTATGTATTTATTGCCATTGTAGGCTTTAGATTTGTGGTTAGAAAAAGTTCAAGGTTAACTTCCTCACTATCTATGAGTCTAACTTAATTTACTTAATATGCTATTACAAACACAGTATAAAGGTTCTTTTTTTCTCCTCCTTTTTCTTCCTCCTCCATTCTTTATATATTAGTTATCATATTCTGTACTCTTTGTCTATCCCTTGATTGACTTTGGGGATAGTTCATTTTATTTGGCATTTGCTTAGTAATTAAGTGTTCTACCTTCTTTACTGTAGTTTTATTACCTCTGGTGATAGCTATTAAATCTTAGGAATACTTCCATCTATAGCAGTCTGTACAAAATACACTGTAGAGACGGTTTATGGGAGTTAAATCTCTCAGATTTTGCTTATCTGGAAATTTTTTAATCCCTCCTTCAAATTTAAATGATTACCTCTCAGGATACAGTATTCTTGGTTTGAGACCCTTCTGCTTCATTCCATTAAATACATCATGCCACTCCCTTCCGTTCTGTAAGGTTTCTGCTGAGAAGTCTGATGATAGCCTGATGGGCTTTCCTTTGTATGTGATCTTATTTCTCTCTCTGGCTGCTTTTAATAGTCTGTCCTTATTCTTGATCTCTGCCATTTTAATTACTATATCTTAGTGTTGTCTTCTTTGAGTCCCTTGTGTTGGGAGATCTGTGTACCTCCATGCCCTGAGAGACTATCTCCTTCCCCTAATTGGGGAAGTTTTCAGCAATTACCTGCTCAAAGACACTTTCTATCCCTTTTCCTCTCTCTTCTTCTTCTGGTACCCCTATAATGCGAATATTGTTCTGTTTGGATTGGTCACACTGTTCTCTCAATATTCTTTCATTCTTAGAGATCCTTTTTTCTCTCTGTGCCTCAGCTTCTTTGTATTCCTCTTCTCTAATTTCTATTTCATTTATTATCTCCTCCACCATATTGAATGTCCTTTTAAAACTTTCCATTTATGTTTAATTTCTGGTACTGTAGTCCATAATGATTAGCTCTCCAACCAGAATTTATCCCTGAGTTCTTGAATATTTTTCTGCACCTCCATGAGCATGTTAATGATTTTTATTTTGAAATCCCTTTCAGGCAGATTCATGAGGTCAATTTCATTTGAATTTTTCTCAGGGGCTGCATTCATAATTTTACTTTTTACTTACCAGGTTCCTTTGGCATTTCATATTTGTATATAGAGCCCTCTAGTGTTCAGAAGCTCTACTCTCTGGAGCTGCTCAGCCCCTGAGGCAATGTCAGGGGTCACAGGGGAACGGTATTGGTACCTGGGGAGAGGAAAGAGCTGTTTCCTGCTTCCTGGTTGCTATGCCTGTCTCTACTGCCCAAAGCAGTTGTCCAAGCACACAGGTATAAGCCTCTGTGCTTTGCTTTTGTAGTTGCAGTAGATAGGGCTTCCCTCTGGCTGGCAGGGTAGGGTTTGCCAGTTTGTGAGCCAGGTGGGGCTGGCCAGGAGAAAGGCTCAGTAGGCTGAGTGTCACAGAGGGAGTCCTTGGAGCTCTGTAGCCAGCCAGAGAGCTGGAGCCCCTGAAGACCGTGAAAGTTCCCAACCTGCTGGGCAGAGTGCACCTGGGCAATTTTGTCTACCTGTCCTTTCTCCTGAGCAGCAAGCTCTGTGCAATCCTTGCCCCTTTAGCAGCCCTCTTGCTGTTAGGAAGTCTCTCAGACTGCCCAACTTTCTCTTGTCCCAGAGCAGCCAGATATGGATCCCTGCTTTCCACAAGCAGCTGTAATCCCAGTCTCTACAGGTATTCTGCCTGTCTTAGATTTCCAGCCCCCTAATCACAAGAGTACCACAAAAACACCATGAAATGTAGGTTTTTGCTCCCAAATCAGATCTCCGGAGTTAGGTATTCAACAGTCCCAGGTCTCCACTCCCTCCCCGCTCTTTTTCTCTTCATCCTGCTGGTGAGCTGTGGTGGGGGAAGGGCTTGGGTCCCACTGGGCCACAGATTTGGTACGTTACCCTGTTCTGTGAGGTTTATTCTTTTTTCCAGGTGTATGCAGTTTGGCACAGTCCTCTTTCCTGTTGCCTTTTCCAGATTAGTTGTATTAATTTTGTTTTCATATTACATGCGGTTTTAGGAGGAAGCCTCTGTCTCACCTCTCACGCCACCATCTTTAATCTGACCTCTACTATAAGTGATATTTATTATGAATTCTATTAATATATGTCTTAGCTCAGGTTGACGTAACAAAATACCACAGATTAGATGGCTTTATCAACAGAAACTTATCTCTCCCAGTTCTGGAAGCTGGGCATCCTTAATCAGGGTGCCAGCATGCAAGGACTCTGGTTAGAGTTCTCTTAGTTTGTCCATGGCAGAGAGACATAAAGCTCTCTGGTATTCTCACAAAGGCACTTAATCTCATTATAAAGGTCCCAGCATCATGATCCCATTAAACTCTAGTTACCTTCCTAAGGATCCATCTCCAAATACAATCACATTGGGGAAGAATAGGGCTTTAAAATATGAATTTTGGGGGATATAAATATTCAGTCCCTAACACTGTAACTGTATTTCATTTAGAAAATAGAGTATTGAAATAGGATTCATTCATCTACTGTTTTGTCCACTTAATAATAACAGCATTGAAATAACCCACTACTTCATATATAGCATTTGCACTACAGTTGATCTATAATGAAGGAGAGACGAGTGCAAGGATGATTTCCTGAAAAGAAGAAATGGGATTTCATCAAAGGAAGAAGTGCCATTTGGTTGGCTCCACTATAAAAATATGTATTTTTTGGTCGAAAATTGACTTAAGAGAACAACATATTAGACATATGTGCTGTTATAGAAACTAATCATCTATTTTTAAAGACATATTTTCCTTAGTGGAGAATAGGCACATATTCTTAATGTCACTGATATTTTCTTTAGTTAAAAAATAATTTCATCAGCAAATATTATGAACGCACACTTTATGAGAGGGTTAAATGATAATTGTTAAGGAAATGTCAGATTTTTTTGAAGAGAAAGAAGTATATAAAACTATTATATAATTAGCATTTTAAACAGCAATTTAAATTTATGTTCTGATCATTATAAAGGCATTTGTTTTAAACATTTGCATAACAATTGCTTTAACTTCAGACCAGCACTGTCTAATAGAAAATGGAACCAAAAATGCAATTTAAAATTTTCTAAATATCATGTTTTTATAAAGGCAATAAAGAAGGATGTAGACTTTAATAATATATTTTATTTAAATCAATATTTCTAAAACACTATTTTAGCATGTAATCAAACATCATTTAGATATTTTTCATACTAACTCTCAAAATACGTTGTCTGTCTTACATTTATATCACATTTCAATCAGACTAGCCACATTTCAAATGCTTGATAGCCACATTTGACTAGTGGATACTGTAATAGATAATATTAAGGTATATTACTCTAGACTTTCTTTTTAAAGTATATGGATAGATATAGATTTATATAGGTATAGATGAAGATATAAATATCCACATAGATTACAGGCTGGAGTGAAAATATGCAACTCTAATAAGTAAATACAGCATTTTCCTCAGATTTAATGATATACCATAAAAGTCACAAAGTTGAATTCACATAGAAAATGTGGAAAATATAATTTATGAAGAATATGTAGAATTTAAAACTATCACGACAGCATCCTAATGTAGTAGTATAATACTTTATGCAACTACACATGAGGATATGATAATAGATCCTGAAATCTGTACCAAATGCTGCTCCCACTGTTGTAAGGCATGAGATAATCCAAGAGGCACAGTTTTCAGGTTTAGGGAGTTGAGCCTTCAGAGAGTATTTTGTAGCATTATGCTAAATATACTGACAGGGATGCCTCTAAAGGCTGGACATACTCAAAATCTATTGGGCAGAGCAAATCATTAGGAAATTATGGTTAGTTTGGGTAAAATCTAGTGGGATTTGTCAGGAAAAGATTGGGCAAAGGGTGTGTAAATTAAGTATGTTTATCATGTCTGTTTCTGCCAAGAAAGAAAGTTACACTCTGCCTAATTGTGTAATTCCTTATCTAGTGTTGCTAATGTTCCATGGTAATAATGACTACAATACTAAATGGTAACATATAAAGGAAGGCATTGCTTTGGACGTTTTCACTCTGAGCATTTTCCTTCATAGTTAACAAAAGTTCTTTGGTTCTAAATGTAACTGTTTTTTATTATTTACCACATTTGTCATATTTCTTTTTTGTATGTTTGGCAATTCTTTGCAATCAAATATATGTAACCATTAGACTGGCTTTCTAGTTCATAACTACTGCTGTATTTTTTAGATTAACAACCCAAAAGGAGGCCATATATTATATAATCCTGCTTACTGGCTGTTTATTAACTCAGAGGTGGATATCTTTTCCAAATGGACCAATCCGTTTCTATGCAAAACTAAAATAATAAATAAATAATAATATTTGCTACTAGTAAACACAGAAATGAAATGTCACTGGATCTGAGCTTCATTTCTGCAAGTTCTGGAGAGAAGGTTCATGAATTTCTACTGCTGAGTTCCCTGGAGGGATCTGGTTTCACCACATCCTTAAGAGTTAAGATAATTCAGCTATTCCTTGTAATATGCCTGATGCCTCAAGAGCTTAGCAATAACTTGCTTCATTAATTTAACCAGCCAAAATAAGTTTGTGTTATCTGCTTGTGAGTAAAATTGCAGTACTTCCAGAATCTTTCTCCTGGCTTTAGTGCATCTGCATATTAATAGGTGTTTCCAAGGGGTGAAGAGAATTAGTTCATCTACTTATCAATAGGTAATTACAAGAGTGAGCTAGGGTTTATCTGGACCTGAGAGGTTGGGTGGAGCTCTCTTCTGCTGCAGCCTTGTCAAGAGAGAGACAGGTTGACTGCTTGTAAGAAATAAACGGGTTTCTTAAACCTTCTTTCTCCCTTTGACTGATTTCAGTTTCAGAGTTATTTTGCCTCGGGATTTTCCCCTGTAGTTACACTGCCCCAACAATGAATTTAACTAATTCACAAATTAAGACCAGTTGCATTGTCCAGAGTTCCACTGTTCTATCAAGCCAGATGCTTCAGGTTGATAGAGAACATCAGGATTATTAGAAATACAATAATAACCACAGGAAATAAATGTATTTAAAGTTAGCTGTTGGGTTTATATGGGCAAAAGACAATGTGCCACCCTTCCCAATAAAAGATGGGAGCTTTTTTTATCAGTTAGGATAAAGCAAATTCCCTTGAACCCTGAGCACTGAGGGGTAAACTAAAGAGAGAGCAGGTTTTGGAGGTTAATTGCAATGCACTGAGTCCCCCACATCCCCAAACCAAATTCATACATTGAAGCCTTAACCTCCCATGTGACTATACTTAAGAGTACAGTAGGTTAAGTGAGATTAGAAGGGTGGTCCTAATCCTAGAAAATCAATGACCTTGTAAGAAGAGGCAAGCACAGGCACCAAACAGGTAGCAAAAAGGCAGTTGCCTGCAAGCCAAGACCTATGCTGGTGTCTCCATCTAAGACTTCAAGCTGTAGAACTGATGCCTGGGTTCTTGTTTGCGGAGTCGAAGAATGAACTTAGCAAACACCCAGAGTAGGAGAGCCAGGGTAGAGGCTTTTATTGAGAGATACAGTGAGAGGAAAGAGCTCCTGGCTCACGGGAGGAGGGGACAAGAGAGCCCGGGGTGGTGGGTTGTCTAGAGGATTTAGGCAGTTGAGGACTTTGGGAACTGATAAAAGGCTTGTTAAAAGTGGCTTTAGGATGTTTGTCCTTGATGAGATATTAAATCCCTTTCAGCATGCTAAAGTGAATCTTACACATGATTACAAACAATTAGCATAGTAAAAACATGGGCTACTTTCCATTATCTGGGGAGTATCAACTGATCTCACTGAAGAATGACCCTAGAGCTTAATGTTGTTTAACACAGAGTTTTGGTAGGGGGTTTCCTTGCACGTAGTTACATTGCTCTAACTGTAAATATCTTGCCTTGCTTTTTCCAGAGGCCCTCACCCTACTCTGTCTAAGCCCATAGTCCCTGTCTCAGAACTGTAACAAAATACATTTCTTTTGTTTAATCACTCAGTTTATGGTATATTATTATGGCAACTCTGATAGACTAAAATGTGGAGTAAGGTCAAAGGCTCTGATTTAAAGAAAGTGTAGACTTCCTGATGGGGCAGAGCTGCATTAATGTAAGAAATGAGTAGAAAGAGACAAGACTTTCCTTCATTACAGCTGACCACTTAGGGCTAAATAACATGTTCCAATAAAGAAAGAAAATGCAATATTTTATCACAGCATATTTTTAAGTTCCACTGGTAATCAGAATTCTTGTGTACTCCTTTTGTTCCTTTCATGGTATGATACATGGTTCTAGATATGTAAATCCCCAGAAGCATCCTAATTGGCCCTAACATTCCATGGACTCCACTGCCAACTGTTTGGTACTGCCTTGTTTCCACCTCCATGGTGAACACTGAATAGAGGTGCTAACCAGTTGTCTAAAAGTTGATTTGCCTTGCTGCTTTATCCATAGAATAAAAGTGAGTGCTCACCTAGTATTTCAAGGCCTTTTAGAATTCAGTGCTATGTGCACCAGAGCCATGTGTTCACTGTTGTCCTAAGTGCACCATGGACATGTCCCTCCTGTGTCTTTGCTTCTGCTTCTGCACTGGTGTTTCACATGCTTCCCTTCTGTTTTCATCTGCATTATTCATTCTTTAAGACTCAATGTAATTTTATCTCTATCATTATTTCTTTCTCAGACAATGCTGGTAAAAGTGAAGTCCATAAATGTTCCCTAAGCAAAAAGAGGAAAGTTGATTCAGGCAAGTTATCAGTTGTAGATTCAGATTTTAATAATTCTATATGACTGGTACACCACTAGACTCTAAGACAGTTACTATACCAATCACCACTGTAAATTTTAGGAATAGGGAATGCACAGAACACGTATTCAAGTTCTGTTCTCAACTACTTAGGACAATAATATCTTGGAAAAACATTTTTAAATATTTGACTAGATACAAAAGTTACTTTCTGATTTTGCTTTGAGTGATTTTGAGGTGTTTTCCAAATACATGCCCTTATTTGTATTAATTGATAGGATTGACTACTAATATACAGTTAATAATATTAGAATAGAAGTTGATTTTTATTTTACCTTAAAGAATAATCAAATATTAAAGACAGGTTTAAAGTAACTGAATACGCTGTGTAGTAATAATGGGTATTTTAAATTGTAGATAACTGGAAATATTTTTAAATCTTTGCTCATATTTATCTAAAATGAAATTTGATGCAGTATTTCATAGTAATACAGAAAGGTGTCATCTGTCTCTGCTTTGCAATTAAACATAACAAAAACTATACTTCATATTCTGACATTTGTTTTGAAGTGATCTAATATTGATGCTGGGGTTCTTGTCCAAGAAGCCGAAGAATGAGCTTAGCAAACAGGCAGGGTAGGAGAGCAAGGTTCAGGCTTTTATTTAGAAATAAAGTGGAAGGACAGAGCTCCCGGCTCACACCAGGAGGGGACAAGGGAGTCCGGTGTGGTGCGTTGTCTAAGGGTTTTATATAGGCAAATGAGGATTTTTCAAGAACATGAAAAAAAGGCTTAGGACTGTGGTCTTGTACCACTTGCCCTGCCCTCAAGGTGGGTTGAGTTGTTCTTTCCTTGCTAGGGTTGTTTACAGTAAAGTCACGGGTTCTGCTGTGATACCCTTCCCTTTTGTAAAACCACTCAATCATTCTAGGCCAAGTTGCTCCTGGCCTTTTGACTTTTAACTGCCCTCACTGAAGATGTCTATATTCTTAATCTGGTTTCTTGATCCTAGAGAATTAGTGTGACCTTGACTTTGCATAATGCTTAACACAGAGTTTCAAAAGGGACTTCTTTGCCCATTGTTATATTGCTGACTGTAAATATCCTGCCCTGCTTTTTCCGGAGGCCCTCACCCTACTCTGACTACACCCATGGTCCCTGTCTCAATATGTGGTGCTGTCTCCAGTTATATAATTGTAAGAGATCACAAGTTGAAAATTCTAAAACTGAAATTCATATTCACCTAGTAATAAAAGAAATAAATCCCAGAAGAGTCATACTTCTCTGTTACAGAGTTGAAGTAACTTATTGCTAAAGTAACTTATTATAATCAAAATCATATTTTTATGAAACAAAATAAATCTAGTATGAAAATAAATTGTGGGTACATATGCAGTCATCTACTAATTATACTTCCATCCTCTTAGGTTCATAACTTATGGTGGACTCAGATTCTTGATTTTTTTTTTATATTTGCCACCAAAACTTCTATATTTCAGGTGTTTTTTAAAAATATGTATTTAACATCTCTTAGTGGATTTATTTTCTTTATTAAATAACATCTATCAGACCATTAATTCTATCACTTCCATCTAGATTTTCATTTTCTCTTATAAAAATGGAGACTGATTTAAGTAGTGTATCTTTATTGATAGTGACAGCTTCTACCTGTTGGCATATCATCTAAGTTGGAATTTTTTGAAATGTGCATTAGGTGTACTTTGAAAATGTAAGTAAGGTAAGAAAAAGGGTTGTAATAGAAGGATAGTTAGGACTTATTTTATGAATAAGACAACAGAAATGTATCTAACAAGCATTGTTATATAGCAACTAAATATTTTGACAGCTTATCATTTACTTAGATATACTGTTATATATATGTGACATGAAATTATATCTGTGTTTTTAAAAATAACATATTTTTGGTCCTTACCAAAGAATGCCCATCTTCATAACCTACCCTCACTCCACATTGCTGTTATTTTTTTACTTCCTTTTTCTAGATTCTTCTGTTAAAGTTCAGCAAGTGTTCCTATCATTTATCATGAGTATTACTGTGATTTAAAATTTCTCAAGTCACATCTTTTTTGTCATGGAGTTAGCATAGAGTAGTTTTTTTTTTTTTCCCCAAATCAGAAGTATCCTTCCTTATTTATGGTCTCTCATTATAGTATCTTCTGGTTGTTGAAAATAATATTTGGTAAAAAAGAATTTTAGAAATAGCCTCATGACTGAGGAATGGAAAAATATAGTATGTAGTTAAGAGGAATGCAAAGGTTGTCAACATAATTTGTCCAATATGGAAACTTGGGTTTTATTTAGATACAATACCTCAGTGACCACTTTGGGTTGAAATACTTTTCCTAAAAATGCAACAAGATTTGTGTTGGAAGGAATTGGCATGGCAGGAGGTCATACCATGGAAAACAATGAGTGAGGATCCTCGTATAGAAAGTATAGTCAGAGGCAAGGACCACAACGAAGTCTAATAATCACTATTAGACTTTACATAACCGTACACTATCTGCTATGTTGCTTTACATTATAATACCTCTCTATACTCTGCAAATAAGTATTACACATTTTGGAAACAGTGCAATCCTCAGGGAAGTACTCAATATTGGAAAATGATATTTAAAGAGGATAATACAGTGGACACAACATGAAAGAGCCAGTATTAAAAATTCCACAGATGCAAGAAATACAGATGGTTTAGGCCATCAAGAGTCCTTAAACACCCTGGGAGATGAGTGTGGGTTCAAAGAACTGTTTAAATATGAATGTAAAATCTGATCCCAGGAATTCAGAGGACATTACAAACATGATCCTGACCTTAAGGTTAAAGTGAAATCTTGATCTTAGACAGGAGAAATATGATAATGAAAATAATAAATTGTGAATGATACAAAATGCTCACAGAAGAGTCAAGGACAAATAATAAAATTCTGTAGGAGTTAAAATGAAGAGAGGAAATAAATACTCTGCAGTCTGAGGTTTCAATGGAATAAAGAAACGTGATTAAAAGTAGCAACACAGGAGCCCCAACACTCTGAGATGGGAGGGCAGGATTGTAATAAGAATACAGAGGCAAATCTCTAGACCTATTTTATAATTTAAACTAACCAAATCTCCTCCTTACCCTGTAGGATTTTTAGACATTTGTATATTGAATTGAAGGTTTGATTGATTTAAAACACCAGGATGGTGAAGCGTTACAGAAGCGATTTTAGGGCATCAATAATTTAGTCTGTGCATGTGGACTAGACAGAATAATTCAACACAGAAATTTTGTTGTTGTTTTGCTCTGGTAGTGGTTCAGAACAGATGTAATTTGAACATGATTTTCAAAATTCATTCCTTGAGGAATTTAACGCCCTTCTTTTCTATATGTTATTCCAGAAATTATTTAAGGTTGCTTTTTTCTATAGGGCATATGTAATTCCTAACACAATAAAGAATCCTTTAAAGCAGATTAAACACTGAAACACATCAGCTTTTAATATTTTGTGTGCACTTTGTACATATTGTAGAGCTTTTATAATGAATTGCATTTATATGTTATAGTTTATATTAATGTGTTTATCATTTAAATGTTCACTACAGAAGATAGCATTAAATTAAATCATTAATATTCTAATAAATTCCCACATTTTCGGAGATAGTTAAATTCTGTTTTATCGATGATTTGTTCCTCAATGATCATGTGACTTTGTTGAAGATTTGATAACCTTGGACATATATTTTATTACCAGTTCCAACAGAGTAAATAAGGATAATATGTAAGTGAAAGAAATGTTATATTCGCAAACCTAACTACTCTCCAATCTACTGATGTGCTCTTTAAAATTACCCTACTGTAATTACTTCAAGATTACTGTAGCTGAACACAAATTTAGAAATATGAATTGCTAGCTTTGTGATCAGAAATCTGTATTTTTTTACAAAGGCCATCTGGTTGATTCTTCTGCTGCTTGTCAGCTGACTGGTGTCTGTGACCCATGGTTAATACCAAGTAATTTGAAGGAAAAGTAGCGTATATGTTTAAGTCATGGCTGTAATTTCACATTACACAATTATTGTGAATTTTTAAAATATTTAGCCACACATTAAACTTTATATAGTCATTAAACCTTAAAGCTGTAATACTCTGATAAATTGAACATTTAAAATGAGCTAATCCTATGGTTATTCTCAAGTGAAAACAACAAGAAAAGGAATCATATGTGTATTTATCTAAAAGGAATCCTGGAAACCTGAATCCCAATACATTCACTCAATAGCCAGATGAGAAACCAGAAGCCCAACTTGACTTATTTATTCACAGCAGTACAGCTAAATGGCATGTCTTCCCTCCCATGGTAAAATGTAGTCTTACACCTGGATGGTGATATATGTTTCAAGTGGAAGAGATATACAAAGGATAAAGTTTTAAGTAATAAATTGACTTTAATATTTAAAGGTATAAAACAAATAGTTTAAAACAACTTATTTAACACGATACTGTTTGTTCTGGGGTTAATTTTTATCTAGTTCTATAAAAGGTTTCTTCTGTGCACATATAATGCAATAAGCATATTTTAATAATAATTGCAGTTCTAATCACTTTTTAAAATTTAACTGTCTTAGAGGGTATTATGCTACGTGAAGTAAGCCAGGTGGAGAAAGACAAATGCCATATGACTTCACTTATATACGGAATCTAAAAACAAAGCAAAACGAAACGAACAAAAGAGCAATAACTCATAGACACTGAGAAGTGATTGGTGGTTATCGTTGGGGAGGGATGGGGTGGGTGGGTGAAATAGGTGAAAGGGATAAAGAGTCACAAATCTCAATCAAAATATAAATTAATCATAGGGATGAAAGTACAGAATAGAGAATATAGTCAATAAAACTGTAATATATTCAAATGTTGACAGTAACTACACTAGTTGGGGCAAGGATTTAATAATGTAAATGACTCTTGCATCACCATGCTGTATGCTTGAAACTAATATAATATTGCATATCAACAATACTTCAATAAAAATATATAACAAAAGTATCAATAATAATATACTCTTTTACAAGAGCTCTGTGTTTTTTTCTTTCTTTCTTTCTTTTTTTATTTTGGTATCATTAATATACACTTACATGAGCAACATTGTGGTTACTAGATTCTGCCCATTATCAAGTCCCCACCCGATTACAGGCACTGTCCATCAGCTTAGTAAGATGCTATAGAATCACTACTTGTCTTCTCTGTGCTGCACTGCCTTCCCCATGCCTCCCCCCCACTACATTATATGTGCTAATTGTAATGGCTCTTATTCCCCTTCTCCCTCCCTTCCCACACACCCCCCTACTTGTCCCTTTCCCTTTGGTAACTGTTAGTCCATTCTTGGGTTCTGTGAGTCTGCTGCTGTTTTGTTCCTTCAGTTTTTGCTTTGCTCTTATGCTCCACATATGAGTGAAATCATTTGGTACTTGTCTTTTTCGGCTTGGCTTATTTCACTGAGCATAACACCCTCTGGCTCCATCCATGTTGTTGCAAATGGTAGGATTTGTTTTCTTCTTATGACTGAATAATATTCCATTGTGTATATGTACCACATCTTCTTTATCCATTCATCTACTGATGGACACTTAGGTTGCTTCCATTTCTTGGCTATTGTAATTAGGGCTGTGATAAAAATAGGGGTGCATATGTCTTTTTGAAGCTGGAATCCTGCATTCTTAGGGTAAATTCCTAGCAGTGGAATTCCTGGGTCAAATGGTATTTCTATTTTGAGTTTTTTGAGGAACCTCCATACTGCTTTCCACAATGGTTGAACTGTTTACATACCCACCAGCAGTGTATGAGGGTTCCTTTTTCTCCGCATCCTTGCCAGCATTAGTTGTTCCTATTCTAGTCTATGTTGCCCATCCTAACTGGTGTGAGGTAATACCTCACTGTGGTTCCAGTTTGCAATTTTCTGATAATTAGCAATGTGGAACATCTTTTCATGAGCCTGTTGGCCAACTGAATTTGTTATTTGAAGAAGTGTCTGTTCATATCCTCTGCCCATTTTTTAATAGTGTTATTTGCTTTTTGGGTGTTGAGATGTGTGAATTCTTTATATATTTTGGATGTTAACCCCTTGTCAGATATGTCATTTACAAATATATTCTCCCATACTGGAGGATGCCTTTTTGTTCTGCTGATGGTGTCCTTTGCTTTACATAAGCTTTTTAGCATGATGTAGTTCCATTTGTTCATTTTTCATTTTGTTTCCCTTGCCTAAGGAGATGCAATTAGGAAGAAGTTGCTCATGCTTAATTTCAAGAAATTTTTGCCTGTGTTTTCTTCTAAGAGTTTTATGGTTTCATGACTTACATTCAGGTGTTTGATACATTCGAGTTTTCTTTTGTGTATGGAGTTAGACAATAATCTGGTTTCATTCTCTTGCATGTAGCTGTCCAATTTTGCCAACATCACCTGTTGAAGAGGCTGTCATTTCCCCATGTATATCCATGGTTCCTTTATTGTATATTAATTGACCATATATGATTGGCTTTATATCTGGGCTCTATAGTCTGGTCCATTGGTCTATGGGCCTATTCTTGTGCCAGTACCAAATTGTCTTGATTACTGTGGCTTTGTAGTTGGGGAGCATAATCCCCCCACTTTATTCATCCTTCTCAGGATTCCTTTGGCTATTCGGCATCTTTTGTGGTTCCATATAAATTTTATAACTATTTGTTCTAGTTCATTGAAGAATGCTGTTGGTATTTTGATAGGGATTGCATTAAATTTGTAGATTGCTTTCTGCACGATGGTCATCTTGACAATATTAATTCTACTTATATATGAGCACATGATGTGTTTCCATTTATTGGTATCTTCTTTATATTCTCTCATGAGTGTCTTTTAGTTTTCAGAGTATAGGTCTTTCACTTCCTTGGTTAGGTTTATTCCTAGGTATTTTATTCTTTTTGATGCAGTTGTGAATGGAATTGTTTTCTGATTTCTCTTTCTGCTAGTTCATTGTTAGTGTATAGGAATGCAACAGATTTCTGTGTACTAATTTTGTATCCTAAAACTTTGCTGAATTCAGATATTAGATCTAGTAGTTTTGGAGTGGATTCTTTAGGGTTTTTTATGTACAATATCATGTCTTCTGCAAACAGGCACAGCTTAACTTCTTCCTTGCTAATCTCAATGCCTTTTATTTCTTTGGGTTGTCTGATTGCCATGGCTAGGATTTCCAGAACTATGTTGAATAAAAGTGGGGAGAGTGGGCATCCTTGTCTTGTTCCCGATGTTAAAGGAAAAGCTTTCAGCTTCTCACAGTTAAGTATGATGTTGGCTTTGGGTTTGTCATATATGGCCTTTATTATGTTGAGGTACTTGCCCTCTATACCCATTTTGTTGAAAGTTTTTATCATGAATGGATTTTGAATTTTGTCGAATGCTTTTTCAACATCTATGGAGATGATCATGTGGCTTTCGTCCTTCTTTTTGTTGATGTGGTGGATGATGTTGATGGATTTTCAAATGTATCATTCTTGCATACTTGGGATGAATCCCACATGATCATGGTGGATGAACCTCTTGATGTGTTTTTGAATTTGGTTTGCTAATATTTTATAGAGTATTTCTGCATCTATGTTCATCAGGATATTGGTCATAGTTTTCTTTTTTTGTGGTGTCTTTGCCTGGATTTGAGTGATGCTGGCTTCATAGAATGAATTTGGAAGTGTTCCCTCTTTTTCTATTTTATGGAACTTTAAGGAGAAATGGGTCTTATGTATTCTCTAAATGTCTGATAAAATTCAGCAGTGAATCTGTCTGGTTCGTGGCTTTGTTCTTTGGTAGTTTTTTGATTACCGATTGAATTTCATTGCTGGTAATTGGCCTGTTTAGAATTTCTGTTTCTTCCCAGATCAGTCTTGGAAGGTTGTATTTTTCTAGAAAGATTTCCATTTCTTCTAGGTTATCCAGTTTTTTAACATATAGATTTTCATAGTATTCTCTAATAATTCTTTGTATTTCTGTGGGTCCACCATGATTTTTTCTTACTGATTTGATTCTGTTTATATGTGTAGATTCTCTTCTTTTCTTAATAAATCTGGCTAGAGGTTCATCTATTTTGTTTATTTTCTCAAAGAACCAGCTCTTGGTTTCATAATTTTTTCTATTGTTTATTTCTTCTCAAGTTTATTTATTTCTTCTTTGATCTTTATTATGTTCCTCCTTCTGCTGACTTTGGGCCTCATTTGTTTTTCTTTTTCCAGTTTCAGTAATTGTGAATTTAGACTATTAATTTGGGATTGTTCTTCCTTCTTTAAATAGGCCTCAATGCCTATATAGTTTCCTCTTACAATGGCTTTCACTGCGCCCCACAGAATTTGGGGCATTGTGCTGTTGTTTTCATTTGTCACCATATATTATTGCTTGATGTCTATTTTCATTTTCTCATTGATCCATTATTTAGGAGAATGTTTTTAAGCCTCCATGTGTTTGTGAGCCTTTTTGTTTTCTTTGTAAAATTTATTTCTAGTTTTATACCTTTGTGATCTGAGAAGTTGGTTGGTACAATTTCAATCTTTTTGAATTTACTGAGGCTCTTTTTGTGGCCTAGTATTTGGTCTATTCTGGAAAATGTTCCATGTGCACTTGAGAAGAATGTGTATCCTGCTGCTTTTGTGTGTAGAGTTCTGTAGTTGTCTGTTAGGTCCATCTCTTCTAATGTGTTGTTCAGTGACTCTGTGTCCTTACTTATTTTCTGTCTGGTTGATCTTTCCTTTGGAGTGAGTGGTGTGTGGAAGCCTCCAAGAATGAATGCATTACATTCTATTTCCCCCTTTAATTCTATTAGTATTTGTTTCACATATGTAGGTTTTCCTGTGTTGAGTGCATAGATATTTATAATGGTTTTATACTCTTGTTTGACTGACCCCTTTATCATTACATATTGTCCTTGTTTCTTTTTACTTTGTTTTGAAGTCTATTTTGTCTGTTACTAGTACTTCAATTCCTGCTTTTTTCTCCCTATTATTTGCATGAAATATCTTTTTCCATCCCTTTACTTTCAGTCTGTGCATGTCTTTGGGTTTGCAGTGAGTCTCCTGTAGGCAGCATATAGATGGGTCTTGTTTTTTATCCATTCTGTGACTCTATTTCTTTTGACTGGCACATTCAGACCATTTACATTTAGGGTGATTATCGATAGATATGTACTATTGCCATTGCAGGCTTTAAATTCGTGGTTACCAAAGGTTCAAGGGTAATTCCCTTACTCTCTAACAGTCCAATTTAACCCACTTAGTATGCTATTACAAACACAATCTAAAGGTTTTTTTCCTCCTTTTTCTTCCTCCTCCATTCTTTGTATATTAGGTATCATATTGTGTACTCTTTGTCTATCCCTTGATGACTTTGGGGGTAGTTGATTTGATTTTGCATCTGTGTAATAATCAATTTTTCTACTTTGTTGTCATTTTATTCCCCCTGTTGACAGCTATTTAGCTTAAGGAATACTTCCATCTATAGGAGTCCCTCCAAAATGCACTGTAGAGGTGGTTTTGGGAGGTAAATTCTCTCAGCTTTTGCTTATTTGGAAATTGTTTAATCCCTTCTCCAAATTTAAATGGTAACCTTGCTGGGTTGAGTATTCTTGGTTTGAGGTTCTTCTGTTTCATTGCATTAAATATATCATGCCACTCCCTTCTAGCCTGTAAGGTTTCTGTTGAAAAATTCGATAATAGCCAGATGTATTTTCCTTTGTATGTGATCTTTTTTCTCTCTCTAGCTGCTCTTAAAATTCTGTCCTTATCCTTGATCTTTGCCATTTTAATTTTTATATGTCTAAGTGTTGTCTTCCTTGGGTCCCTTGTGTTGGGAGATCTGTGCACCTCAACCCAAGCCCTTCCCCAGGTTGGGGAAGTTTTCAGCATTTACCTCCTCGGTGAAACTTTCTATCCCTTTTTCTCTCTCTACTTCCTCTGGTAACCCTATAATGTGAATATTATTCCATTTGGATTGGTCACACAGTTCTATAAATATTCTTTCATTCTTAGAGATCCTTTTTTTCTCTATGTGTCTCAGCTTCTTTGTGCTCCTCTTCTCTAATTTCTATTCCATTTACCGTCTCTTCTACTACATCTAATCTGCTTTTAAATCCCTCCATTGTATGTTGCATTTCAGATATGGAATTTCCCAACGATTGAATCTCCATTGTAAATTTGTCTCTGAGTTCTTGAATATTTTTCTGTACCTGCATGATCATGTTTATGATTTTTATTTTGAACTCTTTCAGGAAGATTGGTGAGTTCCATTTTATTTGGCCCTTTTTTGGGGGTTTGTGAGATTTTGGTCTGTACCAGGTTCCTTTGATGTTTCATATTTCTATGTGGCACCCTCTAGTAACCAGAAACTAGTCTCTGGAGCTGCTTAGCCCCTGGAGTGAGGTCGGGGGTGGCAGGGGAGCTGTGCTAGTGTCTGGAGGAACAAAAGAGCTGTTTCCTGCTTCCTGGCTGCAGTGCCTGTCTCCACTGTAATAGCCAGTGGGCCAAGCACACAGGCGCAAGCCTCTGTGCTTTGCATCTGTAGCTGTCATAGGTGGTGTGCTGTCATAGGTGGGGCCTCCCTCTGCCTGGCCTGACACCAGTGCTGTGATTGCCCGTTTGCGAGACAGTGCCTGCAGGCCAGGAGGTACGCGCAGCAGGCTGCATATCACAGTGGGGGGCCTTGGAGCTGAGTATACAGCCAGGGGGATGGAGCACCTAAAGCTCCTGAAAGTTCCCAACCTGCTGGGCAGAGTGCACCCAGACAATCTTGTCCACCTGTCCCTTCTCCTGTTCAGCAAATTCCATGCAACCCCCGCCCCTTCAGCAGTCCTCTCACTGTGAGGAAGCCTCTCAGACCACCTGCTTTTCTTTTGTCCCAGAGAAGCCATATATGGATCCCTGTCCTCCACAAATGGCTGGGATCTCAGTCTCTCAAGTGTTCTGCTTGTCTAAGCTTTCCAACCCCAGTAATCTTCAGAGCACCATGCAATGTAGGTTTGTGCTCCCAAAGCAGATCTCCAGGGCTGGGTGTTCAGCAGTCCCAGGCTTTTACCTCCTCCTGCTCCGTTTCTATTCCTCTGGGTGGTGAACTGCATGGGGGAAGGGCTTGGGTCCCACTGGATCAAGGCTTTGTTACATTACCCTGTTTTGTAAGGTCTGCTCTGTTCTCCAGGGGTATGCAGTCTGGTGCAGCCTTCTTTCCTGTTGCTCTTTTAGGATAGGTTGTATTAACTATATTTTCATATTATATGTGGTTTTGGGAGGAGTTCTCTGTCTCACCTCTCATGCTGCCATCTTGAATCAATCTCTCATCAAGAGCTCTACGTTTTTAAGTGGGACTTGTGATATTTTCTTAAGTGTGGAATAAAAAAATGCAGGAAATTTAATGAACAAGTTAATATGATGACAGCAATAGAACTGTTTTAAACCTAAGTCTCCCAATTCCTACACCATTCATCTGCTAAAATATATACCATGTAAAGTTACAGTTACTATCTAGAATCTTTCAACTTCTAAAATTTTCTATATCAGAACAAGTTATGTATCATAGTAGAAGCACATCAAATTTTTCCTCTGCCAACAGATGTTATTGGTGGGTCCTTCTATATTGTCTCTTCAAACTTGTGAGTAAATGAACTTTAAAATAGATTCTCAATCTATCCATATGGACCGTTCTTTAGACAAAATTAATACAACATATTGTAGTTGTAGAAACTTTGGGGGGATTGAGAATGTTTGAATATTGGTCAGGTGAGTGATAATGTCAAGAAATCAATATTAATTTTATTAGGTGTAATAATACCATTGCAATTATATAAGAATGTGTTGACATTTTTTAGAGATTATATTAAAATAGGTGAAACAAGATGATGCTTGGGCATTACTTCAAAGTACTCTTAGGAAGATAAATTTAAAAATAAATGTCACAAATAATTGCTATTTGTTGAATCTGAGTGTTGAGAATATAATACATTATATTTTTATGTAAACTTGGAATTGCTCATAAAAACAAGGAGTATTTGCCACGGATGATAGGTGGAGCTGAGCAATTATTTTTCTAAGCTTTATTTTGTCAAGAAAACTAGAGAAGAAAGATTTTTATTTATTTTCCTTTACAGTCCTTCACTTTCTAGGGGATCCAGAGGCAGCCAGTGAGTGCTCTAGCTCTGTCCTATTTCTAAATCACTAATTTTAAAACAAAGAAAGAAGTTAGTTATAGTCAGTATGTAATGTGCATTCCAAAATAATAATAAGGCATTTCCAATCTTGGGATCTTAGAATTCTCCCAAATAACCTAGGTATTATAAGATATAGCCATTCTTGTTGGACACATGAATATTTCCCAGCCCTGTTTGAGATCCTAGAATTGTTCTTCCTATTCCTTTGCAAGGGTTCTCTCCCCATGCTGAGGTAGTTTCCTTTCACACATACCCACAACAGTAATGATGAGGCTACTCTGCAAACCTCTGGAGCCCTCTCTCCGGACAGCCTACCTCTCTTCGGTACCCTGTCTCACAAACATCAGAACTCTTTGACCTCGTTTACTTTTTGACTCAGGCTTTTCAAACCATAAAGTCCTCCAAACTTGTTTCAGGCTTCCCTCACTGCATGGTGTGTGGCCTCCCAGTAAACCAGCTGTTTCAATTTTAGGGCTCACCTTGTTTTCTAAACTGCTTTTGTCTAGTAGTAGTAGCTGTTGGCTTGTACGTTTTACCTAGTTCTTTGGTTGTTCAAAGTGGGGAAAATCTAGTTGTGTCGTGACATTTTGACCAGCAGTGGAAGGTCCCATGATTTGGTTGTAAGCAAGGTTGAAAGAAAGATGAGCCAACAGTGTCTAGGAATTCCTAAATAGGACTTCTGGAGCCGTGTCTTGGAAATGTTATCAACTGAATGTCAAGTGACCTAAGTAATAGAATAGCGTATTAAAATATCCAGCAGTGTCTGTATCTTTAAAAACCTAAAAATGGTGTATTTTTTAAACTAAGCGAGTCCTTATTCAATTATTTTTTTAAATAATTATTACTTTAAAAAATTCTAAAATAACTACATATCTGATAAGATGTTTTAGTGCATTATTCACTTATCAACTGTTTTTTTGATCCAGTATTTGCATAATAAACGTACTCTTTACTATTTATGAAACTTTGAGTGGTATGTGGCTGTAGACTAAAATTATTCAGTGGTTTAATCACATTACCATGGTCTCAACCATCTTTCCCCTAATTTCTTGTTTCCTTAATTTTATTCTCAGCAAACTCTCCCAAAAGATGTCAAAATAATTGCAGAATGCCCAAGATTGCTTAGGCACTGGAAAAATCAGACTTCCTTTCTTGACGGTTCTAAGGAAAATATCAAGTGTTATTCCCATAGGGCCATAAAATACCTAGTCACTGTAGTCAGTGTGATAAGCTGCTCTCATTTTCTGGGCCTCATGCATAGAGTTAAGAATGGAGACAGCCCCACTTGAAGCATATGGAATGAGTGGGCACAGGGTTAATTCAATAAAGAAAAAATAGAGTTCTGTTTGAAGAAGTGGGAATAGATGCCTGGACAGACAAAGATGCATCAAATATTCACTAAACATACTGATAAGTAGCATCCATTAATTTTGGTAGATTTCATTCTGTATAATAAACTATTAAATATATCAATTTACACTCTATCCTATGTTAAAATATAAATAACTCCTACAGCGTGGATAATCTTCAGTGGGGTTTTATCACCTACCAAGGGGATAAAGTGCCAATGGTTGAAAGTTTCATGTAAGGTTATTCAAAACCTGGCCTTAGCTGTTTTCCTATCCTTGTCTGCTGTCCATCTCACAAATCTGCATTTCTTTATGAGTATAGTTTCACCTTATTCTGCAGTCAAATCCTATTCATTTCTAAGGTTTCAGAAATTCTTCACTAGCCTGGCAGCATCTTAAAGATACAGGTATCATGTTCATTAAAAAAATCTAGTAAATAGGTGACCAGTAGATCATTTATATCCTTTATATTGTGGTGTAGTGGAAAGAAAAGGCAGGAAAGGAGAAATCAAGCAGAGGAGCAATATAGGCAGCAGGAATACCAGGTTTCAAGGCATGGAAGTGTACAAGAAGTTAGTGATTCTGACAATAAATTCTTTAGGATTCTCACTGTTTGGAAACTTGAAGGAGATGAGATTAGGGAACGAAAAGACCAGAATTTGAGAGACATTGTATTCAGTGTTTATTCTGTAGATATGAATACCACTGAAATTTACTCATTCTGTAAACACTATATTTATTATAAATACACTCAGTTGTAAGAAAGTATATACTATAATACCTATCTAAAGAGACTGAAATAACATTCTAAATAAAAATTCAGCAACTTCTAGTTGTAGATATCATTTCCAAAATATAGAACTTCATTAACACCTTCAAAAGCAAGTCTCTAGGCTCAAAAACTGGGTGAATATATTTAGCATACAGCTATAAACATATTTTGCTTTTTAAAATTATAGCTAGTTTTAATTTAAGCCTAGCAATTAACTCAAATGAAATTCAATCACACTTGACTTTTTTGAACTATATGCCACAATAATTCTACATGAACCCTTTGAAAAGTCAAGTGTGTTGTTTTTTTGGAAAACCAGTCAAATGTTTAAGACTGAGAGGTTAACAAACTAAGAAAATAATGAAATATCTAAAAATGTAACCTATGATTTACCTACATTTCAGTCATTAGATATAATTTAGAAGCACGTTGAGATTGTGTAATATAGAATGCCAAGTAACTTAAGAACAGATTTTTTTAATATAAAAATGAGATTCAGATTTATCTCTAAAAGGCTTGGGAAAATCACACAGAATTAAATCAATATTAAAATAAAATGTAAAATTAGACAAAGATAAGAATGGCTGAAAAAGAATCATTTACTCACTAAAAAGTTAATATTTAAACAAAGGCTTGAATTAGGTATGAAAGTAAGCCATGTGGTTATCTGGAGGAAGAATATTCCAGGAAAATACCAAGAGTACATGCCCTGAAGTGGAAACAATGTTATAAGAAACAAGAAGGGTGGCTTGGCTGTTGTCTAAGCAAGGTGAAAAGATGTGGGAGAGAGGGATAGAGATGGATCCAGACCCCTCGGGGCTTCTACACCCTGCTACAATTTTACTGTGATTTTGCTCCAAATGGGAAAGGAAGGCTTTGGAGGATTTTGAGCAGAGAATTGATATGGTCTGATGGACATTTTAATTGAATCACCTATGTATTGTGCTGGGAATAGAGTTAAGGGAATAAGAGTTGAAAGATGAGAGCAGTTAAGAGGCAACACTATAATCCTTCTTGCCCAGCCGCATAGTAAAGGATGCTAGGTCTACAGAATAATCGGAGAAATTGGTAGGAAGTGTTTGGGTTGTGTGTTTTGTTTTTCTGTTAAATATTCTTCTCATACACTGCTTTCTATAATGGTAAGCTCTTGCATATTTAAGAACAAGAACATCTGAAAAATTAAAATGTCAAATTGCTTATTGATTACATTAACTTAGGCAAATTTTAAATATTTCGAATGTAAATGTATACTTACATTCATATTATAGTGTTATTGCAAAATAAAATGTCTTAACCATTGATTTATATATCTATAGATACATGATGCACATGAGAATATTTTTATTAAGCAACTTAGTAATTTAAATACATTTTCTTAATTAGAATTATTTTTGATCTATTGTTTTTGGTTATCTACACAGAGTAAGCATTTCATTTAGAATAAAAATACAAGAAACTCCTTAATATGCATTTTATTCTAAGCACAAACCTACTTTTATGAGGAATACTAACTGAAAAATGACATTGACATTTTTATAATCAATAAAAATAATTCCGTGTTATAAAGTGATGTTCTGAGTAATTGAATATTCAGGGCACATCAAACATAAACATGGATTTTGTTGGCTCATTCATGACTCTGAAACACACTTTAGGAACTTTATCTGCTTTGAGTGGAGACGCTATTTCTATGCTGCTGCAACACCTAGATCAAAACCAGGCCTTCGGATCAAAGCAATTCGCTCTGGCCCTTCTATTCATCCTAGTTTGCATTTGCAATTATACTTGATTTTGTTTGTTTGTTTTTATCATACCCAGTTAATGATTCTGTTTGTTGCTTACCAGACTGGGGTCTTATTAACTGACATCTAGCTCAAGATGTTCCAGTATTTTAAACATGCTGAAAAATGCATAAGCAGCATGTTATAGCTTAAAAGTCTAGCATAGCTCTTGCCATAGGGGATTTTACTTCATCTGGTTTCTAGAGAGAGTACAAGAAGTCACTTCCAGAACCAGGCCTATTGCTTTCTGGCTTATCTCATTTTAGAGCCAAGATCACCATCAGGCCAGCAGAAAACCCAGGATTACCTCCCCATACTATCCAATGGTCTGATATGCAATAAAGGATGATGGACTTAAAACATATTTATGAGAGAGTCTTGGTGACTCATTGAGTTTTTAAAAGACAGGAATGCACAATAACTGACACAGTATCTTTACTTAATCTCTACAAATTGCTGGTGTTTATAAGTAATGTATTGTCTCAAAAGGGCAACTGAATCACAAAAAGTCTGTATTTATTGCATCATATATATCAAACTATATCAATACCTACTAAAGTCATAGACAATTGGTTAGGAAAAAATGTAGTTATTGTATTTATTTTAAGTGCTGAAATATCACCCAGTAGATTTCATTTATCTGGTCACTTTCATCTCCATACACTTATGAATAAATATATTTCTGTTCTATTACATGGGTATCTTATTTCCTTGACTTAGCTAATCCTCTCTTTATCCTGGGAATCTATAATTAATTGAAAGGAAAAAATAAAATTCTAAAGATAATATGCATCTAGCTTACTATAAAAAGCTGAGTCTAGTTAGTTATTAGAATATAATGGAATGAAAAATTTCAGAGAAAGAGAACATGTATATTGATGTCAATTGCAGAATCATTTCCAGTAAAATTGGTAAAGAAACAAGTATTCTTCATCTGCTCATTTAACCCTTATTCATTTTAAGAGGAAATGATAGCTATTAAATATTGTTAGGTCATAGAATACATGGAAGCAGAGGTCAATTGAAAGCAAACAAGGATTCATTTTTAGATCAAGGTTCTAACACTAGGGGATGTTCCAAGAAGCATTTCATTTTCAAATGAATTCCTTCCACTTAGAGCCAAAGGTCAGCAAGCTAGCATTAGTTAGAGAGGACTCAGCTGCATCAAAGCATCAAAGTTAAATAACAACCAAAAGTCACCCACAGCAGTGTCTCTCTAATCCATGTGTGTGTCCCCAAAGGCGGTAGCCCAAAGAAGAAAACAGATTTGTTAAAGGTGCTAACAGTAAATGCTGTGATCAGTAAGCATCTTGGGCTGAGGGCTGAGGATAAGAAGCTTTTTTGTTCTCCACACAGAAGACAAAAAATTTATTTAAGCAAAACTGCCTATTAAAGTAAATGTATATATTTGGAATTAATCAATTTATATAATGTACATAATCAATTATAGTCATGCTAGAATGCAGATATTTCGCAGTAAACATAAGACATTTTGTATTCTTTTAATATATCTATTGTCATGATACAATAACCTAATGTATAGATTGCCTTTTTGGTGAAATTTCTTAAAAAATGGAAGTCTTCAAGCAGAAAGCTTTTGCATCCTGTTAAAAACATCAATACCACAAGTCCGGGTTGGTACTCTCAGAGAAACAAATATTGATTTCCTTTCTCCATCCCTTAAAAATGTCAAGCCACTGCCTTCATTACCCTGAATATTTTACTGTTTTACAATTGACAGATTCTGTTAGCATTGGATTTTTATTGTTTCATTGTTCTTTCTTCTCAAAATGGCATTTGTGTTATTTTTTGTGATAGACAAGACAGAAAAATGAGGCTGAAATTAATGTGGTATTTCTTATACAGTATAGCATGTCAAGTGTGATTATCTAATTTTGGCCTTACCATCACTGTCTTTTCGCAAGAATTTATCAAAAACTAGGCAGTTTTCCTATTACACTCTTTTTTAGCAAATCAGACTACGAAGGGAGGCACATTTATGCAATGGTTAATTGGAACAGGAGCTGTTCAAAATATTGCATGTGAATGAGTTTAAATATCTTGTTCTTTACTCGATTACTGACAATTGTTGTATGGGGCTTTGTTAGGCAGGTGTTGTGACTATATTTAATGTAACCATCTTTAGACAAATTAGCCAGTGCAGTCCAGTATGTGCATAGATTTTGACTTGATCTATTGGATTTTATTTTATCATCACTCTTTGATGCAAATCTGACTGAAACTTTCAGAATAAATATTAGAACAATATTGATCTGATTCACCAGACTTCGATTTATTTCTAATGTCAAAAGGATAAGTTTAGGAATCTGTCCAATTATAAAATGACCCAAGGAAATCGTCCAAATGTAGAAAAATAGCAATATATTGTTAGGAAAGTACTTTGAAACATCTCCAGTTTTAACAATTCTAAAATAGAGACATGAAAGCTATTCATAAAGAAACTATTTTAAATTATGTTATTGCTGTTTATTTTAACCCTTCTTCAAATAAAACTACTTAAAAAATATTCCCAAATACACCCAGGATAAAATGTACTTACAAAGACTCAGGTTAGATATTTGAATGTTTAATGCTTGGATAGTTTCAGAGGCTTTATACTAAATTTTGTTAAAAAAAATACCAAAATTTCATTCTAATTTGTTTTACATATTCTTGAGAAAGTTATAAATGTATTTTTCAAAACTTGAGACTTTTTGCTGAACCTGTATCATTTTATAAATTTTCAGAGTACACAAGTAACATAAAAACTAACAAGTTTAAGATTCACATAACTGGATTACTCAGTAGCTTTAAATTGGTCATAGAATACAAAATATACTTAGTGATAATGATGCGGGGGTTCTTGTTCACGAAGCCAAAGAATGAGCTTCACAAACACTCAAGGCAGGAGAGCAAGGTACAGGCTTTTATTTAGAGATAAAGTGAGAGGAAAGAGCTCCCGGCTCATGCCAGGAGGGGACAAGAGAGCCTGGGGTGGTGTGTTGTCTAGGGGATTTATAGGCAGTTGAGGATTTTTGGGAATTGAGGGCTTAGGGTGTGGACTTGTACCACCTGCCCTGCCCTCAAGGTGGGCTGGGTTATTGTCTGTTTTCTAGGGCTGTTTACAGTGAAGTCACGGGTTATGCTGAGATACCCTTGTGGAACACTCAAAACATTCCAGGCGAAGTTGCTCCTGGCCTTTTGAGCTTTAACTGATTTCACTGAAGATGTCTATATTCCTAGTCTGGTATCTTTACCCTAGAGACTTAGTGTGACCTTTACTTTGCATAATGCCGAACACAGAGTTTCAATAGGGACTTTACATTGTTACCTTGCTTTGACTGTAAATATCCTGCCTTGCTTTTTTCTAGAGGCCCTCACCCTACTTTGGCTACACCCACGGTCCCTGTCTCAATAATTCTGACTGAACAAAACAATGATGGCCCTAGAGAATTTGGGAATGACTGGGAGAGTAGGAAATCTTAACCATTTTGCACATTAATTGACCTGTGTAAAAATAAGGATGTGGAAGAGAAAAAAATGGTGAACTTTTCTACTTCTTTTTTCTTGAAAAATACATAAGCATATATGTAAACAGAGATTTTCTAGGACATTAAAATATCAAAATAATTGCTGTGCTAATCCAGACTGAGAACACTTGCTTATGAATACTTTTATAATTTTCATGCAATTTCAATAGCAATATCATCAAATACATTTACTAAGTGAAGATTAATATATTTACTAAACATTATATAACATTGAAAAGTAAATATAAACTAGGCACCAAGCTTTTTTGGCTTTTTCTTATCATAAATATGTTCTGACTGTGAATTCATCCACAAGGCAAATAAAATGATCAACAATGCTTCTAACTACTTATTAATCTTGACAGCAGTATTTTCTTTTCATCAGAATCACTCATTAAATTGAATTAATGTTTGGATTTTCTAGTCTATAGACTTTCAAATGTCCTTACAAAAATACTCGGATTCAGATTTAAAGACGCAGACTATGCAAAAGATTTGTAACTTCAGGGAGGAAAATCCTGGAGTAAAGTACCTTTGAAACCAAAATCAGTCAAAGGGAGAAATAAACTGAGAGAAAAATGTTTATTTCTTACAAGCAGTAGTCCTGCATTTCTCTCATCACCCAGCTCTCATATGCCCTCACTGGCCTTTTTAATTACCTATTGATATGGAGATGGCTACTTCTCTCCACCCCTTGGAAAAACCTATTGTTATGGAGATTCATGAAGGCTAGGCCAGAGATTCTGGAAATATTGAAATTTTACCCATCAGATACAAAGTTTCAAACAAAATATCAAAGATTAAGTACCAGTTAAAAGAAAAGGTGATACATTCTTGAGAATTATCTAAAAACTCTTTGTGATATACTCACAGAGTTCTATAACTTCAAGTGATATTAAATTTGGTTCTTTTAATAACTATGTGAGCATGCAGATTCAACAGTTACCCATTCACATGTAGTGTCAGGGTGGTTTGAAATTTGTTAAGAATTGCATTCTTTTATCTAACTTTAATATAAATAAATGCTAATATTTTAATATGTATAGATTCACATGAAGAAATACAAAGTGTGTCCCCATGGTATTGATCAACATACCTAATAAACCTGTAAAGTGTGCACCTGTTGCTTGGATTTACCTAATCATTAAATTTTTTATGGGATTCAAGAGTTTGGAATGGTATTAATTAAACATTACTGTATTTAACTGCCATCTAGTCACTACAATGTTTAGATTTAAGAGAACTTTTCATTTTTTCAAATTACACTCTTAAATGTGTGCAAACTAAGTAGAACATATTTAATGTCTGTATTTTACTCATGTTTTATGAATATTTAGACTTTTGTTTATTCACTCTCTAAAACATATCCTTCTAAAAGATCTATGTAAGCATGAGATCTAAATTATAATTAGTAAACTGTTTTAGTAAAGCATCTAAAGAAACAAATTAAAACATTGAATAAAGGAGCACACTTGAAATAATGACCTGACAATTTTCTAAAGCCATACTTCAGAAAATAAATATGCCTATGGAAAAATAACTGTACTCCCTAAAGCAAAATTTTCACTTTTTGTAACTATCACAACTCAAACTCAGATCAAATCTCAAATGATGCAAGAAGTTTCTAGGATATTTTTAAAAATCTAACCATTGGGCTTCAGTGAGTTATGTAAACATTAGCTAACTTTGGCTGACCAGACCATATAAGCACATAGTCACACCAACAACACTTTTATTTTTGCCCTTGCTTGGCTTAGATTATTATTTTTCCTTTTTATATTTATCTATTTTATCATATGTGAACATATTGAAGATGCCAGAAATGATGTATGATATAATAAGCAAACAGAACACAGTGAGTTATATAAAAGTAGCAACGGATACATTTTTCCCCCTCTGGAGGAAATAGCATGAGTGTGACAAAATAGGAAAAGATCACTAATTAGATATGAAGTGAGCTGTTAGTAGAAATCTTTGAAGACAATAATGGGAATATTTTTGTCGCCACTAAAGAGTTCAGAATTGAAAGGTTATCCATTCAATATTACATTGTGATGGAAGCCCTTTTTTTATCCCAGTGAGGAGTGTATAATGGGAGGAATATATTGGGCGGGAAGAATTTTCCTCTACCCTTCATGGTTCTTTAAGCTGGTCTAAGAATGAAACCCACATGAGACAGATTGAAAAGAGAAAAACCAAAGTTTAATTAGGTACACGTGGGGAATCCAGAGCTAGGTGATTCCAAAGACAGCTGGGTTAGGGAGATATATTTGTCATCCTGAACTAATGAGAAGGTGTAGGGAAAGGAGGCAATATACAGGAATATGAGAGAGTAAATGTTTGGTAACCACATGTTTGATGGGCCACTCATAGATAATGGGCACAGAGAAGAATTTTACCAGACTGCCACACTCCTCCCTGTCCAGCACATCTAGTTCCCATTATAATGTAGTCAACTATGGTGACAGCTCTCTTCCAGGAGCAGATCCTCCATCTCAATTCTTTTTATGAATTGTTCAGGGGAAGGTCAAAGTTTCTTTCTGTGTCTTTGGGCCTTGATTATTTTTAGCTCTGAAGTAATCTACATACCAAAGTGGTACATCTTGGGGTTGCCTACTCTTTGCCCCTACAAATAAGGTTACTGAGAAATAATTTTAGGAATATAATGTGAGAATAATACCTGTGGCTATTGGAACTGAGAGGAAAATTAGGATTGCACAAGTACTGTCTACAACTACTAAATAATGCTCTTTGTTCATTCCAATGACAGAATAGCGTAGGAATAGAATAGATGTTTCCATTCCAAAGGGAATTTCCCTTCCAAGGGACTAGGCCCATGGTGCCAGTGTCAGCCTTGTCAAATTCTGAGCTACCATTGTGGTCATTATTCCTTTTTCTTGAAGTATAACTCATGTTTGCAGCCAGGTAGCCCTGGTGGACAATCCTGTAGAATCCCAGAAGCCCAACAGCCTTCCTTCTTTTCATCCCATCTCTGTCCCCTTCATGCTAAGATTGTAGTGCTGTAAAATTCTCAAAAACCTTGTTGGCTTCCCATGCAAATCACAGGGATCCAAACATCAGACAAGAAGGCTTTCCACAGATATTTGCTGAATAATTCCATTGCTATTCTTGGCTTCTGCTGAGGTGGTTGATTGTATCTACGAGTCACACCCACAATCTCTTTATCAAATGAGCCATGTCACAACCTTCTTGAGTATGCTTTCTCAATTTTTGCAATACGTATAGAATGTGAACTTTCCAAATTCTCAAGTTCTGGTTCCTTTTTGTTCATCAGTTCCTTCTTTAATTTATTTCTTTCCTCTCACATTTTACTGTAAGCAGCAAGGAGAAGCCAGGCCATGCTTTCAATACTTTGCTTAGAAATCTCAGCTAACTAGCCAAGTTCATTGCTTGTAAATTCTTTCCACAAAACACTACAACACAGTTAAGCTAAGTTTTTTGCCACTTTATAACAAGTATCAACTTTCCTCCAGTTTCCTATAACATAGTTCCCTGTCCAGCTAAGACCTCACCAAGAGAAACTTTAACATTCATATTTCTGCCAGCATTCTGTTCACGATGATATATGCATTTTCTACAATGGTAGATTTTTTGATAGCCCTCCTTTATTTGTGAACCTTCACCAGAATCACTTCTAATTTCCATATTTGTACCAACAGTTTGTTCAAGACAGTCTAGACTTTTTCTAACCTGCATCTCAAAATTCTCCCAGCCTCTACAAATTATCCAGTTTCAAAAATGTTTCCACATTTTTAGGTATTTGCTATAGCAGCACTCAGCTTCCTGGTACCAAAATCTGTATTAGTTTACTGGTGTTATAGTAGGTAGATAGCTAGTGTGAACAGAGAGGAAGTTGAAGAATTTGGTCAGTGTTTACATTCAACTAGATACTTGTTAATATTCTAAACATTTCATGAAAATTGTTCTTTCATTGTGTGTGGGGAGTGAGGTTGAAGGTAACAGACCTGCCGAAACTAACTGGTTCCAACTGGTGAAGTTGACCTTGACTTTACCTCAAAATACATTATGTACTCATTAACATAGGAAAAATCATGCCTCCCTGCACCACGACATTTCCAAGGCAGACTACCTAAGGACAAGAAGAAGGCATCACCCTATTTCCTGGAAATCTCCCTATTCCACGAAAACCCCACCTGTCCCTACCCCTGCTCATACTCCAGTGTAAGACCATCCACCAAATCTCACTATGCTGCTCATCTCTGGAGTAGGCCTACACTCCCTCCTTGAGTGTGTACGTTATTTCACCAAACTACTCTGGTGCTTACCTCTTGAGCATGCCCACACTTACCTTGAGTGTGTACTTCTGCTTTATTAAACTACTCTGTGCTTGTGCCTGCTCGACCTGCTCCTGAATTCTTTCCTAATCAAAGTCAAGAACCCCCCCGCCCCCCCAGCTTGAGGTCTCACCCAACATGCAGGGAGATCTCCCTGGACTGGATTGCCCAACAACACTAAGGACTGCTGTCGCAAAGTACCACAGACTGGATGGTTTAAACAAAAGAAATCTTTTTTTCTCATAATTCTGGAACCTATAAACCTGAGATCAAGTCGTTGGAAGGGTTGGTGTCTTGGTGTTGAGGCCTCTTTTCTTGGCTTCTAAGTAGCTGTGTTCTCCATCTTCTTCCAGTTGTGCATGTCTGTGTCCAGATCTCCTCATCTTATAAAGACACCAGTCATATTCAGTAAAATCTGTGTTAGAAGTTCTCCAGAGAAACAGGAACAAAATAATGTATTATTGTGTATGTTTAATTGTGAATTAATACAATGCATACATAGTTAAAATAACTGTATTGCTTCCACAACAGGTAACATTTTACTTGATTCAATCATATGACAAAAAAGAATATGGAAGAAAATATTACTTTTGTAGTCTTGGCTACTTGCTAGTCATTGTCCTGTGATCTTTATATAGACAATCTTATTTCTTTTTTACTACCAATCTGAAAAGTACATAGTTCTTTGTTTATTTGGAGGGTGAGAAACTGAAGTTCTACAAGTATGTATATTTTTCCAAACACCAAACACGGTGATCAGGTAGAGATTTTTTGAAATTATTGCTATTTTATATTGTTACAAATAACTCACAACTTTAACTTAACAAATGGTATAAGGAGGAAATAGATAATTCATAGAATAGAGGGAAAGGTGAGAAATTTCTCCATTAAAGACAAGAGCCCAAACATACACACAGAGTCAAGTAGCAAGAATTAACTGTTGGTCTCCTAAATACTCTGCCTTTGGGGTGGAAAAGATCCAAACATTTCCATTCTTTCTGTTAGTCAAGATTTAAATTCCTAAGTATGAGGGATTGAGCAGTCTTGCCTTCATCATATATCCAGCCATTGGCTGAGGGATGAGAGAGTGCTTTGAACAGCCCTGCCATCAGACTGGCTTAATGGGAGAAGGCTAGCAAACCAGAACTCAGCTGAGGTGTTATTACCAAAATAAGGGGAAGAAGCATGGCTATAAGCTGACAAAACCTATAGAAATCTATCTGCTAGAGATAGAAAGGGTAAATATAGAATTCTAATCTAGGTTTAGATGAAAAACTGTTAGATTTCTATTGAGTTTTTCTTCTGGCCAACAACTGCTAATCAGTTTCTTTCCCAGTTGAGAATTAAGAATTTTGTCTACTACCCACTGCAGCTGAACTGTTCTCCATATTGAAGATTGTTTTGTTCTTGTTTTTGTTTTTGAGGTATAAATGATGTAAAACAGTATCTTACATCCACCAACCGCTTCCCTTCCTTCCTCATCCAGCCTAGATCCCACACCGCACCAGTCAGACCCTCCTCAGCTCTCCGCCACGCCTGCTCTGTGATTGCCAACCCTGACTCAAGCCAGTCACCCACCATTCCCTGGACACACGTGGGATGGCAGGTGCACTGGCATCGCCCCAAACTTCTCCAATCACCTTAGACTTCACTCCCGACCTTTCACCAGTCCCCTCTAATTCCCTCTCCCAATGCAGTTTCTCCCCAACCCTCCTCATGGTGAGCGTGCCTGCCCATGACCCTCCCCACACACACAAAAAATTGTACAGCATAATGGTTTGATATCTGTATATACTGAGAAATGATCAACACAAGTCTGGTTAATATCCATCACCAGACATAGTTCCTGGGGCTTTTTTCTTGTGATGAAAACTTTAAAAAATCTATTCTCTTAGAATTTTTCAAGCATACAATACCTGGAAACCAAAACAAACAAACAAAACCAAACAGAAACAGATTCATACATGCAGGAAACAAACTGTTGATGACCAGAAAGGGAGGAGTTGGAGGTCAGATGAAATAGGTGAAGGGGATTAAGTGGTACAAACTTTCAGTTATAAAATGAGTCATAAGGATGTAATGTACAGCATAGGCAATATAATCAATAATGTAATATTTCTATATGGTGGTAACTCGACTAATGGAGGGCATCACTTGTAATGTATAAAAATATTCAAATCACTATGATGTATACCTGAAATGAGTAGCATATTGTATATCACTTTTACTTAAATTTTTAAAAAATGCAAAGCAAATTATTAACTATAGTCACCATGCTGTACATTATATCTCCCCATGGTTTACTTATTTTGTTAATTGGAAATTTGTACCTTTTGACCCCCTTCACCCATTTCACCCACACCTACTCCCCTGTTCTGGCAACAAGTTTGTTGTCTATAACTATAAGATTTTTTTTTTTTTAGATTCCACATATAAGTGAGATCATCCAATTTTGCCTTCATCTGTGTACAATGAAGATTTGGCATCAAAATACACTTGAGTCTTCTTGATGGTAAAAATTTTATTCTCTTCAGTAAATGAGATACCAATAGTCATGTATATATTTTTGGTAGGAAAACTGGTAGTAAATCACTCTGAAAATAAATTTTCTTTCTAAGAACCCTCTTGATGAGAACATTAATCTTAGTATGTTGTTAAGAAAGAATTCTGATGAAATCCTTAATCCCTGACTACAATATTTCATTTGAAAAACAGTCCTTAAGATGCCACTGAAAACAAATAACACTTATGATTGTAATCTAATCACCATATTTTCCATGTTATTCTATCTCCATAACTTCTACTTTAAGAATTTTATTATAATTCATAAAAAGAGATATACCTTGACCTTACATTGTCAGTATATCTCATGAATAGAGATCACAAAACAATGTCCTTTCCATTTCAAATTTCCAGAGCCAATATTCTTCTTACAATAATATTCCATCCATTATTTCTATAATCTAGTTTAGCCTGATGTCTACAATACTCTTCAAATGTTTGTGATTAATTATCTTTATAATAATTGTCATGAAATTCAGCATGACTGAGAGGTAGGAAGGATTAAAATAACAAACATTTTCTACACTACTTGGATTCACTGTTTCCAGTGACATGTTTCATAGTTTGTAATTCAAGGCAGTCTTGCTTCTTTCCAAGTAGTGTTTCTAAAACCATAACTTGGTAGGTATCTATATAATTGCTTTTAAAGTCACAGTAAATCAAAACCAATCTGAATATATATATATATATATATATATATATATATAAAATGGTCTCTCTGTTATGGGTTGAATTGAGTCACCCCCCAAAAAAATTATGTTGGGGTTCTAGTACAAAGTACTTTGACATATTGAATGTTACTTATTTGGAAATGAGATCATTGCATATGTAATTAGTTAAGATAAGGTCATACTGGAGTAGGGTGAACACTAATCCAATATGGTGTCCAAGAAGAATATGGTCAAGTGAAGACATAGAGACACAGAGAGAACACTATGTGACCAGGAAGGCAGAAATTGGAAGTATACAGATATAAGCCAAGGAATATCAAAGATTGCTGGCAAGCCACCCTAAGTAGTAAGGGAGGATTCCTCTACAGTTTTTGTAGTAGCATGGCCCTGGTAACACCTTGATTTCAGACTTCTAGCTTCCAGAACTGTGAGACAATAAATTTTAGTTGTTTAAGCTACCTAGTTTGTGGTACATTGTTATAGGAGCTAATAGGAAACTAATACACTATTATAGAAAGCATCAGAGATACTGTACCTGAAACTCAATCAGACATGATTTTTTTTAAAGTATGTCCTGAAAGGCAATGCCCAAAGTGACTTTTTTGATTCTCAACTATCAAAATAACTATAGAAGGATGGGATACAGTCTTGGTACAAGGTATAGCTTATCAAAATTCAGAGGATGTTAAAACAAACATGGCATTATAACATAACTTTCCAGAAAACCTTTCAATGTTTTGTTTTAGAATCCATTTCTAACTTCTTAACATGACCTGTAAACTTACTAAACTCTTGGCTGTTTAGCTCTCCATTCTCACTTCTTGATAGCTTCCTAGGCTTTTTCTTGGGGAATTCACCAATCGTCCTTTCACTTCTAGCTTTTAAATGTTCTATTCGCTCTGAAATATTCTTTCTTCCCTCTTTACTTGGCTAATACATACCTGCTAAAGAAAAAAAAAATAGTCAGTAACATTTGTTAAAGCTGGTAAGGCAGATTTTATTCAGTGCTGTCAAGGGAGATTCCACATACAGCATGGGCAAGTGGGAATTTATAACCAAGTAGCAAGGTGAAGGACAGTGGATGAAAAACTCCTAAGAGGAAAAAGAGGTAAGGGAGTTCTTAAACTGAGCTAACAGGATTCTGCTGAAAGCAGGCCAGGGTAATCAGACATCCCCTGGGGGATGGTGGAGAATGAGGAACATGGTCAGATATGGAGGATTGGGTGTTCTGGTTAAAGCGATTCACCAGGCTTCCTGCTAAAAGTGGATTTTGCAAGGAAGTGCATAAACGGCCTTAGGGGAAAGTTCAGGAGCTTGACTAAAGTTTGGTCAAGCAAAGAATCTTCTCATACTTATGCACCCAAACAGTATCTACTTATTTATTTATTTCTTCAGGGAGGTCTTTCTTAACCACATCTTCGTCCCTAATCAGATTAGATTAGGTTCTCTTGGTCTATTATTTTATTATATGTATAGATATATAATATGTATAGATAGACAATATATGTGTATCTTGTAACTCTGTTCTTTCTCTAATAATATTCATCACCCTTTTTACAACATATACATTCCCCCGAGAAGAGAACTTCTTGGTCTTATTCACAGCTGAAAATTTAGTACCTTACAAAGTTCTGGGCACATACTTATGTATTCAGTAAATATTTGTCAACTTAAAGAAAATAGTAGCTCTAGGAAGGGAGTTTCTTCAAATATCTTCAAGGAAATAAAAAAATCCTTCAGTAGCTTTTAATGCAAAAGAGAGCCATATGCATGAAAACATTGATTCTGACACAGTAGTATTATTAATAACATATGTTTATCTATTAAAATGATAGTGCACATAAAGAACTAAGATGATTCATAATTATTCTATAATTATACAAATATTATAAATACTAATTACTTAAATTTAAAACTTTATTTAAATATTTAAAAAAATTTATTTATTTCAAAATTTTTTAAATTACCAGAATCAGAAATAAGGGATAATTTTATAAGCCCTCTCCTTTATTCATTTATAAATCAACTTTATTTAACATATGCTGCACTAATCCCAATAGTAAGAAATTTGAAAAATGGCTTTTCAAAGGTGAAGGTGTCAAAAAATTTTTAATAAAATGACTGTAGATACCCTTCTGACCGTCTGCATTTATATATATATATACACACATATCTGCAACAAACTGCTAAGCTTACATTTTACAAAAGTTATCCAAGTGACTGTTAGAGTAACTTTCAATATTCTCTATACTACATAATTTCCAAAATATTTTCAAGTCATTCTTTTAGTTCGGGGGTTAATATTTGTGTGGGGGGATAATCTTCATTCCATTTTCTTCAAATACAAATTTTATATGGGTTAAAATATCCATTAATTTATTTTGAAGCATGTTATTTTACTGATTTTATAATGATCAAAACTCAACCCACAAAATGAACTAAATCTTGGCATACCATAACATTCTCAAAATTTTCCATGATTCATCTTAGAAAAAATAAAAAGCAACTACATCCAAACTCTAAATAAAAGTACACATAAAAAACTCTGCAAACTTTTCTTTTTTAGAAAAAATAGTAAAAGAACCTACCATGATCTTTTCTTAGGGGTTTATATAAGCTGTAGAACAAAATCTAAAAATTAAATCTCAAAAAATGGTTGAAATTCATATGATGATGATTAATAACTAAACATAGTTATTTAATGTCATCTTTATAACATTTGAACCAACTGCTTGGTGTCCAAGATACAGTTAGGCTTAACTTTTACAACTGACTTAATTTTGGATGCCTAATATTCTGCCCACTATAAGTTGCTTACTGTTTGTTATCTGGATCTTCTTATCAGACAAGGAAGTATGTGCCTCTCAAAAACCAATGATACACATTTAAGTTGGTTCTGTACATAAATCAAACATAGAAATGGAGACTATCTTTAAATATATTTTAATTTTAAAAAGCCTTATGCAAGAAAACACCCATTCTGTTCAATAAAGTGCAATTTACTTCACTTCTCTGGTATCTGAGAAAGAGAATAGTAAAGTGGTAAGTAGAAGAAAATGCTACACACACAGAATAAATCTACATTAGGAATTGGGAAAACTTTATTTCCTTTCTAATGACCGCCTAAAGTTATGAAAGTCTTTCAATTATGAGATTTCACCAACACTAAAGGATCATCACATATTCTGTGTATTAACAGAAACACCCAAATTAGAGGGACTAAAGTCAAACCCAATATTTTTCAAATGTATCCAAAATTTTTCACTCATTTTACAAATTTCTTGTACCTAGTTATTTTACTGTAAATGTCAGGAATATATATTCTAACCAGTAAGTTTCAGGAGAATCACAACCTTTCATTATTAAATGAAACCATCACAAGCTAATACAGAACAACTAAGAGTGACTTTCTGACATTTTCCTCTCTTTTCATGAACAGAATGGGCATAAAAGGCCTGGGAACTAAAACCTAAAAATAACAGCATTCAACACAATGATATCAAAATGCTAGAGGTCTGCGGATTATGCTTTTCCTCTTTACATCTCCTGTTCTTGACAGGACTATAAAAATAACTCATATTTTCTACAAAGCTTAATATAAATGTAATAAGGCAGGATGGATTATTCCATTCTTACTGGAAATGAAACTCAGGCTTCCTCTCCAACATGCTATAGTATGCTGGTTTATGATAAGTATGTTCTTTAAAAAAGAAAGTAAATCATTTTTATAGGAGTTGCCCTCATGTTTATTTCAGATGGCAAAATGCTGAGAAGAACCCCATGTGCGGTAATACAGGGCCGTTACTGGTTTGAAATTGAGGAAAACTTCCCTTTGCTGGACAGCAAATCACTATAATATGAATTACTGTATGATTCTCTCCAGTGTATTCCAGTATCAGGAGATTTGTGTCATCAGTATGGTGGGTTAATGAACTAAACTCTCACATTAGGAGATCAGAGTTCAAGTTATTTGTGTGTTGTGTATTTTATGTATAAAATAAATAGATGATTGTTCTGTGCTATGAAGTTTCCTCTTCATCCTCAGTCATCTACAGGGAATGCCTAGTTCTTCAGCTTGAGGTGTTTATCCACATTAAGGTATAATTGAACTTTATCACTTCGAAATTTTCAGCCACATAGAAGTGTTTGGGAACTTACACTGACAATACCTAGAGAAATGAGGCTTGAAAAAAAATTTAAATATATGTTTTCAAAGGGATTCCTATGGATATAAAATTGTTCTGGAAATACATTTATATAACAGCCACATGAACATGGATGAGAGTCTTTTAAAAGTTCTTTTAATTTAAATTTGGTGACAAATGGTTAGGAAATATTTAAGAATTTGCTTAACACAAGCGACTCAAAAATATTTTGCAACATTCGCCTATCATAAAATATAATGTTTCACTGATACATAAAAGTCTATATGCATAAATATCCTTGAAACTAACAAAAATGTTACCTCAATTTGTTTTTATTAACACTCCAAGAAAAATTAATTCTTAATTGTTTTAATATTAAAAGAATACTTATATATAAAAAAAAAGAATACTTATACACAGGACGGATAAAATGAAGACAAAGAGAAATGGTAGATGATTTTCTTTAACAATATATACATGCTATTATAGCTATAGATGTTGAACAAAGGAGATTCATAATATTCAAAGGCTATTTTATAAAACCTAGAACTTTATGAAAGTCAGTTTACTAGACTCTGTCCACTATAAAATATGCTGTCTATATTTTGGCAATTAAAATCTATGGTACTTTACTGGAGATGGAAAATGGATTATGAAAGATACAATTAGAAAGAAAAGAAACTATTCACTTTCATGTAGTAGATTACAGTTAACATTTTTTTCTTATTCAAGTATATATACTTAAACTTAACAAGTTAAAAGCTTAGCATCTACTATGTACATGGTACTGTATGAAAGACATGAAAACAAATGCCAAAGAAAATCTGAAAACTCTTCCAAGAAATTCACAATCAATTTGAAAATGGAAGATGAAAATAAAACTAAAAATAGGAATTCAAGATAATGGCTGATTAAATTCAAGTAAATAACTGTATTACATGCTAGATGTTTTCAAAAGACAGGTAAAACTTCCTGAGCTGAACAGTTGAGGAGAGGCTTATTGGAAGAGATGACATAGACTTGAAGATTAGAGAACATTTAGGTAAAAGGTAATATAAGAGAAGAATGACTTGAGCTTTGCGAACATTGAAATGATTTGATATTTTTTTCCTTAAGAGTTCGGATGAAATAAACAAGGTGTAACATGTTTATACCCTAATTCCTGAAAACTATAGATATGTTCCCTTACATGGCAAAAGAAATATTGCCGGCATGATTAATTTAAAAATACCAAGACAAGTGGTTGTCCAGGTGTGCCTGATGTAATCACAGTGCTCTTATAAAAGGAAGTCGGGAGGGTCAGAATCAGGAAAGGCAACAGGACAGAAGCAGAGTCAGTGAAGAAAATGTGAATTATTCTCACTGCTGGCACTGAAGAAGAAATAAGGGGCCTTGAGCCAAGGAATCTGGGTGGCCTGTAAACCTGAAAAGGCAAGGAAGCAGAGTCTTCTTTCAAATCTTCTAGAAGGACCCTGCCCTGGAGACACTTGGACTTTAAGTCAAATAATACAGATTCCAGATTTCTGGTCTACAGACTGCAAGATAATAAAATTGTATTGTTTAACTCACAAGTTTGTGGTGTGTGAGTTGTTTGTGGTAATTTGTTACACCACCAAGAGAAATTTATATAGCCTCATTCACTTTCACCCAGCCGTGATTTCTAGATGTTTTACCATGAATGTAGAGTGAGAGCTTTGAGGATAAAAGGAATAATAGAAAGTGGCTAGTGCTGGTGGAAAATACTGATAATGTAGAAGAGTCACACTTAAATTAATTAGTTAACTTAAAATTAATTCTAATTAATTAATATACAGTGGTGTGGAAGAATCTCTCATTTTGTAATCTGTAGTCTCTTCACATGTTCTTCTCACACATATGTTTTTACTTATGTTATCTTCCTTAATTTATGAATTTCCTCATTATATGAATGGTTCTATACCATTTTTTAATGTAAAGATACTGTTAATGTAGATTTTATATTGTATTCCATTGCTAATGTAACTTAGAATACTGATTAGAGAGACCAAATAACCAGATGAATGAATCTGGTCAGATTGTTATAGATCTTCACAGATAAACAGAAATTTTATATAGAAAATGCAAAGGAGATCAAATCTGTTTTTAACTGGAAGGCAAGAAAATGACTTTGGGTCATGAACCCAGAGAAAAAGTCTTTCAACTGTCTAAGAATTGTTGTGCTATTTATTTATAATCATGTTCCATAAATCCTAATGTCTCTCCTTTTGTAAAATAAGGAGTCATTCTCATCCTTTATCTATATTTTTTAATCTCTCTGATTTTACTCTTGGTGATGCCTTCTACCACAATCAAATATAGGCTCCGAACCTGAGATTTATTAACGAAAAAGTTAAATTCTTGGTTTCTAATTTCCAAATGAATGCAACTCATTTTAAAGACAACGGTCTTGACACTGAAGTCTTTAAATGCAAGAGCCAGATTTTGTTGAAGAGAAATGAGGTTTTAAATTGAAAAGTTTAAGAATATCAAAATTTCCTCAAGCAAATTTTATACCTTGAAAAAAAAGCACACATGATGATCTAATATCCGGCTCTTATTAAGCCTCAAGGAATAGTCACTAGTATCAGCATTACACTCAGAACTATTTTAGAATTTGTCACTGTGTCATTTAAGATTTTTCAACTGAAAATGTCACAAAACCCACTCCAACTGCCTTAAATATTATCAACAAATGACTGGTGCATATATCTGAAAAATCTGGGAAAATGTGGGTTGCAGGCAAGGACTCATTTCGTTGCTCACTCTCTCTATCCATATCTTCATAAAGTATGCTTCATCTTAAGGCTAGCTCTCTTTTTTGTTAGACATTGTTTTGCCTGCAGCTTTCAAAGGCTATAGACGTTTTTGTTTTTATTTATCCAGCTGCAGTTTCCCTTTATATAGATTCTCAACAGAGAGAGAAACTTCCTTTCTAAAGCCTTCAGCCGGGATTAGGACCATGCACACTGCATTGTGATCAGTAAGGATGTGTGATCTGTGTGTCAATATGGGGCCACAGTAGAGCTGCAGTTGGAGACCACTTCCATCTTAAACACGTAGGTGCTGCAGTTGGAAGTGTACAATGCTGAGGTGGAAGCAGCTCCTACCAGTCTGTGGCAGTTCAGTATTCAGGAATTTTGCTAGCCAGTTGAAATCAGCCATGTTGGGAACATTTATGGTTTCTTCTGATGGCTGTGAGGGAAGGTCCCGTTCTTAGCCTCTCTGCTTGGCTTTTAGGTCTCTGCCTTTACCCTCATATGGTATTCTCCTTGTATGTATCTGTCTCTGTGTTCAAATTTCACTTTTTATAAGGATATCAGTCTTGTTGGGTTAGGGCTTACTCTATAACCTTATTTTAACTTGATTATCTTTGTAAAAACCCACATTTTAACTTGAGTATCTCTGTAAAGACACTACCTCCAAATAGAGTTACATTCTGAAATACTAGGGGCTAGAACTCCAATATATCTTTTATGTGGGGACACAATTCAACTCATAATAGCAATAATATCAAATATTGGTGCACATGTGCATGATCTGGATCACTCACATATTTTTGTTTGGAATGTAAATGGCATAGCCACTTGGGAACATTTTTGTCAATTTATTAAAAGGTTAAATATAATCATACCACCCTACACAGCAATTTCATTCTTAGAAATCTATCCAAGTTAAGTAGAAACCTATATCCACACAAAGAAACTACACATGAATATTCACAGTAGCATTATTCAAATTATACATAAATTTGTGTAGAAGCCCAAAACGGAAACTATTTAAATGTCCACCCAAAAGGTAATATATACATACAGTGGAGTACTATTTATAATAAAAATCAACACAAAACAACATGGAGGAACTTCAAAAAATATGTTACATGAAATAGGTTGGACATAAAACATATAATTCCATTTCTGTTGAATATCAAGAAAAAGTTAGTTTTATAGAAACAGAAAGCAGATCAGTATAGGCAGGGGTTAGGGTAAGAGCGGGAATTGACTTCAAATAGGTACAAGGGAACCTTCTGGAATTATGGAAATGTTTAAGGCTGCATTGTGGTGATGGTTTGAGAACTCTAAATATACTAAAAATCAATGAACTATACATTTAAAACGAGTGAATTCTATGGTATTTAAATTATATCTCATGGAATTGCTAGAAATACGTCTATTTTAGTACTTTAGACAAATAATGAAAGGTGCAAGGATGTTGACAGGAGAAATGTACAGAAGTAAATAGATTTGAAATATATTAGAAATAAAATAAATGGAGTTTTCTGAAAGCTAGACTTTGGATGGCACTTGAACATGTGACACATAGGTGTCTGCCTTGAGAAATGGGTGTGTGTTGCTCCTTTTCAGAGAAAGGGAATAATTATGAAGAAACAATTTTGGAGGAAACAAATCAAGAGTGCAGTGACATTTCTTCTAACTTTGATGAGATACCGATGAGACAACTAAGCCAGCAGCTGAGCTCAGTTGTGCTATCAAGGCTGGAAATGTAAATGGGTGATACATTAGCATTTAGGTGGCATTTAAAGAATTGAAAAACATTGTTTAAAGAGAGAGAATAACAACAGAAGATATATACATTTGGAAAAGAACTCCAGGTAGAGAAGTAGGAAATGGCAAAACGTCTGAGATGAGCATCTGCTCAAGTAGCAAGTGTAAAAATATAGAGAAGCAAGAGATGTAGGCAGAGACAGAGATAAGTTTAAAGATGGAGGTGGAGGTAGAAATATAGGGAGTGATAGAGAAATAGTGAAATAAGCAAAAGCAAGATTTATCTGAGATACTACGAGTGGTGTAGGAGAATAGTGTTTATGCTGATAATTAGTGGCAAATATTTTTAGAAGGGTCGTTTTCCAGTGGTAGACCTTGAATGTCAACAGTAAGTAGTTAGAACGTTTTCCTCTGCCCAACTGAATCATTTAAGTGTTTCTGAGTAGAGAAATAATATGCTGAGAGTAGTAGCTTAAGAAAATAAATTCAATAGAATGATTCAGTAGGACCTTAAAAAAATCTGTATATGTATTTATTAAGATCAAATAACTCAAGAAAATTATTCAAATAGATTCAATCATTTCATGCAGAATTCACTTAATATAATTCTTCAAGCTTGGAAGGACACAAGAAACATTCTTCTTGGTATGACACAATATAAAAGCATATTTCTGCTCTAAGAAAAATACATTTTATCTGTGAAAAGTGTAAAAATAAAGTTTTTAATAAAGTTGCACTACCATAGTATCTCTACCATGCCAGATAGCTACCATGTGGTTATAAAATCAGGGCTTGAAACCCAGTGTTAGGCCAATGACCACCATCAAATACTATTCATGTACTTTTAAGAGGTCTTAGGATTGGAAAGAAAAAGGTCTACTCATCTATAGCTTACTTTCCTTTGGGGATTAAAAATAAATCTAAAGCCTCTTGTCCATGAGAGCCACATGAATAAGGCAATATACCCTTCCCTCCAAAACTTTTTGTTTTTGTGGATTAAATAGTCACATCTCTGTTAAGTATTTGTTATATGATCACTGCCTTTCTTGCTGTACTTGGAAAACCAAGTAAACTTAATTTTTATCTATTTATGTTACTTTGATTATATCAATTTCCTCACAAACTTGAAGAGAAAATTGAGTGTATCAGTGGTTTTAAAATTGTTCAACAACCTTTTTCAGAATATGGGATTTAAATATATCAGACGTTTGAAAGCAATGAAACTCTGGGTGATTCAAGCCTAGCAATCCTTCCTAAGGTACTTCACAAAAATCCTTTGATTCTAATAATTACACTTTAAAAAACATTTCCACTAGATAATCACCAGGTTAATTTAATATTATTAAATGTATGTGTTTAACGATTATCTTCTTTTCACAGTTATCTGCCATTTGGAACCAGGCAGATACCAATCGTGCTCTTGGCTTTTGTTTAACATAGACCATCACTTTCAGTGCTAACAGAAGACTAAGAAACAGTCTTTGCAAAAGAAAGAACTCTGTGATATCCGAATGACATAGTTTTAAGTGTTACTAAGTACCAAAATAAAAAAAGGCAACCACTGTCAAAAGGCTCAAGAAATGGTTCATAGGTAGTCGCAAGTAGTAAACACTGATGGTGAAGCTGAGTGTGTCTAGACAGGAAGAGCTGGACAGTTACCTGTGTCTGCTTTAAAAAATCCAAACTCTTAATATGAGCTTCCGTCTCATGTTCCAAGAGCATCTTCTTTTGTGCATATGAAATGATGTTTCTATAGGATATATATAGGAACAAAATTACAGAATAATTGAGTATGTATGTCTTCAGTTTTACTGGATAATTCCAAATTACTTTCCCAATTAGTCGATTAAGTTTATTTCCTATTAGCAGGGTATAATTGTTCATCTTTTTCTACATATTTGCCAACCCTTGTATAATTGTCAGAATATAATGATTTTTTCAGATTTATATGTGCAATATATCTCATGGTTGTATTTTTTTCTAGTTTCAACTCTGATTTACTAATAGAACAATAGTAAATACATCTTTAGCTATTCAAATTTATTTATATTTTATGGTTTGCTTGTTCATAAGTTTTACCTCATTTTGTTAGGTAGCTTATCTTATTTCCTATTGATTTTTCAGTTTTATGTTATTAATAATATCAATTCTACCTAGGGTTTTACACTGCAGTTATCGTCTCACATTTTGTGACTAGTGTTTTGACCTTATTCACTGTACATATAATTTAAATTTCATCATCACCACATTGTTCAATAATGTCCTCAATGATTTCATCCTTTTTGTTTTGTTTTAATTTCTTTCATGTACTTTGAGGTCATAAACATAGCCCTTTTCTTTTAAAATTATTAAAGAATTATCTTTTATATGTATATCTAATTCATTCAAAATTTCTTTGTAATTTTGTAATTTAAACTAAAATCTTTGTAAATTCAAACTATTCTGGTTTAAATAGAAGTATGTTTTTAATTTTTCTCTGGGGTGGAGATAAAATGTTCCACCTAAATTAATATATATAATCTATTTCTCCCCAGTGATTTATGGTGTCTCTCTAGGAAGTCATTTTGTTTTATATTTGTGCATGTGTTCTTTGTCTTTCTTTCCTGTTCCATATCTCTACTTACATATTCATGAGCCAATACTAAACTATCCTGATTATACTCTCTCATACTTTTATTGATTCTGAATTACAAAATATCTGTAAGCCATTCCTCTCCAACTATGTTATTAGCTCAGGGAAGACAAATACTGTATCAATATGTTAAAATATTTGTAATTAGCAAAGTTAGGGAGTTTTAAAGAATAGAAAGATGAAAGGAGGAAAAAATGAGGGAAGAAAGAAAGGAAGAAAGAAGGAAGGGAGGAAAGTAGTGAGAAATGGTGCTAATTTTTTTCCTTGTTCCAATGTTTTTCTAATAAGTATGTATTCTTAGTTCTAACTAGAATACATATATTTCATTGTGGGTGCCAGACACTATTAAGTACTTTGCATTACCTTATTTAATCTTTTTAACCATTCTATAAGGCAAATATTACTGCCTTTTTAGAAGAGGAAATTGAGTCATTTAGAAATTAAATACATTGCTCATTTTGCACAGCCAAGAAAGGGTAGAGACAGGTCTGTTTCCAAAGCAAACTGAATTCTTATCTCAATCCTATAATTACACTAAGTATAATAAGTTCGCTCCAGAACACATAGTTTACCTTGATTTGTAGATAATTATTTGAGGAATAAAATAACTTATTAGTTTTCTTGGCTTTTGGTTTTCTGAGATTTTTCTGTGATTACTAAACTCAATTTTCTGGAAATTGGGTGGTTAAAAACAAACCTATAGTAAGGACTTTCTCTCCAATTACATGTTTCCTGAATATATAGATGGACTCCAGCTTATCATTGCTGAGTTACCAGAACAATTTTAGAGAATGAAGTAAGTTGGTAGGTACATGGTTTCAAAATATCAGATAGCACTAATACTCCAATCTGCTCTTTTCAGAGAAATATCACCTACAAAACACTTTTCTTCATCAAAACTATTACTGTAATGTTGTATGAGTGATTGCCCAGATAATGATATTTTCTCAGGTGTTCAGTAGTATTTTAACTCATTCTGTACCACAGCGGCTCTTGTGATAGGTAGGACATATAAAGGAAATAATTTTTTTCTATATAGTAGCTGGCTTTGGATTAATATAATGACCAAATTCTCCTTGGTTCCTCTCTTAGTTTAATTATGCTTCAAAACGTATTGAAATATATTTAATTTCAGTTGACATTTACTTTTGTTTGTTTTGCTACTTTTCTGTAGTTGTTTTGCTAACAAGCTGAGTCATTACTTTCATCTTGAGCCCTAGGGTTTGTGTCAAAGAATAATTTCTTCACTAGATAATTGCTAGAACTATAATAGTTATCAAAAAGAGACCCTGGAAAGTTTGGCAGTCTCTTATTGTCCTAGTCATAGTTTTATCAAAACAATTGTAGTCCTAAATATTCACTGAATGGATCTGAAAAATTATTTCAACACAAAAGCCTACACATGTGTTTAAAGCTACTTTATCCATAATTGCTAATCAATAGATTCAACCAAAATGTCCTTTAACATGTGAACAGATAAACAATTGTGGCACATCCATACAAAGGAATACTATTTAGGAATAAAAAGGAATGGATATTATCAATTCACAAAACAACTTGGATGAATCTTAAATACATGTTGCTAAGTGGAAAAAAATCTGAAAAGGCCTCATACTGAATGAATCTATTTGTATGATATTCTGGAAAAGGAAAAACTATAGAGATGAAAAACAGATCAATGGTTGCCAGGCGTTTATGAAGGAAAGTGGGAATTGGATATGTGAAACATAGAGGATATTTATGGCAGGTGAAACTATTTGGTGTAATAATGTAGTGATGGGTATAAGACTCGATAAGTTTGTCAATACCTATAGCACTTTACAGGAAAAAAGAGTAAAATGTAATGTATACAAATTTAAATAATCCATTAAGAGATTGGGACATCCCAGCATGGAAGTAGGCTGCAATAAAAGAACTTAACTAAATTATAAATGTATGACATAACCTCACTGAATGAAATGGAGGGTACTAAAGTGAGTGGAGAGTATAAGACTAAAAATGAAATGAACTGTACATAAGCACTGCACTTTAGCTGGAAAAGTGTTTCCCATGGGGATATGGGTTAACAATTCTGAAACCACTATGAATATATACTGGCAATAAACAAATAAATAAATGAATGGGGGATCATGCAAGCCAGGTGTCTCACTTTTGGAGTGGAAGGTTGTGGATAAGCCAGGAGGAAGGGTAGAATAAATTATGGGCCACTAAATTAGACTTAGGAATATTAGCATGATTTAGCCAGTTCATGCTAATGTCCTCAAGTCTAATTTAGTGGCCCATAATTTATTTAATACATGCATTTGCACAATACAATATTTAATTTAATACACACATATAGATATATAACATATAAATAATCATAGATACATGATTACAAGAGAGAGTATATATACATATATCTCCTAGCTCTGTTCACTGAGAAGGCTGAAAAACAATGATACCTCCATGGGAATGCGGACATAAAGCACTCAAATCTTGGTTTCTAATGTCATTTTTCAGTAAAAAGAATTTAGGGTTAGGGCAGGAAGTATATAAAATGAGCCTTGTAGTCCCAAAGAGTAATGAAAAGCTCAAAAAACAAGAGTTTGAAGATTTGTTAAAGGGAAAAGCTAACTGAAAGAACCCCTAATGGCCAAAGCTGAACTAACTTATGCAAAACAACAACAATGATAATAAATAAGGTAATATTGGATTATAACCCAAGCATAAAATAATCTATAAGTGTCAATACTGATATAAATAAGTGATTGAATGAACTAATGGGAAGGGGGAGAATAGAATCTCTTGTGCATAAGAATTCCAAATAATTGATGTAAATACTCTCATCCTAGGGAGGTGGAACACAATTCTGCATGTTTATATATAGGCTGTGCATAGCGACTTCCTAACAGAAATTTAGTATGAAAAAGCAAGAAAAGATTAACTTTATCTGGCAAACATGATCTCAGCCAGAGGATCAAGGCTGATACCAACAACAATAAGCCATGTCAGTAGTATATATCCTTGATACAATATAATGAGAACAGCACTTTAATCTCAAATCTGTAAGTGCAGGCTAATCGTGAGAAAAATGTAAGACTATTCAATTTGAAAGATCATCTACAAAATAGCTATTATTTCTCAAAACTGTCAAGGTCATCAGAAACAAGGAAAGTCTGAGAGACCATTACGGTACAGTGGGCCCTAAGTAAACATGACAACTACAAGTACCGTAGTGACCTGGATGGGAGCCTGGGTCAAAGGCCATTATATAAAAACTACAGACTTTACTTAATAATCACGACATGCCATTATCAGTTTATTAGATCTGACAAACATACTATACTAATGTGAAACAGTAATAATAGGGGAATATGAATGTGGAGTATGCAAGATACTCAAAAACATATGTACTACCTTTGCAAATTTTCTGCAAATCTAAAACTATTCTAAAATAAAGTTTACGTTAAAAGATCTCTATGGACAAACGAAGAAGAGTTAAATGACTGTGAAGGTGAATTATTTTTCTTATATTGCATCAAAATGCAATTAATTATATTCATCAAGCACAAGTAGAGATCTGAAATCATTGTAAAAATGGTCTGTCAGATTGATGCTAAATGAGGGAAAGTAAATGTATTCCTAGTTTTCAACTGAGGGAAAATGGAATATTCAGTAAAAAAAAAAAACTAACAGTCAAGTAAATACAATATCTGAAAGTGAAAACAAGGATTAATCTTTTCTGAGAATATTGGGCCAATTTATCAAATCAACTGAGAGAAAAATGAAATTAAAATTTAATATTTGGAATGATCAAATGGTATTTCAACATAGTTAATTTTTATAATTCTCAACCATGGCCATGAAATGTTGCTAAATATGCTCAAACGGCAGTATACAACTAATTCATGTGTTAACTGACTGAAGTAGAGTTTTTAAAATCAAGTATTAAAAATTGTTTCCAAAGTTTATAGTTTTAAGTTTCACTGACCTTTGTATTTTAAGAGCTTATTTTTGTTTGGGGTAAGATATAAATAAATTTTAAACTACTGGTTTAGTTTCAACAATAAAATATATCTAATATTGAAAAATCTCAGAACAAAAATCTGTTACAGTGTTTTCTCTTTACTGTTAAGATGGGTCAATGAATCAATTCAAAATATTTCACGTAGTGTAACATTTACTGGAAAGTTTTATTATTTCTCTATATAATAATGATTCCCCTACACTTGAAAATATGTTTAAAGTAACAGTAAAGCTGACATCAACAACAAAGTGAGATTAATTGATATTGAGTGCAAAATGATTATTGAAGTCTTCAAAGTGCATAGATCTGGAAGCCTTTACTATTGTGACCTTCTGCCTTTCTATTAAGCCACAAATGCACCAGATAGAATAAGCAAAAATCAATTTAATAATTCAAAATGAGGCAAATATTCTAACCATAGTTCTTATGGTTACATTAATTGATTTTTTTTAAAGGGCAAATATGCAAACAAAGCATTAACCCAAAAGGATCTGAGGTCATTTCCAAGTCAATGTGATAAATGATTTCAGGTTCATCAGTACTTAAATTTGCAAATTGGGAGTGTTGCACTGTACAATAAAAATTGCTAATGTTGGTCATATTGCATCCATAGTGTCCAGTGTTCATTTAGCGCATATCTGTTTTTATCCTTCCCATTCTTAAGTAGTTCAATGACTACTGATAATCTGATAAATCATAGATTGGTTTTTACAACTGGTGTTCAAAGGATTCTGTTGGTTCATAAATTATAAAAATTATTACTATTTTCACATTTGTAAAAGTACTTATAACCCCTCCCACACATGAACACACACACAATCTATAACTAAGTACTGCTGCATAATTCCCAGGACTAAACTCAGATTAATGTTAAAAACTGCACTGGTTTGAGGTGGTGTCATTTTAACTGGCAAGGATGTTGAAAAATGAACATACAAGAATTTTAAGTACATGAATGGCATATATAACAAGTTTTTGCATTTGGCTGAATAAAAATTAGTTTGACTAATATATGAATAGGGGAAAGTGATACGGTATAATTGAGGCATAATAAAAGAATCCAAAAAATTAGGCATTCCAAAAGTAAAATACCTACATAATCTGTTGGAACTTGGTATTTTGAAAACAGACCATTGAGACACAGTCCTTGTATTCATCAATTTGTAAGAGTTCATTAGTTCTGCAACAAAATCTCAAAGGAAATTTTTCTACAAATTACTTACTAATATATGTTATTTGGAGATTGCTCATTAAGACACTGTCTTAGTTAACAATTTTGTCAGTGATAATCATAATGTGTCTGGTACTAAACTAATGTCGGGATTTCTAGCCTCTCCCCCACCAGTCCTGCTCACCATCAGGATTACCAGCTCTTTCTGTGACCCTCCGAGCCAGTGGAGGGAAAGGAAGGGAGGGAGAGGCACGCCCCAACAAGGCGAAGCAAGGGAGGCAAGAGCCGACTGTACGCCCGTTCCACAGCCTCTGCCATCCCCGGAGACAATCAGACGCAACAGTGAGCTCAGTTGAAGCAGGAACTCGTTTATTGCAACTCAGAACACGGAATATATAGGGTGTGGTCTCTTCTGATTGGTTACACCTATGCTAATAAAGCGATTTTCAAATTTCCAATCACGCACAGAGTTGTGCGCATGCGCAGTTGTCTCTGACGTAAGCAGTGGAACGGAGAACACTCGGCAGGAAGCTGTGACGCAGCAGAAATTCAAAGGGTTCTCAGCGGCCATCTTTGTGGCGCAGCTGAGATTCAAAGGTAGTTCCCCACAAACTAAATTGATAGCAATAAAAAATTACATTTCTACTTAAATCCAATATTTGTATTTTAGTTTCCATACATCAATATCAACTATTATAACAAATCTATGTTGCTAAATTCTGTTTCATCTGAAGCTTTCTTTGCCTTTAATTTGTGACATATGCTTAGTTTAGAGTTATATAAAGATTATAAGTATAAATTTTTAAAATAGAAATTCAAATGTGTATATACTTAAATAAAATTATAATACTCTAGTATGGCAACACCAGAAAGTCTGTGAGAAATACTATTTCATTTACTCAATGATCAAAAAGGGAATAGCCTGGGTCTCTTTTGAGATGCATGCTTACTACTGGTAGTATATCTTCTTTCATGGTTGGTGCAATGATCTTGAAAAGGAAACCAATGAATCTTATTTCCATTCTCCATTCAAGAGTTTTCTTCTTGAGTCATCAAGCTCCTCATTTTTCATCTATAATTATGTTTTTAAAAAGGCTCTTTTATGATCAGCATTAAATGATGAAAATAATTGGTATAGCTTTAGTTTCTTCCTTGCTGGGACTCAATAAATCATTTTTGGAAAATGATCACTTGACTAGTCATATATGAAAAAATATTATTTAGTTTGAAAGCTAAGCTTCTGCTTCTGGCCATAATGGAATAATTAGAACCCCCCTTTTTTTCTGTAAACAACTAGGAAAATGACAAAGTATGTGACAAATGTTTATAGGCATTTGAAAACAGGTAGCACAGGTATGTGATAAATGAGAGAAGAGAAACAAGTAAGAACAGTCCTTAAGTGACTCCAACTTTCTGTCTAAAGGCAGTTCCATCAGTAAGATTCTCATAGAGAGAACACAAGTGGTCTCAGCCAACTGAAAAGACAAATATGGGAGTTGAGGGACGTTGATATACCTGGAATTTAAGGGGTGGGTGCACTGGAAAAGATGGATTCCCAGAAAAAGATCTTGAGAATTCTTCCTGGGGTCCTCTTGAGTATTTGGCTGAATACTAAACCAGTTGCAGGGTACAATTCTTTATCTGGAAAAAAAATGATTAGGCACCTATAAGTAGGACAAACTGTAGAGATCCCATAAAGAAGCTAACACTAGAAGGTGTTAAAATTCTGAACAATCTGCAGGAAGAATCTAGGTCATTTAGTAAGAATACCTTAATAGAAGGGATAAATTGGCCCTAGGGTGAAAGCATCATTAAATGTACCTATAGAAGCTTAAAAACAAATCTTGAAAGGGTCAAGCTGATCCATAAATAATGTATGCTTTCTGCCAGAACAAAGCCCACTACCCCTTAAAGGACAACTGTGATATAATGATTTTAAGAAATATGCATTTGGTCATTCAGATGACCAAAATATATTTCTCAGATATATTTGATCTTCAATCACAGTTCCTTAAATTGATTCAGAGTCATAAAGATGAAATGGGTGTCTTGTTATTAGGGAAACCACCTTTTGGACTCCACCCAAGGGTGAGGGCTGGTTGCCAGGAGGACCAACTATGTGATTAGAGGGTTGGACATTTCAATCCCACCCCATGACTTCTGAGAAGAAGAGATCCCTGACAAGGGTTGGAGGGCAATCAGCCAATGGCCTATGTATTAATCAATCATGTCTATTCAGTGAAACCTTTAAAAACCCAAGAGAATGGTTTCTTGGTCTTGTTTTCATTTTCCCCCTTTTCAGAAAGCTTCCATACATGGGGAACCAGAATGCTTCCATATGCCACTGAGCCATGAGTTCAGAAGCTCTTTAATTCAGGGTCTTGCCCTATGTGTATCTTCATCTGGCTATTGACTTGAACCTTTTAATAAACTGGTAAAGTAAGTGTTTCTCTCAGTTCTGTGAGCCTCTCTAGCAAATTTATTGAACCTAAGGAGGAGATTTTTGGAACTTCCCATCTGTAGCTGGTCAGAAGCACAGGTAACAGCCTGGGTCTTGCAACTCATGTCTGAAGTGAGGGTGGGAGGCAGTCTTATAGAGCTGAACCCTTTAAGTGTGGGATCTGATGCTATCTCCCCATAGATAGTTACAGAATTGAGTTGAATTCTCAGATACCTGCTATCAATTTGTTACTAGACACATTATGATTATCACTGACAAAAAGTCACATGTATCCTTATAAGACAAAACTGTTGCTTGCAATGGCTTGGAAAACCATTTATTCTTTGCAATTTTCCTCCCTTTTGGAATGAGAATGTCCATAACTGTTAACCTATGTCTGTCACACCATCAAATAAGACAAGCAAATAACATGTTTTCTAGTTTCACAGATGCATACATAGGTTTAGATAAATTTTGCCTCGGGCTCATACCAGAAGTTTCACATGTACCTGATTTAGATGAAGAGATTTGGGAGTTTTGAGCCAATTATATTTATGTGAGATTTTAGACTTGAGTAGATGGTGTAATGGATTGAGACTTTGGGGGATGTTGGAATATTTTGTGGTAAACCACACATGCATGCATCTTTAGAGGTCAGACTGTGGTCTAATAAAAAATGTCCCTACTGCAAATGTATATTTACATCCTCTCTCCACAATATGTGAATTTCAACCTTTATGGCAAAAAAGTGAAATTACTGCATAAGGGAGAAGATGTAATTAAATTCAAGATCTTGGGAGAAGGAATTCAACCAGGATTATCTGAGTAGGACCTTAATTTAGTCACATGTATCTATAAGACAGAAGCAGAGGGAGTTTGCCACACCTAGAGTAAAAAGCAACAGGAAGGTGGAGGCAGAGATTGGTGTGAAGTACCTATAAGCCAGACATTGCCAGGAAGCTACTAGAAGCTGAAAGAAGCAAGGAGCAGAATTTAGAAACCTCTGGAAGGAGTGCAGTCCTGCCGACACAATGATCTTAGACTTCAGGCTTTTAGAACTGTGAGAGAATATTTCTCCATATATTAAACCACCCAATTTGTGATAATTTGTTATAGCACCCATAGTTAACTAACACTTCTAGAAGTGAAAAAGAAAACAAATGAAATAAAAATTTCACTGGATGACATTAAGACCTTATTAGGCAAAATTGAACTTTAAACTTGAAAACATGCAAATAGAGACTATTTAATCTGAGGCACCAAGAGAAAAAAAACTGAAAAAAATTGAGTCTCAGGCACCTGTGGGACAACATCTAGGAGTACAACATGCTCATAATTGGCATCTCAAAAAATGAGGATGGAGATGTTTGAAGAAAAAAAAGTTTTATAAATTTAATGAACATTATAAATCCAGAGATTCAGATGACTCAAAAAACAGAAAGTAGATAAAACAAAAATAAAGCTATGTCTGTGAACCTCATAATCAAAGAAAACCAATGGGAAAGAGTAAATTTTAAAAGCAGCTAGATGGAGAATAATAATTCCTTTTGAGGGAAAATATGAAAGAATGACTACAGACTTTTCACCTAATATGGTGAAGGTCAAAGACAATGGATTGACAATTTTAAAATGTTAAAAGGGAAAAGTCAATCTATATCCAGCTAAAAATTCCTTTAAAAGTGAAGGTTAAAAAAAAGCTATTCTTAGAAAAATTTAAGCTTAGAAATCTGTCCCCAGCTAGCCTGCACTATAAGGAATTATAAAGGAAGTTTTATTCAAATACAACAAAATGATACCATATTATAAGTTGGATCTTCACAAAGAAAGAACACTGGAAATTATGGATAAATACAAAGGTTATTTTTCTGATTTTCTAAAAAATTATTTAAAAGTCAATTGCCTCTTTAAGGTAAAATTAATTACAGTGAATTGAGGGGTTAAGATATAAACAGAAGGCAACAACACAAAACTTTACAATGCAACTCATAAAAATGTTTCAGAGAAACAGAGAAAGGATAAAAATAGTTTTATCTTGTTTTACAACTTTTGCATTGGGACACATTTCTGTGGGTCAGTTTATTTATGTTTGCAGTGTAGCTGCTTAAATTACAAACAACTATAACATCTGCAATTTTATTAAACACTGCTTTTATTCTGTTTCTCTATATGCTCCAGAAGAAAAGACTATGTTTGCTCCATTATTATAATTAGGAAAATTATATGGTTATTAAGGTTAATCTATATAAGGTTACTGATGATAACAGCAAAGTGAGGAAATACACAAGCCCCTCATCTGAGGTTTTTGTATTTTGTTTTTTGTTTTTTGCAGTATAGCTTCTGAATATCCAGTGTTTATTGCTTAAAGTAAACTTTTCTATTCCAAAAATAATAATAATAATTGAACTTGAGCTGAGAAAAATTAACTAGAATAGTTAGCTAATGTATTTTGAGAGTGTGTTATTTTAAAAATCCTATTTACATAATCTAATGTGCTTCATTTAAAATACATTTATGTGATGATCAATAATTTTGCACTAATTGGCCTACCTACCTAATTAAAACATGTGGAAACTTCTTCAATTCTCTTATCAGAAAAATAAAACAATTAAATGGCAAACCAGTGAGACATGAATTTCACAATGACATTAAATTTATTAGCTAAATCCATGAGCAAGCAGAACTGCCAATGTTTACATATTTTATTCCCATAAACTTATAGAAAATATTAATTACTTCAAATCAGCAAAATAATACTGAGGTTTTCTATAGGTTATTTTAAATAAGGTATCAACATTAGGACCTTTCAGCAGTGGCTGAAGGCATTCTTTCCTATCCCATTTCCTTGTGTTTCCCTGATTTGAAAATCTTGGATGCTGTTTTAGTGGGTGGATCCAACAAAGGAGCTCAGTGATGAGGTAAACACCTTGTTCTCCAGCTAACAAGATAGGAGTAGTATATTTTGAGGTGCACTGGATTAATTCATTTATTAATATCATGCAGTAAGTAGTAGATTTCCATTTGGGCCCAATATTCATTCTTTTTCTTTTTATCAGGATCTCAGAGAAGAAAGATTTTCTCAGAATATTCCAAAAAAATAACCTTTTTTTTTTAACAAGTTTAAAAATTATTTATGAAACATGTTCCTTTACATAAAAGTTGACATGCTAGAAGCTAGGATGCAGTCAATTGTTCTTTGTCACAAACGGAAGATTTATCAAGGCTACACACCATATTTGAAACATCTAATGACCCTAATTTTAATGGCTTTCCTCCCTATTATAGATCTAGAGAATTAAGTTATCTATTTTTCTGGAGATAGATATAGAAAGCATGAATATAGGAAAGCAGTCTTATTCTATGTCAAAGAAGTTATAAGCAATTTGATATTGGATATTTCCTGATAGATTTGAAAGTCAGATTTGTGAAAATATTTGGTTGTTTTACTGCTATCTCTTAAACATTTCACATAAGATTTAAATTTTTCTTACAAAAATTAAAATGGAATTTATAAATACCTTATTAAAGTTAAACCACTAAAACTCTATAGTGAGTAAAATTTCAATTTAGTATAACATCATTTATAATGATGTATTTGAAGAAGGAATAAACCCATAAAGTAAGTAATTTTCTATTTTTTTGCTTTGTTCATAATGTGCTTAACTGAGGCCAAATTTATCTAATTTCACAAAATTTCTCTTCCGTTTATATATACAATGTTTTAAATATATATTTACCACTTCTTTGAGGTAGTAAAATAATAATAAAAGTGCTTCTTTGGAGAAGATATTGAACAACAGAAACCATAATGTTCTGTCAGTTCCTCTTGCTATTGATCTGTGATAAAGGGAAGACATAGAATGATGATCTAGCTATGATGGAAGATGAGGGAGACGCTGCCAGCAAAACTATGTTTATCCATTTCAGAGTGATAGATTGAATGGTAAAGCGTTTGGCTCCTATGTGTGAAGTCTGTAAGAATCAAGAAAGCATTACTTACTTTCTCACGGTAAAATATCTTTAATTGATCAGATCAAGTGTAAAGTTAAATGTATGCCAGAAAAGACTTGACACAAGTAAAAGATCACTTTTTATTGTTTGTTTGTTTTTCTTTTTTTTTCTAACTATTATGAATTTGGATTGTTGGATTGATATTCTTACTGGAGAATATTTTAAGATTTATCACAAATTAGTTTTCTTCTTTTAATCTCCAAATAATATATACTCTAGCTTCATAATTTGGATAAAGTAAATATCTGTATAATTATTTCATTTGTAAAGATAGATTTGAAACTCATTTAAATATATAAAACTACTTCTTTAAAGCTGTATTAAACAATTTTAGTCCTCCCCAATATCCCATTATTAGATAATTAATATTTTTCAGAGAGTAGCCTATGTCATATCCAATCCTTATCTTTAAATAAAAGTAAAATGCCCATGTTACATCTTAAAAAGGATATATTCAAACACCTTTGCTCTTACTAACATGATCAGGTCATTGTAGTTTAGAAAGATGTGAATAATTAGCAATTATACTTTATATTATAGGATCAGAGATGAAGTATGCAATGTTAAAAAGTAAAAATTTAACACCACCAAAATATTTACAAAGTTAGTTGAGCTAAATTATTGTTCTTTGTCTTTGACCATTGTGATTCTGCTTAAAAGAATTTATCACATGGAAATAACTCAAAGAATAGGAACAGTCATACATGTTCATCATTCCCTTATTTAAACCAACAAAATTCAACAATATAGAACTAACTACTTAGAAATACAGAAATGAATCCAATGACTAGAATAGTTAGCAGTTAGTACCTCTAGTTATAACCCATGTGTCTATATGGAAAACAGTTAAGCCATAGTAATTTTTTTAAAACAAAATACAGATGTGTGTGATTACTGATTATAAATTTAAAGAAAATATGCATATATATGAGTAAAAAGTAGAAGAAATTAAAAAGAATAAAAAGAAAAGTAGTCTTTCAGGGAAGGAGGAGTAGGGGTGATTTATCAAAATATTTTCATGCTTTTATTGTACTTGTTGCATTATTTTTATAATTTAGAATAAGAGATTCCCCATATTTTCCAAAATTATTTAAAAATAAGGAGACAATACACTGACAGACAGTGACTGCAGTGGGTGAGGACTTGATAATATGGTGTATGTTGAAACCCTAATATTGTTCATGTGAAACCTTCATAAGGTTGTGTATCGATGACATTCTAATAAAACGTAAGTAGATAATATATAGAAATATACATGGAAAAATATATATTTACTATTATTTATTTTCATATTTGTTCTCTTCTTCCCAGTAAAAAGTAAACTTCATTTCTTTAATTGTAAGATTAGCTATTGAAAATGCAAACAGCCAGCCAACACCCCAGACCCCAAAAAACCCCACAGGATTGGCTCTTATCCATCTCAAGGAAACGGAAAAGAAAAAAAAAGATAAAAAGATACATCTTGAGCTCCATTACAGATATGATTGAGGTATGGGAGAAATTGAAGGTCCTTTTAATTGGTTTTTAACCAAAGTATCCACTCAAATGCAGGAGAATGAAATGCAAAGAGAAATCAGCAGACAGCCACAGAGAGCATATTTACCCACTCATTCACATTCCCAATTATTCAACCAACACAAATTCACAGAGCACTGGCTATTTAGTATGTTTGGGAGGTAAAATATGGCCTAAATCAATATTCACTAAGTTTTCAGTGAGTTCCTAGTTGCCAAAATAACACTCCTGGATATCCTAACACTCTTAACAGTCTAATATGCAGCTTTTGTGCATTTACTCCATCTTATAAATGTTTATTTGTTCAGATATTTAATGAATACCTGCTATGTGTGTCATTGTCCTGGGTAGTGGATATATTATAGTGCATAAGTTAGATAATGTATCTCCCTGTCCTCAAAGAGGATACATTTTAATTGAAGAAGAAAGGCAATAAGTAAATAACAAATAGATACAATACCAATGTTGATTCATATGATGTAGGAAAGAAGATGAAAAAATAGAAACTGAAGTAGGTGGAGAGCGGTCAGTCAAGTCTCTCGGAGAAGACAGCATTGGTGCCAAGACTTCAAACATTCCCCTACAATTCTAGAAAAATCTTAATTAAATTAAGCCACCTGCTTTTATGTAAGCATTTACAATCACACATGAGAAATACAAATAGTGTGTTTTATTTACAGGTTACTTATAATAATGTCTGGCCAGATATAAGCTTACTTACCATTTTTACAGTACATCAGGTGGGAGCCAGACCAGAGAAAAGTAGACTGCCTCATTTCATCTATAGATACTCAATTCCTGAAGAAATGATGGACAGGTCATTACCTGGAACAAAAATTTGAAATTTCAAAATCAGATATAACCAGTAAGAGTCTGGTATTGAATACCTTGTCACTTTTATCACTTCTGAATTGATGATCTCCTTGGCAGAGCAGGAATCCTGGATACAAGGTATGGCAGAAACAGATTTGAGTCAGTCTGAGGTCCCACACCTCACTAAAAGGGAAAGCTCTTCTGAACTGATAAGAAATTAATAGTTCATATTTTTAAAAGAATACTGAAGGAATAATCAATCCCCTGAAGTGATAGCATGGTTCAAGAATGTCTTTTGTAACAACTGAACTTATAGCAAAAATTATGAACTCACTGAAAATGTAGAGAAAGACTTGCAAAAGAAAATGATATTATGGCTGATATCTAAAAGTGCAGAGAACTCTTAGAAGAGGTTCAGTGAAACTTGGATAATAAAGAAAAATAACTGGTAAGAACTTAAACCTGGCAAGAAAGGGAATTATTCCCTTAAGCTCACATACAGAGGATTTGTAAAAGCAACTTAAGGAAGTACTAGAAATTTCATTTTAGAATATATTATGATAAATCCTTTCAATTTGAGTTAATGTATTTAGGTAATACTATTCATGTTTATATTATTATTATAGTATATATTAATATATTAGTATATTATACTATAAAATATGTATAATGCATAATGTAATAGTATTAACAATTATCAACTGCCATACAGTTTCCTAAATTCTTCCAGAAATGACACAAGCACTTTATTATGAATAGTGTGAATAAATTGCAGAAGTGAAATGAAGAGTAATAGATTCAAAAGTCTCATATGTAATAAATGGTATTTTTCTCTCCCATCCATAAAATTCCAAATTAATTTCCAGAGAGAGACATAGGCTGGATAAAGTCTACATAATTCTTACAAAACATAATTGTTTACTCACAGTTAGCAAAACTAGGAAAGGCAAAATTCCTTCCCAAATGCAATTTTAACAATGCTTATCTGTGCCCTGGACTTCTGTATATTTAACATTGACTTGGGAGACTTATTTTGACAATTTGTAGTTACTCTTTTGTTTCCGAATAGTTATCTACCAGAAAAATAAGTTTTACTGAATTTGAGGGGATTTCTAGAAAAGTATAGATATTTATTCCAACTCTGTTTTAAATATATAATATCTAGCACATTTATATTTATTAAAATTAGAAGCTTACCCATTTGTGTGGTAACAATAATGCAAATGATGGTAAAACAAGGAATCATAGTTTTCTTATAAATGAATATGATCTAGTGTTTAAATAAAATGTATAATTTATGTTAATCACATATATAAATAGAAGCTACTAAAATAAGATTTTTCCTAGGATGTGGGTATGTTTGTGTGTGTGTGTGTATGTGTGTGTAAATTTAAAAAGAAAAAGCAAAGCTTTCATAACTAACAATATATTATTGTTCCTAATATAATGGCAGTAAAATAATATGATCATTGAATAGATAATTTCCATCTCAAACAATAAGCAGCTATGAATCTATTAATGTAAAACTTACATTGTTATTTCTAAGGGAAATTAGAGGTTAGTCTATTCTGTAGACATTACTTGACTATCTTTGATATTTTTAGAAACCTGTCATTTATGTCTATGATAGATTAATAATAACCTAACTTGCATCTTAAAAATACATTAATATTTGTGAAAACAATAGATACTTTCAACATTTATGTGTGTTATTTTCCTACTAAGTAAAACCCAATGGAGGACTATAAAAATTAGGAGACAAATGTCAAAATATAAAACAATTTGCTCCCACCTCTTAAATGAATAAAATGTATAACTTAACAAAACCTAAGTCTGAGGAGAGTGTCCAATATAGTTGGAGATCAGGACATGTATAATGCATTTGCTTTACAGGTGTGAATGGAAAATAAGCTGCCTCACAAGATGTGGTGGAAATACACACTAGGCTGAACCTTTTCTGGGTGAAGCTAAAAAAAAATTAAAACTCTTCTCCGTGAAGTTCCAAACCATACTCAAACAGGTAAAGATCCACTTTACCTGTATGTACTCCCGTTCCACCAAGGAAAAACTAAATAAATTGGTTTTTGACTTCAGTTTCCTGGGAGAAGCAAACACCCTTTATAGATAGTTGTACTTGAAACTCAGTCTTCAAAAAGTTGTCTTAGATGAAGCTTCAAGAAATATGAATTCATAATGAAACAAATCCTTAAATTTACAAGGGAAAACACAAATTACACAGAATCATAGCTATAAAAATAAAATCCTGAAACACAAATATAGAGTATGATTTTTAGAATAAAATAAATGCCTAACAAAGGAACCAGAGCCTATCAAAGTTTTGAAAGGAACGGTGTGCACAGAGTTGAGCTGCTAGATCCTCTGAAGAAAGGATAGTGTTCAGCTGTGGGAATGAAGTGAGCAGACAGTGTCCAGCTGAGATGGGGTTACCTGCAGGGAACCTGTTTAGCTGAAGTTGTGTCCTTCCAGAGTTAACCTGCAGCTGCTGATTGAGCTGGGTGGGGGTGTAAAGGCACAGTCCTCCTGCTCTGTGTGGATTACTCTTGTCAGGCAACACAAAGTTCCCCAGCAAGGTTGGCTGAATCTTTGCCAGACCTGCATCACAGTCCACTTCTTCCTCTGCCCAGTTCTGCTTGCACCTCCTTTTTTTCACGGATGATAATACCTAATTAACATAATAATATCAAAACTCCATCTCTATATTCACTTCTTGAGGAACCAACCTGGAACAGGTGTCAAATATAATTTTTAAAAATGAAAAAGAACGTGTGTGTGTGTGTGTGTATAATCTATTTATCTATCTATATATTTGAAATTAAAAATTCAAAGAGTGGGTAAAGCTACAGATCAGGAAAATATGAAACACTAAATAAGATTTTGGAAATGAATTCAAACAATTCTCTAATCATAATATACATGGACTAATCTCCTAGCTAAAAACAAAAAAATGCCATATGGAATTAAAAGGGCAAAAGCAAAAGCAAAGTGACCCATATCTTCTAATAAGCATCACGTCTAAACACATATAGAAAGATGAAAAGGTAAAGTAAAGGACTTCTGAGGTATTGGCTTGTCCCTATCAAACAAAAACAACACACCAAAAAACCTGTTACTACACAGAAACAGCTCAACTGCTACAACTGGAACTTTTATTTATTTATTTATTTTTATAATTTATTTTGGTATCATTAATCTACAATTACATGTGCAATATTATGGTTATTAAACTACCCCCTTCATCAGGTCTCCCCCACCGACCCCATTACAGTCACTGTCCATCAGCGTATTGAGATGCTATAGAAACACTAACTGTCTTCTCTGAGTTGTACAGCCCTCCCCATGCCCCCCAACATTACATCTGCTAATCATAATGCCCCTTTTTCCCTCTTATCCCTCCCTTCCCACCCATCTACCCCAGTCCCTTTCCCTTTGGTAACTGTTAGTCCATTCTTGGGTTCTGTGAGTCTGCTGCTGTTTTGTTCCTTCAGTTTTTTTCTTTATTCTTATACTCCACATATGAGTGAAATCATTTGATACTTGTCTTTTTCAGCTTGGCTTATTTCACTGAGCATAATACCCTCTAGCTCCATCCATGTTGTTGCAAATGGTAGGATTTGTTTTCTCCTTATGGCTGAATAATATTCCATTGTGTATAAGTACCACATCTTCTTTATCCATTCATCTACTGACGGACACTTAGGTTGCTACCATTTCTTGGCTATTGTAAATAGTGCTGCGATAAACATAGGGGTGCATATGTCTTTTTGAAACTGGGACCCTGCATTCTTAGGGTAAATTCCTAGGAGTGGGATTCCTGGGTCAAATGGTTATTTTTTTTTGAGTTTTTTGAGGAACCTCCATATTGCTTTCCACAATGTTTGAACTAATTTGCATTCCCACCAGCAGTGTAGGAGGGTTCCCTTTTCTCCACATCCTCCCCAGTTGTTATTTGTGTTTTGGATGTTGGCCATCCTCACTGGTGTGAGGTGATATCTTATTGTGGTTTTAATCTGCATTTCTCTGATGACCAGCGATGTGGAGCATCTTTTCATGTGCCTATTGGTCATCTGAATTTCTTCTTTAGAGAAGTGTCTATTCATGTCCTCTGCCCATTTCTTAATTGGATTATTTGCTTTTTTGTTTGTTAAGGTGCATGAGTTCTTTATATATTTTGGATGTCAACCCCTTATCGGATATGTCATTTATGAATATATTCTCCCATACTGAAGGATGTCTTTTTGTTCTACTGATGGTTCCTTTGCTGTACAGAAGCTTTTCAGCTTGATATAGTCCCACTTGTTCAGTTTTTCTTTTGTTTCCCTTGCCCGGGAGATATGTTCATGAAGAAGTCACTCATGTTTATGTCCAAGAGATTTTTGCCTATGGTTTGTTCTAAGAGTTTTATGGTTTCATGACTTACATTCAGGTCTTTGATCCATTTTGAGTTTACTTTTGTGTATGGGGTTAGACAGTAGTCCAGTTTCATTCTCTTACATGTAGCTGTCCAGTTTTTCCAACACCAGCTGCTGAAGAGGCTGTCATCTCCCCATTGTATATCCAGGCTCCTTTATCAAATATTAATTGACTGTATATGTTTGGGTTAATGTTTGGATTTTCTATTCTGTTCCACAGGTCTGTGAGTCTGTTTTTGTGCCAGTACCAAATTGTCTTGATTACTGTGGCTTTGTAGTAGAGCTTGAAGTCAGGGAGAGTAATTCTCCCTGTTTGATTCCTCCTTCTCAGGATTGCTTTGGCTATTCGGGGTCTTTTGTGGTTCCATATGAATTTTAGAATTATTTGTTCCAGTTCATTGAAGAAAGCTTTTTGGTAGTTTGATAGGGATTATGTTGAATCTGTAGACTGCTTCAGGTAGTATAGCCATTTTGACAATATTTATTCTTCCTAACCAAGAGCATGGTATGCATTTCCATTTCTTAGTGTCCTCTTTAATTTCTCTTAGGAACGTCTTGTAGTTTTCAGAGTATAGGTCTTTCACTTCCTTCATTAGTTTTATTCCTAGGTATTTTATTCTTTTTGATGCAATTGTGAATGGAATTGTTTTTTTGATTTCTCTTTCTGATAGTTCATAGTTAGTGTATAGAAAAGCAACAGATTTCTGGGTGTTAATTTTGTATCCAGCAGCTTTGCTGAATTCATGTACTAGTTCTAGTAGTTTTGGGGTGGAGTCTTTAGGGTTTTTTATGAACAATATAATGTCATCTGCAAATAGTGACAATTTGACTTCTTCTTTACTAACCTGGATGCCTTGTATGTCTTTGTTTTGTCTGATTGCTCTGGCTAGGACCTCCAGTACTATGTTGAATAACAGTGGAGAGAGTGGGCACTCCTGTCTTGTTCCCGATCTTAGATGAAAAGCTTTCAGTTTCTCGCTATTAAGTATGATGTTAGATGTGGGTTTGTTATATATGGCCTTTATGATGTTGAGGTACTTGCCATCTATACCCATTTTGTTGAGAGTTTTAATCATGAATGGATGCTGAATTTTATCAAATGCTTTTTCAGCATCTATGGAGATGATCATGTGGTTTTTGTTCTTCTTTTTGTTGACGTGGTGGATGATGTTGATGGATTTTCGAATGTTGTACCATCCTTACATCCCTGAGATGAATCCCACTTGATCATGGTGTATGATCCTCTTGATGTGTTTTTGAATTCGGTTTGCTAATATTTTGTTGAGTATTTTTGGCATCTACGTTCATCAGGGATATTGGTCTGTAATTCTATTTTTTGGTGAGGTCTTTGCCTGGTTTTGGTATTAGAGTGATGCTGGCTTCATAGAATGAGTTTGGAAGTATTCCCTCCTCTTCTATTTTTTGGAAAATTTTAGGAGAATGGGTGTTATTTCTTCTCTATATGTCTGGTAGAATTCAGAGGTGAATCCATAGGGTCGGGGGTTTTGTTCTTGGGTAGTTTTTTGATTACCAATTCAATTTCGTTCCTGGTGATTGGTCTGTTTAGTTTTTCTGTTTCTTACTTGGTCAGTCTTGGAAGGTTGTATTTTTCTAAGAAGTTGTCCATTTCTTCTAGGTTTTCCAGCTTACTAGCATATAGATTTTCATAAAATTCTCTTATAATTCTTTGTATTTCTGTGGGGTCCGTCATTATTTTTCCTTTCTCATTTCTGATTCTGTTTATGTGTGTAGATTCTCTTTTTCTCTTAATAATTCTGGCTAGGGTTTCATCTGTTCTGTTTATTTTTTCAAAGAAAAGCTCTTGGTTTCATTGATTTTTTTCTATTGTTTTATTCTTCTCAATTTCATTTATTTCTTCCCTGATCTTTATTATGTCCCTGCTTCTGGTGACTTTGGGCCTCATTTGTCCTTTTTCCAATTTCAGAAATTGTGTCTTTAGAGTATTCATTTGGGAATGTTCTTCCTTCTTTAAATTGGCCTGGATTGCAATATACTTTACTCTTAGTACTGCCTTTGCTGCATCCCACAGAAGTTGTGGCTTTGTGTTGTTGTTGTCATTAGTCTCCATATATTCTTTGATTTCTGTTTTGATTTGGTCATTAACCCATTGATTAATTAGGAGAATGGTGTTAAGTCTCCATGTATTTGTGAGCCTTTTTGATTTCTTTCTAAAATTTATTTCTAGTTTTATACCTTTGTGGTCTGAGAAGTTGGTTGGTAGGATTTCAATATTTTTGAATTTACTGAGGTTTTTTTTGTGGCCTAGTATGTGGTCTATTCTGGAAAATGTTCCATGTGCACTTGAGTAGAATGTGTATCCTGTTGCTTTTGGGTGCAGAGTTCTGTAGATGTCTGTTAGGTCCATCTGTTCTAGTGTGTTGTTCAGTGCCTCTGTGTCTTTACTTATTCTCTGTCGGGTTGATCTGTCCTTTGTAGTGAGTTGTGTTGAAGGTGTGTTGAAGGTGTGTTGAAGTCTCCTAAAATGAATTCATTGCTGTCTATTTCCTCCTTCAATTCTGTTAGTATTTGTTTCACATATGCTGGCGCTCCTGTGTTGGGTGCATATATATTTATAATGGTTATATCTTCTTGTTGGACTGACCCCTTTATCATTATGTAATGTCCTTCTTTATCTCTTGCTACTTTCTTCATTTTGAAGTCTATTTTTCTGATACAAGTACTGCAACACCTGCTTTTTTCTCCTTGTTGTTTGCATGAAATATCTTTTCCATCCTTTTACTTTTAGTCTGTGTATATCTTTGTGCTTGAGGTGAGTCTGTTGTAAGCAGCATATAAATGGGTCTTGATTTTTTATCCATTCTATTACTCTGTGTCTTTTGATTGATGTTTTCAGTCCATTTACATTTAGGGTGATTATTGATAGATATGTACTTATTGCCATTGCTGGCTTTAGATTCGTGGTTACCAAAGGTTCAAGGGTTGCTTCTTTACTATCTAAGAATATAACTTAACTTTCTTGTTAAGTTATTGTGAACACCATCTGATGTTTCTTTATCTCTCACTTCTTATTCTTCCTCCTCCATTCTTTATATATTAGGTGTGTTATTCTTTGCCTTTAGTTAGTATTTGGATGGTGTGCTTTCTTTGCTATGATTTTATTTTGTGTGTTGACATCTTTTTAGCCTTAGGACTGCTTCCCTCTAGAGCAGTCTGTTTAAGATATCCTGTAGTGGTGGTTTATGAGAGGCAAATTCTCTCAACTTTTGCTTGCCTGGAAATTGTTTAATCCCTCCATCATATTTAAATGATAATCGTGCTGGATACAATATTTTTGGTTCAAGGCCCTTCTGTTTCATTACATTAAATATATCATGCCATTCTCTTCTGGCCTGTAAGATTTCTGTTGAGAAGTCTGATGGTAGTCTGATAGGTTTTCCTTTGTAGGTGATCTTTTTTTCTCTCTCTAGCTGCCTTTAATACTCTGTCTTTATCTTTGATCTTTGCCATTTTAATTATTATGTGTCTTGGGGTTGTCTTCCTTGGATCCCTTGTGTTGGGAGATCTGTGGGCTTCCATGGACTGCGAAACAATTTCCTTCCCCAGTGTGGGAAAGTTTTCAGCAATTATTTCTTCAAAGACACTTTCTATCCCTTTTTCTCTCTCTTCTTCCTCTGGTACTCCTTTAATGTGAATGTTGTTCCATTTGGATTGATCACATAGTTCTCTTAATATACTTTCATTCCTAGAGATCCTTTTATCTCTCTCTGCCTCAGCTTCTCTGTATTCCTGCTCTCTGATTTCTATTCCATTAACAGTGTCTTGCATCTTGTCCAGTCTGCTGTTAAGCCCGTTGATGGCTTGTTTGATTTCTGCATTGTCTTTCCTCACTTCCCTCACTTCCTCCTCAGCTCTTGCACATTTCTCTGTAGATCCGTCAGCATGGTTATGACTTTTATTCTGAATTCTTTTTCAGGAAGACTGTGCATTTCCATCCCTTCAGGCTCTTTCTCTGGAGTTTTCTGGCTGATCTTAGTCTGGATCATATTCCTCTGTCTTTTCATGGCTATAGAAGTGGTTGCTGGTAGTTGCCACGTATGTCAGGTGGGCTCTTTAAGACTTAAGAAAAAAAAAAGAAAGAAAAAGGAGAAAAAAAACAAAACAAAAAAACGCCTGCCAGGAGTGGAATCTGTGGGGATGCTGTAGGTGGCGCTGTAGTTCCATTATTCCAGAGTCGTGGCCCCGCCGCTCTGCAAGGCTCTTTATAGCTCTGGCCGGGTAGGGAATGAATGGGAGGGTGTTGATCCCTGTGGGAAATCTAAGTGCGGCCACCCTTTCCCATTCACCATCTAAGGGGTCGGAAGCTCCCCAGGACTCCCAGCCTGCTGAGCTGAGTGTGCCGGGGTGATCCGGCCCCTCCGCTGGGCTCCTGTCTCTTTAAGACCGCTGAAAAAGCGTGCGCTTTTCTTTTTTTTTTCTTTCTTTCTCGGGAGCCAGCTGCAAGCACCCTGGCGCATGCCCTGCTCATATCCTGGCTCTCTGTCTCTCCAATCTCCGCTACACAGATATTGATGTGTGTCAGTGCTCCCCGCACAGATCACCAGGGCTGGTTATTTCACGGACCTGTACTTCCACTCCCTCCCAGCTCTGAATCCTCTCCTCCAGCTGGTGCACTGGGGTGGGTGAGTGCTCGGGTACCACTGGGTCATGGCTCTGTATCTTACCTGCCTCACAGGGTGCCAAGTCCTCTCAGGTGTAGCTGCACGGTATGCGCTTTCCTGTGTCTCGTCTCTCTTTTAGGAATAGTTGTATTTGCTGTATTTTCATAGATAAATATAATGTTGGGAGGAGATTTCTGCCGCCCTGCTTACGCCACCATCTTCCTGGAAGTACACCTGAAACTTTTTTAAAGAAGGTATTTGCCTTCCCATTAACTCACTAGTGATGAAACTATTAACAAAATGACTCTAATTTGGTAATATGGACAATCATTGATTACACTCTAAATAGTCCTTTAGTCCTGTGTATCCCTTACGCTGTGCCTAACACGCCTCCAACATTGGAGTTCTTGCTTCGCTTTCCTCTGCTTGGTGTGCGCTACATACTTAATGAAATATTAAAGATAATGCACATGTAACTAGATGATTCAAGTAACAAAGAGTAGGGAAAAAGAGAAACTAAAAATCACTCCCAATCATTATTAACATGAGAAGGTGAAACTTATGATGAAACTTGAAAGTTTCATCAATTCCCCCAAATTTTGTACACCCTTCAGTTGTTTACAATAACAAACATTCCATTTTAAGAGATCTATTATTATCTTTGTTTCCCAGTGAATTATATGCACTGTAAGTCATACCCGGCAGCAGTGGTAGGTTCTGAGAAGTATCAGTAAGCAGATTTTATTACAAGAGAGCAGTGGTTTTCAGTTCACAGTACTGAACTTACTGAATAGAAACAAAGTTGGTTATTTTTATGTATTTATTTGCCTTTTTAAGTTTTTAAACTTTCATAAACATGGTCTAATGTAGAAACCTGGAATATTGTGTTTGATTGAATTCCTTAGCTTCTAATTTTCAATATAATTTGACTTTTTGCTTTGTTTTTCTAAAAAAGTCATTTATTATATTAGTGTACAATGTCTAAAGTCAAAGGCACATTCTGCCTTGCCAAAATCAAGCTCAATAAGATTTTTATAACAGAAAAGTGGAGATTAAGGTTGAACCCTAAATGTATCAAACTGCTAAAATAAAATATTATTTGGGTCATGATGACCTTTTCTTTTTATTGGCAAACTTTAAATTGGAGGGAATAGAAAGAAAAAGAAAAAATCAAAGCCAAAGTAAATATTTTACTCAGACCACAAATTTAAGCTTTGTGTAATTCTCTGTGCAATACATAATTATTATGTTGGAATTGCCAGACAGAAGCATTCTCGTCATAAAAAAATACTAATCTTTGGGGACTCAAGATGGCGGTGTGAGAGGTGAGACAGAGAACGAAAATATAGTTAATTAATACAACTAACCCTAAAACAGCAACACGAAAGAAGGCTGAACCATACTCCATACAGACATCACGAACAGAGCGGGCCTCATGAAACAGGGTAATGTACAAAAGCCTTGATCCAGTGGGACCCAAGCCCTTCTGCCACCCAAGCTTACCAGCGGGAGAAAGAGAAATGGAGCGGGGAGGGAGTGCAAGCCTGGGACTACTGAACACCTAGCCCTGGAGATCTGGTATGTGAGCAGTAACCTACTTTGGATGGTGCCCTGGAGGTTGGGGAGCTGGGAGAGGTGGAGTGCCTGAGAGACTGACATTTTTGGAGGGCAGGATCCACATCCAACTGCTCTGTGACAGAGGAAAGGCAGGTGGTCTGAGAGGCTTCCTAGCAGCAGGAGTGCTGCTGAAGGGGCGGGGGTTGCACTGAGCTTGCTATGTGGGAGAAGGGAGAGCTGTACAAGGTTGTCTGAGCACACTCTGCCCAACAGGTTGCGAAATTTGAGGAGCTTCAGGCGCTCCATCCCCCTGGCTGGCTGCACAGCTCCAAGGCTCCCCACTGTGACATGCAACCTGACGAGCCCCTCCTGGCCTTATAGCACCGGTTTGCAAACCAGCAGTCACTGTGCTTGTGTTAGGCCTGCCAGAGCGAGGCCCCATGTACAACAGTTAGAGACACCGAGCACAGAGGCTTACACCTGTGTGCTCAGTCCACTGGCTATGACACTGGAGACAGGCACCACAGACGGGAATCAGGAAACAGATCTTTCCTCCCCCCAGGAACAAACTCCACTCCCTCATGACCCACATCCTCCCTCTAGGGACTGAGCAGCTCCAGAAACTGGACCTTCTGCACACTAGTGGCCACCACACAGAAATAAGAAACGTCAAAGAACATGGTTCAGAACAAAATCTCACAAACCCCAGAAAGAGGACCAAATGAAACCAAACTCAACAATCTTCCTGGAAGAAAGTTCAGAATAAAAATTATAAACATGCTTATGGAGGTACAGAAAAATATTCAAGACCTCAGGAATGAAATTGGAGATTCAATCATTAAGAAATTCCATATCTGAAATCAAACACACAATAGAGGGATTTAAAAGCAGTTAGATGTAGTAGAAGAGATGGTAAATGGAATAGAAATTAGAGAAGAAGAATACAAAGAAGCTGAGGCACAGAAAGAAAAAAGGATCTCTACGAATGAAAGAATATTGATAGAACTGTGTGACCAATCCAAACGGAACAATATTCGCATTACAGGGGTACCAGAAGAAGAAGAGAGAGAAAAAGGGATAGAAAGTGTCATTGAGGAGGTAATTGCTGAAAACTTCCCCAATCTGGGAAAGGAGATAGTCTGTCAAGCCATGGAGGTGCACAGATCTCCCAACACAAGGGAACCAAGGAAGACAACATCAAGACATATAATAATTAAAATGGCAAAGATCAAGGATAAAGACAGACTTTTAAAAGTATCTAGAGAGAGAAAAAAGATCACACACAAAAGGAAACCCATCAGGCTATCATGAGATTTCTCAACAGAAACCTTACAGGCCAGAAGGGAGTGGCATGATATATTTAATGCAATGAAGCACAAGGGCGTTGAATCAAGAATACTCTACCCAGAAAGGTTATCATTTAAGTTTGAAGGAGGGATTAAACAATTGTTAGATAACAAAAGCTGAGAGAATTTACCCCCCACACACTATGTCTACAGTGAATTTTGGAGGAACTCCTATAGATGTAAGTATTCCAAAGGCTAAATAGAGGTCACCCAAGGGATAGAAAAAGGGTAAGAATATGATTCATAACATACAAAGAATGGAAGAGGAAGAAAAGAAAAAGAAGAAATAAAAAAAGAACCTTTAGGTTGGGTTTGTAATAGCATAGGAAGTGAGTTAAATTTGACTGTTAGATAATAAGTGAATTACCCTTGAACCTTTGGTAGTAACCATATATCTAAAGCCTACAATGGCAATAAGGACATACCTATTGATAATGACCCTAAATGTAAATGGTCTGAATGCACCAATCAAAAGATATAGAGTCACTGAATGGATAAAAAAACAAGACCCATCTATATGCTGCCTACAAGAGACTCACATCAAACCCAAAGACATACACAGACTGAAAGTAAAGGGATGGAAAAAGATTTCATGCAACTAATAGGGAGAAAAAAACAGGAGTTGCAGTACTTTTATCAGACAAAATACACTTCAAAACAAAGAAAGTCACAAGAGACAAAGAAGGACATTACATGATGATAAAAGGATCAGTCCAACAAGAGGACATAACTATTATAAATATATATGCACCCAACATAGGATTACCTACATATGTAAAACAAATACTAATGGAATTAAAGGGGGAAATAGACAGCAATGCATTCAATTTAGGAGACTTCAACACCTACTCACTCCAAAGGACAGATCAACCAGACAGAAAATAAATAAAGAGACAGAGGCACTGGACAACGTATTAGAACACATAGACGTAACGGACATCTACAGAACACTCCATCCAAAAGCAACAGAATACACATTCTTCTCATGTGCACATGGAACATTTTCAAGAATAGATCATATAGTAGGCCACAAAAAGAACCTTAGTAAATTCAAAAAGATTGAAATTGTACCAACCAGCTTCTCAGATCACAAAGGTATGAAACTAGAAATAAATGACACAAAGAAAATGAAAAGGCCCACAAAAACATGGAGGCTTAATAATATGCTCCTAAATTATCAATGGATCAATGACCAAATAAAAACAGAGATCAAGCAATATATGGAGACTAATGACAACAATAATTCAACACCACTAAATCTGTGGGATGCAGTGAAGGCTGTGCCAAGAGGGAAATATATTGCAATACAGGCTGACCTCAGGAAAGAAGAACAATCCCAAATGAACAGTCTAAACTCATAATTAATGAAACTATAAAAGGAAGAACAAATGAGGCCCAAAGTCAGTAGAAGGAAGGATCATAACAGAGATTGAAGCAGAAATAAATAAAATTGAGAAGAATAAAACAATAAAAAGAATCGATGAAAGCAGGAGCTGGTTCTTTGAGACAAAACACAAAATAGATAACCCCCTAGCCTGACTGATCAAGAGAAAAAGAGGGTCTACACACATAAACAGAATCAGAAATGAAAAAGGAAAAATCACTACAGATACCACAGAAATACAAAGAATTATGAGAGAATACTATGAAAAATTATATGCGAACAAACTGGATAACTTAGAAGAAATGGACAACTTTCTAGAAATATACAACCTTCCAAGGCTGACCCAGGAAGAAACAGAAAATCTGAATAGACCAATTACCAGCAAAGAAGTTGAACTGGTAATCAAAAATCTACCTAAAAACAAAACCCTGGACCAGATGGTTTCACTGCTTAATTGTATCAAACATTTAGTGCAGACTTAATACCCATTCTCATTAAAGTTTTACAAAAATTAGAAGTGGGAATACTCCCAAACTCATGCTATGAGGCCAACATCACTCTAGTACCAAAACCAGACAAAGACACCACAAAAAAAGAAAATTACAGACCAATATCCCTGATGAACATAGATGCAAAAATACTCAACAAAATATTAGCAAACCAAATTCAAAAATACATAAAAAACATCATCCATCATGATCAAGTAGGATTCATCCCAGGGATGCAAGGATGGTACAACATTCGAAAATCCATCAACATCATCCACTACATCAATAAAAGAAGGACAAAAACCACATGATCATCTACATAGATGCTGAAAAAGCATTCAACAAAATTCAGCATCCATTCATGATAAAAACTCTCAACAAAATGGGTATAGAGGGTAAGTAGCTCAAAATAATAAAGGCTGTATATGACAAACCCACAGCCAACATTATACTTAACAGGGAGAAGCTGAAAGCATTTCCTTTAAGATTGGGAACAGGACAAGGATGCCCACTCTCCCCACTTTTATTCAACATAGTTGTGGAGGTCCTAGTCATGGCAGTCAGACAACACAAAGAAATAAAAGGCTTCCAGATCGGCAAGGAAGAACTCAAACTGTCCCTGTTTCTGATGACATGATATTGTACATAAAAAACCCTAAAAATCCACTCCAAAACTATTAGATCTAATATCTGAATTCAGCAAAGTTGCGGGATACAAAATTAATACACAGATATCTGTTGCATTCCTATACACTAACGATGAACTAGCAGAAAGAGAAATCAGGAAAACAATTCCATTCACAATCATCACATCAAAAAGAATAAAATACCTAGGAATAAACCTTACCAAGGTAGTGAAAGACCTATACCCTGCAAACTACGAAACACTCTTAAGAGAAATTAAAGAGGGCACTAATAAATGGAAATTCATCCCATGCTCTTGGCGAGGAAGAATTAATATTGTCAAAATGACCATCTTGCCTAAAGCAATCTACAGATTCAATGCAATCCCTATGAAAATACCAACAGCATTCTTCAATGAAGTAGAACAAATAGTTATAAAATTCATATGGAACCACAAAATACCCCGAATAGTCAAAGCAATCCTGAGAAGGAACAATAAAACTGGGGGATTATGCTCCCTGACTTCAACCTCTACTACAAAGCCACAGTAATCAAAACAATTTGGTACTGGCACAAGGACAGACCCATAGACGAGTGGAACAGAATAGGGAGCCCAGATATAAACCCAAGCATATATGGTCAATTAATATATGATAAAGGAGCCATGGATATACAATGGGGAAATGACAGCCTCTTCAACAGCTGGTGTTGGCAAAACTGGACAGCTGTAAGAGAATGAAAGAGATGAACATGTAAGAGAATGAAACTGGATTACTGTTTAACCCCACACACAAAAGTAAACTCAAAATGGATCAAAGACCTGAACTTAAGTCTTGAAACCATAAAACTCTTAGAAAAAAACCATAGGCAAAAATCTCTTGGACATAAATATGAGCAACTTCTTCATGAACATATCTCCCCAGGCAAGGGAAACAAAAGCAAAAATGAACAAGTGGGACTATATCAAAGTATAAAGCTTCTGTACCGCAAAGGGCACCATCAGTCGAACAAAAAGACATCCTACGGTATGGGAGAATATATTCATAAATGATATATCCGATAAGTGGTTGACATCCAAAATATATAAGGAGCTCACCCACCTCAACAAACAAAAAGCAAATAAGCCATTAAAAAATGGGCAGAGGAGCTGAACAGACCCTTCTCCAAAGAAGTAACTCAGATGGCCAACAGGCACATGAATGATGCTCCACATTGCTAATTATCAGAGAAATTCCATTTAAAACCACAATGAGATATCACCTCACACCAGTGAGGATGCCCAACATCCAAAAGACAAACAACAACAAATGTTGGTGAGGATGTGGAGAAAGGGGAACCCTCCTACACTGCTAGTGGGGATGTAAAATAGTTTCAACCATTGTGGGAAACAGTAGGGAGATTCCTCGAAAAGCTCCAAATAGAAATACCATTTGACCCAGGAATTCCACTCCTAGGAATTTACCCTAAGAATGCAGGGTCCCAGTTTCAAAAAGACATATGCACCCCTACGTTTATCATAGCACTATTTACAATAGCCAAGAAATGGAAACAAACTAAGTGTCCATTAGTAGATGCATGGATAAAGAAGATGTGGTATATATACACAATGGAATATTGTTCAACCATAAGAAGAAAACAAATCCTACCATTTGCAACAGCATGGATGGAGCTAGAGGGTATTATGCTCAGTGAAATAAGCTGGGCAGAGAAAAACAAGTATCAAATGATTTCACTCTGTGGAGTATAAGAACAAAGAAAAAAACTGAAGGAATAAAATAGCAGCAGACTCACAGAACCCTAGAATTGACTAACAGTTACCAAAGGGAAAGGGATGTGGAACATGGGTGGGAAGAGAGGGTAAGTGTGGAAAAGTGTCTTTATGATTAGCACATATAATGTAGGGTGGGCATGGGGAAGGCAGTATAACACAGAGAAGACATGTAGTGATTCTATAGCATCTTACTACTGATAGACAGTGACTATAATGGGGTATGTGGTGGGGACTTGATAATGGGGGGAGTCTAGTAACCATAATGTTGTTCATGTAACTGTACATTAATGATAGTAAAAAAAAGAGAAAAAAAGAAATACTAATCCTTGTTTAACAAAGATAGCATACAAATCCAATATTTTGAGCAGTCAAGGTATGTATACTGAAATATATCTTTACAGTGTAGAATACTGGGATATTTTGTGTCTGAGTAATGTTTTATTGATCAAACTACATTGTAACTCCATCAGAAGTATCTTAAATAATTAATTTATTCACTCATTTAACAAATATTCTTAGGCACTTACATGGTGTCATGCATTTGCTTTATTGGGCAGTGGAAGTATGATGGGGAAGAAACACTAAATCCTTCCCCTTGTGAAGCTTACATTTACTGGAGACAGAAATTAATCAAGGCAATAAATTATTTAAATAATATTATTTGTGTGTAATAAGTGCTTACTGCTATCCACTTCCACTTCCCCTAAATGTTAAAAATACCTAAATATATTCCTTTCCTCCTCTTTCTCAAATTCATTTCTTTCAACCCATGTCATAGAGGCTTTATCCCCTGCTTCCTATGAAATCATTGAAACTTCACTCTTCACCTTTCATGGGACTGTTGCAAAGATTTTTTTCTAAGAGTTTCTGTGTGCAATTGTTGTCTAAGTTATGGGTTAGTTATACATATTTAATTCCTGTCCTCTTCCAATTTTTTTTCTTATTTTTATTTCAGTTACATTCAGAAATTGTCTTTATGAAAATAGCAGTGGTGCGTGGGGAGAGGAATTACTGGCAGGAAAATGAGTAGTGGCCAGTTAGGGTTGGGAGAGGCATGAAGGAGTGTGATTATCAGAATTAACTGCCTGGTGAACCACTGGGGAATGGACCCAAAATAAATCAGTCAGTGGACTATCAGGTGCTCTTAAATGAGGAAGATTTGCAAGGGAAGTATGGGTTACCGATGCTTAGAGTAGATATATATTTAAATAGAGGCTGTCTCTGCTAACGTCTATAAAAATTTTAACAATTCTTGTTATAGAACTCTCTTACATAGGACGCTTGCTTGTTACATCTTAACTCCCTTAATGGAAACCAGTAACATTTTATTTTGCTCATATAGCCATTTTATAAAATATCCTGATCATAATGTCCATCAATTGATACACATATTTTAATTTTCTAATGTTTTGAAAGGCTACACCAGTTTGTAAACTACATAGAGCAAGAAACTTTTATTTATAGTTAAATTTCTTAGTAAAAATGTCTTCATATATTTACAAAGACAAATGTTAGCTTAACGAAGATCAGATACTTCAGATCACTTTTTAATTCCAAGAGTGGATGCTCCTCCTAGTACACAGTGAATTACTGAATTAATGCTGAATGAAACCAAAGGCATCAACATTTGATCACTAATAAAAATGAAATGATGTGATCATAATCATTAATTCATAGCATTTTTAGTTAGAACCTCAGAAATTTTTGGCCCATAAGAATTTTAAACATTTGTACTACTAATTACTAAGTTATTAGGTATCTACCAATGTTTTTTCACCTCTTTTTACACCAGATGATTTTATTGAGTGTTTTGTTTACAAGCAGCTTGCATCATCAAAGAACTGGTGCATCAACACAATGGACCATTATCTGTCTGTAATAAGGAATGAGGGAGATGTTTGTATGTTAATATGGGATGATTTCAAGTACATATTTGTGTAAAGCAAGTTACAGAGCAGTATGTGTAATCTATTATCATTTTTAAGAACAAGGGAACACCAAGAATGTACACTATTGTAGAAATGTATGTGGGTATTTTACTTATTAAGAAAGGAAAGATGGCAAGAAATAAGCAAAAACTAATTTAAAAAATGGTTACTTATCAGAAGGGAGGAAATATGGTAGAAAGGACGGGGATGGATGCCTAACATCTGTAACTACATTTTGATATATGTTTTGCTTTAGCAATCACGTATTTTAGCATTCAAAATTTTAATTTAAAATTTAAATCCCTATCTCAAAACATTGAGAATAAACTAAAATCCATTAATGTCATTGTGTTACATATTACTTACATAACCACACTGAGAGAATCATTCTTCAAATGACTTTAGATATTATTTTAATTACATATTTTAATAAAATGTAGTCTAAATAAAAACACAGGTGCCAAGAAAACTTAAATTTAAATTATTATTATTATTTAAACTAAATTTAAATTATTACTATTAGATGTTTTATTGATATTAATAGTTTGAATTTTTTATGACTAGGAAAACTATAAATAATTATGCTCCTACTATAGGGACTAACAAACTTTCAGTAAAAAATGGAAACAGGATAAATATTTTTAAAAATTAAGAAAAATAGCGTGCTCTTTAATTTTAATTAGGAATATCACATATGAGTTTATGTCAGCTGTTTTTTTTTCAAAAATACATATTTTCTAATTTTATCAACTGAAAAAGTCTAAAGTAATGGAAACATAATGCCATCATGCACACATAACATAAAATTGTTTTCTCTATCACTGTGGGGTAAAATTGCAACATTTCCATAATCTCTCACCTGGCCTTATCCATTGACGTATCATTAGGTGTTTCTTCCTACAGCCTTGGGGAAGACGGGCGGTTCTCTTCCCTCTGCTGTGTAATGGCTTGGCACCCATCAGTCAACGGGGATCCACCTGCAGGGCTTCCCCCAGAAGAGGTGAGCAGAGAGGCGCATGCCAGGATTAGAGAGAAACAGGGAGCGAGAGCAGCTGGAGGGGACGAAGGGAGTCAGGCATCTTGTGAGCCATAAAAGAGTTACGCTAACCTTATCCTTTCCTTAGACTTTTTCAGCTTCACTAGTTTCACAAGTTTATTGGCAATGGACTGGGAACACCCTTCCCAGGAGCTATGCCTGACGTATTTGGCAGGATTGGTGAACCCAAAATATGTCTTCATGGGTGCAGTGCTTTGGCGGGCTGCCCCTAAAATGGTGGTGAGACACCCAGAAACCCCAATATGAATGGAGGGGACCAACCTGTGGATGGTGTGGGTGCTGCCCCCCCCCCACCATTGGTGGAGCAGGTTCACCTGGGAACACCCCTACCAATGGGGCTTCTACTCAGGGAGCCCCTAGAGGGGAACTGGTCTAGAGTAAAGCACCTTGTAGTTGAGTGGGCACCTCCCCAGGATTGGGGGAGGGTGGAGGCTGTGGAATGAGCCCTCCATGAGATACGGGACTTCTTAGGGGGACTGAGTAGCTGTGCGGTGGCAGGAATTGTGGGGTAGTTGTTTCTCACGGATTTGGAAAGGGAGAAACACTTTGGCATCACTTGGAGGAGATGGGTTATGGCCTATGGGATGCCTTAAGAAGGAGAGAAAGTATTGAGAATGGAGGTCACACCGCTGAGAGACATGCTAGCGGTGAGGGAGGACGCAGCAAGGAAATCTGCATTGCAGGAGGCCATGGGGTATGGGGAGTAAAGAGTGGTGCCTTCAGCCCCGGAGATGGCAGAAGAGATGTTGAGAGAGGATGAGAAGGTGGGGCCGAGGGCTGATCTGCTGTGGAGGCCACCACCCAAGGCACCAGCCTCTCCTATATTAAAGGCCTGCACAGTTGTAATTAAGAAAATAAAAACAAACAACCGTGGGCTTCTCAAGGGGAAGAGCCACCCTTTCCCCAGGTTGTGGAGCACTCCATGCTTTGCCCCTATACCCAGGATGAGCTGGTGGATTTGAGGATCTAGTTTTGGCAGAAGCCCTCAGAACCTTTTACATCTTTGGACTTAGGAATGGAAAGCATTTATTTTGTCCAGGTCAGAAATGGGCAAAGCAGCTTCCCTGACAACTAACCCTTCTTTATGACAATGGTTGCAAAATGCCTATCACACCCCAGGGAATCATGTACTTCTGGATTGGCTGACAGCAGCCATCAGGGCAATTTGGCCTAATCAGGGTGATTTACCATAATTACTCTTTAGCTGGAAAACATGCAGAGCTCCAGTAGGTTTTACAGAAGCTGGGCATGAAAAATACCACCTATAATATAGACCCTCAGGGCCCTGATGAGTAGTTCACCATAGGAATGAGAAATATGGTGCTCCATGCAGCTCCCCTATCCCTATTTGGGTCCCTAGTGACTATTCTTGTCCCCCACATAGGGCAACCCATAAGTGAGGTTACTCATACTATTGCAGATCTAGGGGAGGTTGAAACAATAAGATCATGGAAGGAAGTACGGTCTATGACTGATAGGAGAGGTTCAAAGGGCCCTGTGAAGGACTCAAGGACCCAGATTTGGGTTGATTTTATGAAGGCGAGGGCATTGAAAAATACACTTAATCGGCAGCCCAATAGAATCTTGTTAGAACTGTGGCACCAATTAAAGCCACAACAGCTGTTCCAGCTGGTGAAGTCCAAGACATGGAAACCAGAGGCAAAGCCCCATGTCCGGCCTGTGGGCCTGCAGGACTTCCTGGGGGACAGTACTCAGACCATGCCTGGGCCCTCAGCCCCACAGGACAATGATTGGGCATTGTGGTTTGACTGAGGGGGAATCAAGGCCCCGCTTTCGGGGACATGGTCAGTACTAGAGGCCACATGTAGAAGTAGCAATTCATTGGTCCCCTGTGAATGTACAAAGTGTCTTGGTGCTAGTGGACACAGGAGCTGAATGTTTTCTGATTTATGGCAACCCTAAGCATTTTTGTGGGAACCCCCCCTCCCACTGTGATGGATGGCTATGGGGTAAAGCAGTTAGAGTGAAGAAAACCCAAATCCTATTGGGGATACAGTGTTTATCCACAAAGGAGTATACTGCGTTCATTTTTCCCATCCCTGAATTTATTTTAGGTGTGGATATCCTGCAGGGCCTTTGGTCACAGACAGCTGCAGGTGAGGTCAGACTGAGGGTGCATACGATAAAGGCAGTTCTGAGGAGACATGCTAAATACCCATCTGTAGCTCCGCCTGTACCGCAGAAGGTGACAAACACTGAGCAATATAAATTGCCTGAGGGGCACAAGGAAATTGGAGAAACTCTACAGGAGTTGGAGAGTTGAGCATCGTAAAGCCTACTCATAGTCCTTTTAATTTCCTGGTGTGGCCAGTGAGAAAGCCAGACAGCTTCTGGCATATGACTGTGGATTACAGGGAATTGAATAAAGTCACACCCCCTTTGCATACTGCTGTCTCCTCTATAGCAGCCCTTATGGACACATTCAGTCATGAGCTAGGGATGTATGATTATGTTGTGGGTTTTGCTAATGCTTTCTTCTGTGGGCTATTTATCAGGGCTTGACCCTGTGGCTATCGACATGGTACTATGCTAACTGGATCCTTGGTAACTGACCCCTTTGGGGGCAAGAGTTGTGGCAAGACCTATGGGCCTCTGGTCAGACTAAGTCTGTTACTGTATATCATGTGACTTGCCATTTCCCTTTGGCATCCCCACGGAATGATGAAGCAGACACATTGGCCCAGGTGCACTGGCTAAAAGGAAAGCCTGCCTCTGATGTAGCCCAATGGTTACATCAGTATTTGTTGCATGCAGGGCAGAAGACAATGTGGGCTTTAGCCCATCAGTGGGGCTTGCTGTTAGCCTTTGAAGAAGTCAGCAGAGCCCAGAAGGAGTGCTTTGTGTGCTCTAAGAGGGACTTACACCAAGTCTTGTAGCAACATGGGACAATAGTAAAGGGGCCGATACCCCCTGTCAGGTGGTAGATAGACTATATTGGGCCTATGCCCATATCAGAAGGGTTTTGGTATGCCATCCTTGTGTGGACACAGCTACTGGACTGTTGGCTGCTTTTTCTGCACATCGTGTAGATCAGCAAATGACCAAAAGGGGCCTAGAGCATCCCTTTGCAGCCTATGGCTGGCTGCAGGTGATCAAGAATGATTCAGCACCCACTTTACTGGACATGGGTTATAAGAATGGATGCAGCAATTAGGGATAAAGTGGACATTTCATGTACCACATAATCCTACTGGGGTAGGCATGATAGAGAGGTACAATGGTTTGTTGAAATCTGGCCTGAAGTCAGACACCAATAGTCTACAGGGCTGGTCAGTTCACTTATGGATAAGTGCTATGGCATTTGAATGAGAAGCCCCAAAAAGGAGCCTTGAGCCCTGTGGATATGCTAACACACATTGCTGCCTCTCCTATATAACTGTATGTACAAATCAAAGAAGGGTTATTGAATCCAAGATATGGCCATCAGAGTAAAGTCCTGCTGCCAGCCCCAACTGCATTAAACCCTGGAGATTCTGTTGAGTGGGACATGGCTCTGGACATTTCAACACATGGACTAGCAATGTCTATCCCTTCTGGCATCGTGGAGAAAGGGCTTGGAAGTTGGCCTCCTGTGTGTTTCTGGAGTAACAGCAGAGTGGCCCCCAAAGATCATGGTTTTGTACCCAAAATGGCTGGAAAGTAAGAGCGTCTTATGTCAAAGTTTTGTTTTATCTTTGTGACCAAGGCATGTGCCTCCCATAGCCTTTTATACAGGACCACTCTCTTGCATGCATCCTCCCTGATGGACAAGATTTGCCTATACTGGTGTCATTAAAACTTGTATCCTATCACCCTTAAGGTTATTTTCTTCTATAGTACTTGTGGTTTAGGCACACCTCCTGGCTGCAGATGTTGCTTGCTGAGTGTGCACAGAGCTCTCTACCAGTTCAACTGCTGGCCTCCTATGAAAGAACATGCTATGGATGTAATCTGAGTAGGACTTTAAACCTAGCTGGATCCACAGGCTTGAGGATTCAATGATTTTATTACTCTGTTGTTATTTTATGTTATTAGTCTGTTTACAATGCTCCAGCTTTCTCTCCCAGGGGCCATTGTGGAAGATGAGGAATGTGTAGATTGTGAGGTGAGAATTCTGGAGGGGTAAAATTTCAATATTTCCAGAATTTCTTACCTGGCCTTAGCCCATTTACATATCAATAGGTGTTTCTTCCCACAGCCTCAGGGGTGAGAGGTTGTTTTCTCCTCCCCTCTGCTGCATAATTGGACAGGTACCCATCATTTGCTGGGGATCTGTCTGCAGAGTTTCCCCCAGAAGGTGTGGGCAGGGAGACAAGTGCACACTGGCATGAGAGAGAATCAGGGAGCGAGAGCAACAGCTAGAGGGGACAAACAGAGCCAGGCTTCTTGTGAGCAATAAGAGTTTCTCCCACTTTTTCCTTTCTGTTGACTTTTTTTGGCTTCACCAGTTTCACTAGCTTATTCTCCCAGGGCTGGGAACAGGCTTCCCCTGGAGCTACAACCACTTACCTGTAAAATGGTGCAAGGCAGAAAATCGCCTAATCCAGGCTGGGGTAAGAAAGATACAAGAGACCTAGAGATATTTTGTTGTTCCATAAAACAAGAAAGCAAGCAAAAACTGATAGGGTCATATTAAAAAAATGAGTCAATTTGAAGCTGTCATCAAACAAAGATAGAAAAACAGCATCAAAAACTAAAAATGAATTGATCAAAATGCATTGAACTAAAGAAAAAAAATGTCAGTTCATATCAATACCCACACAAAAGAAAGCCAAAAGTTAAATAAATACAAAGGTAAACAAACTCAATGATCACTATTTTAAGTAACTACAACAATAACTACATAAACTACTATTTTAATTAAATGAAAACAGTGTAGCATTAATCTTCTCTTTACAGTATAAACCATGTTATACAATATAAACATCACACAAGTGACAAGTAAAAATCTTTTTTTATAAATACATCCAACTAATAAATATAGAAGACATAATTTAATTAAAAAATCAACATTTTATGATCCATAATAATAGATTTCAGCAATGCCTATCAATGCCTGAAGACTTAGATGAAAGCTTAATGAGAAACTTTACAATGGACAAAAACCTAAACTTATGGACCAACTTTGATCTAACCAGAAGTGGGACGATAAGACACTGTACATCTCTGATGTAGTATACAAAATGAAGTCTATAACATGAATTATTCCTGCCTAGTGGAACCTCAATCAAATTAGGCCTTTAAGACAAATGCCCATAAATTCAGACCTGCAACTAAAGTACCAGTAAAATTCCATGACATAATGTTTGGTATTTTGCTATGAACCAATTCAGCAGGAGGGAACATAAAAGACAGAGAATGGGAGGGAAAAAGGGCAGAGAATTTAATTGAAGTATCAGTTTTGAGGGAGGTGTTGGGGAGGAGTTCAAAAAAAAGAAAGAAATATCAGTCTTGTTGAATTTAGGTGATGGGTATTTTGAGTTCATTATCCTAGCTTCCCTAATATATAGTATGTTTGAAGTACTTCATAATAAAAAAAAAAAACCTACTGAGAGCACCAAGTAAAGGAAGCCATTTGGTAGTACAGAGAATGGATGGAATATGAATTTTCCTTTAGAAATAATGAGTGTGAGATTCCAGGTGGATAAGTAATATCAAGTAAAAAGATTGAAAAATTTTAGCTGAAACTTATCAGTGAGTTTCTAGAATAATTGACCTATCCTATGTAGCAATCACTGTTCTAGGACCTAGAATTATAAAAAGGACTATTACCTGGTTCCACCCTTGGAAAAAGTGTAATGATCTAAAAGTTCCCATTAGATCTAGGGAGAGATTTGGAAGCCTTCATCATAGAAGTCATAGTTAAGCATTTTCTGTTCTTTGCTTTTTCAATGAATGTTTTTTCAATGAACAAATGATTTTTTCAAAAATTACTCAAAATATTGAAACTACTTCCTGCATTTGCCTTGTGCCACTTTATATAATTATTCACTTCATAAACTACCCCTTGATAATTTATTTTTCTTTTTTGTTCAGTGGTCAAATAATCAGCTAATATTTTAATGATAATAAGTCCATCTCTCAGATCACTTAAATTTGCATATATAAAATGAGCTCATAGTTTTCTGAAACAGACTTTGCAAACTTCTTATCAAACAAAAGAATAAAAAGAAATTATATAAAAGCCTAAAGTGATAACAAATGGTCAGAGTAATCCTTGCATTTTATAAATGCATTTCATTATATATATAGATATGGAAATCTGTCTGCCACTTAAGTACCTAATCAAACTGGCAATTATTTTCTTCAGGATCTGCACTGATAGCAAAATAAACCCAACCATTGCATCAGCATTATAATAGTTGATGAAATTAGACCTCTGAGTGACACTTCATAATGGATAAGGCTACAGTGGAAGGTGATAACTATAAAATCATATCATGACCAAATTCTAAGTGTTGAAGTAATCTCAGAGAAAATATAATGGAAAAAAAGGAAAAAAAATATTATTTTCATATGTATTTAATTTTTTCAAGATATTTTAAATGAAACTCTTCAGAGTATAGACAGACTAATGTACATTAATTGCTGAAAATAAAGAACCAAGTGACAATTTTAAAGTAATAATCTATACCTGTTTCATGATATCTGCAGTTTTTAAAAACCATTAAATTGACTGAATTCTGTACCATTAATGTAATACCTTTATAATACATTTGAATGCAATTAAATAAAAAATAAAATGCCAATAAAATTATTGGCATACTGAGTGCAAATTCTCACAAAAGTGTAAAATATTCTGTCAATTTAGTAGGAGGAAAGAAAATTTTGTCCATTAAGTGATTGTATTTCAAAAGTTAGTCATTTTAAACCATTGAAAATGTTAGCAACATTAGTTACCCAATTCTGTAGTAGAAATAGTAGAATCAAGACTATTACTGCAAGATGATAAATATTTTCAGTAAGTTATTTAAAAGCATTATGTATGTTCAGAAATCTTAGTTCACAAAATTTTATTTCCCATACTGATTTCTCTAGAGTAAGGATTGGAAAGTTGTTCTCTAAAGGATCAGGTAATAAATGCTTTAGGCTTTGTGAGCCATATGGTTTTCTGTGATAATTACTTTGTCATTGCAGACTGCATAGACAGTAAGTAAATGAATACGCATGGCTGTGCTGTAATAAAACTTTATTTACAAAAGTCAACTGCAGCCCAGATTTTGCTAGCTGGCTATGTTTACTAGCTCTGCTCTGGAAAAAAGAAGAGTATTGTGATGAGATCATGATTATCACATGCTCAAACTTCCTCCCAGGATGTGAACTACCTAAAATAATCAAATTCAAAGATATGAAATCACAAGGCACTCCTCAATTTTTAATGTGTTCATACAAGAGAAGCACTACCTCAAACAAAATGTACATACTGAAATACACCCAGTAATTAATGCTTAAGTAAAGAAAGAAATCATATAAACTAATAAGAATGCTGTTTTGTCTAGCTGATACGTAATTGATTTTCTATACTAATTCTGTTGTCCGTAAAGTTTTCTCTCTCTATATATATATATTTATATTAAACACACAACACACACACACACACACACACACACACACACACACACACACACACACACACCATGGTCCATCCATAACATTATACACGTTTACTAAATTCAAGAAATAGAGTACAGAGCTTAATATCAGACAGAAAGGTGTTTGTGTATTCAGAACCATTGGGACCATATGTTATTAGTGACATTTACATTTTTTCACATAGCCCATATACCTGCCTTAAATTCCCAATTTATTTGGCCAAACATACAGTACCTGGTGGACATTTGGTGATACCACAGGGCAAGAGCAACTACAGCATATTGGAATGCTACTTTATCTTGTCCCTTGGTTCTCAGACTGGAATTAAAGCTTTCAATGGCATCTTTTTTTCAAAAATGAACTCCTGCTAAGGTAGACTAAAAGAGCAGCTTCACTATAACAGATCTGTCCTCTATACATTTACTCTTAAGGAATTGTGTACTAATGTTAAGGTCTCCTGGTTCTCAACTGACACGTGCACATCTGAGGGGGGTGATACCCTGCTCTCACTAAACAATCTGTTTCTAGGTCTCTAGTGATCAGGAAAACCTGTCACTTACACTAATTTAAAATTTTTATAGGTGCATAGAAAAAAATTGAAAACATAAATGCATAAGAAACAGATGATCTAAAGAAAATCTGAGAAGGGAAAGCCAAAAGGAACAAGATTATAATATAATATTTACCAAACAAATATTTATTAAACACCTAAAAGGAAACGTATTAAGGAAGCCGGATAAACTGCAGAAGAATATCACCCTCCATTTAATTCCTACTATTTCTATTTCCCTTCAGTCTAGAGGTCCCACCTGTAGTCTCAAGTTTGTTCTATTTTCTGAGTCAATTCTGAGAAAGTCAGGAACTATTTGGGATCTCCTAGGGCTTACTCTAATATGGCTTAGTATTCAATAAACCCTTTGGAAAGAATGCTTCCAGCAACAATGAGGACTAGGTTATGTATGATTTACCATCAAGAGGTCTTCTCGGGTAGCAGAGTTCCTGTACTCTTTAGTTTATCTTCTAATTCGTGATGGCCTCATATGTATATCTAGATTTTACTTTTGCATCCTTTCTGGGTTCATAGTCAACTAACTTGTCTACTACACCATATCCAATTCTTGAGAAGGCTGAGGTTTCAAATGTAAGGACTAGTGTTTGCTCTCTGAACCATAAAACAGTACCTGGAGTTAGGGTTCTGCCTTTTGTAAACAGATTTCTCATATGCCCTCCTGGATTTACTTTGTTGGATTTCTTTAAGCAAGCAGTACATTACATCAGCTCCCAATGCTGTCTTTTTTTGAGTTTCCTTAAAACTGACTTGTAAAGGCTTTAATCCTATAATGTAGAAGGAAACCCCTGGGTTTGGAATCACGTCATTGTCAACCTTAACCCTTGTTCCTCTCCTCCCTTGCCAAGTTCACCAACAGATAATTAGATTGAACAGAGAAAGACGAAACCTGAAATGATGTTCTGCAGTGAGTCAATTTATATTTTCAGGTCTATTGTTTATGGATTTAAGAATAATTTGTCTGAAAGCCTATGATTGCAAGTGAAAAGTCTAACTTAAGTATAATAAAATATAATTATTAGGAGAAAATTGGGGATTCCCCCAAATTAAAATGGAAGCTTTATAAATAAAGGAGAAGCATAAATGTAGATAAATGTGCAAATGACTATTATTTCACATTATAGTAAGGTCAGTGACTTTCAGTTATATGGATTGAAGTCAAGAGCAACTACATTAAAACATAAGTGGAAGAAGAGAAAAGATGCCTCAGGTGAAATGAGGATTTTCATAGGTAAAAATTATATATTCATGATCAAGGTCCATGGTATGTTTTGGAAAGGTAAATACGTGAATAGTTACATTTGCTCACAGTGTATATTATTTGAACAAGTGAAAGGAATGCCTAGACACAGGTTGGACCTTATAAAGAAGAATCTTAAATCCTGAACTGAGAATGCTCTGTCAGTTTGATAATCAATGAGGAACCAGGGATGCCTAGTATTCTGAGTGGTAATTTCATCAGATCTGTATTTTGATTCACTATAAGGGTGATGAAATAGGAAAAATAGATGACAGGCAACCAGTTAGAGAGCTATTGCAACAATTTAAAGAAAAACTAAAGCCAAACTTGGGTGCTGCTACTGGAATTTTTTAAGTACAAAAATAATCTGAAGTCTGACTGAAACTAAGTAAAGAGGGAGAAAAAATGATCAAAAATAATTCTAGGCAGTGTAAGTGGAGGAACTGTGCTCTAAACAGAAAATCATGATGGATGATTTGATTCTTTTAGGGCAATGTGATGAGTTTTGGAGAGTCTGGGTAAAGAGCATCACTGGCAATTCACTTAAAGGAATTGGAAAGGACAGCATAGCTGAGGATATGAAGCCCAGATAGAATATTGTGAAACTCTAATATTGCAAAAAAACAGAAAGGGACGAAGGGTATGGAAGAGCCATTATTTATGACTATAATATTCTAGTTAACTTTCTTCACAGACAACCACCTTCCCAAATTATTCTTTGGGTCTATAGAAGAAATATAAGCCATAAAGGTGAAATAGGTGCCTTGTCATGTTAATGAGAGACTTTTTGGACCCCACCCAAGGGCAGAGAGGCCAGAGGTTGAATCAGCCAATGGCCAGTGATTTAGTCAACAGTGAGTATGCAATGAAGCCCTCACAAAATCCCATGAGAAGAGCTTGTCACCCTCTTGGATCCTGCTTCTCTGTCAGAGAGATCTTCCACGCTTGGGGAACCAGAAAGCATCCATGTGCCACAAAGCCTCAGGCCCTAAGCTCCACTAGAAAAGAAGCTCCTTTACTTGGGACTTTGCCCTGTGTATTTCCTCATCTGGCTGTTAACTTGTATCCTTTATGGTATCCTTTATTCAAACTGGTAAAGGTACTGGTTTTCATGACTTCTTGTGAACTACTCTAGCAAATTAATTGAACCTAAGTGGGAGGTTGTGGGGGCCTCCAATCTGTAGCTGGTAGGTCAGAAGCACGGGTAACTGCCTGGGCTTTTAACCTGCATCTGGAGTGGGGGGTGGAGGGCAGTCTTGTGGGACAGAGCCCTTAACCTGGCACATCTGACACTGTCTCTAGGCAGATAGCATCAGAATTGAGTTGAATTCTTGGTTACCCTGCTGGTGTTAAAGAATTGTTTGGTCTTGTGTGTGGGAAGACCCCGTCCTACACACACACATTGGAATTGGTCCAGGAACCTGAAAAGAGTTGTACTACTATTACTGCTGTATGCTATTATTGTTATTGAAGGAGAATAAAAAACACTAATGTTGAATCTTTACACTACAATATGCTTTAATAAGAAACTAATAAAGGAATGTAGGTAATGATGACAAATCAGTTTGCAGTAGATAATGTAATAAAATATAATTATTTTTAATGTAACAGTATTTGTAAATACATTAATGACTTTTCTAATACATCATCAATTTGAAGTTACTAATATAATAAAGTCCATAATATCCAAAGCAATTAATATTCTTATTAATTAGCTACTGAAGCAATAAAATTCTAAGGAAGAAACCTAATTAAATGATATGCAATTTTTAAAAAGATTTTAAAAGTATATATATAATATCTGAGTAGCTGTATCAGAATAAATAAATGCTATCTTACATTCAACTCAAGATTAAATCAGATTCATTTCTATTTAGCAGTTTTAAGGCTTTTGTTTTCAAAGCAGTTACAATTATTATTCTATATTTTCGACACCTGGAATACTGGTGTTAACATCATGGATTGTACTCAATAAATTCTGTTGGAATAAATGAATGAATAAAGGACTAGATGAATCAATGAATCAACCAACTGATTTCTCAATAATAAAAGTTATCTACCATATATTTATAATCTGTCAGACCTTGAGCTAAATAAAAGTTACTTAATTATCTTATTAATTCTCACATGATTCTATGAAATAAGTATCTGTCAAATAAGGAAACAAAGTTAGGAATGATTACAGAATTTTGTTAAGGTCTTACCAATGGTAGCATAGAGTGGTGGTGGTGTAAGAACCTTGTCCATTTCTTCCCCAAACCTTTGGTTTTAAAGTGCTATCTTTAAAGTGTACCACATTAAAGTGTATCACATTTTTCATTCTTCTCAAAGTGTTTCCTCCCAATTTCCTATTAATTTATTTCTGAAGAATCTTCTGTGGTGTATATGGAATTTTTCACCCAGAGTGTCCAGAATCTCCTGTCTGGCTTAGTCCATTTACATAGCAATGGGTGTTTACCACAATAGAGCCTCTGGTTGATCCTGGGCAGGGGGTGGAGATAAACAGCCATTCTCTCCTCCCCTCCATTCCTGGTACCTAATTGGTCTGGTGTTCGCCAGTCACTAGGGACCCACACATGGAGCTCCTCCCAGAAGGGGTGGGCAAGGGAGAGAGCACCGCGCCGTGGCTGAAGGGAACATACAGAGCAAGAGCTGGCTAGTGAACCTGGGCAAGCTGTGAACAATAAAAACTCTTTCTCCCAACTTTCCTTTCCCCTTGTCCTCCCTTCATGGAGTCATAGCGAACTTGGCCTAGGAGGGGAACCCCTTTCCTCCGGAGCTGCACCATCTTATAAATATCACTTAAAAATGTTTGTCTAATGTAACAGTTTTTACTCATGTTTTTTATTTTAGTCATTCCTCATTATAGAGGAATCTGATCAGCTCTCACCTTAAGAGGCTCAGTTGTCATTTGCACGACTAAGATTGAGCAAGTCAAGTAAGGTTTCTATGCCTGACCTTTCCCACTGCTACATTTGAAATATGCCTGTTTAACAGATGTTGCTATGCTCCTTGCATCCATAACCAGTAACTATTATAATTCACCTACTTGAAAAAACCCTGGAAACTTAAGTGTTATTTTTTAAGTATAAAAGTATTCAATTTGTTCATTTTTTACTACTCAAAACTTAAGCTTAGATATACTGATTTAATCATTATATATATATGTATATATGTATATATATATATATAACCATACACACTTGTATGTATATCTACATATTTTTCTTCAGTTTACATATTTTAATGTCCTTCTAGCTTTGCAAATATACTTGCTTATTCTTTTGTACCTTTCTTTTTTCTTTTTCACATTTCTCTTGAATATGATTAGGCTTATCATGCTTACAAATCTCACTATGGCTTTCCATCTTAAACTTCTAACATGTTTATCCCTGAGTCCTCTCATATTTGTTGGTTAGAAAGTGTGCTAACATCATCTTTTGAATGACCTAACAAGTACAAACATAATGATGAATCTTGTAGGTATCAGGCAACCCTGTCGTGACTGATAAGAAATGAGTCATAGCCTATATCAATATGAGGGCAAAGCTCCATTATGGAAAATTTATTCTTGTGTGTATATTGGGTATTTGAATAACAAAACTAAATTACATCAGCAAGAAGTTTCAGAGTAACAGTGTATTGAGATTGGTCTATGAAAGAAAGTATATGCCACCTGATAAAAGGCCTAATAAGTCATATGATGATAAAGAAATATTTTTAAAACTAAAAGGAAACATGTTTTTTCATTCAGACAGAAACTGTATGTGGCTAAGACACACTGAAATATAATAGAAAGGGCTGGGTCTATTAACTGTTTACCAATCTTTTCAGTAAATTTCAATTCCTCAGTAGTCTATCATGTTAGTTAAAGGAGGAAAGCATCTAGAACACCTGTATGTCACATCTGCAGCCTCTTATCCTTGAGCTGTGGACACACACACTTTTGTCCCAGACTCCAGTGAAACTCTTTGTCACTGCATCACAGAAGAGTAATTCTCATTACAAATCACATTCTGAATTTGGTATCCCAACAATACAGGGTTTCTTTGGACTAAGTCTCTTTATTATTCCACATTTCTTCATTAAGTAACTTTACTACATCTTTCCTGCCACACTTTTGGTGATATAATTAAATCTCAACCACAGGCATTTCATTTAAAAAAACACAGATGCAATGGATGCCATGAAGACAATAAAGTTGGTTAAAAGCCTCATTTTAATTTTAGCTAAAAAGACTGTGCAAATGTGTGTGTGTATGTGTGTGTGGTGTGTGTGTTTGGAATTCTATATGTTCTTTACCTCACACAGCCAAATGAGACAATTTCAAATACAGTATGCTAAAGGCTTTAACGTAGCTATAAGTGACTTTGCCTGTCAGCATGGCCTCCTGTCACCTAGGGGCAACTTAAATATAAAGCAATGTTGGTATTTTCAGGATACTTTTGGTTTTACTTGATAAAAGCTTTTCCCAAGACATCTTATTGAACAGCATAAACATCCCTAAAAGACTTTGCTCTCTCATTAATAATCTTGCATATGACCATCTCACTCTCTATCCATAGGACAGTCAAACATTTCTAATGCTAAGTGAAACATGTATGTTTACTAATTTCTCTATGTTATTTGTGTATTTGTGTGCATGAGTGTGTGTGCATGTGTGGGTTTGTTTTTTTCATTTAACTTATATTTAGTGACAAGCCGATTCCCAAGAGAAGACTTAATTTGGTGAATTTAATCTATTCACTCATCATGACCAACCTGGACTTCTGTTGCTAAAGAAAAATCTCTTAAAGCCAGACTTAACTCTCCACAGCCTTGTACTTGTGATTTAAAGGATTTGTTACAAAAGGCAGGACTTCTTTATTACAAAACACAGACTAGATGATTGACTCAGAGTGAGAGTTAAATATCACAGCAACTAAAAATATGAAAGCAGAATTCCATTAAATGTTAGCAAAACTACAATTTATAGAGGGAGGTGAAGTGTAATTTTATCAGTTTTTTTACCTTACATTTTTTCTCAGGGAGTCTGAAATATATCCATAGCAGTCATTAAATTGCTACCATTTCTTTTTTGCTAATCTTTGGCTCATTTTTGAGAAATAATAACAGTACTTACTATTTATTTAGAGTCTTTACTGGTTACATCACTTTAACATACCTTTGTTTAATATATGGTTGACTGAACAACTTTCTGATCTATTTCGCTGAGGACAAAATTGAGCCTCAAGGTGGAAAGGGGCCATTCACTTTTTGAAATGTATATCTTCTGCTCTTTTTCTGTGCATAATAGTTTAAGGGACTTTGGTGATTATTAAGGTCAAATAGCTTATTATAATGATGAAGAAACTGAGCTTCACAAAGGTCAAGTGGCTGGTCACCAAGGGGCTTGAGACCTAGCTTGAACATCACCCAGTTGCTTCCAAGTCATTAATTGTAATAATTACTGCACTTGCAAGCTTCCGTTGCTATGTCCTAGCTTTTTCCTTGCCCCTTTGATCTGGAAATAAACATGAATTAGGATGATGACAATGTGGCTAATTGTTTTTGCTCATGCTTGTGCTCCTTGATCAGTCTTATCTTCCGTAAAACTTCAACACTCTTCTTTATGGCAGACAGCAAACCTTCTTCGTATAAATGTCTGTGTGACAAAAAATCCAGAGAGTAAACAAATAGGTAAAAGTAAAAATATTAAACCCAGAAAGTTTAAGAGAGGTATGAAGGATGAAGTTATTGAGTTTGGCAGTAATACAATCAGATTTCATCTTTATGCAGATGATTCTATCAGCAAAGTACAGAGAGAACTGTACTGAAATGGGTAGAATACTAGCCATTTTTCTACCATTAGGGGTGTCCCAGATGATCGTTCTAATTAGTATACTGAACTAAGAAAAACTGTTATTCCATAGAAATAAAGATATTAGAGCAGCCTAGCAAGATGCAAAAAAATTTGTATAGTATTTACAAAGATCAGAGTTAGAATCCTTGCAGGTCTAAATTTGAAAAACATTTTAGTTGAACACTTGAAAGTTGTTTACACAATGAATATTTATTTGAACTTAACTGTGTCCAGTGAAATCAAACACAACAGTGAAAAGTAAAGGTTGAGCTAATGCCTGCAACTTAAACAAGAAAATGAATAGGAACTCAGAGGCATATATTTCTTTTTTTATGTGAATATTCATTTCACACTATCTGTTACACTGTAGCTCATTATCTCCAAATGACTTTTATTTTTTCAATATCCCTGGAATACTGAATTATTTGATAATGCTTTCACCATTCATTTAATTTCATGTATATAATACATACTTTTTTCATTGCCTAGATATCAATTAATATCAAGACATTATTGGAAAGAAATTAAAGTAAGCAGTAGAGTTTGTCTATCAGTTCTTTATTACCACAACAATATTATATAAAGAATTACCCTAAAATCAGTGGCTGAAAAGATTTAGTGTTTATCTAGCACACAAGACAGAAGGTCAGTCATTTAGACTGGACTTACTGAGGCAGTTCTGATCTCAGACGGACTCCCTCATACTTCTAGTGTTCGAGTGTCTGTTGACTGTGGCCTGGCTAAATCGTCAAGGGCGATGAGACCTCTTCCAACTGACCAACCTGACCATGTTCTCATGTTGAACTAGAAAAGCACGTGCAAGCAATTGAAAACATACAGCTTCTGAGAGCTAGCACTGGGCACCAGTCACGTCTGACACATTCTAAATAACAGCCAGAGCAAGTTACAAGGCCAGCACAGAGCCAAGAGAGAGAAACAGACTCCACCCCTTTAGTGAGAGGCAGTAGAAGTCATATGGCAAAAGGTCAGTATTTACTGCAATACATTGTATATAAACATAATATATGCCCAGGAAATATTTCAGTAAAATTAATTTTGTCTTAGTGAAATATTTTTTGAACTTTAATACTTTCACAAGCTAAGAAAATTTAGATTAAAATTGTACTACATGTAAGTTATTAGAATCAAGGATGACAGGAAATCCTTTCCATGATCATTTTTGTTATCAATTTTAAAGCCATTTAATGGACATTTATTACCTTATGCACATTTTTCTAGGTGTTGGGGAAAAATGGTGACCAGCACAATCAAGGAGGTTCTTACTCTGTGTGTCAGGCTGACCCACTGCCCTTATAGGACTGGGAATATGGTAAATCCAATAGTATTCAAAATCCTCAAGACACTGGTTAAGATTTTTACAAAATTAAAAATAAAGAACTAGCAGACTATAGTGATCGTTAACCCATCCTTAAAATTAGGAATAATTTAGAATGAGAGAGCAGGATACCCACACAGATTGTACTGTTAGAGCATCAGACAGATGCCACACAGAAATTAAAAACTGTACAGAGTAAAAGAGTTGGTTCCTTAATATGAATTTCTAGCACAATTGTTGATAAATAAAACTTGGAAATCTGTTCATACTTTTTCCACACTATTAGTTACCCAACATCAATTATATATCTGGAGCATCCATTATATAGAAACTTAAAATTTATAAATCACTTTCACACATTTTCTTTTATGACCTGTGAAAAACCCTCTAGGCAAGTGAGTAATTATTAGATATATTGTGTAGATAAACTTAATTTAGAGCAATTTTCTGATTTGTCCTTGTTCCTCATCTACTACATTTTGGAATTAAAACATAAATCCATGGCACCTGATCACTAGTCTAGTTCTCTGTTCCGTGATAATCTGGCTTTAGTTACCTTCTAAAACAAATGGGATTCCTATTCACGTATGGTTGCACACAATGCTCTTGTGAGAATTCTTAAGAATGCTTGTTATCAGTAATAAGTAACCCTTGTTTCCTCTGGCATGTATTTGAATTATTAGAGTATATATATGGCTGAAGTCGCAGTTGAAAAACTGTACAAGACCGAACTTCCCTCAAACCCTCTGGAATTTAGGAAATGCCTGTTTATTGAAAGAGGTAGGCCAAAGGTTTATTGTTCTGGAAATTGCACAGTTCTTTGAGGTATCGATCTCTCACTATTTTGTCTTCATGAGTACTGTAAAGTATCTTAAAAAACCATTCTTGTTGAATATTAAAATGAGGTGCAAGACTATAGTGCAGAATTCAAAAGATCAAAAGAAGTCTTTAGGAGCAGTTACCTGACTCTGGCGTCCCTCAACTAGGCAAGGAAAAAAAAAAACATATGTAAGATGGATCAATGTGTAGAGGTGGGAGGACTCTCTAGGAGGACTTCTTTGGAGGAAGCTGAGCTTTCATTGCCCAAGCCAGGCAGAGAGTACGGAGGACTCTTCCCCTGAATTAAGTCTGGCGAAGGCGAGCCAGGCTGCAGGCAGACCAAGGCAGTCTGACAAGTGTTCTTTGCATTTGGAGGACAGCTGGGGCATGTGTTTGACTTATGCCTGGAAAAGTTACAGCAGCTAATGAGAGGTCAAAAAGAGGAAGAGTAGGATTCTATATTTGAAAAGTAACTATACTCTCACCATCAGGAAAGGCAGGGAATGTGAGCTGTATGAGAAAAAAAAATTAGGAGTCATTTTAAATACTGCTCAAAGTACAGACTGGGATGAAACTGAGACCCAAATAGTGGGGGGCACATAGAATCCAAAATACATTTTCCATTGTATTCCATACATCATGTTTTTCCAACATAGTTAAATTACTTATGCATATACTTACTACTTATACATATTAGTTAAAATCTGATCATAATATAGTTTGTTTCCTGCACTTTAAAAATTCAATAGGACATATCTTAATTTTTTTCTACACCAGGTTTTGTATTTAGTATTTTAGTATATTTAAAAAATTTTGTGTTTCAAATGGCTGCATAGCAGTATAGGTGACCGCTTTCCTATATCTGGGAATTTAAATTGGCTTCTGTTGCTTTGGTTCTTTTTATTCATTTGGTTCTTTTAATTGCTATAAACAATCCTTAAACTAACATTTGTTCACATAACCATTCCCTTCCTTTCAGTCTTTTGTTCCCAAACTTCATGCCATGTTTTTTATAAGTGCCAATTTACATGGCCTATTATTTTAAAGCATAAACCTTATGTCCAAAAAGTATGGAGTTTCAAAGATTATTTTAAATATATTATTAGCATTTGATGATAGCACCAGACCTTGTAGCAATTTCTTACTGATTCTAAATATAACTGATATTTTTTCATTAATGGTTTATATATGCAGGCATAATTGTTGCTCTATAGCTTGATATTACATGCAGCCAGAAAAACCAAAATATTACACTTTAGAGTCACATTTTAAATGCAAAAAATATGAGATATATTTCAAATAACACCATGTAGACTTGAAAAAATGTAGAAAGTATTAATTCAAATAATCTTGTGTGTTTTGTAAACAGAAGATATGGTGTCATTCCTTTTTTGAACATATTTTTATTTTCATTTGTATCTTCAATATTAATGTCTATAATTTATAGAAAGTTCATATATATGCATATAAACATACATATATTTGGGTATATACACACATATATATTATGTTATGTGGGGAGTATTCAATTTCTGATATGCAAATTCCTTTACATCTACATTTGTCACCCTTTACTAATTGAATTTCTTTTCCCAGAAAAGATTGGGAAGAATAAAGAAAAAAATCTGTAACAGTGTATATTGGAATTCCTACTATCAACACTATTTTTTATACAAATACATTCTTACTAACCAGCTGTTAACTAGTCACAGTCTAAGAAAGATGAACTATTCCCTATGTATTTGGCTTTTGTGTGATGCTGTATAACAGATGGAATTCCATGTCATGTACATTAGTATACTGTTAAGTTTTAATTTCAATTAATAATCTTTACACTTTTCTTTTATGCACACCAGGGATATTTTAGGCATTCATTTCCCTTCTAATTAGCTTTTATTGCTGAATTCATTCTGAATCAGGAAGTCATTAGATTCTCCAACATTCACTACTGATTTTACTTATGCCCTAATAAAATTAATTAGTCCTATGAACAAAATATTATGACATTTTTATTTTGATCAATCTAGTGTTAAATTGGGGATCATGCTATTTATGTATGTCTGTATTTATAGCATCTATACCTACATACACAGTATTCTTCTAAATAAAATCTGTTATGTTGTCTGACAATGACTAGAATGTTGCACAGAATTCATTGGAGATTTGTCTCCTACCATTTCCCATTGTTTGTATGTTCTGAGAACATCTCAACATTGCCTGAAAATATAATCTTCTTTCATACTTTTGAACTGTTACTCTCCAGTGGGAAAATATTTCTTTCTTTTTTCCATTAGGCAACACCTAACCACCCTCAAAACCCAGTTCTAATATCCTTTAGATGTGATTTTAACATCAGATTAAAACTATTATATTAGGGACATGATGATACAAATCCCTTAAAATTCTAAAATTCACTTGTAGGAAATGAAATATATGTATAGAATAAAACTTATGAAACAGTTTAAATGAAATGAAGAAGCATTCCCTTCAAATAAAAACCACCCCAACTGTGCTAATAAAATTTTCCTATATAGTACTTTGGGTCATTTTTTTCCTAAAAGCAAGCCCACAGTTAAGAACCAATAGAAATATTGAGAAAAATTCGTTTTCATTTTACTTTGTGTTTTTTCAAAATTTAGCTTTTGGTCTCACTTCTTGAAATTTGAAACCAGTCACCCAAGAACCTGCATTTGATAAAATTTTGTCAAATAATTCTAATCCTCAGTTATATTTAGAAACATGTCTTCTTAGACACCTTTTAATGAACAAATAATAAATATACATGTTCATTAAAAGCTAATCAGCCTATAAATGAATTTCTAAAGTACTTCTATATAGTTTGGATAACCTGAAGAGTTTCATTATCTTAATTTGTCTAAACATTGTTACAATTTACTACTTTCTTTTGTCATTCTTTAAATATTCATTGAACATTTACTTACAGTTCTAAGTTCTTAAGATACAAAAATGAAAGAAGCACGATTGCTTCTGGAATTTCATATTTTAAAAGAAGATTGTGGAAGGAAAAGACAATCAAAACAATATTTAAAATGCTATTTTAATGTAATAAACAAATCATTAATTTAATACATTATTCATCAGACATTTCTTGAGTTACCTCTAGTTCTTTCTCTAGTCAGTATCATGTGCAGATAGCAGATTCTTGGATATTCATAAGGCCCCTGTCCCCAGAAACATTGTAATTTCACTAAGGTAAAATGAGATTTTTAATAAAAAAGAAGATTTTTAATAAGGGAAATTATAAGAGACTTTAATAAATGAAAAAAATGGGCAGGAAAATCAACCTTAGGAAAGAGCTATGGTTCTCAATCTTTGATGCACAAAAATAACTCAGTGAGTTTTCAGAAATAATGCCAAGGTCGCACTCCAAACCAGTTAAATCAGAATCTTGCCCTTTAGGACCAAGGCATCAATATTTTAAAGTTCGCAGGTAATTCCAATGTGTAGCAAAACATGAAATGTACTGGTTGGGGATGGCATTCTGGAAGACAGTATTTGTTGTCTGATTGTTAATACATGAGTAGTAGTTACCCAAATAAAGGGAAATGATGAAGGTGGATGGGAGAGGGGTTCTGTATGCTTTCTTGAGGGAGGAAAAACATTGCATGGCTTATGGATTTGAAAGATATCAGGAAAGTAGAATGCAACAGAGTTGAATCTGTTGTGGTTGTAGGAGAAAAATACATGATCTAGTAAATTGCATGTAAGCATTTAAATTTCTGTCAAAGACAGTGATTCTTAAATGTTTGTGCCCTTAAGAATCATTTGAGAAGCTTTTCAAATATGTAGATATCAGGACTCCTATCTCAAGAGATTTTGATTCTGTAGGTCCGGAATAGGAAACAAGAATGTTAATTTTCAATAAATATTTCTACATTATTTTGATATATGTCATATAGCAACAAATTTAGAGAAAGAAGGAAAAGGATATAATTCAGATTTGCTATTTTAAAAAATTCTTATGTGAAAGAATGGATTTAAGAAACTCAACACTAAACTCAGGGACACCAATGTGTCCCTAGTGCTTGTTGCAACAGAGTAGGCAAGAGGTGACTGATGCTTGGATTTAACTGGTGGGAACGGAGGTGGAGTATATTGCAAATACTTAAACTTTATGTTTTTCTTCTTGTTTTTGATAAGAATTTACCTGTTTTGTTTCTTTTTTATGTCAAAACAATTTAAGTACTAAAAAGGTCTTTGGTGTCATTTATTATTTGTTTTTGTTTTATCTTTTACTGTGAAGAGATGTTTATCCTTTAGTTTTCTTTGATCATCAGCTCTTAATTGTCTAGGGCCCATGGCTAATTGATTACCAGGTCCTAGGCTGCTTGTATGTCAATAGACCTTAGAGTGTCTGAAGTTGTTTAGACGGCTAAGGAAAATTATATGAATTACACATTAATGAAGTTAACTTTTTACTTTACACAATATAGAGATATAGTGCCAAATTTTATTTATGGTTTTGTTTTAATTATAACTAAAATTTTCATTATCATGCACAATAGTTAATTTTAAGAAGCAATCTTTTAGTTGGGTTTAATTTTGTGCTCTGCCTATCCCAGCTTTCACCATAGTTCTTATTTAAGCATTTAGTGTTCTAAAAGCACTTAAACATACAACATATGATATAAACACTTAATTTTGGTAGATTTTAAAGTATGATAAATAAATTATCAAATACTTAAAAAGTAATTTTTATATGTCTCATCCTACATGCCATAAGATTTTACTATGGAGGAGGGTTAAAACTATTAATAAAATAAAACTTTAAGTTAACTGTTTATTTTATAACTGCAGGTCTTCCTTTCTAATGTCACAGATAATTACCTCCATGCCTAATTTAACTCTTTTTTTAAATTTCTTTTTACTCTAAAGATCCTGTGTAAGCAGCAATTTATTTGAACTTTGGTTTTCCCAATCTACAAATTCTTATACTACACAGACATACTTATCTTTGTGATTTCTCCATATCTCGTTCTCTTAGAAAAGTTCACACCTTATTCAAATCATCTGCCAGGTTACTTTTTCTATTTTATTTTCATGGGTATAGTTTATTTCTTTGCCCTTATTATTATATCTTAGAAATTGCTGGTGCCAATTTTGCTATAGACTTTCTGTCAGTGTGTCCTTTCCCGCCAGTGGTCCGAGCTTGCTGATGCATACATTTTTAAAGTCCATTTTCTTGGTTCTTTCATTCCCTTCCAATTCATGATCATTATCTCCCAAATTGCCTTCCACTATTACATTTTCAGCTTATGAAATATAGGTAATGAAAAATGTTGCTAGCATTCGGTCATCTATTTTGAAATTTAGTGTTTTTAGAGAAGTTTTAAAAGCTAAACTTATTCTTCCTTTTTAGAATTTGTAATTTATTTTAAAACTAAACGATTGGTGGTTCAAAATATGTACAAATAGTTTATAGGGGATCCATTTACCAGACAACATGTCTCTTTGGGTACCTGAATTTTCTGGAAATCACTGTATTTGGAAATTCTTAAGAAAACTGTTCAACCTAGATTGGATATTTCAATATATATATATTTTTAAGTTATGTTCATTTCTGTGAATTTGCTTTCATTCAATGTTTCCCTTCATTTTTATTCCTTTTTCTGAGAGAAATCTTACTGTGTTTGTCAATCAATTGTATCACTTTTTAGCATTTAGATGCAATGATTATTCACTATGATTTCTGTACAGTTTACAGGATAACACTGCTCTGATAAAATTGATACTGACCTGGCTATTGGTTGCCACCAGGTAATAGGAGGTGTTCATTTATCATATTTTGAGAAGTGAAGCCAATTTTGTATTAAAGTTAGATTTCATGCCTCAAAAGTCTTTCAGAAATCACTTACTGGAAACAAAAAGGCATCTGTTCAATGAGAATCTCATATTTTCCTCATATCTAAACAGGTCTGTATTTCAAAACTCATTTCTACTATCAGTGACCTTGTTTTGACCTTATTTTCAAAAACTACTACATGATTTATCAAGGCTTTATGATGTTAAGGATAGGAATGCTGAAATATGATTTTTTAAAAAAACTGAAATGTAATATTACACTAGTTTCAGATGAACAATGTAGTGATTCAATATTTGCATGTATTGCAAAATGACCACCACAATAGGTCTGTTAACATCTGTCCCTATACATAATTACAAATTTTTTTTCTCTTGTGCTGAGAATTTTTCAAGATCCAATACTTTCAAACACACAAAGCAGTATAACTAACTATGATTCATGTTGGGAAGGAAAAAATTTCCCCATCCTTCAAAAGTTTTTCTGGCTGATCTAAGAATTAAATTGACATGAGACAGATTAGCAGGACAAAATCAGATTTAATTTCATACATACGGGAACCCCACATACATGAGACGTTCCAAGACAGAAAGGTAAATGAGCTATATATACCATCCTGAGCTGAGAATGGGATAGGGGCCTAGGGCTTCAAAGGGAAGGAGGATAATTCACAGGTCAATAAGAAATAGAGCAGATATTTGGTAGTTAGATGTTTTCCCTTCCATAAAGCTGGTTCACCCAGATAAAATTTATTGCTAGTAATAACCTTTAATCGTGGAAAACCCACAATTTAGATTTCTCTAGGTAATTAAGGGAGGGGCAGACTTTCTCTTGAGCCTATAGGCTCTCAATTGCCTTCAGCTCAGTATAGTCCATAAGCCAAAGTCATAATTTTGAGGAAACTTTTCTGAACCCCTTCATTACCATGTTGTATATTATATCCCCATGACTTATTTATTTTATAATGCTTATGTAATGCTTATAATTTTATATTTAAAATATTTGCTATGAAAAATACTAACTTGAGTAACTTTAGTGTAATTGTATGAGTATTTCTGGTTCAAACAAATTATTGGAAACAGTCTACGGTGACATTGTTAAATTCACCTGAGCCATGTGTTCCAGGAGAGTAGCAATGGTTAAGAAATCCCCTCACCTCTTTTGTCTTTCAGCAAATGGCTTACTACAAATAATCATTCCTCCTTAGTTAACACTCACGGATGGTTACTTATGACAAGATCAGACACAGATTCTGCAAATTCCTATTCTTTGTTACATATATTATTAGTGGAATCTGGACAAAACCGGCTAATCTGATGTAAGCAAACTTGAGATAGGCTTTTCTTCTTCCTCCAGGCTCCTGAGTCAGAATTAGAATGTAAATCAGTCCTCCTTAAAGGTCCCTTCCAAGAAACGATCAACCACAAGAAAATACATTTCCTGGTCAACTGTGTTATTACACACCTGTCCCGTCCTGCAGGAAAATCAACGTGGGCACCCGAGGAGAGAGAAAGGGGGATAAGATAGGGACAAAGGACGTGAGAAATGGAGACAAGACAGGAGGATTCTGATCAAGTCTCGTTTATTTGCAGAAAAAGCAGGGAATATATAGATTTGAAGGAGCATGGTAGGGAGTGGTTTCTTCTGGTTGGTTGCCCAGTATGATAATGAGGCGACCTACAAAGTCCAATCGCACACCGAGATGTGCACCTGTGCAGTTGTCACTGACGTAAGCAACTGACCTGATTGAGAACATTTGGCGGGAAGCTGTGGTGGGAAAATGGCCAAGAAGAAGTAAACAACAAGATGGAGTCTTATTGTTCTAATGCCACATGGCTCCCAACACACACCCATTTCCCCACACTCGATTCTTTCTACCCTTCTTTTATCCTCCCTATAAAAGAAAAGCTTTTTCTGACTGACCTTTAAAATACCTAAAATAATATATTATGTTAATTGAATGGAATTTGTATCTCAGGTAAAAATTTAAGAAACTGTAAATGCACAATTAAGAAAAAAAGTAAAAAGAAGAAAAAAGGAAAGAAAGAAAAACTACAAATCCAGCCTTTCAGAAACTCTTGGTATATTGGGAAGACAAATTAGGAGAATAAGTATTTGTGGTAAATAGTAATTAAACTGGAATATATTATGCTGTATTTTTCCACAGGATACTGTGGGATCATAGAGGGCCTTTTTTTGTTGGGCAATCCAATCCAGAGAGGTCTCCCTGTGTGCTAGCTGAGAGCCCAACCTGGGAAAGGGCTCTTGACTTGGATGGAGAAAGATTTCTCTAGCAAGTCAAGTGGATACAAGCAAAGAGTAGTTCAGTAAAACAAAAGTACACTCTCAAGGAAGGAGTGCAGGCATGCTCCAGATGAGCAGCAGTCGTTTACTAAAGCAACGTACACACTCATGGCAGGAGTGAGGCATGCTCCAGAGATGAGCAGCCCAGTGGGTATTGTGTTGGGTGATCTTAGAGCTAGAGTTTAAGCAAGGGGTGGAATATTCATCAGGATAGGTAGGGTTTCTCAGTATAAAGAGAGGATTTCTGGGGAATAAGGTGATGCCCTCTTTTTGTACTTAGATGGTCTGCCTCCAACTGTCCTTGCACCAAGAAGTATGATTTTTTAGTATGCTAATGAGCATATAATGTATTTTGAGGTGAAGCCAGGGTCAACTTCTCCTCCATGTTGGGACCAGGTTTGGCAGGTGTGTTATCTATATCCTCATCCCCCACATCCCAGAGAGAACAGTTTACAAGGAATGTTTAGACTATAAACAAAAATATCTGAATGTGTCACTTATATGTGACTTATATGTGAGCAGAAAGCTGTGAGCTCTGCTTCCAAAGTTATTTAATTTTCTCAGTGTTTGAATGTTATTTTTTTGTAAGTGTGTTAGGGTTAGGGTTAGGGTTAGGGTTAGGGTTAGGGTTAGGGTTAGGGTCACTGACCAACATCACCAACCCCCTCCTTGTTCATGTCTGGTTATCTACCTACTATAACACTTTGATATCTCCTAATGAAAGGGCCAGTTAGAAAAGATGGCCTTGAGGTATCAGGGGAGAAAATGAAGAAGAAAGGGGAAAGGAGAGATTGCAGGTGCTGCTGGGCAGCTGCATCTGGGGAGGTCTCTCCCTGTTCACTAGGTGAAACTTCAACTTGGATAGGAGAGGGTTCTTGACTCTAAACAAGAAATAATTCTTGATCAGGTTGGATGAATGTAAGGAAGGAAGGAATTCATAAGTGAGAGTAGCAGGGAATGGCAGCTGCCTTGCAGGCAGCAGAGAACAAGGAGGAGTACAGAAAGGAAAGGTCATTGAACTCCTGCTCAGCATAGGGAAAACCCCTTACCAACTCCTAAAGCCAGGGTCACCTGGTATCCAATGTCCACTTGGATCTGCTTGGCATAGGGACTTAGCCCCTCCCATCCCAAGGTTTGGGAGAGCTGCAGAGAACTGGATGGAGTGAGGGTATGTTCTGAGAACTTCCCAATGGCAAAGAAAAGGGATTTGGGGGCAAGCTTCTAAAGAGCATGATTGTAGAGATGCAGTCCTGTCTAGGTGACCCAGGTGATGGGAACTTGGAAGCCCAAATCAGAGCTCTCAGTAACCCCTCCCTGCTTATCTGTAGTAGAACAGAGACAGAGTGAGGACTTGTGCTTAAGTCAGTAAAACAGAATGAAAAAACAAAATGACAAAGACACTTACAACTGGAAGAGCACAGAGACAAAATTTAATAAGATGAGCAGTGATAAGGCTTTATTAAAAAGCACACACTCAAAGAAAGGGGAGTGCAGGCAACCTTACCAAGGAGTTGTGCTTAAAGGTTTGAGATATGGGGTTTTACAGGGCCTTTTGGGAAGACCTCACCATAATGCATGATGTATACAGGTGATTCATAATTACTTTGAAGTTTTGTCTTAAGAATAGGGTTATTTAGGTGACTGCATTGACCCAGATCTTGGCATTCTTTATCCACATAGGTTCATTTACACTTTGGAGGTCTGTCTCCTGCCTTGTTCACAAAGTTACTATTTATTAATGGGCTGGAAGAAAAGGAAGAACAGCGTATAGATTAAGATAAAGAATAAGCTGGGCCTTTTTCACAGGCTAAGTAGATGTTATAATGGCGTGACTCTTGTCCCATTTCCCTGCTCTACCTCACAGGGAAGGGTGTTCCAGACTCAGTAAAGTTTTGTATTAAAATGATGGTTTGAGAGAACATGGAGAATATGGACTCCTATTATCTTCAATATATTTTCTCAGTAGCTCAGGGCTAGAATATAAAAAGGAGTTTCAGAAATGCTAGCCCAAATCACCGAGAAAAGCAACTTTACTATATAGACTTAATTATTTGCTTAGAGATCATTTTTTGTTTAAGTAAAATTTGCACTTATTTAGCTGCCCAAAGTTTTTTTGAAGCATCATATTTGATGAATTTAAACAAATGTATATACCTGTGCAACATGCACTCTTACCAATACACAAAACCTTCCCATAAAGTTCCAGAAAGGTTTCTCATACCCCTTTCCAATCATCTCCTAGTGATTTAAACTCTTTTTGGAGAATTGTCACCATAGAGTAGTTTTCTGTCTACTAGAACTTCATGTAAGTAAAATTTTGTAGTATTATACTATATGCTCCACTTCTTTTGCTGAACGTCTTTCAGATCAACTATGTTTTTGCATATATCAGAAGTACATATTTTTGTTGTTGTAGTCAGACAGAAAAGGTTCTCTGAAATGTGTTTATTTTTCTCCTGATTAGTATTTTGATTATTTGCAGTTGGAGGAAGCTATAAATAAACCTGCTATAATTATTTGTGTACAGGTATTTTTCTGGAGATATTTTCTTGAATGAATATCTAAAAGTATGGTTGCTAGGTCATATTAGGTACACATTTAACATTAAAATAAACTGCCAGAAGTTTTTCCTAAGTTATTATACAAGTTTAAATCCCCATTAGCAGTATATGTGAATGCCAGTTTGTCAACATTGCCACAAACATTTTTAATTTATTCTTATTATCTTATTTGATTTTTGTTTCCATGTTATATCTTATTTTAAGTTAATAAAATATATAAATTCAGATCAGAAAAATAAGAGGAAGAATTTGAATTCCTACTATACTGTTATGACATAATGAAGGAAAAATGCATCTAAAGACAAACTTAAAACTTAAGAATACTAAAACCAAACATAAATTCTCAACTGAAAAAAATTTGTTAATGAAGTCCACCATAAAGAATAATATTTATTTCAAAATACTGACATGCAAGAGAAAATTAATAAGAAGAAAATTCGCATTCATGTACTTCAATCTAAATCAGTGTTAACTTTATTAAAAAACAAAAAAAATCCTCATGATTACTTTGGGAGACATAAACATAAGGTAGATTGAAAATGCTGAGCATTAATAATATCTAAACCAGAAAGTGTAATTAATAAACTTAAAAATATTTTAACATTTTTAGAAGGAAAGCAAAGACATCATGAAATATTCTCTGAGATATGTGTGATATTAATATTTTATAGACAATTGTAATGAGAAAATTGCCCATGTAATTGTAGGTTAATGATACTAAAATAAAATAAATTATTAAAAAAATTGAGGATTTTCTTTTAAATAATTAAAAAGCAAAAAATGAAAACAAAGAAAATTTCTCCAATCAAAAGCAGAATGAATAATATTTTTTAAAAGTACTTTTTAGAATGCAGGATGATGAGAAAACAAAAAGTAGGATGGTAAATCTAGATTCAAACAAATCAGTCATCAAAAAATAAGGTGCATCTGGTAAATAAATTTGCCAACTTAAATATATTAAAATTAGAATTTAAAAATATAAGTAAATACTACTTTCTAATACTCTGTATCAAAAGTAAAGGCACAGAAAATTAAAGTGAAAGAATCAGTATTTCTGTATCTACATTTATATTTATACACACAACCATTTCTATTCTGGCCAAAAAAAGGCAAAGAAAAGCTGATGTAACCACATTAATATTAGATGAACTAGACTTTAAGACATAAATCTTATTTGGAATAAAAAGTTTAATTTTATTTAAAATAAATAAGTCATAAGTTAGTTAATTCCAAACCTAATAGGTTAAGACCCTATGTAAAAAACTGAGCTTATAAGACCAACTTGACAAATCTGTCATCTTGATGAGAAACTTCCTTTTAAAAATTATTTAATTATATGCTAAATATATATTTACTATGTCATGCAATGAAGATACATTATAAGAGCTAAATGGAAGAGTTTGATGTAGTGGACATTTATTAAACAGTGGGCGTTACAACTGGCAATGACACATTTTTTTATTGAAGTATGGCTGATACACAATACTATATTGGTTTCAAGTATACAACATAGTGATTCAGCAGTTATATACATTATTAAGTGCTCACCCCAACAAGTGTAGTTACTATCAACATCAACACAGAAAGATGTTACAGAACCATTGACTATATTCTCTATGCTACATTTTTATCCCCATGACTAATTTATATTATGTTTGAAATTTTGTACCTCTTTATTCCCTTTACATATTTCATCCACCCACTGTGACCTCTCCCCCTGGTAACTGCCAATCACTTCTCAGTGTCTATGAGTCTATTGCTGTTTCGTTTATTTTATTTTGTTTTGTTTTTAGATTCCATGTATGTGAAGTTATATGGTAGTTGTCTTTCCCAGCTGGCTTACTTCACTTAGCACAGTACCCTCTAAGTACATTCACATTGTTGAAATGGCAGGAATTCTTTCTTTTTTTAATGGCTGAATCATACTCCATTGTATGTACTACATCTTCTTTATCCATTCATCTATTGATGGAAACTTTGGTTGCTTCCATATCTTGACTGTTGTAAATAATGCAACAATAAACATAAGGGTGCATGTATCTTTTCAAAAACAAAGATTTTGTTTTCTTCAGGTAAATTTCTAAGGGCAGAATTATTGTGTCATATGGTATTTCTATTTTCAGTTTTTGAGGAACCTCCATACTGCTTTCCACAGTGGCTGCATCAATTTACATTCTCACCAACAATATAGGAGGGTTCTCTTATCTCCACATCCTCGGCAACACTTTTTTATTTCATGTCTTTCGGATAATGCTATTCATACTGGTGTGAGGTAAAAACTCATTGTGGTTGATTTGCCTTTCTCTGATGATTACTGATGGACAGCATCTTTTCATGTGTCTGTTGGCCATCTGTATTTCTTCTTTGGAAAAATGTTTATTCAGGTCCTCAGTCCATTTTTTAAATGGGTTATTTGTTTTTTGGTGTTGAGTCATATGAATTCTTTATATATTTTGCAAGTAACCCCTTATCAGATAAGTCATTTATAAATATATTTTCCCTTACTGTAGGTTGTCTTTTTGTTTTGTTGATAGTGTCTTTTGCTGTAGAAGTTTTTAGTTTGATATAGTCCCACTTATTTATTTTTACTTTTGTTTCCCTTGCCCTGGGAGATGTGTCCAGAGAAAAACTACTCATACTTATGAGACCGGGAAAAGATAGAGGCAGCCCTTGTCTAGTTAGAACAAGATAAGGGGCTCCGGGAAAGAACAAAAGCAGGAATCTTACTAAGGGCCTCAGGAATATACAAGAACAGGATGCCTGCAGAGGGAATGTTTTTTTTTTCTCTCTCTCTCAGTTTTTTTTTTTTTTTTTTTTGCTAGCAGTAAGGGTTGCACAAGCATGCCAGATTTGGAAATATAGACAACTTTCAACAATATTGGTCAAAACGAGGAACAGCATTCCAGCAGGAACCAATAGAAACTAGACAACTCAGCTAAGTCTGAGATATATACCTGCTTGCCTACCTTGAGCATTTGTGAAGTTCATTCTTCGACTCCGTGAACAAGAACCCCAGTATCACTTATGTTCAAGAAATTTTTGCCTGTGTTTTCTTCTAAGAATTTCATGGTTTCATGTCTTCTTTTTAGGTCTTTAATTCATTCTGAGTTTACATTTGTGTATGGAGTTAGAAGGTAATCCAGTTTCATTCTATTGCATGTAGTTGTCTAGTTTTCCTAACACCATTTATTGAAGAGACTGTCTTTTCCCTATTGTATCTTCTTGCCCCTTTGTCATATATTATTTGGCCATATATATGTAGGTTTATTTCTGGGCTCTCTGTTCTGTTCCATTGATGTATGTGTGGAGATGACACATTCTTTTAAGCACATAAAACATTTTAAAACTTGTCACATATCAGACTGTAAAGCATTTACTAGAAATACCAAATAATACATCTTATACAAACTATGTTTATCAATCACAATACAATTAATAAATAAAAAGGTAACTTAAAATGCAAACCTCCATAATTTGGTAAAATACAGTTTTAATAAATTATAAGTATAAAAAAATACCTAGAAGTAAGTGACAAAGAAAAAACTACATGTCAAAACCTGCTTAATGCAGATAAATTGGTATATAGAAGGAAATCTATAGCCTTGAATATATATATTGCCAAAGGTCAAAAACTGAAAATTCATGAGCTAAACAGAGAATTTCAGAATCTTACAAAATGAACAACAGAATAGAAGCAATAATATAAAAGGAAGTTAAACAGTAAAACATATTAATTAAATAGTAATACACATATAATAGGAGAGATCAATAAAGTCAAATGGTTAATTGAAAATTATATATATTGTGGTTAATTGAAAATTATATATATTATATAATTAATATATTGTGCAAAGTTATAGCACATTTGATCATGTTAAAAAACCAACTAGGCATAAATTAATAATTCAAGGAAAAATATGACATAATTATAAAAGCTGTCAACAATATGAACAATTTTAGGATATATATGTGAAGACTTAGATAAAATGAATTATATCTAGAAAAATAATTATGTACCAAAACTGACTTAAGCACAAACTGAAAATTATCCATCTTAAAGACATTAAATTAGTTTAAAAGGTATTTAAAAATTTGCACACACACACACACACACACACACACACATCCAACAGTTGTTTTAAGAGTTGTTCATGGAACAGGTAACTGATGGAACATGTAATTCCAATCTTAAACAATTCTTCCCAAGGAAAAGAAAGAGAAACCATTATTATTCCACTCACTTTACAATGCTGGTACCAAACCTGAAAAAAAACAATAAGAAACAAGAAAATTCTATAACAATGTTACTTATGAGTATATGTAGATAAAACACCAGTAATCAAATTTAACCATATATAAATAATGATAAAGTAATTATGCATCACGACCATTCCTACACTCCCACTGTAACAGTTATCCATCTCTCACATCACCAGATATGTTACCTAGTGGAAAGAAAAAAGATGCTTTTGAAAAGTGTTGAACAGTTTTCCTTTGTTGCATTTTTCAATAGTGTCTCCTAGTCATTTCAGAGGATTTTAAAGCTCAACAAATTCTGTTTCACTAAAGGCAGTGTCAGAGCCACAGACACACATTCACAGAAACAAATGTGATCAGGTTAGCTTTCTCTATAGCTGTTTAAATCTTGGTCATACATTGGAAGCAGTAGTGTTGAGGGTCAACTGAACTGTTTCTTGTTTCCAATTGCTTGTATCTGGGGCATTTGTCACATGTGATAAAATGAATGACTAAAGCATATGTTGTGGAAAATCTATTGTCTATTTTACTTGCAAAACATGATTCTTTGAAACTCTTGTTGGTGAAAGTAAAGCACAGAGCACGGTTTACTGTGAGCACTAGAAATACAATAAACATATGGTCTCAAGAATCTGCTGAATTCACAATCTAGATAAAATGAGATATTGCCTAACAATTAGGGTAAATTAAGCAGCTGTTTCTTACTATATTGTGCTAATGCTGCTTCAAATTGAAACTTGTTGATAGGAATCAGAATGAGAAGGAAACAATATCATTTCACATTTCTATAGCAGTTCACTTTATGATTATCATAAGAGCAAGTGTTTTTGCAGCTGGTTGTGGCTAGAAATATATGACAATCTAAGGAAGCTGTTTAAACTGAATATATAGTAAAAGGTAAAAGAATTAGAACATACCAGTTCTTTTTTTTTTTTTAAGTCAGACTGCTTCCGTGGTACTATTGCATGAGTTAATTAGTACCAACATTGGGCATCTCACCTTTCTATTGAAACTGAAGAATCTAAAAGAATATGCTGGAAAATAAATAAAATTTGTTAATATTCTGCTATCCAAATACTACAAATATTCTTATATTTGGAGATTAGTTGAGTACTACAAAAAATTAAAAGCAGGCCTATAGAACTCAAATACAGATATTTAAGATTTAATATAGAATAACAGGAATAACATGGGTATAGTTTAAAGTGGTATTTGTTATTATTTCATTCAACCAGCTACACTTTTCATGTTATTTGAATGCCTGGAAAGAATTTCTGAAATATGTATAAAAGTCTATAAATTAAGAAGAAAGCCTTGGAAGAAACAAATGAGTTTCCCCCTCATTGGCCTGCCTCAAATAATTCCTTTGTGCAATTTTTTTCTTTTCTTTTATTCTGTATTTCACTTAGAGATATTCTCAAATTATCAGGAAAGAAAAAGATCACTTTATTTTCCTTTGTATGTATTTGCACAATAAATAAAATTCCATTTTCACATTTATGTAAATGTCTCACTTACTTTTATTTTAGCTTGAATATAGTAATGAAAGTTTTGTAAAATGAATATCTTGTGCATATTTCTTTATACAGTACAATAAATAAATAATAAAAGCAGGGTGAATCTCATTCATTAAGTCTATCTTGGTCTGTTTTGGAAACGTATTTTTAGAACTTGCCAAGAACTCAAACAGTTTGACTTACTTTTATCCTTTTCTTTTACTGAGGGTTTTAAATAATATTTTAGGCAATAATCTGTTGTGCTACATACTGTCATTCTTTTAAGAAGTTTCAGTGATATTAAGGTTTCTGTGCACTGGGAGCTGCATTGCCTTCACAAAGGGGTAAAAATGAAGCATTAAAGAGGATGGAAAATTATTTTTCTTTAGGTTGCAAGGTAACACAGGGACACAATTCAATATAAATTCTTAAAATTTTGACTCCTTGTGCTATGCTAGCCTGCATTCCTATTATTTTCTATGTCTATGGTGGTTATTTTATTGTATTTACTTGACATTTGTAAAATGCCTTCCAGTCTTTTGGTCTTTTTCTATCCTTTAGATGACCCTTCTGATCTCACAGCAATGTGTGAGGAAATCAAAACTGAAGTAAAGTCAGGTTAATTGAATTTAGAGACTGAATCTTTAACTCACTCATTTTCTCAAATTTATTTACAATATTAATAAAAACTCCCTTCCTCCCCAGTTTAACCTGTTTCCAACTATTACAATCACAATCATTAATTAACCTAGAATTTATAATATTACAGAGACTTTTGCGTAGATTTGTTGTTTCTACACCTGTACAGCTTTTAGAGTTTAAAAGCACTTTTAAAAGTATTTTGCATTTTCTTTTCACGTCACCCTAGTAGAGTGACACGACTAGTATCAATAATACATGCCTGAAGACAGATTAAGGAAATCAAAAATTGGAAGAGTTAATTATATTTCTCCACATATAAATTATGTAGTCTCTTGTGTATCTGGAAAGCACAATAAATCTAAGTTTTTCTGAAGATGTTTAGTACATATTAGAGAATAAAGTATGACAAATACATACTGTCTTTGTCTTGACATGTCCACACAAACAGAAGGGCAGGCACTGCTGCTTGGGAACTGGTCTGATGCGAGCTGCTAGGTAGTGCTGGGCTGAGAAGCATCAATGCTGGAGAGGAGAAGGGGAAGTCAGGAGACTGCTCATGACCATTACTTGGCAAAGGGCAGGAGGAAGTTCGAAGACTTCATGGATGAGCTATTTCTGCACTCTTAAAATACTCTTCATTGCTATTTTTTCTTGTCAAGTATTAATTCTTACACTGATGACAGTAGAATAAACCACAGTTTATCTTGATATCTTTACATTTGAACATTAAGTCATTGAAACAAATTTAATACTAACAAGTGTCCTTTGTTCATCGTTATCCATATCCCCAAATCATTGTGAACAGACACTGTTCAGAAAATTTTTTTTCACAACTTTAATATATAGTTTAATTTTGGGGTCTGTTCTAGCTCTAACCTTCAAACTTTTGCCATGTCTTGGTTTACCAGGGCAGTCAAATAAACACTGAACAGAAATGGTGAATTACATTTGACACTTGATAAAGACAAAAGAGATGATAAAGATGTTTACATCCTTCCTTCTTAGCTCAAAAGTAGTCTTTATAAAATGTACATCCTGTAACTACTGGAGTATAAACATCTTATTCAGTTATTTCCATATAATATATGACCCAAAATATTTTATTTTATTGAGTTTATGCATTGCTTGTATAATTCTGATCTGGGATAGACTGTTAATCTTATTTTGCTTGACCTTATCTGCTGAAGCTAGAGGTTTGGCTCAGGGCTGTCTGGCCTAGGAAAGTGTTACCTCAGACACTTCATTTCCTCCACGTCGCTCTCACATCTTTCCTGCCGGGTTGCCCGACACATTCTCATGATGATGGCAGAAGAACCAGGAGAAGCAGCAGAAATACACAGAGACACTTTATCAAGCTCCCATGTGCATCTGGTTTGCCTCTTTTCCACTGACCAAGACAAAATACAAGGCCAGACTGAATTCAAAGCATGGAGGAGACTACTCTCCCTTTTTGATAAGTCACATTACAGAAGGCCTGGACACAGGAGGGCTTAAGAATTTTGGTTCATGTTATCAATCAGGGTACGACGGTAACTGTTCCCCCGTAAATAGCTATTGAAATCTATGGAACCTCAGGAAAAGGTTACAGAAGTGGCTCTAATCATGCACAGAAATGGAAGAGAATGACAAGTGCTAGTAGGCTGAAAGAGATTAACAAACTCTGGTGGTTATAATTTTGGTGGATTAGGATTTTAGAAGATTTTTGAAGTAAAATGATATGACTAGAGAAAGGAGGAAGTTCTCACTCTGATGACAGTGTTTTGACAGGATTATCAGGTGGACATTAGAAGTTGAAATACTATCTCCCTTGGTGTTTGAAGACTGGTCTCAAGATAGCTCCCGTGGTGGCTCCAGCTTTCCAGAGTTCAGTGTTTCGTCTCCTATTTTACAAGTGTCAGAATTTGAACTTGCATTTGTTTCCCATTTTGGATTAGAAGGAGAGAAACACGTTCAAATAAATCAAATTCCTATTCATTTGATTGGTCTTTATAAAAAATGGAATGTCAAACATTAAAAATACTTTTATTTACTTATTATAATATTATTTTTATTAAAATTACTTATTCCAGTGATGGTTTTTTGACTATTCTAGGGTATTGGTTATAGTTACAAAGGAAAGAAAAAAAATATATATGTATATTTTTATTTGAATGTATATATCATCCATTAAATGTTGATTTCAGAGAATGTAACTTTGTATATTCTTTCTTGCTAATACTGAAACGCATTATGTGATATACATTTGGTAGCATGATTCTGGAATACAGAAAAGGAAGAGTGAAGTGTGCTCGGAGGAAGCCAGAAAGAAAGAATAAACCAGAGAAATAAAGCATTATGGAACCCCAGAGTGTTCTTGTAGGAATTTAGGAAAGATGACTTGATTTTATTTGGCTGCATTTTATTGGCCATTCTTGGGAGAAATAATGGCAACAAGAATAAACCCTGTGCGTTTTTGTTTGTGGGCTTTTAAAAGCAGATTAAATCTCACCGAGGAACATTAGCTTTTGTGCATTCATGGAAGTCTCCTATCCAGACCTCTCAGAACAAAAGATAATAGAAATTCAAATAAAAACTTTTATTTTTCAACTCTTTTTCTACTTTCTGTTCCACATCTACCTGGATATCTAGAATTCTACACTCATAGAGTCCTCAAAACAAATCTATTCACAAAACAACTTGAGAGAACAATGCAGACTTTATGACAGATTTTTATGGAAACAAGAGGGGAACGTTTATATCAAGCTTTATAGCATATGACTTTAAAAAATACCCCTTGGATATTTTGGTCTGTAGATTTTTCTTTTTAGCCTATGCTATACTGGTGGGTTTTCTTTCTGACATTTTTTTCATAGAGCTCACAGAACTCATTATTCCTATCCCTCCTAGATTCCTCCAAATCTAATCCAAAGAAAAAAATTTTTTACGACTTTAATATTTGGCCCTATTCCAGTTCCAACCTTCAAATTTTTGTCATGTCTTAGTTTATCAGACTCTCAGATAAACAGGTCTTTCGGTTATTAAAACCCACATTTTGGAATTCTCTTAGAACGAGGGTTAGCAAACTATGGCTCTGAGGGCCAAATCTAGCCCTCCTGCTTTTGTAGGTAAAGTTTTATTGGAATTCAGTCATGGCTATTCATTTAAATATTGCTTATGGCTGCTTTCATGCTACAATGACAGACTTGAGTAGTTATAACAGAGCTCTTATGGACTACAATGCTGAAAATATTTCCTAACTTGCCCTTTACAAAAAATATTCCAATTTCTGCCTTAGAAGAATGAATGAGATTGCAAGTAGGAGTTATTTGTTGTTTCTAGGCAGAATTATATACAGTATATTCCTATCCTCATTGGACAATAAAAAAATACATACATACACAAACCCCTCTCACTATTTATTTGGGTCTAAGAAGAACTGATAAAGGGCAGTAAGGTAGAGTCCTTTTCTATTTTATATAACTTAACTTGGGGGACAGAACCCCAACTTTGTCTTAAATACCAATAAAACATACATTTAATTTTTTCAAAGACAAGATCTTATAATACTTTTGTACTATAAAGTATAGTTCTAAGTATGAATATATTAAATAGTGCAGCTTATAAAGAGCTAAATGGTTCATCTTTCCATTTTTAAAAGATTGTCGATGATAAATGGCAGAAGTATAGTCAAGATTAAAGCGTTAGTTTAAAGTAAGATATCAGACACCAGAAAGGAATCTTTATTCTATTTTAAGTGATTAAGTAACATTTATAATTTCTATGTGAGTGAGCATTCATTTATCAGAAGAAGACATTTAGCTTATTTAATTCAACACTTGGTTCTGTATTTTTAGGGCAGCTGGGAAGAATTTTCTTCTTTTGGTCCATGGAAAAGAAAATTTAAAGGCTATAAAATAAAGAATATGCTGAACATCATTATTAACAACTCCTAAAGCTTCATAATGAAGCAGTAATTGCCTGATCATAGGTTCCCTTTTTCCATCCTGCAATGACAGTGGAAAACTGGTAAAAACTGAAGTAATTGAAACACAGCAGGTTAGAGTTGTTAGTATTTTTACAACTTGACAGTTTCAGGTAGTGACATAGCTTCCAGAAAATAAACACTTCATCAAGGAGGCAAAAAGAGTATTTCCTAAGATTGTTGCATTACAGTTTAACCCTTTGAGAGTTGCAGTTCACATGTGCAGGATTTGTCCTACACATGAAACTTAAATATATACCAAGTAGATAAAGAGGAGAACAGGTTCATGAACATAAACCCAAAATTAGGATCTATGATTGGAAAAAAAATTTTAATGGTAATTAATAACTGTCATGGCATATAGTGTTCATCATTATTTTTTCGGAAACTATGGTATGTATATTAGCTATCATTGCATAATAATATTGCCACAAATTTAGATAATACACATTTATTGTCTTATTTATTAATTTCTATGGTTCAGGACTCCAGCGTGGCTTTTAGCTTGGTGCTCTGCTTAGGGACTCACAAGTTTGCATTCAAGCTGTCAGGGAGGTCTGAGACTCCTCTGGGGAAGGGTATACTTCTGAGCTCACTCAGCGGCTGGTGGAATTCAGTTCCTTGGATTGACTTTCAGTTTTGTCTGCGGTGAAGCAGAGGCTGTCCTTAACTTTTAGAGGTTACCCACAGTTCTCTGTGCCATGGGGGTCTCCCAACAAGGCTGTTTCATTCCTGAAAGCCAGCAAGGGAAAGAGAGAAACTCTAAAAGTCTAGGTACTGCAATATTAAGTATGTAATCACATGCATCCTACCATCTTTGCCATATTCCACTGAGGAAGCAAGTCACAGGTCATGCCACACCCACAGGGAAGAGAGCTCACAAGGGCGTGAACAAGAGTTATGGATTTGGGAGACTGCCCCATAATGTGTTAACCACTATAATCTTCTTATTTTGAGCTATTGTCCCTGTTTTATTATGACCATGTAATTTTAATGGATTTGACAATTGAAATAGTCTCTGGACTCTTCTCCCAGCACCAGAGAAGTAGGAATGTGGCTAAAGTTGGGAAATCCTAATAGCTAATATTCTTGATGACTGTGATAACTTAAAGGATGCTCTCACTCAAGTCAAACCAATCAGAATTATTCCCTAGTTTTTTTTTCCTATAGTTTGTAAGAAGAACTCTGTCTTCTTCAGTCTCCAAAGTCCTTGTTTCTGTAATAAAATGATTCCAAGGAAAAAGTCATTAAACTGATACTTGGTGACTTCCACTTTTCTCAGATTCATTTCAAGTGATAGAAGTTAAAGGGGAGATAAATATAATGACTTCTGGATTTGAGTAATAATTACCATAGTGCCTGTGCTGAAAATGAGTTGGATAGAAGCCAAGTGACATTTTAAGCCTAGACACAGCCTGGGAAAGTTTTCTTCATATGTTGACATGATATACAATTTTGCCTACCAAACATTTTCCAAAAATCCACAGCCTTCAGAAATATTAGTTGACCACTGAATTTTGTTTTTCCTTGGCTCACATTAATAATGGCATTTCTCCTGATCTGAGGACAGATTCTTCTTCATTTACCTAGGTTTAGAGTATACAAACAATGTTTGGAAGCATGTCTTGGTCATTTCTAATTCATCCCATGGTACTGCTATGGGGATGGTCACTTCCAGATTATTGATCATTTTTATTAGTTTTAAATAAAGCATGATTGGCATTTAAATGTCAAATCATAAACAGTACCAGGAATTTCCTACTAATTAGTACAGTCTTTACGTGGTGAGTTGTAAGTGAAGTAAAAGTAAATACAGATATGCCTGGAGCATTACTACCTATATGACCCCATGATCTTGGTTATAACTAGTTAAATATAACAAGGGTAGCCACTTGACTCATGCTGGCCTTAACTCATTCATTCCCAGGGAATAAATTTCAGAAGATGAGAATCACAGGGACCAAGCTGTTGAATAACTTAAATTCAGTTGCTTTTTTTCCAATGATGATACGGTGGTCACAGAGCCTGAACTCTTCTTTTTCAGAACTGGTGACTTCACCTTCTCTGGCACATCCAAAATGTAATCCAAATTATAAATAGACTTCTTGTGAAATCTGAAGAATCACTGCTTGAAAATTTTTAAATTATTTCTTCTTTAAAACACCTCCAGACATTCTTCCTGATTAAAAGTGATATGAGACTTGCCAGTGGGGCTGAAATACACAAAGTGCCATAACTATTAATTGGTTTTCATGTTGGTGGGATAGATGAACATTCAATTTACTCTGCTGACAATTCTTTTCCTATTTCAATAAGAAAAGATTAGAATTCCATAAGTCACTTCATTAGAGAAATTATTACCTGGATGTAAATTCCTTCCTTTTCTGCTGTGGATAAAAATTGCAATAGAACCTCTCACCTGGCCCTAGTCATTTTACATAACAATAGGTGTTTACCACTGCAGCCTCTCACAGCCTTCAGGGACAAGGGGGTGGAGAGAAGCTGTTCTTTCCTCCCCTCTGCTGCACAATTGGTCTGGTTCCTGTTAGTCTCTAGGGCTCCAGCTGGGAGTTTCTCCTGGAAGGGGCGGGGGCAGAGGTAAGTGCATGCCAAGGAGGGAGAAGAAGAGCAGGTGAGAGTAGCTGTAGGACAGAGATGAATGGAGCCAGGCCTCTTGTAAGCAATAAAGAGCTTCTCCCATCTAGCTTTTCCCTTGACTGATTCCAGCTTCACCGGTTCCACTAGTTTATTTGCCCCAGGCTGGAAAGATACATCCCCCCAACCCTGGAGCTTCATCTGTATTCTCACTTCTTAAGGATGAGAGTTATCATTATTATTATTACCCTTATTTTATGTCATAAAATCTGGACATAGATATACAGAAATATTTATTAATGTTATTTGTTCCTTCAAGAAATAAAATTGAAAATAACTTATTCTTTGAAGTTTGAAGTTTGGGACAATTTCAGATATCTAGTTAGAAATATCTTTTGTTATACTGCAGTTCCATTATCAAAGAGTATTCCTCAAGTATAAATTTGCATGAATGGCACTGGGACAAATAAATGACCAGTGAGAAAGAGACAAGGAAGATAGTCTAGGCAGGTCAGAAGAGAGATAGTTTTCTTTTGGAAGAGAGATTTGAAAGTTAATCTAAGAATCAGGTTGAAATTGTGTTTCTATTTTCAACATTTGTCTGTCTCTGGATAAATAGATATAGATATGCATATATATAAATATATACTCATACACTTACATATTTGTGTGTAGTTATATGAATATTTAGTCATTCTTTGTGCTTTAATTCAGCATATGTAACTTTCTAATTCTCCATTCATTTTGGGGGATGTTCAAAGAACATACACTTTTACTATTTAGAGCTCATCAAAGAGCATGGTTTAAATGAGAAGAACCCAGGAGACATCTGTTGTAAAAATAAATGCTTAGGTCATTAGAGCAATTTATATCAGCTCTTTCCATTATATAATAGTGCCTGCAAAACATAAGATACTTCTTTCCTAGAGAAAGTTTGAAATTCAGAGTAACATCAGCAGATAAATTTTTTAATTTTGATTCCAGAATTTATTTTTAGAACAAGCAGATACGTGTTATTATGGGAAGGAAGAACAAAAGGATATTTGAATTCACAAGATCAAAACCTATTGTTAAGGACAATATAAAACAAAGCTTAAAAAAGATGACGTTATTATCCATACATGAAGTATATATAGGTATACATGAAGCAACCAAAATTAGAATAAAGGGACAGTGTTTTAAAAGGATGTATACATTATTTTAAATAAAGAATCAACATTTAATTTTTATCTAAGTTGTAATTGTCTTTTTATTATTATAAAATTTAAAGTATGTTTTTATACAGATAAGAACATTCATTTGGATTACATAAATCATCCTCCAGGGAAACATGAGGAATAGAGAAGAGAGAAATCTTAGGTAACGGGCAGAGAGAAATGATGAGCTGTGATAAATCACTATTGGAATTCCACCAGATTAAAAATACTTAGAGAATTTACCATGCATATCGGTAGAAGTAAATTAAGGAATGTGTGTTCAATACTTATAATTTGTGTCCTGTGTCTGACATTCCCAGAGAAAGAAAGTATAGAAAAGTCACACCTGCCTTTAGGTGCCTTGGCCTAGCAATGCCACCTCTCACTACCATTCACATTCAGCCAGAAAATATTTATCTTATGGCCTCCTAAATGCAGGTGAAGGACTGAGATATTTAATATATCAGCATATTTTGCAAGACTTGGAGAATATCTGTGAAGAGTAACAATCTCAATCAAAAAGTCTAATTCTCGTGACAGGCAAACTCGTGAGAAACATATAAAATAGGATGTTAATTAATTGGCACTAAAAACATATTGTCACAGGTACCAGATATAGTATCCTCATAATCACAACTTAAATATATAACGAGACCATGTTATCTTAGCCTGTAAATCCTAATGAATCTGCTTCACACTGGAGATACCATTGCCTAAGTGTTCTCGGGTAAGGATTATAGTTTGCCTGACTAGGTTGATGAAGTTCTCTTTTGAGTGATATTTCTTTCTCTTAATAGCTTTGGTCATTCAGTCAGGTAGCAAAGACATCTGGTTAGCCTAATAACTACTCCATATTTTTGAAAACTATGTTTTTCTCTTTTGGCCCACTATGTACTAATTATAAAGACAAATTCATATTTTTATTATTTTCAGTTTGGGGTAGTATTCTTCATTCTGATAACTGTCAAAAAGGGTTAATTAAAATAGTTACTTGAAAATACTATTATATTTCTTCCTTTAGCTAAATATTTCCAGAACTATTATATTACTCAGTTATTTTCAGTTATGTTATATATTATTTATACAACTAAAATAAAACTAACAGTAAAAATAACAAAAATAAAGCTCTGGTGTTTCACTTTCTAAAATGAAACTTCAATAACTTTAGCTTTCAATAAATTACTGACAATAGCATCTTCAATTTCCTTTTAGATAGTATCATTAGGCACATCTTCATCTCCAGTATTATTCATTCAAAACTTCAATACATTAGATTTCACTTCAGATATAAATTCCAGTGCCAACAAAATAAACTAAGAATATATCTCTTTTTTAAAGAAGAGGAAAATGTTACATTTTCTATTTCAATTTAGAAGAACTCTAAAGGAAAATGAAATAGATTTAAAAGGATTGATGATATAAAAGAATATATCAAATACTTTCTAGTCTGTTGATTTTAATAATTCAGTTTCCTTAAGATATCTTTCAACTAATGTAAGGCCATTTTCAGAAAAAAAATTTTCTTTCTGTCCATATTTACTGTTTAATAATACTTTTAAATTAATTTAATCAACTGTATATGAAAGACCTTTAAGTGTCTCTATGTGCATATATATATATACACACACACAGAATACAGAATATTATGTATATATAGAGAGAGAATATATAGAACATATACATAGAATATGCAGAATAGAGGTAATATATATATAGAGAGAATATAGCATATGCAGAATATATGCACAGAGATATCTACTAAGTTCAAAATAAGTCCATCTAATTATATAAAATTGCCTTCTAAGAGAAGGCAATTTCCTGTTGAAGTAATATTTATTCTGTTTGTTTCTATCAGTCATTTGATATTTTTAAGAACATATGAATTCACATTTAATATCTGTAAATAGCAATAAATTGTTAATCTCAAATGATATTTTACACACCCCCAAAATATATTACAAATGTTTAATATCAAACAATAAAATTATTTAACTGTAATGGAATATTTCCCAGTAGATATATAGCATTTGGTTGTCCATCAGAAAATTAATAAAAGAGAAGCTCACTAAAATAGTCCATGCTGTGAATGCAGGCGTCCATGCAAGGTCTGTCATCCCTGTTGGCATTTCCTGTATTAAAATGATGAAATAAAAAAAAAAAGAAAAAAGGGGGGCCTTTACTACTCCATGCCAATTACAAGAGGAATTGTCTTTACAGAAACTAAGAGAAGAGCCTTCAGCAGGAAGCAATCATTAATTACAGGCCCCAACAGGGGAAGGTATACATTGCATCTTCTACAAGAAATTGACTACCCTGCAATTCAGCCCACAGGAAACCTGACATCACTCTGAACTGTTGCTTTTATTTAATGGACTTTAATTCAAAAAGTCCCCCACTAACCTATCTACTTCTCCATGAAATAACATTCTTCTCCTTGGTTTATTCTGTGATATTTCCAAATAATCTCATTTTTACTGGTAAAATCATTGATAGTTTTATTTTTAAGATTAACGTCTGTTAGTCTATGTCATGTCCACTTCCCTAATGAAGAACTGTATTCTTCAGCTCTCTGAGAAGCATCTACCATGTATTTATAAATTGAATTTACTCCCTATTAATTACCTGAGAATGTTTAGCTCAAAGTTCTAAAGTTTTTGCATTTTTGTGCATGTGTGTAAATTATAGGTTATCATCAGTTTCTCCTAAGGGAAAATGATTTTAATAAGCAAGCTATGTCTATAACATTCATTAAAAACACATCTCATAAACTGAAATATATAACACATAGCAAAGTTTAAAAATAGAAATCTAGTATAAAAAATGAAAAATATCCCTACATTTTAAAGTAATATGTATAGCTTTGTAATTATCTGTCAGTATATTTACATCAATCTATAAAAAATTTTCAATGTATGTTAAATGAAGAACTATTTCCCAAGTCAATATGTGGCCTGCAATTATGTTTAAAATATACAAATATTATTTGAAATCCATGAGACCATAATAAAAAATTTTTCTCTAATTTCTGTCATCTAAGTCAGGAGAATTTAGCATGAGTAGAAAAGGGAACAAAAATGTTAACTGTATTTAATATCTTTATGAATTTTCTATGACAAAACATAAATATATTTAAAAGTTCTAAAGGAATTCAGCAATTTTGTAGCATACTTGATTTCAGAATATTTTTGGGAACTGCAATCTCATAGGTCATTACAAGATATTTTTCAGTGATTAGTTCTGTTTTTGTCACTTCCAGATCATGTAAAATACATGGTACAAAGGTTTATGTCCTTATTTTAAAGTAAGAGCATTTATTTCTATAATATTGTCTGTTAGGATATCAAAGAAAAAGGGTGGTGTTTACCCTTTTTCAAAGGTGACACTCAGTTATTGATAAGTTGTAAATGCATGACTCTTCTCTGAAACCAATTTGTCCAGTTTGCCATTTTGGTACATTGGATACTAAGGAAAGTTAAAAATTAGTGTAGTACATCTATTTGTATTTTTCCTTAAGTCATATATGGAACTCAAACTACAAGTATTATGCCTATAGAATATTTAATGACTGTCTCTTGATAGTCACTTCCTATAGTATAATTATGATTATGCCTTTTCCATCTACTTCATCCATTAAAACTTTCTTATTTTTAAAATTTAGTATGCTGTTTATATACTGACATATGAAAAGAATTTGAAAGAGATAGAATGTCAGCCAAGAATTCTATATCCAGCAAAAATATCCTTTAAAAATAGGGCTTTCAGGTATTTTCAGATTTAAAAACAAATAAATAAAAACAAGAAAATGTTTGTAGTCAACTTGCTGTACAAGAAATATTAAAGGGTGCTTTTGACATTAAAATTAAAAGATTCCTGAATCCACATGAAGAAATTAAGCAATTGGTAAAATATACAACTTACATATCTTATACTTCTAAGTAACTCTTTTCTTCCAATCTGATTTAAAGGATAATTGCATAATAAAGTGACATAAAGCTATGCTGATGGATTTACAATATACAAACGTGTAATTTATGTGACAATGATACCCCAAAGTAATGGTGAAACAACAAAGCCAGACTAGAATAAAGTTTCTATAATTATTGAAATTAGGTTAATATTAATATTAACTAGATTATTTTAAATGAAGATGTTGTTGACTGTAATCCACAGGGAAACAACTAAGAAAATAACTCAAAGAGTAATGTAAAAATATAATGATTGAATTAAAATGGTGCATTAGAAAAAGTATTTCTAAAACCAAGAAGTAGTAATGAAAGAATATAGAAGCAAAGACATGTTAGAGTGAAAACAAATAGTAAATTGTAATTCTACACATTAGCAATAACAATTGGAAAATGAAACGAAAGAAACAATTTCATTATAATAGCATCTAAAAATATGAGTAATTTAACAAAAGAAGGATAAGAGTTCTACATGGAAAAATGCAAACAAATTATTGAATAAATTAAAGAAGATCCAAATAAATAAAAAGACATCCCATATTCATGGACTGGGAAATGTAAGATTGTTCAGATGGCAGCACTCACCAAGTTAATCTGTAGATTAAATCCATTTCCTATCATAATTCCAGCTACCTTCTTTGTAGAAATTGGCAGCTGATCCCAAAATTCATATCAAAATTCAATGGTGGCTTTTCCAAGACAGCTGCGTGAGAGTTGAGACAGAGAGCTCCTCCCAAAATGACAAACAGTACAAAAATATAGTTAATAAATACAACTAACCTTCAGACAGCAACAAGCAAGAAGGCTGAACCAGACTGCATACACACCTTACAAACAGAGCAGACCTCAAGAAACAGGGTACCATTCGAAAGCCTTAATCCGGCGGGACCCAAGCCCTTCCCCCACTCCAGCTGACCAGCAGGAGGAAGAGAAACGGAGTGTGGGAGGGGGTGAAAGCCTGAGACCTCTGACACCTAGACCTGGACATCTGCTTTGTGAGCAGAATCCTGTATTGTGTGGTGGCCTGGGCATTGGGGAGCTTGGACAGGCAGAGTGCTTGAGAAAATTGACATTCTGGCCATTTGTGGAGGAGGGGATCCACACCCGGCTGCTCTGTGTCGGAGGGAAAGGCAGGAAGTCTGAGAGGCTTCTTAGCAGTGAGAGGGCTGCTGAAGTGGTGAGGTTTGCACGGAGCTTGCTGTGCGAGAGAAGGGAGAGCTGGACAAGGTTGTCTGTGTGCGCTCTGCCCAGCTGGCTGGGAACTTTGAGGACCTTCAGGTGCTCCATCCCCCTGACTGCCTACTCAGCTCCTAGGCCCCCCATAGTGACACACAGCCTGCCTAGCCTTCCTACTGACCAGCAGGCACATTCTCGCAAACCCACAGTCACTGCCCAGGTGCCAGGCCAGCCAGAGGGAGGCCCCCACTACAAAAGCTGAGACGAAAAGCACAGAAGTTTACCCGGGTGTGCTTGGCCCACTGCCTCTGACACTGGAGACAGGCACCACAGACGGGAAGCAGGAACAGATCTTTCCTCCCACCAGGCACCAGCTCCGCTCCCCTGCGACCCCCAACCTCACTCTAGGGGTTGAGCAGCTCCAGAGACTGGAGTTTCTGCACACTAGCAGGCACCACACAGAAAAATGAAACATCAAAAGAATATGGTTCAGAACAAAAAAATCTCACAAACCCCAGAAAGAGGGCCAAATGAAACCGAACTCAACAATCTTCCTGAAAGAGACTTCAAAATAAAAATTTTAAACACATTTATGGAGGCACAGAAAAATATTGAAGACCTTAGGAAGTAATTTAGGATGGAGATTCAATCATTAAGAAATACCATATCTGAAATCAAGCATACAATGGAGGGATTTAAAAGCAGATCAGATGTAGTAGAAGAGATGGTAAATGGAATAGAAATTAGAGAAGAGGAGTACAAAGAAGCTGAGGCACAGAAAGAAAAAAGAATCTCTAAGAATGAAAGAATATTGAGAGAACTGTGTGACCAATCCAAACGGAACAATATTCGTATTATAGGAGTACCAGAAGAGGAAGAGAGAGAAAAAGGGATATAAAATGTCATTGAGGAGGTAATTGCTGAAAAATTCCCCAATCTTGGAAAGGAGATAGTCTCTCAAGCCATGGAGGTGCACAGATCTCCCAACACAAGGGACCCAAGGAAGATAACATCAAGACATATAATAATTAAAATGGCAAAGATCAAGGATAAAGACAGACTTTTAAAAGTAGCTAGAGAGAGGAAGAAGATCACATACAAAGGAAAACCCATCAGGCTATCGTCAGACTTCTCAACAGAAACCTTACAGGTCAGAAGGGAGTGGCATGATATATTTAATACAATGAAGCAGAAGGGCCTCAAACCAAGAATACTCTACCTGGCAAGGTTGTCATTTAAATTTGAAGGCAGGATTAAACAATTTACAGATAAGCAAAAGCTGAGAGAATGTACCTCCCACATCCACCTCTACAGGGCATTTTGGAGGGACTCCTATAGTTGGAAGTATTCCTAAGGCTAAACAGATATCATCGAAGGGAAGACAAAGAGTACAGAATATGATTCATAACATACAAAGAATGGAGGAGGAAAAAAAAGGAGGAAAAAAAAAAGAACCTTTAGGTTGTGTTTGTAATAGTGTATTAAGTTAAATTAGACAGTCAGATAGTAAGAGAATTGCCCTTGAACTTTTGATAACCACAAATCTAAAGCCCACAATGGCAATAACTGCATACCTATCGATCATCACCCTAAATGTAAATGGTCTGAATGCACCAATCAAAGACATAGAGTCACTGAATGTATAAAAAAACAAGACCCATCTATATGCTGCCTAAAAGAGACTCACTTCAAACCCAAAGACATACAGAGACTGAAAGTAATGGGATGGAAAAAGATATTTCATGCAACTAATAGTGAGAAAAAAGCAGGAGTTACAGTACTTGTATCAGACAAAATAGACTTCAAAACAAAGAAAGTCACAAGAGACAAAGAAGGACATTACATAATGATAAAAAGGTCAGTCCAACAAGAGGATACAACTATTATAAATATCTATGCACCCAACACAGGATCACCTACATATGTGAAACAAATAATAACAGAATTAAAGGGGGAAATGGAATGCAATGCATTCATTTTAGGAGACTTCAACACACCACTCACTCCAAAGGAAAGATCAACCAGACAGAAAATAAGTAAAGAGACAGAGGCACTGAACAACACAACAGAACAAACGGACCTAATGGACATCTACCGAACACTCCATCCAAAAGCAACAGGATACACACTCTTCTCAAGTGCACATGGAACATTTTCAAGAATAGATCATATATTAGGCCACAAAAAGAACCTCAGTAAATTCAAAAAGATTGAAATTGTACCAACCAGCTTCTCAGATCACAAAGGTATGAAACTAGAAATAAATGACACAAAGAAAATGAAAAAGCCCACAAACACATGGAGGCTTAATAGCATGCTCCTAAATAATCAATGGATCAATGCCCAAATAAAAACAGAGATCAAGCAATATATGGAGACTAATGACAATAATAATTCAACACCACAAAATCTGTGGGATGCAGCGAAGGCTGTGCTAAGAGTGAAATATATTGCAATACAGGCCTACCTCAGGAAAGAAGAACAATCCTAAAAGAACAGTCTATACTCACAATTAATGAAACTAGAAAAGGAAGAAAAAATGATGCCCAAAGTCAGTAGAAGGAGGGATTATAATAAAGATAAAGCAGAAATAAATAAAATTGAGAAGAATAAAACAATAGAAAGAATCAATGAAAGCAGGAGCTGGTTCTTTGAGAAAATAAACAAAATAGTTTAACCCCTAGCCAGAGCTATCAAGAAAAAAAGAGAGTCTACACACATAAACAGAATCAGAAATGAAAAAGGAAAAGTCACTATGGATACCACTGAAATACAATTATGAGAGAATACTATGAAAAATTATGTGCTAACAAACTGGATAGCCTATAAGAAATAGACAACTATCTAGAAAAATACAACCTTCCAAGGCTAACCCAGGAAGAAACATAAAATCTGAATAGACCAATTACCAGCAAAGAAATTTTATTTTGTAATAAAAAGCTACCTAAGAACAAAACCCCTGAACCAGATGGTTTCACTGCTGAATTTTATCAAACATATAGTGAAGACCTAATACCCATCCTCATTAAAGTTTTCCAAAAAGTAGAAGAGGAGGGAATACTCCCAAACTCATGTCACTAGGCCTACATCACTCTAATACCAAAACCAGGCAAAAACACCACAAAAAAAGAAAATTACAGACAAATACCCCTGGTGAACATAGATGGAAAAATACTCAGCAAAATATTAGCAAACCGAATTCAAAAATACATCAAAAAATCATTCATCATGATCAAGTGGGATTCATCCCAGGGAAGCAAGGATGGTACAACATTAGAAAATCCATCAACATCATCCACTATATCAATAAAAAGAAGGACAAAAACAACATGATCATCTCCACAGATGCTGAAAATTCAACATCCATTCATGATAAAAACTCTCAACAAAATGAATATAGAGGGCAAGTACCTCAACATAATAAAGACCATATAAGACAAACCCACAGCCAACATTATACTTAACAGCAAGAAGGTGAAAGCTTTTCCTTTAAGATCGGGAACAAGACAAGGATGCCCACTCTCCCCACTTTTATTCAACATAGTACTGGAGGTCCTAGCCACGGCAATCAGACAACACCAAGAAATAAAAGGCATCCAGATTGGCAAGGAAGAACTCAGACTGTCCTTGTTTGCAGATGACATGATATTACACATAAAAAACCCTAAAGAATCCACTCCAAAACTATTAGATCTAATATCTGAATACAAAATTAATACACAGAAATGGATTGCATTCCTATACACTAACGATGAACTAGCAGAAAGAGAAATCAGGAAAACAATTCCATTCACAATCACTTAAAAAAGAATAAAATACCTAGGAATAAACCGTACTAAGGAAGTGAAAGACCTATACCCTGAAAATTACAAGACACTCTTAAGAGAAATTAAAGAGGACACTAACAAATGGAAATTCATCCCATGCTCTTGTCTAGGAAGAATTAATATTGTCAAAATGGCCATCGTGCCTAAAGCAATCTACAGATTCAATGCAATCCCTATCAAAATACCAACAGCATTCTTCAATGAACTAGAGGAAATAGTTCTAAAATTCATATGGAACCAAAAAAGACCCCGAATAGCCAAAGCAATCCTGAGAAGGAACAATAAAGCTGGGGGGATTACGCTCCCCGACTTCAAGCTCTACTACAAAGCTACCGTAATCGAAACAATTTGGTACTGGCACAAGAACACACCCGAAGACCCATGGAACAGAATAGAGAGCCCTGATATAAACACAAGCATATATGGTCAATTAATATACGATAAAGGAGCCATGGATATACAATGGGGAAATGACAGCCTCTTCAACAGCTGGTGTTAGCAAAACTGGACAGCTACATGTAAGAAAATGAAACTGGATTACTGTCTAACCCCACACACAAAAGTAAACTCAAAATGGATGAAAGACCTGAATGTAAGTCATGAAACCATAAAACCCTTAGAGAAAAACATAGGAAAAAATCTCTTGGACATAAACATGAGCAACTTCTTCATGAACATGTCTACCCAAGCAAGGGAAACAAAAGCAAAAATGAACGAATTTGACTATATCAAACTAAAAAGCTTCAGTATATCAGTAGAACAAAAAGACATACTACCATATGGGAGAATATATTCATAAATGACATATCCGATAAGGGGTTGACATCCAAATTATACAAAGAGCTCACACACCTCAACAAACAAAAAGGAAATAAGCTAATTAAAAAGTGGGTGTAGGAGCTGAACAGACACTGCTCCAAAGAAGAAATTCAGATGGCCAACAGGCACATGAAAAGGTGCTCTATATCACTAATCATCAGAGAAATGCAGATTAAAACCACAATGAGATATCACCTCACACCAGTTAGGATGGCTGCCATCCAAAAGACAAACAACAACAAATCTTGGCGAGGATGTGGAGAAAGGGGAACCCTCCTACACTGCTGGTGGGAAGGAAGATAAATTGGTACAACCATTGTGGAAAGCAGTATGGAGGTTCCTCAAAAAAATAAAACTAGAAATACCATTTGACCCAGAAATTCCACTCCTAGGAATTTACCCTAAGAATGCAACAGCCCAGTTTGAAAAAGAGATACGCACCCCTATGTTTATTGCAGCACTATTTACAATAGCCAAGAAATGGAAGCAACCTAAGTATCCATCAGTAGATGAATGGATAAAGAATATGTGGTACATATACACAATGGAATCTTATTCAGTCATAAGAAGAAAACAAATCCAGACATTTGCAGCAATACGGATGGACCTAGAGGGTATTATGCTCAGTGAAATCAGCCACGTGTAAAAAAACAAGTATCAAATGATTTCACTCATATGTGGAGTATAAGAACAAAGAAAAAAACTGAAGGAACAAAACAGCAGCAGACTCACAGAAACCAAAATGGACTAACAGTTACCAAAGGGAAAGGGACTGTGGAAGATGGGTGGGAATGGAGGGATAAGGGGTAAAAGGGCTATTACAATTAGCACACATAATGTAGCGGGGGTGGAGGTTGGGTAGGGTGATACGGGGAGGGCAGTATATCACAGAGAAGATAAGTAGTGATTCTATAACATCTTTCTACGCTGATGGACAGTGACTGCAATGGGGGTATGTGGTGCAGACTTCATAATAGGGGGAGTCTGGTAACCATAATGTTGCTCATGTAACTGTATATTAATAATAACAAAATAAAAAAAATAAAAATAAAAAGATGAAAAATAAATTTTAGAAAAATAATTTAAGAAATTCAGTGGACTCAGAATAATCACAACAATCTTGAAACTTAAAAATGAAATTTTAAAAATCTTCAATAATCATGAGAGTGATATGCTGGAATAATGATACATATATAGACTAAAACAATGGAATTCAGAATTCTGAAATAAAACTTACATTAGGGTCAGCTGATTTTCTATAAGGATGCCAACACAATTAAATGAGTGAAAGTATAATCTTTTCCACTTATAGAATGGGCATGACTACATTATACATTCGCAAATAATATGGACCTCTACCTCACAACATACACAAAAATGAAGTATAAGTAAATCATATATCTAAAGGTAAGAGCTAAAAATATAAACTCTTAGATGAAACCATAGAAATAAATTTTAATGACTTTGGAGTAAGTAATGACATCAAAAAGCACAGCTGACAAAGGAGAGAATAGTTAAATTAGACTACATTATAGTAAACCATTTTGCTGCAAATGATCTCATTGAGAAAGTGTAAAGGTAATCCACAGAATGGGAGAAAATATTTGCAAATCATACATCTTAGACTTGTATCTACAGTGTAAATAACTCTTAAAACTCTTAATAAAATAAGACAGAAAGAGTTACCTTATATCACGTAGCAATTCTACTTGTAGGTATGGGTATGTACCCATGATAAATAAAAATACATCCACACAAAAACTTGTATACAAATGTTCCTGGCAGTATTATTCACAATAGCTGAAAAATAAATAGATAAACATTAGCTGACAACTAAACAAACAAAAATGTGGTGTTTCTATACATGGAATCCTTGCCATCCTTGTCAGGGTTAATAAAACATGTTGAATGATGTGGGAGCAAAACGAAATCATTCTTCACAAAAAACAATTTTTTAACAAGTTAGGTACAATAGGCAGTAAGCAGAAAGCAGCTTTCTGTTTCTACCCTATTTCCTTCAAATTCTTTCCCTCGACTTGTTCTTTCCCAAGATCCTACCTTAGAGCCACATGGAACTTCGTATGTACTGCATAACTGTTAGTCTCTTTCATATTAAAAAAACTATTGCAGACATTCTAATTATTGTACAATACAAAAATATATTAAAGCTTATTTCCCTCCTTATGCTCAAAAGTTTATAAGGCATGGGATGGTGGGGTGATAAAGAATGATCGTGATCTGTCTCATACTTAAAGCTGTTGCTCCCCAGTTACTGTATGACAAACGGGGGCCCCCGGGATGAATGGAGCGGTAGGAGAGGTATAATGAAGGGCCTGGGGGTATTGCTGTGCGCCCCACTGGAGCACTCACGTCTTCTCTCTTCCTGATTTGCTGACAGAAATGGAAAGGGGAAATGAGAACAACTCATTCATTATCTCTCTCTCTGTACTCCTGGGAATTTCCTGGATACTAGATATAACATTGCTTTATTATTTTGTATTTTTTAATACTTTTTTCTGTTTCAGGGACTCTGATAAAATTGAAATGTTAAGTCCAATTTTAACATCCTTAATTTTTTCTTTATATAACATAAAACACGCACACTTCCCCACACACACACTGACAACTCTACCTATAATTTACCATGACAAAGTAGATCTATCAACATAGTGACCATTACAAGTTTAAAATTAATCTAAGGTTTTGAAAAAAAAAGGCATGTCATAAATGGAGAATTAACTGATTTATTTAGGATGGTGCTGAAAGTACTATGAGGCAAAAATCACGTGAAAACTCAGTTGTTATATTATTATGATGTTGAAATCAGGTGAAATAACTATTCATCAATAAGTAAAACTGTAGAGAGAAAAGAATGGCAGTGTAAACAATAAAAAAATGCTTAATTAAAAAAACAGAAACAAAAATAAGCAGGGTGTGAAACCCCTGAAATATTCAAAAGAGTGTAAACATTCTTTCTCTTTACTATATCCTTCCCACTTTGTCCCTCAACTTCCATAAAAAACAGCAGCTATAGCTAGGCTATAACTTAGTATATATGAATAAATATATGTGATTAGCAGCATTATAAGGCTAGAATAATCCCTGTTTTCTCTTTTAAATCTAAAAATCCACTGACTGACATGAACAGTACCAACAGAGAAAAATCAATTGACCTATGAACCTGTACACCCAGTATCTGCATTGTGAATGCTGTGTGGTGTGTCATTTCAAATGAAGCCAGTCTTAATTGATGATTCATGACCCCCATTTACAAATTAGAAGACAGTGCCTGGAATATGTGAAAGGTTATTCATGGTCTCTCATTTGTGGCTGCAAAGCGAAAGTCATTGTCTTGTTTCTCCTCCAAGTAAAAGAGGTTATTAGAGAAAGCACAATTATTATAATGCCTATAATTATTGGTATAAGCAATATATAATTCTAGAATGATCACATTAGCTTTGATTAATTCTGACTATGTGGGAAGAAATTTTAAGTAGACCCCAACAAGTTGGAAAACTGACAGTTATGGAGGAGTTAGGAGCTGATTGAGTGTTAGGTCACTGTACCAAAGAGATGATTCATACAGGAAAGATAAAGTTTTCTTTTAGTTACATAGAGGGAGGTCAGTGCAAATATTTAACTGAAATATATCATTTTATAAAATGTTGACAGCTATTATTTGGCCATTGATATACTAGTACTATCAAATTATAATACACTTTGTCAGTGTTCATTTCTTTGAAAAATATTTTTTACAATTTATATGCTCATTATAATAATTTTGTATTCATATGCCAAAACATTTTTAATTATACATAATGAAATTTTATTTCTATATAATAAACATTATATGTAGCAATTTTATGCATAATGAAACATCAACATTAAGTACATATAAGTGCTATTTTCATTGTTCCAAGTTTCCAGACAGAAAAGTTAAAAAAGAAATGTTGGAAGACCAAATTGAATCAGAATATAAAAGATAGAATGAATGTAGATACCTAAATAACTCTGAATGAAAACCACTAAAATGTGCTGTTTTCATGTAGTTTACAGGGCCAATAAATCATATTTGACTAAGGAAAGTTTAGTTTTGAAGTTAAACCTTTTGGAGTTTGAATTCAAACCCTACGTGCTGTATAACAATGGGAAAACTAAACTAAGTCTTAATATATTCAATTAAATTAACGTGAGAATTCTAACTTTGTAAAGTTGTTTTGAGGAATAAATAATATAAAGTTTGTAAAATGCATACCAAAGTTCAAAGCACTTAATAAATACTAAGCACTGCAAAAGTGTTATTACCATATTATGGAGTTTTATTTTGTTTTGTAACCAGGTAAAATCAAGTAGGTAAGCATGCAGTGATAAAGACACTAAATGCTTATGTGAGTGACAGTTTTGTACTTTGTTATGCATGTGTTGAACACATTGAATTTTATTAAACTAGTAAAGCACATTTAAGAGAACATATTTCAAGAACAAAATCCATACATTCATTTATTCAACAAGCTGTTTTTGAACATCTCCCCTATACTAGGTTAGTGTGAGGTTTTGGAGATAAAATAGTCATAAAAATATAGTCCTTACCTTAATGGAGTTTATAATCTGGGTTAGCAGAGAGATAATCAAGTAAGTAAGAAAATGATGTAAATTTGCTGGTGTGATAATTGTACTGGAAGAAAAGCACATAGTGATATGTGAATAATGAAGGATTTGACTAAGTCAGGGAGGTCATGAAGTCTTCTGGGAAGATTATGGTTAAAATACCATTTTAGATGCTTTTGATTACAAAAGTTAGTGTTTAACATACAGCAAAGTTGTAAAATAAGGAATATAGAAAAAACTCCCTAATAACATGTGAGAACATTTCAGTTTAGTTTGGAAAGCAAAAATAAACAAAACTGTAATTGTAAGTATAAATCAGTACATACAGATAATGTATAGGAAACACACTTAAATAAGGCTTTTTGATAACAAAAGTCCAATTCAGTTTTCTTTGTCTTCCTGACAGGCTTTTCTGTGAAGAACCTTCAATATGTTCACTTCTCATACAACATAATTATTTTCAAACTGAAGTATTGCTTGGGTGTTCTGTGAAATAAACTTGAATGATTATTTCTTCTCCAGATTTTTTTTTTTAAAGAACACTTTTGAATGTAATTTCAGTTAAGAGAAGTGAGGTAATTACAAAAGTAACTTAAGGGAGAAATGTTACCTGGGTAATTATTTGCCTTCCCAATATATAAATTTGTAGCTTTATACTGGACTATAATGAACTAAATCATGAAATCAAATAGCATGCTGAGTCACATTCTACACTGTATTGGCAAGCAGGGATGTATTAAGTATTTCTGTCCAGTGAAGATAAGCAAGTGTTTTCTCTATCTCTGAAGGCCAACTCATCTCCTCTTTAGAGACAAGCTTTGGATTTTGAATTTAAGACCTAAGGGAATGTGATGCATTGTTATATATGAAGGAAAAACTTAGAAAGTAAACAATGCATCACATTCCTTTAGGTCTTGAATTCACTAAGTTTTTCTCTCATATGTAGACTTCAAGAATTGAAAATGCGCCTTAACTTTTTTGAATAATATTACTGCATTTATATCAAGGAAATTAGTCCTGATAAGTGCTTATATTCTTCATGGATATATGCAACAAATACATATTAAAAGGTATGTATAAAGTGGAATAGGAACATATGTATAATTCTTATTTCTCAAAGTCCAGGCTTCCTAAAATGGGTAGTTTATGTGCTTCACTAGCATGTAGGCTCACAGATGCACTATATTTTGTCACTGAGGTTGAGAATTTGGGGTCAAAATGATGAAGGTGAAGTGTGACTATAAACAGTCCTCCCCCTCTTGCCTAAATCTTACCTAACCAACTCTGTGGCAATATCTCTATTCCCCCTCAGTCAGTACATAACTGGTAAAAACACACAAAAAATTGAGCTAAATGGAAATATGATCTCCCTTCTTTCCATTTATGATAACATTTCAGGAATGTTGATGGATGTAAAGGATAAAATGCTTTCTTTGTACATTGCAAGCACAAGAAATGTTACTCCAGCAAGCTCTTCAACCTGTATTTAAAAATGGACTGTAAGGCTGAAATTTGGAGTATAAATGGAAATGGGAAGTCAAAACTGAATTCTTAAGACAATGTGTCTTTCCAATTTTTTTATGCTTTGCTTTTGATTAGAAGGAGCTAGTCTATGATGACTCTATTCCACCAATGAATTTGGGATCCAGTAAGAGATAGACATAGGAATCAGGCAAATGGAAAATTATCTCCTTTTGCAATGTTAAGTCCAAATTTGGGAAATATGGTCTCAGGCTGTCAGCCACCTAGACTTGGGACAGGCTACCAGGGAGCATGTCTGAATTTCCACGGTAAATGCAATAGGAGGCTTGCCTCAAAATTGCCCAAGGGAAAGGAAACAGAAACCATATCTCTATAATTCAATTAGATCCCATCAAGCTATAAATGAGAAGCAATGATTGTTCTTCACTAAGTGAGTGATTGGGTAAACCTCCTCTATAGAGAGTAGTAAGAAATGGGAAAATCTGTTCTCAAGGAAATCAACCTAATCTACAGCTCTCTCCCATTACAGTTCCTGTTTGGCATCTTCACATCTACTCTTGCATTTTCAATGTGTAAGGTTGTTTCTTAATAAATATTTCTTTTTGTGATAAGTTTAGGTTTACAGAAAGACTGAGAGAATTCCTGAATACCCTAATTTAACCAGATTTCCCCAATTTTAACAGCCTACACAGTGGTACTTTTGTCAAAATTAAGAAATTAACATTAGAACCATACAATTTACAAAACAAAACTTTATTCAGTTTTCAGTTTTTCATTAATGTCATTTGTGCTCGTCCCAGGATCTAATACTGTTTTAAAATGTAGCTTTTATTATTGTTAAGAAATGGTGAGACCAACATACCAGGAGATAATTGTCATTGAAAAGATAGTTTGTTACTCATAATTCCCATGAGGAATAGGCATGCCACACCATGCAGGGTTCCAAGAGAAAGCATCAGGGTTGCCCAGGAATCAGAAAGCTAGGGAAAAAATATGGACAATAGCTCTTATTTTAGTTTTTAAAGAAAGAAATGGAAGAGACAAGCTAAGTAGACTAAATAGGTTTAAAATTAGATAGTTTGAATAATTAGTGGGCTCTGGAGCATAGGGGCTGTCTCCAGATGTCTGGAACATGGCCCTGGGGTGGTTAGGGCAAGAGAATAGTGGCCTGAGTGTGAGAGTCCTGGGAGAGGCTGACCAAGGAGGTGACTGGGGTGTGGGCTTCCTGGTGGTCGGAAAGGCACCCTCCTGGGTGAGCTGTTTGCTATCGCTAAGAATTAGCTTAACCTGGGAGGGGCAGTCCCTCCAGTTCAGGAAGACTCCAAGAGGTCAAAGTATCAGAATAAAAAGATATGCTTAATAAAAATATGGACACCAAATTTCGCTTAACTGTTTTTCACGCAGAGTGATCGTGAACATAGTCTAAAATCTTCGATCTGTAATCCATGCTCTGCCTTCTTCATGAGATTTTTTTATCTTGCACTTTTCCCCATATGTTTTCTCTGGACTTCAGCCACACTGGCCATGCGTTTTCCCCATGAAATTGTTTTCTTTCTAATTTGGAATCTTTGTAAATAAAATTATTTCTGCCTCTGTTCGGAGTACATACCCTCCCCCTCTCTCTTGCTCTCTTTTTCCCACTCTCTCATGCACACACATATACACATACATCAAGCTAACCTCTACACTCCTTTGGCTACCAGCTTAAATGCTGATTCTACAGAGAAATCGCCTCTGCCCCACTGATAAGGCCACTTTCCGCTATTTGTGTTACATAGCTCACTGTACTGTTTCATTGAACTTACAATAACTCTAATTAAATAATTAAACGTAATTAGTTTAAAGAATGGCTCCTCCAAAAGATTGTAATTAGTTTAAAGAATGGCTCTTCCAAAAGACTGTAAACTGTGTGATGTCAGCAACTATTTTCTTAGTATTTTGCATATTTGCCTAATTTATCTTTGTGTATGTGTGTATCTGATTTATTGCTTTATTGTGGAACCACAAGAAAATTAGGTGCAGATATCATGATATATCACCTGTAAGCACTTCAGCAAGCATCTCCTAAGAACAGGAATATTCTTTCTCACAACCAAAATACCGTTATCTTACCTAATGTAATTAACATTACTTTCCTAAAATTCCCTAATATACTTCTCACCATTTTTTATCTAAATTCAAATAGGATTCATTTACTTGTTTGTCACTTTTCTGGATTAATTTTAATCAAGAAAAAGTTCCTGTATTAGCTTAGGTTCTCTCAGAAATAGACCGGAAGATGATTGAAGCCTAAGAAATTTATTAGTAAGGTGAAAGAAAGACAATGGGAGTGAGGAGTGAGATGGGGAAAGGAGGGGAGCCGATAAATGGTACATTACCATCCCAGCTACCACTGTGACGGACTGACACCAGTTCCCTCTAGGAAAGCTTTGGAGCTGGAGTACAACACACACCTCTGATAACTCTCCTAGCCATCACCCAGAAGGGTAAGAGAGCTAGAGTATTTATATGCACTCTACTATTTATCTCTATATTAGTAATTTTATTTATATAAATTCTATTTACATCAAATTGTTGTTCAAGGACTTTTCCAGACATAAATTTCCTGATGCACCTTGCCTTACTTACATGAAAGGCAGGAAACCATGCCCTTATGATGTATTTTTTAATCACCCAGTTATGGTTGTAACCTATAGATTTTTCCATTATGAAGTTAAATGATTTCCCCTTCACAGTTAAAAAGTAAGTCAGTGATTATACTCCAGCACCCTACAATTAGCCAGTCTTTATAACCTTTCCAAATTCTAGTTTTTAGCATCCAAAGATGATTCTTGCTTTAATCAATTATTCTTCAGGAGTTATTTTAAGGGTGATTTTAAACTACTATTTCCTTTACAATTATTCCCTGGCATTCTTCTGTTTGAAAAAAGAATAAAGAAGAGAAGAAAGAGGGTAAGGAGGAGGGGAAGAAAAAATGTTGGAGGAGAAGAAAGTAGGAAAAGGTGAAGGAGAAGGCAAAGGGAAAAAAGGGGACTTTCTTTCATCAAGAGGGAATGAATTAGAGTTTCTTCTAAAAAAGCAGGCTAAATACTTACAGGCATATTTTTTCCTTTTAATTACTAAGTTTCACTGTAAGCATTTGGCATAAATAGAAATCTCCAGTGATGGTGAATTACTTATCTTTCTTTCTCTCACAAAAGCATTCATAGATTTTTATTTACTTAATATATTACATTCAATTATAATCAGTATTATACTTAATGCATATATCACCATATTGTCCCAAATTTGTCAGGGAAATAGATCCTCCTATAAGGGTTGTAATGTCTTCAAGAAGAATAATACCAATTTTTTGGATCATAGTGACTTATGCAATGTTCAGAATTTATTTGTGAATATGTATCTGAAATGTATTGGTGATATTTGGAATAACAAATCCTCATTTTATGTCTTTGTAACTTCTGAATGAATTTCCCCACAATAAGCTTATTTTAAAGGATATAGTTTCTTTGCTTTCCTTAAAAATGGTGACTCCATTCATTTTGTTCATAGACGCATAGCTTAGAAGGAATGATTAAAATGTACTGATTTTACATTATCTGTGTGTAATGTAACTTCCTCAAAGTTTCATACTTAAGTTTATTTGTCCTAATCTTTAGGAACCCTAAGAGCCTTTCGTAATTTCATGTGCTAATTCAGCATTAATTTTGTGTATTATAACTTTGCAATTGGAGTACATCAATATACACTTAAGTTTCTAAGGTGTGCTTTTCTACATGATTTATTTTTGAAAAAGTAATTTATATACATATGATCTCTTCCAGGAAACACAAAAGGTTTTCCCCTGAGGGTTGTAGAAGCAGAAAAGATGGCAGCATACAATTTTCACAAATGAACGTTTAATAAGAATGCACTGCCATATCACAACGATTTATATGCAATTGTAAAATATAAATACTTAATGTGGTTTTTAAGGCACTGACTTGTATTGAACCAGTCACCTCCATAAGTCATGGGTGTTGGTTTTTTAAAACATTATTGATTTGTTAAAGAGAAAGATATCTTGGCTCCATAATTTTTCTTATATGACACTAAGCAAGCTAGAGGATTTAAAATAGTGGTGCAGCTAAGAGAATCTATTTTTAAAGATTAGCTATGAACTTCTAGTGCATCTGAGTACAATCTCTAGAACCATTTGGAATATAATTGAAAACATGCCTTTTATTTAGCCAGCCTTTTAAATTGGTTCTTGTGTTTTGATTATGGTTGGCAAAGGCACATCACTCAGGATGTTAAAAATAATGTAGATGTACTAATACCACCATAAACATATATTTTTGTAGTCTCAGAAAGAATTTAGCAAAAAGCATGTTTCCCTGCTGAAGCTGTATTAGTACCATACTGTGGTAAAAGGTTGTCATTTACTTTCTTTCTCATTCACCATTGATCTTTACTCTCACTCTTTCCCTTCCACTTCCACTTCATCAACTACTTTAATATTATTAAACATGTTATAATCACCATAGGAAAAGGTGAAAAGCTGTAAATAATGGCCCCTACTACAGGAGATGTGTATTTACCATTAGTAATTGTCTATCTTATGATCCATCACATTAAGATTCTGCAACAGATTAGTACGCTGGGTTGAATTAATCCCAGCTGATACCCAAAATTTACCACAGCACTTTAGAATGTGAGTTTATGTGGAAACAGGGTTGATGCAGATGTAATTAGTTAAGATGAGGTCATACTGGAGAAGGGTGGGCCCCTAATCCAGTATGACTGATGTCTTTACAAAAAGGGGAAATGTGGATACAGCCACACACACAGGGAGAACCCCACATGAATATGAAGTTGGCGCTCTATAAGCCAAGGAGACCTGGAGCACATCATTCTCTCACAGTGCCCAGAAGAAACCAAGTCTGCCAACGTTCTGATTCTGGATTTCTAGCCTCCAGAATGCTGAGACAGTACATTTCAGTTGTTCAAGCCACCCAATTTGCAGACCTAGCAAAATCATACAGAGTACTACAGTATTTTCACAAAGGTAGCTAAAAAGATAAATAAATATGCTATAATGATTTTTAAAGAATGTACAGGTAAAGAATATGTTATTTTCTATTCAGCCTAGTGGAGAAAATAATACACTTGTTTGCAACATAGTGACTTCAATTTGGATTGACACTTGCAAGTATGACTTACCTATTTTTATTTTATTATAGACTATAGTCATAGATGTCCCTTATGGCCATAAGTTATCTCTATTTCCCTTTCCCCCAAGTCATTCGTGTGGGTAAACAAAATCAATTATTAATCATTATCTTAACCCAGGGTTTTACTTTTACAGATGTAGTGCAGAAGTACAAATTAATAGGACCAACAGCTAATTCCTAACTATTCATGCCCCCGGTCATAAATTAATGTAGATTCATGGTCTTATTCTCTATATGTCACAGATGGATAAGTAAGGAATACGGTCATAATAAATATTCTTGGATTATTGTTTGACTACTGTATCCTTGCATCTGGGGGAAGTCAAAAAGTCAAGTTGAATCTTAGAGATTCAATTAGCAGAACTATGAATGTTGAGGACAAGACTGTGAGCAGGGCTCCACACTATTATACTCACTTCTAACTCCTCTTGTCTGAAATGGGGTTCTCCAGGAGTGGTTCTAGAAGAGTCTGGTTTTGTTTATCATTTGATAATTTCCTTCAGTCTCAGTACAGAGTCCTCAGAACTGAACTGATTATCCTTTGGAAATTTTACACGATTTGAATCTTACATTCATTGTAATAAAAGAAATTTCTTGGTAAAGGAGCAAAAATAGACACTATGTAAAGAGTTAAAATGTGAAGATTAATTTGGTTGGAAAAATCTAACAAAACAGGTCAACAGGCATGTATTAGTCTTCTAGGGCTGCTATAACAAAATACAACAGGCTGGGTGGCTTAAAAAAAAAAACAGAAATTGATCTTCTCACAATTTTCAAGACTGAAAGTCCAAAACCCAGGGGCCCAGTAGGTTGTTGTCTGGTGAGAGCTGACAAGGATTCCTGACTAAATTCTACTCGGCTTTCCTGAGCTCTTTCAGCTAGGCCTGAAGTTTGTACTCCCATGTTCATCTCTTCAGTGTCCCGTTTTAGCAAGAATCCTGCTAAGTCAGTTCAACCAGAACCCATCCTCAATATTTGATTATTATCCTTATCCAATAGAGTTTCTTATCCTTGACCACACCCCAGGTGAGATCTGATCACCCTGGACTGCCTTCAGCAAGAATCCTTTTATGTTCAGTTTGCTCAAAATTACCCTTACCCTGTTGTTTCCTCTTAGTAATTTTCCAGTCACTGACCCCTACCACTCACCCATGCTCTATTTGGAGTTGAGTTTAATCTCTCTTCTGGAATGAGAATTTCATTGCAATGGTCCCTATACCTGTGGAGAGAGCCCCTCCTGGAATAAAGTCTGCCTTGCTGTGCTGAGTCTGCCTTGCTGTGTTGAGCAAGTGTCATGAATTTTTTTTTTCTTTAACAGAGCTCTGCCCTTGGATTGCAAAAGGGGCGCTGTGGAGAAAATGGAAATTTTATGGCCAGGATTCTCACCTTGCCTGATTCGAATATCACCCATTGTATACATAAAAGAGCCTACTTGCATACCTCTAGGGGGCAGCATGTTTGCCAGTTAAAGAGCCGCTGGAACCAACTGCTATTCATGAAGTACCATCCTAGGGGAGGGGTGGAGAGGAAATACACAAGCACCTGCAGGTTATTGGTCAGGCCTGCACCAGTCACCATAGACACCCACCCACAGAGTTCCTCCTGGTGCTATGGAGGGAAGTAGAGAGCTTAGGGAGCTTAGAGAGCAGTGGGAGCAGAGAGGCAGAGAGCTTAGGGAGCCCAGAGGGGAGGCAGGAGAGAGAAGTTGGGAGCCCCCGTGTTAGGAAGAAAGGAGAGAGCCCCCTGCTGGGGAGCAGGAGGGAGCCGCACCAGAGCCAGCAGAGACTGAGATGGAGACTGTCTTTGCCTCTTGTGCACAGCTGGGTGACCACTATGAGAATAAAACTTGGTGTGAGCCCTTTTTAACTCCTAACCCTCCACTGTCATTATTTGGTCATATGGAATTCATAGTGAACTTGCTCGTAGTGGGGAACCCCCTCCTCCCAGAGCAACAGCCACCTTCCCTCTCTGCTCACATGACCTCTCTGTGTGTTTCTGGGAGAAAGAGAAAGAAATGGACTTTCCTGTATCTATCCTTAAAAGGACATTAATCCTACTGGGTCCAAGTCCCACCATTCCCACTTCATTTAACATTAATTACTTATTGAGGCCCTATCTCCAAATACAGCCACACTGGGGGTTACGATGTCAACATATGAATTTGGGTAGGACACAAACATTCACTCCATAATGAGATGAATAGCTGTGCAGACACAGAAGATGTGCTGTTTTTCATCACTCACAAACATAGCAAGAGGTTACCTGGCAATAGCCTTTTCTCTTCTCTTTAGCTATCTACCTGGCATAACAATTGTTTTCCAATCTTTTCATTCACTTACAGAAATCTTAGAGAGTAATTTAATTAAATTGAAAATAACAAGCAGATAGAAAGGATCCATATTGTAACAGAAATAAGAGTAAACTGAAAGTGAGCATTTTCGCCTTGAGAAAAATTGCTTGCCTTGTGTTTGTACTTGTGACACTAATCCTTATGACAGATCAACAGAAAGGACAATTTTTATACTTAAAATACTTTTTCTGTGTGCCTTATGGAAAAATTTGGGTAAGGTTCACTGTGGGGCAGTTGAATGCTGTGGAACACAGAAGGATATATCCAGTGAAATGCAGTAATTTACTGAACAGATTTATTTGTATGTTAAGCAGTTGCTGAATGATACTAGGTTATTTTGCTTAACAAAGTACTGAAATGTATTAATGTATTGTACATTTTCTCTCCTTCTCATATATATCAAGGGTAATATTAAAAAGCAAAATAACCTGAACTTTTTAAAAGAAATCCCCTGTATAGAAAGATTAAAAGTCCTATACAGGGGCATCATGTCACTTACCCCAAAGAAACTTTGGTAAGCCAGGAGTAATTAATGAACTAGAATGGTAGCAGTGAGATTGAGTAAAAAGAGGAATTTGAGAAACACTTAGAAAAAAATTACAGATGTGCATTTCAGTGTTTATTACATGCAACCTTGAGTCAACGAGCAAAATGCTTTGATTCTCAGTTTTCTTTACATATAATAATAAAAGCTCTACCAGGTTTGTAGTAAGGATGCAATGAGATAATGCATGCAGTGATACCTCCAGTCAATGAGGCAATATATAAAGTTTTTATTCTTTTTACCCCAGGTTTATTGAGAGACAGATAATATGATGTGATTTTAAGGCATCCACTGTGATGGTTTGGTAGTTGTATATATTGAAAAATGATTCCCACAATAAGGTTAGTTAACACATCCATCTCCTCTAAATGATTACATCTTTCGGTGTGTGATGAGAATATTTATGATCACTCTCAGCAATTTTCAAGTATATGAGAGAATTGTGAACCATAGTCATCATGCTGAATGTTAGAGTCCCAGAGTTTATTCATCTTATAACTGGAAGTTTGGGCTCTTTAACCATCATCTGCATATTTTCCCCCCTAGTGTCCACCATTCCACTCTGTTATGAGTTTGACTTTTTTTAGGCTCCACATATAAGGGATACCATGCAATATGTCTTTTTCTGTCTTGTTTATTTCACTTAGCATAATGCCTTCAGAGTCCCTCCATGTTTTTGTAAATGGCAGGGTTTCCTTATGTCTTATGGCTGAATAATATTCCATTGTAAATATATTTTATTTATTCCTTTAATCATTCATCCATATATTCTTTTTTCCTTTATCCATTCATCCATCATTGGACACTTAGGTTATTTACATGTCTTGCAACAAATGTAGAACTTTAGGGTTTTCTATACATAAGAGCATGTCATCTGCAGAGACAATTTTCCTTCTTGTTTTCTGATTTAGATTCCTTTTATTTCTTTTTCTCTCCTATTTGCTATTTCTAAGATTTCCAGTGTTATGTTGAATATAAGGGGTCAAAGTGGGACCCTTATCTTGTTCCTGGTTTTAGTCTAGCTTAAGTTTTACCAATCTAATTTCTTTTTTTAAAAACAACTCTTAGTGTCATTGTTTTTTTTCTGTTGTCTTTCTAGTCTTTATTTCATTTATTTCTATTCTGATCTTTATTATTTCCTTCCTTCTGCCAGGTTTTTTTTCCTTTTCTCTAATTTCTTGAGGTGTAAAATTAGGTCATTTATTTGAAATCTTTTTTTTTCTTAATGTAGGTATTTATTGCTTTAAAATTCCTTTCTAGAACTGCTTTTGCAGCACACCATAAATTTTGGCATGTTGATTTTTGTTCTTGTTTGTCCCAAGATATCTTATTATTTCCCTTTTGATTTCTTCTTCAACCCATTGATTATTTAGGAGTGCATTGTTTAATTTCCATGTATTTGTGAAGTTTTTCAGTTTTCTTTCCATTATTAGTTTGTAGTTTCATACCATTGTGGTTGGAAAAGGTATTGGACACGATTTTAATGTTCTTAAATTTGTTAAGGCTTGATTTGTTGCCCAACATATGGTCTATCCTGGATAATAATGTTTTATGTGAAAAGAATGTATATTCCACTGCCACTGTTGGAATGTTCTATATATGTCTTTTAGGTCCATTTGGCCTATAGTGTTATTCAGGTCTACTGTGTCCTTATTAATTTTCTGTCTTGTTGATCTATCCAATGTTGAAAGTGGGCATTGAAGATCCCTACTATATTGTATTTATGTGTATTTCTCCCTTCAGTTCTTTTAATATTTGCTTTAAATATTTAGGTGGTCCTTTTTTGAGTGCGTCTGTATCTACAGTTGTTATGGACTTTTGTTGAATTGATGCTGTTATCATTATATAGTGACCTTCTTTATCTTTTGGGACTGACTTTTACTGAAGGTCCATTTTATCTGATGTTAAGTATAACCATTCCTGCTTTCTTTTGGTTACCATTTGAATGATGTTATCTTCATGATCTCTGTAGTGCATTGGTATACATATGTTTTAAAGATCAAACACTTCTTCCAGTCTTTACAGCCTGGTTTCAGCAGTTAAGGACCTTCTCCTGTTTATTCCCTGGGCTGATGGGATTACCTCCAGAATCAGTTTTGCTGGTTGGGAGCCAGTTACAAGGCTGTCACTGGGTCTTCAGTGAGCTCTGTGATTTGAGGGTTTGCTACCAGAGACCTGGGCAGTCATGGATCCTGTCTGGCCCCTGGGTAGATGGGATTGTGGTCTGTACCTTGTTCAATGGGGTAGTGCTGAGAGCAAGGGTCCATTTTATGGTGTGGTTGGGTCCTTAGACAGTGGGCCTACTATCAGGAGTATGTTGGGTGTAGTTGTCACCAGATCCTGGGAGGGCTGCTGCCTGGCCACTGTATTGGTCCCTGGGTGGGCAGGACTGGCCCTGGACCATGGCTGGGAGAGGCTGGAACAGAGCCCCAGGGCTGTTCCATGGTCCAAAGCCAAGTTGAGACCTTCAGACCTGGCTCTGGAGGCATGGTCAGCCATGTCTCTGCCAGGTCCTTTGGTGGGCTGGGCTGGTCCCTGTCCATGGATGGATGGCTAGAGCTAACTATAGGGTCCTTTAGGATTTCCTGAGGCATAGGCATGAATGTCTCCTGCCTGGTTTTTATGCTGGTAGCTCACAGACTGAGGCCAGGAGTGCCTAGAATTGAGTAAGGGGCCTTTTTAAGCTCTCCCAGAGGTACAGACAGGAGTGTCTCCCACTTGTTTCCTGGGCCAGCAGCACCACTCCTGGACTGAAGCTGGGAGGGGGTAGAGTTAAGTATCAGGCTGTTTCAGGACCTCCAGGAGTACAGACAGGAGTGTCTCTTGCCGGGTTGCTTGGCTGGCAAGCCTGCTGGCAGACTGCAGCTGTGAGGGAGCTGGAGCAGCATAGAAGTCCATTTGGGATCTCTGAGGGTGCAGTAGAAAGTGTTTCCTGCTGGGTCCCTGTGTCAACAGGACTGTTTACCTGTTGGGAGGTTGGGAGGAGCTGAAGCCAAGTGTAGGGCCTCCAGAATCTCTGGCGTTGCAGTGGGAAGTGTTTCCCACTGGGACTCTGCACCTTAGGACTGCTGGAAGTGTCGCTGTGAGAAAGCGGGAGCCATGTGTGGGGTCCTTTCAGGATCCCCTGGGGCACAGATTGCAGTTTCTGCTGTCTTGATCCCTGTGCCAGCAAGACTGAGGACTGTGGCTGGTTGGTTCTACAGCCAACTAGAATGTACACCCAGTTATAGGGCCTTTTCAGCATCTACAGTCTCACTTAATTTGGCAGGCTGACCTCCAGGGGTTCCCAAACTGTGGCCATGAGCTGCTGGCACCAGTTCACGTGTTTCTTCAGGGGCCACGCTCAGAACCTAAGTCTGTATGTCTATTACCTTACATACAAGTGGTCATGACTCCTATAGGTCCCTTGGCCTATAGTGCTAGTGACAGACCCAAAGCCATTGTAGCTGAATTCTCAGGGGTGCAGAGCTGTTTCTGTTTCTGTAGCCAGGGCCACAGTCAGTAGGTTGCTTGCCTGGAGGATGAGCCTACCCTCTTAAATGGCTCTCTTCAGTTTTGGAACTAGAGTTTCATAGCCTCCTGTCTGGACCCCCATCCTCCCAGGAAGGCATTTAGTGAATGAAGGCCAAACTATTGCTGTTGATGAGGGGATACAAGTGAGGGAAGTATTACTCAGCCATATTGCTATTGTCACTGCTCAAGATTCTCTTCTTTACTGAGACCTGAAAATGGACTTATAGAAACCCAAGATATTAAACACATAACTTCATAACTAATCTTTTCATTACAATTGTGACACATGTCTCAAAGTGAAAGATAGACTGCTGCAGCCTTTTATGTAACCAAGGCACTTGGCTTAGTATACAAGATCAGTTATTTGGTTGTTAGTATGAACACACAGAATCTCACTACAATTACAGCAAATATAACTGGCAACATAATTTGAGGGGTTTTTTTTCTTTTTCTTTCTTCTTTCACTGTAAAGACAGAAGACATGTTTTCATGTTTCTGACACATACCAGATTTCACATATTAAACATACAAAAATATCCTCATTGAAAAATATCTTTTAAGGCAATATTTAAATATAAAATACTGTGAAGTTAAGAGATGGTTTAGTAGTAAGATCCTATGTTCTAATAAGCCTCCATTTTTACCATATGCTTAGGTGTTTTTTTTATTTTGCCATGTTTACTATAAAAATTATTTAAACATGTGTATGTAGTTACATGTTTGTGGAAAAAACACTAATAAATGGTTTCAAATAATTCTCAACTTTTGCCTTACTTTGAATACATGGAATGCATAGGAATGCAATAATAATGTAACTCGTTCCCTACATTTTGCCCCTATTAACCTGTTTTGTGCATGTAATTTGTCCCTGCAATTTTGAGTAAAATCTAAGATATTTCCCAAGGTTTTTATTGACACTTAAATACAAATTTTTGGATAACTTTAATCTCCAAAACCTCCTAGCTCAAAAGTAAATATGACACGTTCACTCCTATCTCTGAACTTCATCAAAATTAAAGCATCTCTTGTCTCTCAGCTTAAGCTGCAGCAGCCTGCAACAGGAAAAGAGAGGTCACTTTTCATCCGTTCACCAGTGTTGCTTTTCTTCTATGTCCAAGCTCACTCTTACTACTTCAAACTCATTTCCTGATTTCTTCAGGTTGGATTGAAGAGAGGCTGGGAAGAGAAGTTGAGAGTCAGGAAACGGCTTATTTAATTGACAGTGATATGGCCTTGTGTTGGTGTCTCACATATATTTAGCACTTAGTTTCCTTTGGGTTGAATTTGTGGGCTTTTCAGAGAATCTCCACACTATGGGTCATTCCTCTTTAGGTATCTTGACGTCTCTCTCCTCCACTCGGTTGCCCAGCTCTCTCCTCTCAACTTCCGGTTCACGATAGCAGACCCTATACTGATGTTCTCTTTGGGGGCTTCACCAGGTAACTGTTTGGAAAAAAATCCCATTAAGACAGCTCAGGTTGCTTGTTGTTTATTTCTAAAGGAAATAAATGCTGACATTCTGCGGGTGAACTCTGAACATGAGGGCTCTTACCTCAGGCCATCAGATGGTCAGGCAGCATCTTGGGCTTTCACGCTTCTCTGGGTGTGAGCGCGGAGCCAGCCATTGTACTCCTCTTCCCCTGAGATGTCAAGGCAAACAGGCCAAGCTCTCTGAATGCTCCCTGGAACTCTTAGTGTATTCAAAAAGGGGTGGAAGCATCATCCTCTATTATACCGTCTGTGAAGGAGTCAGACCCACCGTACTAACAACTCTTTTCAAAGAACTTCTCCGCCTATTTGCCTTTTCAACTTTCCCCACTTTTATACTCAAAGATGAGAGCCTGCAAGTTAGAAAGCTAATTTTTTAGTATCCCTTTTGCTCATCCTTTCCCAGTGGTCTGGAAACTCACAGAATATAGGGGTCATAACCTTAGAGTCCTATTGTATTGGGACGTCTGGAATTGAGTCAGTGATAATCCCATTTGGTGTCCTAGTACAATATGTAAAGGATTATAAGCATAGTGGCAAAATACCACAGACAATGCACAAAGTTCTTTAAATCATTTATAGCACCTCCTTAAATTAGCTTATTATTAATTTCCGGTCAGGAAACCATGGCCCTAAACAATGTACATAATTTTGATGTAAGTGATTATCAACTCTTGAACACTGGCAGTGGAATGAATAGAAGGGTTTTTTCTCATTTTAGGACATAGAGAACTAAGAAGAAGCTTCTGTGATGGCTGTAAATGCATCTTATATCTTGTAGCTGCATATCTGGTTTAATAAAAATAAGCATTTATTTTGAAATAAAATGCATTGTATAATTAATCATGTATAAAATATATCACTCATTGCAGAATTAATTTATCTTTTCAAGAATTTTCTTGGGCTACAATTGATTATACATATTTCATACTACTTTAGATTTGTACATTTTCATATTTGGTATAATTTAGTTCCAAACTGTGTTAGAAAATGAATACCAAATACTATCTGGAGGCAACCTGAAGAGAAAAGTGCTTTATCTGGTAAACTGAAATGTTTGGTCATTAATCATATTCTTCCTCATCTTCTTTTCTTTGTTTCCAAGACAGATTATGTGCATTGAAGCCATACAAGGCAACTTGTAAGTCACAGCCATACATAAAGTGAGAAATCTGGACATATTTAATATTTGTTTAAATTCTCTCAGCTTTCATTCTCTCCTTTTTCTAGTTTGATCTCGTTTATTCTAAAGGCTAGAAAGTTAGAAAAAACAAGAATTTCCCAACCTCCTTTGAAGCTAGAGTTCTTCATATAGATGCACTCACCTGAGACTTGCCATCAAAGAAGAGAAATTTGATCAAATCAACCCGTGTGGGAAGTTTGTGTCTTTTGGCCCTTCCTGTCCTGGAATACCTATGATAGATCCTCTGGAGCTTGGGTCTTTATGGTCAGAGGCAGGTACTGTCAGGTGGCTGCACTACAGGTAGTACAGCAATGCCAGGAGTGTTTCTTTTGGCTATTTCTTGCTGTGCAACCCAAATCTTGTTCTCTGGTCTATTATCTTTTAATAAATACTTTCTTAAACTAGTAAGAATTGATTCTATTTTCTCCAGCTAAGAACTCAGGCAGCAATTAAGACTCGAGAGTCCAAGGTCAAAGGTGAATTTCTAACCTGAATAGGTGGTTCCTAACCTGAATGGGTTTAAAGGCAGTGGCGTATTGATTAGAATTAGAGGAGAAAACACAGTGTCAAAATACTTGCTTAAAATTGTTTTTGATGTACCTGGAAAGATGGGTGGAAAAAACGTAAATCTTTTGTAGACAAAGTGGATACTATTTTTGGACCCTTTAACAGTAACAAATTCAAGGCTATGGAGGGCCTGATTCCTTCTAACATGGAAAGATACCGAATTAAAAAATCTAAGGATTTTAGTCAGTTCAAGTCTTTGTCAGAGAATCAAAAAGAAGCTTCCATGACTGCTTTAAATGTGCCTTATATCTTGTAGCTGCATATCTGATTTAATGAAAGTTTAGGTTTAAAGTTCACATCCTTGCCAAACCAAATATAAAATTTTGGTTACAAGAGTGAGGGGAATCTTGGGAGACTTGGAGTGGTTCTAAGAATTTTCCCTTGAAACTTCCTTACCAGCAGAAGCAGTACATTTCTCTACCTCCTGAAATATTGAGGCTGTTTCTATCTTTTTGTAAAGTGGCAGCTGAAAGTTTCCCATGCAAAGTAACAACATTTCTGCTGATGATTTCCCCTTTCACCCTTCCCTGCCTCCAGATCAGTACCTAGCATCAGATTCCCCTGTGCTTCAGGGTATAGGAGTTTGAAGGGTAAGATAATACGGGAGGATTCAAACATTTTGTTAATTTATAAGATTAAGAATCTGAGTAGTGTGTATAAGAATATATACTTCTTGTTTTGGATACATAGGGAAGATGATTTAATAGTGGCTAAGCATATTGATATGAACTGCACAGAGATGTTTTTCATTCAGTTTACCAGCTCAAGCAGCTGTGAGTGGGTGTTAATTGTTGCTTGGTTTTGATTAGTGGCCTGTAACTTGAATTCAGTGTAAACTAAGTTGAGATGCCAGAAATTAAGTTGAGATGTATAGAAATATCACAAACAATATGAGATTGTGACCTGCTCAGCTGCATACCAGAAGAAGACATAGAACATGGTTCCTTTACCAAAGGCATTTTGGAAAACACTGTTGAAGACAGATTTAGCACATCAGAAAGGTGCCTTAGTGTTTCTGCTGCAGAGTTTGAGGATAAAGGTAGAAGGTCCTGCCTTTGAGAAGGGATTCCTGGTTTTCTAGTGCTGTTGGCATCCTGTGGCACCACAAGCCGGGTAACAGCACACCAGCTACAAAGAAAAGTTATCAGTAAAGGCAAGCTAGGGTAGTAACAGTGTGACTTGAAACTTTTTTTCAGTGACTAATTTTTTTCAGTCACCAATTGAAATTGTGGGTTTTAAAAACCCAAAGTGCTGAATAGCCCATTTACTCCTATTTTGATCTATAACACACACACACACACACACACACACACACACACACACACACACACACA
>JAQQAC010000477.1:25218482-25290905 GCA_029783875.1 Phataginus tricuspis | reverse complement strand
ACACACACACACACACACACACACACACACACACACACACACACACAACTGTAAATCTGGGGAATGAAGGCCTGATGGGAGTCACAATGAGAGTTATGGTCTGTCACCAAATTCTAAGACTTGAATCTCATGCACTAGCCAGCATCATGCTGTATTGTACACGGAGTCTCTGCGTGATGAAAAGGAACCCCCTGAAGGCACTTCTAGAACAATGCATCACCATTTCATCAGAAGTGGATTCCTTTTCGCTGTTACGTGGCCTAGGGACTGGTAAGGAGATGGCAGGCAGATGAAAAGTTGGCTGGCCCTGAGTGCTGCATTTGTCTAACAGTTAAAGATCATTGCTTTTTTCCTTTGCAGTTTTCTATTTGTTTCTGGCAGAGAGGTGAGCATGGGCTCAGTTACTCTATCATGGTTGGAAAGGTAAGTCATCATCACTTTTTCAATCAGTTTGCTCTCTGTTAGGATGGGTTATCCTATCTTGTTTTCCTTCAAAATATTCTTCAATATTCTTGCCCTTTGCTCTTCCTTGTTAATCAACTTGTCAACGTCTGCAAAATGTCCCTTGATCTTTTTGTTAAATTCAAATATTAATATGAGAGAACTGAGTTTTTATGATATTGAATCTTTTATTAGTAAAGTGCTATTTCTCTTCTTATATTTTGTTTTTTCTCAGTGTCTTATAGTTTTCTACTTTCATGCATTAAGGTCTTGTTCATGTTCTCTTAAAATTATTAGTTTCTTTGTATTTCTGTTTTTATTGTAAATGAAATTTACTTCTCTACATCTGCTCTAAATCTGTTTCTGTAGTATATGAAAGCATTTTATTTTTGCATGCTGATTTTAATATCAGAAATACACTACATTTTCTTATTTATTTAAATGTATCTTACCAAGGACACACAATGATGTCTTTGCTTCTTTCATTACAATCCTATGTTTTCTATTTATATATTTGTGTGTGTGTGTGAAGATATGATACCAGGCAACATCCATCTATACCATTATATTAAGGAGAATACTTTTTTTTTCACTAGTATATATTATGTTCTCTGAGATTTCTCATAGACAGCATTTATGCTATAGAATTGTTCATTTTTATTTTTTTTCCTCTGGTGGCTACAAAATGTTTCAAATTAATTACTACATTCATTTAGATAGTGATAATGGTTTCATCATTTGATCTGTTAATGTGATTACCTTTCTTATTTTCTAATGTTAACTCTTCCCTAAGCTGTATCTCACTTGATTATAATGCATTTTTAAAATGTTAGAGCGTTCTTAAATTTATGGTTACATTATATTCATTAAGATTAGACTATAATTACATGTGCTTCCTTGGCCAGGTTTGCTTTCAAGATTATATCAGCATCTTAAATGGGTAGGGAGAATTTCTTTTTAAATGTTTCTCTTCTTAAGGATACTTTTTGTAGATATATAACTGATAAAACCACAGGGTCTTACATGTGTGTATTATTTCTTACTGTTGCTGATTTTTACAAGTTATTTTAGTTCTAAGTAAATATACTATTTTTCTTCCGATTAGTTAGGTAAACCGAATTTTTTTAAGGAAATTATTCAAATTTTCAGTTTTATTTGTGTAATTTTTTAAAAAATGTTAAACGCTTTATGGATTTGTAATCAATCCCAACTCTTCATATTTTTCATTCCCATAATTCTTCATACTTTCTCATCATCATTTTGGACAGAAATGTGTTATTGTTGATCTTTCTGCAATACCTTCATTTTAAAGTTTTTTTTAAAGTTTGCTTACCTGTATTATCTCCTCCTTTCTTCTGGTTTGATCTGTAATTATTTTTCTAACTTTTAAGTTGTATCTTCAGACCTTCACTCTAGGTGCTTCAATGAGATAAAATTTAATTCAAGAATTAGTGCTGTCTTACCAATCATAGTATCAGTTTTCTTTTAATCTTTATTGCAAGAAGTTTTTCCCATATGTTTTTCAAAATTCAGCGTTCGATTTTAGTTGATGTTTGATTAATTTTATATAGATTTTTTAGGAGATTAGTAGCAAATGCAAATTGATTTTTCAGTCCTTCTGGCTCACATATTGCCAGAGTATGGCTCAATTTGCCAGTTTAACCCTCTCTAGTTATGTTTCCACCATTACTCAACTAACATGCTTATGTCTAATGGACATTTATTTCCTCAATAGAACTTTGAAACACTATTTCCATTCTCAGAACACTTATTCTATTGGTTTCCTTGACATCACAGTTTCTTGATTTTTGCACCTAGCTAACTTCTCCTTTCTCAGTCTTCCTGCTGTCTCCTTTCTCTATACTTTTTCTGTACACCTGCTGTAGTAGTAGATCCTGAGCCCCTTTTCCACCTCTCGTTATGTTTATTTTTAATGTAATTTACACATTTAAATGGCTCAAGATATATCTGCTAGTGATTCCAAAAGGTGTATCTCTAGACAGGTCTCATATTCTGAGCTGCAGACTCGTCAAGCCTACAGCTGTATGCCTACTGTATGCCTACCCATGATACACGGCTTCCTATTTTTCCAGTTTTCCCAGATGACACTTACATCCATTCTTTATTCTTGAAATTTAGTGAACTGGTGAAAGTGTATCTTGGTTTTATTATTTATGTTTCTCTTTTATTTTTTCTCCCAAATCCCTGCCTTTGGTCCACATATTCTGGTATTCAGTCACTCGTTTCAAAAAAACTTCCTTCAATTATTCAGTAATTGCAATACTTCCTTCAAGTATTAAGTAAGTTTGGCAGGAAAAATCCAAATTATTTGCTCTGAGAGTTTCAGGGTAGGGATTTATACCCATCTGTAAAGAGTACATGGGCTATTGTAGTTGAACTATTGGAACATTTTAAGTCGTGGTTTCATATTGGTGGAGACTGCTAGGATACCCTGAGAATGATTATCTCCATTCAAAAGTACATTATACTATATGGAGGGAATAATTAGAATTCAGTGCTGGAATATTAAAAACAGTATTTGATTTTAAAGCTGAACACGTTGCTAAGCTTAGAATTTCAGTCAAATCTGCAAAACATAATCCTAGACCTTTTACAAGAGTGTCATTTGAACTAATCCATCTGCCTTGTCCAAATTAGCTCGATTGTTTATAAGGTATTAAATGCACTACAAAGCCTAACATGTTTGTTATGCTCCATAATCACAGCACCTGTTAAACAGCCCACCGCAGCTGTACTTTTAGTAGATTACAGGCCATTAGGCAAGTTATACAGTACCTTCCTTTTATAACCTAATTTCTTTTCTTTTGCATGAGACTTTCTAGATCATAAAATGAGAACTTTTTCATAACCCTTCACTGACTGAGATGAGGAAAGTGATTTGAAAATTATCAGGATGCTCAGATACAACTTGCAAATGCCATAGTAAAGTAAAGTAGTAAAATATTTCATTAACTTTTGATCCAATTTAAGATTGTTTCCTTCCCCTTGAGACTAGATGTCTTAAGATTCATCATGCCTTTTTGGAACAATTTTTTTATGAAAAGTTAAAACTATGTAGTAAGGGAACATGAAGATCTATATTAAAAGACTTTTTTTGGGGTCCAGACAGTTGCCAAATGGAAGAAACATCTGGCATCTCTTTTATTCTATCATTAATTTTTTAAACATTTGCAGGTTGTCTAAATCATCAAAACCCTCCTGTGTATGCAGGCACATCCACACAAAATTACCTTGAGAGATATAAAGAATATAAAATAGATGAGGCAATTTATTCATTTATTCAAGATTCAGTAAGTCTAGAAGCTTTAGGCATTCTGCTGGTGCTGGCATTAAAACTGAGGAAATCTAACTTATTTAACTTGGTCCCTGCTCTCATGTAGCTTACAGTTGCCTGGGGAAGCCAAACTTGAATCAAAGGTCCCAAAAAAGCAAGCAAACAGCAACAACTGTATATATAAACACATGCATATGTACAAATACACATGTATATGTATAAATGTATATTTATGCACACACATATGTTTTCATGTCTGCATCCACACTCACACACACACAAAGAAACCAAAAGGGATTGCAGTGTGCTACGGCTCACCATAATACTGAAGAAGTAATATTTTCATTGAAATCTGGTGTTAAATAGGTGACATTGGAGCAAGGTACATAAAGTAGGGAGGAAATATAAGTGTTATTCTGAGGAAAAGAACCATGGGTGCAGAAATTCTGGGGTAAATATTGCATAGAAAGCACTTGGATAGTTGAAAGAAGTCCAGTAAGGCTGGGATACCAAAACAAGGGGGGTGACTGCCATGGACGAGTCTGAAGTTTCTCAGGGATCAGCTCATTTAGGATTTTGTAACCAATGTTGTTTTTTGGTCATTATCCTAGGTTCAATGGAGAAACAGCACATGTTTTTAAACAAGGGAGTCAGATGATCAAATTTGCATTGTGAGCTTTTCTGGTTGCTGTATGGGAAATGGAAATAGAGAAGGAGAGTAAGCAGTTGTGATAAATACACAGTCATAAAACCAGGCCAAAGGAGATTTCATTTACAAACTTCAAATGAAGGGATCAAGTACCATTTCATCCTCCCAGGAGTTTTCACACTATTTTTAAGGCAGATCTATGTGATCCTTACAAGAAAATGAAACAATGAAGACTCATTGGGAAATGGCACTGTGGGAAAGAATCTAAATGTAAATTACCCAAGAGCATTTACAGCATACTGTGCCATTTAAGGTGTTCGAGGTGTCAATAATTAACAGCTCTAGGCCTTACTGGGTTTATAACTATTAGAGAGATTGACAGAGATTGGCAGAATGTGATCAAGACATCACCTTTGTTAATGGTAAAGCTGTAGAGTTGGGAATGTCTTGGCCCTGGCCAAATGGCTTAGGAAAATTTCATTAAAAAGTACATAACCCTAATTACTGAGTTAAAGGCAAGACTGGGTGTCTTTAAGGAGGATGTGAGTTGAACTGCGCTTGTAAAATTATACTAGGGAAGTAGTGAAAGCATATGCTGTCTACAGACAGTTATATTCTAAGACAAAAGAAGGAATAGGAAAGGGTTCAGCTGTGTGTCCCTGGTGCTATTCTTTTAAACTCACCCATCGGATAAGACATTCATCTTCCCTTCAATTGAATTGGTAGAGAGGGGATTGAAATTCCAAGGAAGCACTCTCAACATTGAACACAATTATAGAAAGTTAAGTTACCAGCATTTTGTCTTTTTCATGACCCATTGCTCTTAACTATTAACCAGCATCTGGTAGTATGCGTTGGACAGCATACCTTTTGCACTCAAAGGATAAGAAATGCTTCTAAAGGTAATTAAATGAACTTCAGAACACTTTTAACACAAAGATAAAATATAACTCACATTCTGTTTCTTTGCCCAGGTCATACCCAGTCATATTATCTAGTGTAGTTCAACAAAGGTTCTAGAATTACACTAAAAAAAAAATTCCAATAATAAAATGTCAATAGTATGAATGTATCCAACACCTGACTCTTTCTTTATAAAATCCCCAGGGGAAAAATAAAATTAAAAAGGTTAAACCACCTCATAAACTAAAGCCCCAAAATGAAAGAGATTATGCTGAAAATAAAATTATTTTATTATGATGTGTTAAAGTACACATTCCTGAATTCTTATTTAGCTTAAATTAATATAAAATCCAAAGAAATGAAATTGTCCCAAATTTCTTATTATGTAAATGTTCATTAAGATAAATGCCTGGGTGGAATTGGGAATGCTTTAATTACTATACCCAAGTTCATAACAAGAAGCTTGTGGTTCCTTTAGGATCTCAAAAGTTGTAAAGAGTTCAATAATAAACAAAAAACACAATAAATGACAAAAGGGTTTGAATAGACCCAATCACAAAAGGAAAAAGTGTGTGAATGATCAGTAAGAGGTAGATGTAAGTAGTCATATAATAATAAGTAGTCATCAGGGAAATGCAGATTAAATCCAAACATTCATGATCCCCATGTTTAAATAGCTCAGAGTTAAAAGAAGATATGTGAGAAGAGTAGCTAAATCTCCCACAAATAAATTAATTTTTAATGTTCTTCTTCAGCCTACAGTGCACTTACTCCAGAAAAAATTATTTTTTTGAAATACTGTTACATTACCAAACCCCATAAAGACCCAGTGGTATCTGAATGATGAAGGTCAGACGATGCTAATCAACAAGATTACAGCCTCAACAGAAGGCTGGATAACCAACATCTGCACAGAGGCTTCTCTGGATGTTTGTAAGCCTTGTGATGCTAAGAGCCTATGGAAGACAAATATTTCTGCCATGTGCTCTCTAAGACATTACTTGTTTAGGCATTCTTCTTTGCTTTTTCCCCTTTCATTTCCTTTTCTTTTCTTTTTCTTGGAAACTACTTAAGTTAAGTTCTTTATAAATCCCACTCTTTTAATGTATCAGTTCCTTGGATCAAATATTTTATTTCTCTTTCCCTTGTCTTGATTTTTGGCTGAGGCATTTGCTTTTTGTGTTTGTTTTTGTTTTCTTATCTATACCTCTAGATTTGTTTAGTTGATTTTCTATGAGATATGTGAAATCTTGTAATCTTTGTTCATGTTTGATTGTTGAGATCAATAACTCAGCCCTGGAGGTATTCTGCCATTAGAATAGCATCCAATCTAGGTCTAAATGTAATTGTTCATTGTTCTGCCCTGCTCTATTTTAATATTTGTCATTTTTACTGTTTTACTGTCTCATTTTTACTGTTCTTTATGCAATCATCCCATTTTTATTTATCTCTGTCATGCTTCCTCAGATCAAACACAGTACTTGCATGCCTACACAAATAAATGTGACTCCTTAAAAATCCACCAAATACTTCATCAAATTTTTATGCTGGTCTCCCTGATTTTTCTCTCTAAATTCCCTCCAAAGTTTCTGTTAACAGTTGGTATGACTGTGTTGATATTCACAGTGGTTTGCTAATTGCCTTTACTATGGATTTTCTTCCTGTGACTTCAGTTGCACTTTAAAAAATTAAATTTCAATATAAATTACCTATACAGTATTTATGAAATACCTCATATAAAATGCTTTAATTGAAGCATATAAATATATTTTAAATAAAGTACATTCTTGTGTATCATGTATCATGATATCAATAATATATAGAATATATCAATTGCCTTAGAAAGTTCCTTCAAGGTACTTAGCACAGGGCAACCACTTATCTGTTTATCACCATAGATTTACTTTGCCTGTTATAAAACTTCATTTAAATTAAATAATACACAGAAAATCTGAGTAGACCAATTACCATCAAGGAAATTGAACTGGTCATCAAAAAAATACCTAGGAACAAAATCCTGGACCAGATGGTTTCACTGCTGAATTTTATCAAACATTTAGTGAACACCTAATAGCCATCCTACTTAAAGTTTTCCAAAAAGTAGAAGAGGAGGGAACACTCCCAAACCCCTTCCACAAGGCCAGCATCACTCTAATATCAAAACCAGGCAAAGACACCACAAAAAAAGAAAATCACAAACCAATATCATTGATGAACATAGATGCAAAAATACTCAACAAAATATTAGCAAACCAAATTCAAAAATACATCAAAAGATCATCCATCATGATCAAGTAGGATTTATTCCAGGGAAGCAAGGATGGTACAATATTCGAAAATCCATTCACATCATCCACCACATCAACAAAAAGAAGGACAAAAACCACATGATCATCTCCATAGATGCTGAAAAGCATTTGACAAAATTCAACATCCATTCATGATAAAAACTCTCAACAAAATCGGTATAGAGGACAAGTACTTCAACATAATAAAGGCCATAAATGATAAACCCACAGCCAATATGATACTTAACAGCGAGAAGCTGAAAGCCTTTCCTTTAAAATCGGTAACAAGACAAGGATACCCACTCTCCCGCTTTTATTCAGCATAGTTCTGGAGGTCCTAGCCATGGCAATCAGACAACACAAAGAAATAAAGGGCATCCAGATCAGCAAGGAACAAGTTAAACTGGTACTGTTAGCAGATGATATGATATTCTACATAAAAAACCCTAAAGAATCCACTCCAAAACTACTAGAACTAATATCTGGATTTACCAAAGTTGCAGGACACAAAATTAATACACAGTGATCTGTTGAATTCCTATACAGTAATGATTAACTAACAGAGAAATCAGGAAAACAATTCCATTCACAACTGCATCAAAAAGAATAAAATACCTAGGAAAAAACCTAACCAAAGAAGTGAAAGACCTATACTCTCAAAACTACAAGACACTCATGAGAGAAATTAAAGAAAATACCAATAAATGGAATCACATCCCATGCTTATGGATAGGAAGAATTAATATTGTCAAAATGGCCATCCTGGCTAAAACAATCTACAGATTCAATGCAATCCCTATCAAAATACCAACAGCATTCTTCAACGAACTACAGCAAATAGTTCTAAAATTCATATGGAACCACAAAAGATGCTGAATAGCCATAGCAATCCTGAGAAGGATGAATAAAGCTGGGGGAATCATGCTCCCTGACTTCAAGCTCTACTATAAAGCCACAGTAATAAAGACAATTTGGTGCTGACACAAGAACAGACCCATAGACTAATGGAACAGACTAGAGAGCCCAGATATAAACCCAAGTATATATGGTCAATTAATATATGATAAAGGGGCCATGGATATACAATGGGGAAATAAAAGCCTCTTAAGCAACTGATGTTGGCAAAACTGGACAGCTACATGCAAGAGAATGAAACTGGATTATTGTTTAACCCCATACACAAAAGTAAACTCAAAATGGATCAAAGACCTGAATGTAAGTCATGAAATGATAAAACCCGTAGAAGAAAATATAGGCAAAAATCTCTTGAATATCAACATGAGCAACTTTTTCCTGAACGCATCTCCTCGGGCAAGGGAAACAAAATCAATAATGAACAAATGGGACTACATCGTGCTAAAAAGCTTCTGTACAGCAAAGGACACCATCAGCAGAACAAAAAGGCATCCTACAATATAGAACATATTTCTAAATGACATATCCGACAAGGGGTTAACATCCAAAATATGTAAAGAACTTACATGCCTCTATACCCAAAAAGCAAATAACCCTATTAAAAAATGGGCACAGGATATGAACAGACACTTCTATAAAGAAGAAATTCAGATAGCCAATAGGCACATAAAAAGATGCTCCACATCACTAATTACCAGGGAAATGCAAATTAAAACCACAATGAGATATCACCTCACACCAGTTATGATAGCCAACATAGAAAAGACTAGGAACAACAAATGCTGGCGAGGATGTGGAGAAAGGGGAACCCTCCTACACTGTTGGTGAGGATGTACAATAGTTCAACCATTGTGGAAAGCAGTAGGGAGGTCCCTAAAAAAACTAGAAATAGAAATGCCATTTGACCCAGGAATTCCACTCCTAGGAAGTTACCCTAAGAATATAGGAGCCCAGATTTAAAAAGACATATGCATGCCTATGTTCATCACAGCACTATTTACAATAGCCAAGAAATGGAAGCAACCTAACTGTCCATCAGTAGATGAATGGATAAAGAAGAAGTGGTACATATACATAATGGAATATTACTCAGCCATAAGAAGAAAAAAAATCCTACCATTTGCAACAACATGGATGGAGCTACAGGGTATTATGCTCAGTGAAATAAGCCAGGCAGAGAAAGACAAGTACCAAATGATAAGAACAAAGCAAAAACTGAAGGAACAAAACAGTAGCAGACTCACAGTATCCAAGAATGGACTAACAGTTGCCAAAGGGAAAGGGACTGTGGAAGGTGAGTGGGAAGTGAGGGAGAAGGGGAACAAGGGGTATTACGATTATCACACATAATGTAGGAGGGGGATGGGGAAGGCAGTATAGCACAGAGAAGACAAGTAGTGACTCTATAGCATATTATTATGCTGATGGACAGTGACTGTAATGGTATATGTGGTGGGGACTTGATAATGGGGGGAATCTAGTAACCACAATGTTGTTCATGTGTTGTATATTAATGTTACCAAAAATAAACATAAAAATAAAAATTAATTAAATAAAAATAAGTAAATTAAATAATATTGTAGGTAATTGGCTTCATTAACTTTACATAATGTCAGGAAATTTATTTAGTTGTTGATTGTTTCAGCAGTTCATTTTTATTACTAGTATTTCATTGTACAAATATAGCATAATTGTTCAATATTTGATCTTACGGATATTAGTATTATTTCCATTGTTTTGCCATTATGAAAAAAACCCTAGAAACATTTTGTTTAAATATTTTTTTTGCATGTGTATTTTAATTAATCTTTGGTAAATATCTAAGGGTGGAATTGCTAGATACTTAGACAGGTGTATATTTAACTGTATAAGAAACTGCCTAAACACAAGCTGTTTAATTTCCAAGGTGGTTGCACTATATTATACTCTAATAAATAAGTGATAAAATTTCTCATTGTTTTACATTTTTACCAACATTTGGTATTATTAATCTTTTGCATTTTTGTCATTCTTGCAAGCATGCAATGACTTTAATCTGCATTTCCCTGATGACTACTTATAACCTTATTAATCTACATCTCATTAATCATTAATATACTTTTTTCTTTTGTGTTTGTGTCTTTTCAAGACTTTTTCTCATTTATTGTGTTTTTGTTTATTATTGAGCTCTTTATTCTGAATTCAAACATATATGTGTAGTATAGATGTTGATATAGATATTTATATAGATATATAGATATGTATAATATTTCCTCCCAAATAATGTCCGTCTCCATCTTATTAATGGTGTTTATCCAGAATGGATATTTGTAATTTGATGAGGTCCAATTTATCATTTTCATTTTATGGTTAGTGATTTTTGTGCCCTTTCTAATAAATATTTCCCTACCCCATGACTGTGAAACTATTCTTCTGTGTTTTCTTCTAGGAGTTTACATATATACATATACATATGTATATGTACACACACACAAACACACACATACACACATATATTTGTGTGCGTGTATAAAACATTTTACCAATGTATAGTTTATATCTTAGATCAAATTTCCTGAAATATACTTCTGAGATAGATATTTGTACACCGAGTATTTTATTGGGAGTCCTCTTCAGCATAATAATTGTAGGGGATTAAAAGAGCTAGGATGGATTTCAGAATTATGTCAAGTTCCCTTTGCCTTTGAACACCAAGACTGACTAGTAATTATATGCCGACTGCCCCCATGGAAGAGATGACCCATGGGCAGAACCAACTAATTGTCTTTGTCCAAGAGCAGTTTCCAGAGAGAAATTCAACTTTGACCCCAAGCACACCAGTTTTGATCCATATCCTGTAATTCATTGACCCTGATCAAGGGTATTTCAGGTACAGTACCATATCACTTGCAAATAGAGATAATTTTAGTCCTTCTCACCAACTCAGAACTCTTTTTGATTTATCCTGCCTAATTGTATTTTCTTGAGTGTTTTTCATCAGCAGTGGCTGTTGGCTTTTGTCAGAAATTAGTTTGTTTACTGCATCATGGAGATAATAAAGGTATTCTATAAGTTAGATCTATTTATGTGGTGTATTAATATTAACTCCCTAGAACTGAACCAATCTTATATTTTTAGAATAAAATTCACTTGTTCATGATGAAGTTTTTCTCGGTGAACTAATTTTTAAGATGTCAGAATGGAGAAGAATGTTTTAGAGACTTTCCATAGAATTAACAAATAAAACAAAACTAAACAAACACAAAAATGAAACAATAACAATGAAAATAAGCTGATTTATGCTTTCAGGACTGGTTTATAATTTTAAGCTAATTCATGTTATAAAGGTAAATCAAGTAGTTTTTTATAGTTTTAAGCTAATTCATGTTTTAAAGGTAAATCAGACAGAACTCTACTAGCTTCACAAGCATCAAAACCTAGTTTATAGCAATTTTCAAAAAAAAGCTGTGCTATTTGTCATGAAAAATATTTATCCACCTATTCTCTATCTACTGAATGAAACAACCACCTATTCTCTATCTACTGAAAAAAACAACCCGGGAATAAAATGTGCAGAAACTCCAAGAGTTATTTGGAAGTGGATGGAATTTAGTAAAATAAATAGTAGTTTTATATTTCTGTGTGTTGATATTATGCACCCTTCCTATAATGTGATGAGAATGGCACTTTAGCCCTTTGGTCTTCCTCTCAAAACCCATAACCACTGTCTAATCATGAGAACAACTTCAGAAAATTTAATACTGGGAGAACTTCTACAATGTACTTGACCAGCAGTCCTCAAAATTTTCATGTAACCCAAAACAAGAAATGTGTGAGAGATCATCACAGTCTTAAGGAGCCTAAGGAGATATGATGAAAATACTGGATGAGATCCTGGGACAGAAAAAGTACATTAGGTAAAAATTAAAAATCCAAATTAGTGTGCACTTTTGTTAATAGTTATCTATCCATATAGTTCATAGTTGATACTAATGCACCATACCAATGTAAGATAATAATGGGGAAATGTTGTGGGGTATAGGAACTCTCTGTGCTAAATTTGCAAATGTCCTGTAAATCTAAAATTATTCTAATATAAATGTTTATATATAAAAACCATAGTGATTTTAATTGTTCGTTTTCTATTCTAAGTGTATACTTACAGGACCCTTGATGTACTTCACCAAATGGGATTCTCAGGTAAGTGTGATCCTAAAAGTAGCAGAGTAAGCCTATGCTTATAAATGCCATTTTGTTGTTATATTTACCCCTTTTAAGCACTTCATTTAGTTCTTTGAGTTATAATTAGATCTATTAGTCATTTTTGGATTTTGCAATGCTTTTTCATACACATGCTGATAAAGACAATATAAAAATAGCATATTCAAATATTAAAGCAAGTTATCCTTTGTATATTACTGCAATATTTAGATTGCTTTGGGGTATCTTGCCCTCTTTGGTAGTCATTCCAATGCTCAACAGACAGATCTCTACTAGCTTTACAAGCATCAAAACCTAATTTAAGAAAAGGGAAGATAATGAGCTCGATCTTTCTTCAGGTGATGGAGAAAAAATAATAAGAGGCATTTTTCAGAAGTTTGGAACAACTGTCTCCTCTAAAACTCCATATGCACCTAAAGCTATATCTCACATATATATATCTGTTCACCTATCCCTAAATAAATATTACCCATTATTTTGTGGGTAATTTTTAAAACAGCTTTATTGAAATATTGAAATAAAATTAATTCCATATATTTAAAGTGTAGCATTGAATGTTTCCACATGTGTGTGTGAGTGAAGCCATTTTACCACCACAATCAAAATAGTGAACATACCCATCATACCAAAAGCATCTTAGTGCCACTTTTTAATCCCTCTACCCTTCATGCATATCCCTCATTCCTAAGTAAACAACTACTGTTCTTCTTTCTGTAATTATGTTAGATTATATTATCTAGAATTTTATAGATATGGAATAATAGAGTATATCTTTTTGGTTTGGCTTTTTCTTGCAGCATAATTATTTTCACATTCATCTACTTTGTTGTTTGTAACAAATTTTCATTGCTTTTTATTGCTGAGTGGTATTCTATTGTACATATATGTCAAATTTATTTTCACATTCATATGTTGATGGATATGTGTGTTATTTCCAATATTTGACTAATAAGATGTCATGAATATTGTGCACAAGTTTTTGTATGCAACATATTCCTTTTTTTCCTAGGAATGAAATGACTAAATTATAGAGCAGGTATATGTTTAACTTTCAGGTAACTGCCAAACTGTTAGGCAAAGTGATTGCACCTTTTTCATACTAAACTGAAGTATTTCTCAAATAATTAAGTACATAGGTTATATGAACCCATAAGTAATAAAAGTATAGCGTAATGATTAAAAGTAGATGGGAGATGTTTGTGCCTACTTAGTATATTCTTGAAATTGTCATTTCTCAAAGGAACTTTTTCTTAAGTACAAAGTTTTCTAGAAGTAGTCGAATAGCTTAAAGTAGGCAAAGTGGCCCTCACAATTCAGAGGAATTGGTGGAAAATCTAGGATGTGGGTGGTTAAAATTCATTGTATTATATATTCAGCCATTTGTTAATTACATCAAGAGAAGGACAAACTGTCTAGATTTCTGAGATCTATAAGTAAAAGTACCTCTGGGTTTGAAATTCACTTTTATATCAAATACTTATATCTAATGCTTTTTACATGACTACATGATCACTCACTCTTCTATTTCAGATTATCTGACATAGCAGTTACTAGATAATAACCAATAGAAAAAAAAAGTATATATGTAGTTTTTTCTCTTATGTAAATCCCATTAGATGAAGTTGGCAGAGAAAGGATATAAACAGTCCCTAAGAAGTTTGACTTATTTCATGTATAACTGAGTTTATAAAGTCTTAGGTATTTTCCTGCTGTGCCATGTTAGTAGTAGTACATTCATTGTTATAAAAGCTGTAGTTCTGATCCCAACATTTAAAATATTATTACAGTTTTGAAATTTTAATCTAAATATTTAGGTTTTTTATAACTTAAGCAGTGATACGTTTTTCAGAAGGATTCAGCTTAAGGGGGGTGGGGGGTCTATGAATCTCCATTTAACATTGGAATGGTAAAACACCGGCACATAGGCATGAAAGCGCCTGGAATATTATTCTAATAAACAGTAACAGGAACACAGCTCAGACTATTTCTGGGGTAATAGTTTTTAAAATACACACTAACAATTTGAATCTAAACTTTCCATCATTTAATTGAACTTACAGTGTTTCTATGCTTTGCATAAATCTTTGAAAGAGTCTTGTTTTACTTTTATTTCTTCTTTGTGCCATTGTGTATGTGTTGGATCTTTTGGTGAATAGCCCTTCAAGAAATTTGATTAGCTGAAGAGAGCAGTCTGAGCAAATTTCTACTAATAGCTTCCTGAATCAGGTGTGTCTACCTTTGTTCTTGGGTGAATAATTTCATAAATAATTGGGATAAAAATAAAAACAATAAATTAAAATAAATTATGAAATATCTATTTCACATTATTTTTAACTACAAGTTATCCATGAAACCTTAAAGAGCAGCTGGCATGAATATGTATTAGTGAAAATGTGATGTTAGTAATAATTGTGTTGACATATAGGGAGCAAATACACTTTATGATAGAACTCTCTTCCCCAAATTTCTAGGCCACCACAAAGACTTCACTGAAGTTTAATGGACTCAGGATATATGTCACATTGTTTAATGAACATAAAAGTGCTTTAATAATTTTGGTGATAATTACACATTACAGTCAACCAGGTTGTTTCTGTTTTCCTCCATGAATTCTTAAAATTAAAGAGCTAACTCAATCCAGCAAGCAAATACTTCATCCTATTATTAGCCTGGCTTAATATTATTTTTGCAGTCAGATATCTCATTCTGTTAAGACCATTTCATCAGGTACCATCATATCTCTGAGAACTTCCTAATTTAGTGACCTGTAATGAAAGAAGGGATATATTCTACCCCAACCTCTCCATTTTAATCATCCTTCCTTCAATCTCTTTCCTTTCCTCAGAATACTATCATTAATTCTCTTGGATAATAACTTCAATAAATGTTTTAAGAGTGGCCATTATTAAAGATTTCTTTGTCAAATAAGCTGTGTTGTGATATTGACTTCTTAGCAATAGTTTTCTAAGCTTGATTATTTTATTTTATTAGCACTTAGAGTGTTTGTCACCAAGCATCAATCAGTACTAGAAACTCCTGCTAAGATAACCAAACATGTGACCTTCAAACAATTATTTTTGCTTTTTTGGACAATATTTAAAACAAGTATTTTTAGATATTGGACAATAGACAGCTAAACAATATAACATCTGAGAGAATGTAAGCAAATGAATTGAGTCTTATTATGATCATGGCTTATCTCTGGGAGTCACTTTCTGGCCATGACGTATGGCAAGTCAGAAATGGCAAAGGGTCTAAGATTTTACTCTACTGGCAAGGAAGCAAAAAAGTTAATTTGCTACACATACACATACAAAGACATACAAACACACACACATAGACATTTGTGTCAGCTTTCCATACTCCAATTCCACATGAGATGATACTTGAGAGCCAGTTGTCATCTGCATGTATTTGTACAAGATAGAATCTCTGAAATTATGAAACTCTGATCTTATACAGCAGCTGTTGGCACGTCAGCCTATCCTACCTTTCAGAGATAGCAAGAAAGACCTTTATTCTGGATGTACACAGTTCCTCTCTGGGAAGAGAAGGGAGTCTCTAGCTTTCCTTCAGCACCACAGGACATAACAGATGTCACTGGGTTTTATTACTCTTAGAATGGAAGCAAATGACTTCAAAGGAGAGATACATTTTTTTAAATCCCTTGAGGGCAGTACATGATTTCTAACTTCCAAGACATGTGTGTCATTCAGTCAGCCACTAATTCAAGCGTCTCCCTGATATGAAAGCCCTGACAATGCAGAAACTTGAAAAAACTTCAGTGTCATCTCCAGCACTGTAGATGGGAGAAGTCCAAGAGAACATAACAGTCTCACTGAATGGAGGATTTTGGAATTCAGGGAAGATAAGGCACCTTGAATTTGCAGAATATATATTCAGAGAAGTAGAAGCTACATGGAGAAAGAACTCAAACAATCTTTATCTTGGTATCCTTGAACCAAGGAATGAATGCTAAGCAGTGTATGCACAGACTGACACTCCATAAAAGCAAGCAAGGAGCTACCAAGAGGCAGCACACTGAATCTCCCAGAGGGCTAGGAGACACTTGAGTTGGGACCAGCTGTTGTGAAGAGTCCTTATTAAACACCTGAAGCATTTAGTACAAACTTCAGAGGGGGAAAACCAGAGTACTAAGTGTAAAATAGCCAGTGGAAAAGTTACTTAAAACTTGTTTGAAGAAACTTAAAATTATGGCTCAAAAGAACTACAAGGGACTTAAAAGCCTTCTAGAATAAAGGAGGAAAGCTCAGAAGGAAGACAACAGAAATAACCAAACAATAACATACAACTTACAGGAAATACTCAAAAAAACAAAGGAAGAATCAAGAACAGGAGACTTATGCCCAGGATAAAAATAAGTTAAGAGCAATAGACACAGAAGTGATAAACATAACAATTATTAGACAAAGACTTTAAGACAGCAATTATAGTTACGTTTAGATTCAAATGAAAATACAGTAAACTTAAGAGGAATGAGAAATATAAAAGAGAATCTCATATAACATCTAGTATAAATAAATAAATATCTGGAAATTGTGTTAGTTGAACGCTATACAAGAAGAGAAGAAAAAGTCAATGAACTTAAAAACCAGATAAGATAGAACAGAGGATCAGTAACTGAAAGACAAAATAAGAAAAACTATCAAACTGAAAAAAAAATTTCTGGAGAATTGCTACAAAAAAAATGAACATGCTGTTAATGCTCTGTGAGATAATATTAATATGTATGTATTCATAGTCTTAGGAAAGGGATGATATTTTAAATATTTTTGCAAAATAATGACAGAAAATTTTCCATATTTAATGAAAATGGCTAATTCACAGATCAAAAATTCTACATGAAAACCAATAAAAATAAACACAGAAAAACATAACCAAAATATTATAATCAAATTGCTGTAACAGAAAAACCTACAGATCAGCTACAGGGTAAAATAATTAAATGTATAATAACAAAATAAAGGAAAATAGTATTTTTCTTGTTTTATCAATCCGCAAGCCAACAGACATCTTTAAATTAAAGAAAGAAACTTTCAACAAAGAATTCTATGATAATATCCTTTAAAAATGAAAGAGAAATGAACACCTTTTCAGGTTAAAAAGCAGAAAAACAGAGAAAGAAACTTTTCACCAGCAGTTTTGAACTGTAAAAAATGTTGATAAATTTTTATGGGCTGAAAGAAATGAGAGAAGTTACAAATTTGGATTAATGCAAAGAAAGAAGAATGATAGAAATGATAAATATATATTAAAGGGTATTTTCACTTGGCATAGAATTCTGTGTTGGCAGTTTCTTTCTTTAATTTAGAAATGTTGCTTCATTGTCTTCTGTCTTGACAAGACCCAAAGTGTACTATCATGGGTAAGAAGGTTTTATTGCAGGAAAACTGGTTCAAAATGAGAAAATTAATCAATGTAATTAACCATTTTAACAGAAAAATTACAAAAAAATCATGTCATTACTTATCTCTTAAATGCAGAATAATATTTGACCAAATTTAATAATTATTCAAGATAAATAATCTCAGCAAACTAATGAGAGAAGGTGACTTCCTCAATCTGATTGATGGCATCTACGAATAAACAAGCCCCACAGAGGTAACACCATGCTTAAAGGAGCGAGACTGAAAACTCCCCTGCCAAAAAGAAATACCAGGAATAAGAATTCCCATTCTCCCTACTTCAACCTAACATTTTATTGGAGGTCCTAGTCAATGTAACAAAAAACAGAAATTAAAGCAATTTTTTTGGAAAGGAAGAAATACAACTATTTTTTCAGAAGATATGATCCAGTACTTATAAAATCCTACGGAATCTACAGAAGCTACTAGAAATAATGCACTTAAAAAGTTGTCAGATATAAAATCAATATACAAAAGTCAACTGTATTTCTGTACACTTGCAACATTTGTAAATTAAATTAAAAGAGTAAGATCATTATAACAGAATCCAAAACATCAAATTCACAGACATAAATAAAAGAATGTGTACACAACTTGAAATCTATAAGAATAGAAATATAGATCAACAGAAAAGATTAGAATCCAGAAATATACCAATGTTAGACCGAAAGACAGACATGAGTGGGGTGCAGAAAGTAAAACCCACTAAAAGGGATTCAAATAGTTAACCAAATAAAACCATAGAGTCAAAGGGACTCCCAGAGTTAGTTAGTAACTATTTGAAGTTTCAAAGGCCAGGAGTGACTTGGAATGTTCAGATATTCCCCAAATGAAAAACAATTCCTCAGATAAAGAAAAATATCAGAGCACAGCCCACGTCTTCATTGTACCAATTAGATCAGGCCTCCAAGGCCAAAGACTGTCAATCAAGGACTTGTGTGCCCTTCCTCAAGAGGAAGGACAGGGAAATAGTACAAGGGTCATGCCATTGTGAAATTTACTTAGCCTGCAAAAAAGGCCCAGTTTATTCTTTATCTTAATCTATATGCTGTTCTTCCTTTTCTTCCAGCCCATTAATAAATAGTAACTTTGTGAACAGGGCAGGAGACAGACCTCCAAAGTGTAAATGAATCTATGTGGATAAAGAATGCTGAGAGACAGACCAACACAGTCACCTAAATAACCCTACTCTTAAGACAAAACTTCAAAGGAATTATGAATCACTGGCATACAACATCATTCTTCTTGCTGACCCCTACCCTAAAGGCCCTGTAAGACCCCAAACCCTAAACCCTTAAGAGAGCCTCCTCTCTGAGGTTGCCCACATTCCTTTTTTTTTGTGTGTGTACTTTTTGACTTAAATAAGTACTTCTTACTGCTCAACTTAACTGCATTTGTCTTTTCACTCTTCCTGTAGTAAGCGTCTTTATTACTTTGCTATTTCATTCTATTTCTAGACTTAAGCAGAAGTCTCCACTCACTCTGTTCTACTCCAGATAAGTAGGGAGAGACTACTGAGACCTCTGATTTGGGCTTGCAAGTTCCCCTCACCTGGGTGACCCAGAGAGGACTGCAGCTGTGCAATCATGCTCTTTAGTCCCCTGCCTGTCTAGCCCTAGGCAAGCCCACTCTTTTACTCTGTTACAGGGTGCAATAAAATTTGCTTTCATGACTGTTTTCACTCTGACTTCCTTGTGTCTTCGAACCAAATTCCTTCCTAACATCTATACATACATGGTTAATGGAATCCTTTACTAAAGTGCCAACGTAATTCAAAGGAGAAAGAGTATTTCTGCTGGAACAGAATTTTTCTCGAACAAGTGGATATTCATATGGAAAAATCAAAATAAATCTTAAACCTTGCTTCAAGTACAAAAGCAGCAACACAGATGATAGGTATAAACATTAAAATTAAATGTTAAATGTTAAAACAAAAAATTATTTATTAAAAGTATAAAAAATTAAGACATGTGGACTAAAGTCTTCACCACTTTATCATAATGTTTTGTTACATAGGAAACAGAAAGCATTAAAGAAATTAGTAAATGACAGTTCAAACATTTACTCTTCTAAAGACACTATTAGAACATTGAAAAAGCAAGCCATAGGCAGAGAAAACATATTTGTAACAATATAAAAAACTTCTGTTACTTGAGTAAAAGAATGGGCAACATATTTTGGACATACACCTGTCCGTGTCTGCCTCATGTGGAAACCAGCAACAGAAAAGTCCGGACCCTGCAGGTGACTAGGAGCGTGGCGGAGAGTGAGCAAGCCTCCTGGATCCCAGCAAGTAAATACCCTGACATGGAAGCCACACGCTTTATTTTTGCTGAAAACTCAAAGGGCACATTTAGTCCTGTGGTCACACCAACCACCAAGGAGCTGGAAAGTATGACCCTACTATGCAGCTGGAGGCGGATATACTCTGGTGAACAGTAACCATATGAATCAATAAGTCAAAGTGGGTGTTTCTTAATTGTCCTATTACACGACAAAGCTCGATGGATTTTAAAATTCTATTCTAGGATGAATTCTTAACAATATGCTCTTACCTGAAAGGTGTTGGGAGATGCCTTGGGTTACAAGTCATCTTGGCCAGCTTCTAAGCTAAAACTAAGGTTTATGGACATGGTCAATGTAATTGGATTTATAGCAGAAGCAGTGTGCTCTTTGCTGAAGTTTAATCCCGGAGTAACCATATGTCCTGGATTAAACTCTAGCTCATTCGGGAAACTAAACAGACAAAACATATTTAAAGACATTGTCAGAAGTTAATCCCACACACATTTCTATGTCTGAGCACAAGTGAATGAGCTTCCGATCTGTCCTACTCCCCACGCCCTGCCCTGCTCTGCCCCCACTGCGGGCCCACTTGCGCACCATTAACTGAATGAGGGTTGCCCTTTACCCCTTGCTCCTCCCTTTGGCACATCCTTACCCGCTCCCACCGCCTGAGAAGCTGACCCTCCGCGGCCCCGCTTCAGCAGCTGTCTCATGCACTGCTTCTCCTGCTCCTCCCTTAGCTCCATTTGCTTCTTTCTCTATGTTCCCAGAACTTTCATATATAACTAGCACATAGCACATCACTCATTATATTAAAACCATATCTCTACAAATATCCTAAATATTCTTTTTCAATAATATAATAACTGCCCTAAACTTTCACAATTTTACAAGATTCATGTGTTTTAACCTGTAGCTCTCCAACATCAAGCATGGTATTTTTTTAATAAGTATTTGTTCAATCAAAAAATTAAGAAATGACTGCAGAAAAGAATAAAGATACATCTATTGAAAAGTATTTTCCATTTTTGGAAAAATCATATGCCAAAATGAAGTGATATAATATAAAAAAATTAATTTCATAACCACAAATCATTATACTAATAAGATAAACAGTAAATTGCTAGTGAAAAGAACTGCAGATTGTTTAAAGTGTTAAATCATGGGATTTGAGATACCATGATGTGAGAGATAAATCAAACTTCAAAATATAACATAGGTACCTGTGTGGCCACAAGTCCAATCACACACCCAAGTGGGTGAGTTGTGATAGGAAAGCACTTGGAAGATGAAAGGAAAGATCTGGAGATGCCATATGAGCCATGAGGGTTTACTGGGGCTTATGTGCAGGGAGTTCAGGAGTGGCTGGAGTCCAGAAGCAGCCAGAGTCCAGAAGCCCCCAGCTGGGTGAGGTTGCATACTGCTGTCATGGACAGGGAGGAAGCTGCCTAAACGGGGTGAGGCACCAGAGTATGCGTGTGCCGTGGTGAGGGGACATGCTTTACAAGAAGGTATTATTCTTGTGTAACCAGTGCCCAAAACCTTGGTCAAAGGGGTCTGCCTCCCAAAAGATATTTCCATAGATAAGGTGGGACTGGAGTTGGCCAGCCCCAGGCCATCCACATACCATATACTTAGCGTATTGCCTGTAGGAGCAGGCCATGTGGACACATGGTTACTCTGGGACAAAACGTTACAAGGACACTGTACTTGTCCCAACAGTACTGTAAGTCGGTTAAGAAATAATTTCATAGATGATTTAGGGAAAAGCATATAATGAGAAAACTAACTCAGATGAAGTTCCTAAAGCATGTTTTCAGAGTTCAGGTTTGTTAAAAAGCCCAAACTACTTCAAAGCCACATCTCAATCATTTTATTTTCACAGTATATTCAACATTTTGAGTTTAGACAGGGCTGAATTTCTTACATGGAGTAACACTCAGGGCTTCCATAAGATACACTACAATGAGAAATTTCCCCATTTTACTGGAGGAAGTACAAATAAGGAAATTGAGGAAAAGGAGGCTGATGATCAAAAAGGGACAGAAATTAAGGTTATTCTGCTACAAATGCAGAAAGATTCTGATTTCTACAGGTTCCTATAGGAGAGAGCAGACAAATTACTCTGCACCTGACTTTCAGGTCAACTCAGAGCTTTTTTCAAAGAGCTGGGAAATTCAGGCCGAGGTATGAAGGATGCAAACAAGTTTCAGAGAAGTTATGAGTAAAGAGAAGTGTTTCATATTATGTACATACTTGGTACTTAAAATCTCAGAGATTTTAGAAGTGTTAACAAATGGTACAACTAGAATTCAGGAAGTCCTGGCAAATATATGGCTAATAATAAATACTGATTCCCTTGGGTCAAACAAGTACATCCTAAATTGAGACCAAGTCCTTCCATGCAGCTTGCAAACATATTCTGAAATGGCTCAGAGCAAACCTTTTAATCATTTTGCAGACATGAATTGTCTTCTAGGTGCTTGCTTATCTTCTAGACAAGCTTTCATTCTTGGGACATAGTAGTTTGTATGATGTGAAAAGATCTATTAAGGCACTATTTATACTTAATACATTACTATTGTTGCAGTCAATATGCTCAGATAGAAGTTTGGGGTAACATAATTAAGGATTCAAAGCTTAAAACGTCCTCCTCCTGACAGCTGGTAAATTTTGCTAGTAAAAATTAATTTTCTGCCTAAGTGCTAAAATGTAGAATTATGCTTCTCTTTTTGGAAAAACAGAAACATGAAAATTAGCACTTAATTTTTCTGCTGCATTTCATATTTAAGGTATGTTTTGTACCTGTAGCAAATTATGGAAGAATGCTTTAAAAATGTCTACTCTTAAAACATCCTAATATCATGTGATTTTTTTTTGCCTCTCTCTGTATGCGTCAGAATAAAGGACTATCTCCTTATACGCCAATGATTCATCTTGCCCAGGTGTTGGAGATTATCTAAATACTTCCTCTTTAATACTTTATGTTTAAATAATGACTTGGCATCCCATTGTGCCTATCAGTCAATTTTATGCCCCCCAAATTAATAGGAGTTAATAAAGCTGTCATTAACTAATACATTTTTTACTGTAGGCAGTTATTTTATGTTTTTGCTCAGTGAAGTTTCAAGTTAGTTTAAAAAATTAAATAAAAGCTAAAATACCGCTACCAAATTTAGTTTATCAAACAGAGTAGACAGAATTCCTTGAGTTCACAAGTGAACTATTAGCCTTACTAACTAACCTTTGGAGATCTCGCCTTGGCCCAGCAATGTATAAAGCCTGTTAACATTTTCATTTCACTCTGAAATGCATCTTTGGAAATCCTCTTTATTTTTAACATCAAGAGAAAAGCAAGATTCTTGACACACGTGCCCATAAGCTAAAAATCACCTGTGTTCTGTCCCATGTTCCTCTCACCCCCAAGTTGTATCTTTGACTCTTATACCTTCTTCCTGCTCTGGTATATAATTAAGCACGTAAGCTGGAGTGCATAAATGAAGTGTAAATAGGATTGTAATTTTTACCACCCATCTGAAATAAAAGTCTAGGGAAAAGAGCTGGGAAAAAACATAATTCCATCAATGTGGATATTCATGTAAATTTTCTTAATAGTCAAGAACTTTCAAAGTAAAAATTTATAGTCAGCAGGAATGGTTTTCATTTTCTTAGGCCTCTCTTTGCATCCTCCCAACAATCCTGTGGAGCTGGGATTCCTCATCAGTTCCCAGCACTAAAAGATGAGAGAGGAGTGAATTTGTGTGCAGTGTCCCTTAAATTTTCTATTATCCCTAATGTGCTTAGCATATTTTCTGCCACAAATGAAGCACTCAAAAAAATTGGTCATTAAATTTATTTTAAACTTTTTTACGGAAGGTGCAAAATATGCTCTTTCTTCATGGGGTGCTGAATAAAAATTGATAATCGTCTCTACTTGTTCACATACTATAGAGAAATTAAACAATGGCAAGAGAGCATAATATAAAATTGGAAAGTATTAAGTAGTTACAATATATTCAACTGAAGAATATATTCAACCCAAATCTTGCTTTATTTCTACTAGCTTTATTTAAGGTGAGGATAACATCAAGGAAACTAGCATTCTCATCTAATTCTTTTTCTGCCTCTTCAACTGTAGTTTCAAACATGACTGAAAGCTCTGATCAGGGTGCGCATGACCAGACATTTGACAGATGCTTGCCTTCCCCAAGGTGAATCTTTTTTATTAAAACATATTGTTAGTGACATTTTACCCTTAAAGCATGACATTTTAGAGGTCAGAATAGTACTTATCCTACTAAAAATAATAGTAGAAAATGACTCTTACCAAATAATAAACACCTGTCATTGTACGTATAGAAAAAGGAAGTGAAATACTTTTCATGTCAAAGATTCAATTCTCTTTTTCTGTTTTATGATCAAAATCACTAAGCACCTTACACATCCAATAAATGGAACAATGCTTCATTGTCATGCTTCAGATTGCAAACCTTGTATCATTTTACTTCAAACCATCCCCAGCAGTTGCTTGCCTTCTTTAGCTTCCTTCCCTGTAGGGATGGACACTGGAGGTGTTTCCATAATGAAGTGCAGGCATATTTTAAAAGAAAGTTATTAATTAATAAAGATAAAAATTATCAGTTTAGGCTAAGAAAAATAAATTCGTATACAACATAAGGAAGAATGACACATGAAAAATAAAAGACTTCAGTCAGTGTTTGAGCCTGAAAACATCATTTTTTAATATAAATCAATTTGATATCAAATAAATAATTATTCATTTTTAGAAGACTTTTCCATATAACAGAAATCTATGTCTGCAATATTAAAAGCAAGAATAACTTTTCTATAAAATTATTATTTTTTCCATATGCACGTAAACACACATCTTTATATTCATATACATCTAATTCTGTAAGGTTGGGTGAGTTGAATGGTAGGAGTGGGAAAGAAGGGAAGAAATGAAATATGGGAAATAGAATAAATAAAGATTTTTGCTTCAATTACTCAGAATGCACCCCCTTGTGGAAAAGTCAAGCTCAGAAACCACACATGCTATATAGCAAACTTGATAGCAGACACACATGGTCATGTTCATACAATAATTCCAGAAACATTTATTGAGTTTCCACTGCATGTAGGTTGCCATCCTTGAACCCTGGCAATATACATGAGTATATTATAGTTCTTGGTATCAGATGTTCATGGGCTAACAGGAAAGATAGGTGTGCAACCAGATAAATGCATTAAAATATGCATATAAAAGTTCACATGGATTAACAAATGGAAAACCGAGGAAGACTCATTTTTCCTTCCCCACTTTGAGGAAGGGGACAAGACCTCATTAAGTACTGGTCTTCTATGGAGATAATGGATGATTTAGGATTTTTAAATATGACTATAAATTTGCTGGAGAATCTGATAAGGTCATCTAGGTCAGAAAGCCTGTCCAAAGGAAGAGAAGTGTGACTTATTATACTATTGCTGGAACATGGGGTACAAAGGGCTAAGTGATAGCAGACAGATGTAGTGAGACAGAACATAGAAGATCCTTGACTAGAATGAAAGGCATCCTGGGCTTTAGTCCCTGGCAGCTGGGGGCCTTTAATTTGGAGAGCAGTGTGGTATACAAAGCCTATAGTTTAAAGAAAAGGCAGTTTGGTAGATACAGCAACTATGAGGAGAAAGGAGCTTATAGGGATATATTGATAAATGTATCACTTAGTAAATATTGTCTACTGAATGCTCTTCTTGTATTTGACAGAACTTCTAAGTCAGGAATCTGAAGATTGCATTTACATTTAGAATTCCCAAAACTTCTTTGAGGCTGAGCCACAAAATTATAGCAAATAATATTTGGACACTACTCCCTTAAGTCCAATGAATGAATGTGTTTTAATGGATAATTTTGAGGAAAGCACATTATATTCATCAGTTTTCTTATAAGTATGTATATGTAGACTGTAATTTCCTTTCCCAAGTAAATTATCATTTGTTTAAATTATCCATATTTTAAATACTTATAATATTAATAAAAATTGTTATGTGTTTTAAAGAGAAAATTTATTAATTATAAAACTCAGGAGAAGAATGAACACCATCTATGAATATCAGAGGAGAAATTATTTTAAGAAGTGAAATAATTAAGTGGCATTCACAACATTTTATGTCATAACCTCATAGAAACAAAAGAGACTTTAAATTCAATTTAACACACATCCTCTATTTTACACTCTATAGATGAGGAAAACAAAGCCCTGAGAGTGTAAAGTAATTTGTCCAACCCCAGATGCTCGTTTAGTAATAAAATGAAATAAGACCTCCTGATTACTGACCTAAAAGGCTTCCCAGTTTATAACAATGTCTTTGGAAAGATTTCAGGGGCATGACATTTTCTGCTTTACTGGAAATCTCTGAATTTCTCCATTTGACCAATAAATTAAGGGCCATTCCTTCCTTTGTATGCAACCCCCTGCTATGGAGTGAAGAATCCACTGAATGTTTGTTTTAAATGTAAATGATTTGCATGGAAGACAAATCATTCACAGATTTGTAAAAGGAAGAGATATTAAGTTGTGTGCCTTCTCTTCACGTCTTGTTAGGTCTGGAGAAAAGGTATGAGAATCAAACGTATAGATAGGCAGAACATTTGCAGAATCATTTGGACTCTTCAATCATTAAAGTCTCAGAATGAAAGCAAAAGAAAATACAAAGAAAGAAAAAAGAGAAGTGTCTTCTATGAAGTTTATAGATATTGGTAAATAAGGAGATAGGAATTCTGCTTCCCAGTTCTAGTTTTTGTGGGTTTAGCAGATGTTATCCATGCCATCAGGCTGGGAAGAAGAGTCAAGTGGTGGTATGGAACCTTGTTACATGAAATTACTGTCCACCATTCCTGCAGTATACTTGAGGCAGAGCAGAAAAATTTTCCCATATATCATATGGCCTCAATTTGGGGCATGTGTTGAGAATGGTGGTTGGCAGACTTATGAGATTCTGTAGTATGAGATCTTCAGCCCATTCAGATTAGAGAAAGACATTGTATGTCTCCAGCTGAGGGCCTAAAGAGAAGCACTGCTGAATCTCTCAGGGGTTTGTCAGCACTACGGGGAAATGAATAAGACCACATATATGCTAAAAGCCACCATGGTGTCAGACAGCATCAGCCCAAAAAGACACAAATGGCATGTATACAATTGAGTTTTATATGTAGCCACTCTTCCTCATATTTCTACTTTCAGAGAATTTAAACTGTGACAGAGAGACAGCAAAAAAGTTTAAGGACAGAAATTAGCCTGCACTAGGGCTAGCATACCTTTGAATTTAACCAAAAAAAATCACTAGTTTTGTTAGGCAAAATGACAGATATGAGTGAGATGAAAAGAAAGTAGATTCCACCAAGAACTCAGGGAGTTAATCAGATAAAGCCAAAGAGCCAGAAAGGACTTACAGAGTTAACGCCCTTTGCAATGTGAGTTCATTCCATATGCTCTGAATCTGGGCTGACCTTGAGACTTGCTCCAGCTAATGGAGGTGAGATAGAGCTGAGACATAAGACAAGAATCATAATTAACTTTTCCTGCCTATAATGAAAAATGCTGAGATGTAAATAGCATAGTAAGGACAAGAAAGACATCTTACAGCTAAGAACCGAGAGTTGGGAGGTTAGATTCCTAACATATTCTTTGGTAACCAGCCAACAACTTATTCTAAGCAGTCTTAACTGATATGTTCTCAGTGCTTAAGAGTAACCACTGTCTTAGAGAAGAACAAAATGTTTGTCCTATATAATTACCTAAAGGACTAACTCTAGACAATGATGCATTGTCTCTCACCAGACACAGACATCATAAGACCATCTGACAAGCCTATGCTCCCCTGACCCTTTACCTTTATCTCATTCCTAAAACTCCTTAAAAGACAAAATCCCAGCTTTTAAGTGCACCTCCTCTCTGAAGTTGCCTGTACTCGCCATTCTTCAAGTGTGTTACTCTCTCTGTCCTACTCCATATAGGAAGAGAAAAGCTACTGAGAGCTTTAATTTGAGCTTGCAAGTTCCTGTAGCCTGGGTGACCCAAACAAAATTACAGCTATCCAATCATTCTCCTTAGTAGCCTGCCTGAAAATCTCTTTTCTTTGACTTTAAAAAGTTCTCAGAACATAATCTCACTCCATCCAGTGCTCTGCAGCTCCCCCAACTCTTAAAGTAGTAAAGACTTAGTTTCCATGCTGTGCAAATTAAAAGCAGACACTAGACACCAAGTAACACTATCTTTAAGAGTTAGCAAGAGATTATGCCCCATGCGAAGCAGCAGTTCAATAAGCTTCCCTTTCCTCCCTGTTTCTCTTTTGTCTCTGGTTTAATCAGAAAAACATGCCTTCATCTACCTTAATGCTAGCCCACTTCTCCTTCAGAGTATATTCAAATAAAACTTTCATTCTGCTTCACGGTTGTGTCTCTGTCCATCAATTATTTGTTGCAGTGGAGACAAAAACCAAAGAGAACAAACTCAACCCCCCCAACAGTTTCAACTAAGTACTTCTATAAAAAAAAAACATGGTGAATCACCTGCTAAAATACAAAAGAACATTTTTTCACCTCTGAAACACATATGCTTATAGAAAATAAACCTCATTCTTCAATTGTGCAAAGAATGAGTTATAGGATTCAATTTATGAAGAGTTATCCCATTGAACATTATAAAAAGCTAAAACTTGTAGCACAGCAAAGTCAAGACTTGTAGAAAAAAATTTTAAGTCATTTCAAGATCATATACCTTAACTTTTTGGCCTCTTAGTGAAAAATCATTAGCATTTCCATTATATTCAATTAAATATATATCTCAGTAGAAAAATAAAATTCAATGACAGAAATTTTAATTTAAAAGTTCACATTCACAAATTCAGAATTTGTGAATTTGTGAAAATATAAACATCTATTAAAATCAGTTTTATTCATCCACAATACTGTTTGTTAAAAATAATAATGACATATGAAATAATAAAAGCCATGATTATTCACTTTAGAAAATAACATCAATTCTTTCAAAAATATTCATAACATTTTATTTTATAATTCACTTGATTAAAATGATATCCATAACTCTAAGCATATCTACATATATTTATTCATCTATCTGATATTGGTAACTCAAAATTATCACATTAAAATTCCAATAATTTACTGCATCACCTTGTTTTACCTACATTTTGTTTTTTGTCTTATTTCTGTCAATGGCATCTCCAACGGATATTTTCTATTGGAAATTTTGTGTTTGTCTTTGATTCATCCTTTCCTTATGCCCTGCACTCACATTTATGCCATATAAGTTTTTAACTCAAAGTTATTTTTCAAATCCAGCTTTTCTTTGGATTCAGTTTTGAATGGCTACAAAATGAAATCCAAACTATCTAGACTGACATAAAGAAACTGACAAATCTGGCTCCAAATTGCTAAATTAGATTCATTTTCAACCACCTCTTCAATTTTCCATTAGTAAATTACCCTAAGTTTCTCTTTTAGGATCGATACTTTCTTGATGCTCTACTTATTTTCATTATTTAAAGAACTTTCTACTCATTCTTTAAATCCAAAATTTAATCCAAAACATTCTCCATTTCCCAAGAGAAGAGATCCAAAGATGATTACTTTCCCTATCCACCTTTCCCCTCTACCTTTTATTTGCATTATAATTTGACTCACCACATTTTACTGTGATACTAATTTCAAGCTGTTGTTTTCACTACATGACCATGATATCAATATTCAGGGAAAAATTTAAGCTTTGTTTATTGGCAGCATGTAGCAAAGATCCTGGATTCACCAGATGCAAAATAAATTTCTTAAAAGAATGAAAGGTATTGCAAATTAGGGAACTAAGTGAACAAAAGCTTGACAGTTATGCATATTTTACTTACCCTCAGAAGAATAAATAAAAGAAATGGTAAGAACAGCATCTAAATAACTATTAAGAAATCATATTTTTGCAATTATTTTCCTATAATATCTTAGAAAATGCATCATTTCACTCAGCAAGAACGTCAAAAGTGTTCATTTGAAATATAAATGGGAACTAAAAATAGAGTTTATCAGATCTTGCTCTTGATACAGAAAGAAAAAATATAAAGCAATTTTATGCATGGGAAGCTTAAATTATAGAATTAATATTCCCCTTATATTACAACAAATGTTCAACTTCACTACTTCAGGCTCACACATCTGCTTGATTCTAATGGGATTGCTTAGATTCTTTTATTGATAGGTATAATTAGTAGTAGCACAAGCTGGTACTGCTATTCTTTACTGAAGATGTACTTTCAGCAGGATGTAAAGACTTCTTTTATCCAAAGATACTTTAATGAATGGACTATTTTATTAAACATTATGCCTTTACATTCATTTTATTTTGTTTGATAAGACTTTGATTTGATGTTGTTCATAAATCAAAGGTTTTAAGGAGTAAATATTATAAATATTTTGTTTTTAAAAACCTTTAAAAAATGACAGATCTCACAGAAATGTAGATGCCCCTAAGATGCACCCAGCATTCAGAATGTTTCATGTTACTGCAACATTTTTTAATAAATTACACCAATTGAAGCTGAAAGGGTTCTTTAGCTACCCGGCTCACTCTCAAGGAAGGACACAAGAACTCCATCAGCATGATTTTATTTCCTGTAAGACAAACAGACAGAATGGCTGTCTCGGAAAGGAGAGCGCAGCAGCTTGTGGCTGAGGAAGCGCGTTTTTAAGGAGTAGGGGGTGGGACATTGGTGATTGGGTCTTAAGGGGAGGGGCAACCATCTGGTTGGTGGTTGGATCTTAAAAGGAGGGGCAAAGTGTTTAGAGATAAGGTGAGGCACGTCCAGACATGATTTTCACTGGCCCATGTGCTTGGGACCATGGGGTAAATGGAGGATAAAGTATTACTTTCCTCCCTTTTTTGTTTTATAAATTGCGGAGGACTTGGGGAAGGGGTGAAGGTCAGTCTTCAGTAACTGCTTCCTGCTGATTAGGGGCAATGAAGTTCATTTTTGTATTGGTGGGGTTGGCTCTCGGATGTGCCCTTGGTCTGAAGTGGTGATGGGGTGTTCCAGGACTCAGACTTCTGTCAGTACTGTGTTGTCTGCTGGCAGGATCTTTCTTCCATTGGGAGGTGGTGGTACTACTGCATGATTAACTGATTGATTTTTGGTTAGTGATTTTTGAAATTTGAGTTTGAATGAGGTTTTTTTAGAATATTAATTAGGCAGGAAGTGAAGAGAAGGCAGAAAATGATGAGAGGCATGAGGAGAGGAAGTAGGATGTCTCTCAGAGTTGAAGAGAAAGGCCATCAGTAAGGGTTTTTATCTCTTTTCCCAGAAGCCCTCACCCTATTCTGTCTAAGCTCATGGTCCCTGTCTCATTCCCCCCTCTTCAGATAGACACTCTAGCTGTTGCTAGGGAAAGGGGGCGATGACTGCTCTGGCTGCTTCATGCTGAGAGGGGGCACAGTAAGGGGTGCAGCTAGGTCTCCATCAATGGTTGGTCAGGAGGGCTTCAGAAGATGGGAGTTTTCATCCTGAGTTCTATTGCTATCACTATTTGCAGTTTCATGGCTTGTAGGTGAGATATAATAAATCATGTTATTAGGTAAAGTAGTAACATCCCGAGTTGGATTTTCTATTCTGGAAGAACAGACTTGACAAGGAGATTGCCGAATGCATGGCTGAGTATGAGGATTAGAAATAGTAAAACTCTAATTGAGAATCATAGCTAGATATCTTGGAGAAACTAGAATTCTGGATCTAGTCTATGCCCCAATGACTAGTATTAGGACTCAGTATAGAGAAGGCTGCATTATTGAAACAATACTTCTCTCTAAAATCACCCTCATTTTTATTAGAAATAACCAGATTAAGAAAATAATTAACTCTTGTCTTGATTATTTGCATAAGTGCAGCAAGAAGAGCAATTGATTAACAGGCTCTTTTAAATGTTCTTTGCTGGAACTTTTTATAAGGAACTTCAGATTGGACTTTTAAAGGCTTCTCAAGGCCAGAAAGCCAAGCCAGGCTTGCCATCAGGTTTTGCCTGCAGTACCTGTAGATTTGGGTGAATTCCTCTCTTCTTGAGGTCCCCAAGACATTCTGAGGTTCCTGCACCTGCCAGGAAGTGACCTTCCTTACTCACTTCGTAAAGCTGCTGGGAATCCTGTAAGCAAGGTACCAGGTCAATTCCTCCAAGGGGCTCTGTTGGCTTTATAAAGTCAACCTTAGTTACTTAAAGCTGTTCATAAGAGTTTTATGCACATGTGTCTCAGGCATAACATTACAGTCAAAGCCTTGGTAATATAACCAGTATTTTTAATCGGTCTTCTTACAAGGAAAGCAGATTCTTATTGAACTTATGCAAATAAACATACTGCCATGAAATATAAAAATAGTCACCAAGTTTTTAAATTCTGGAGGGGTCAGGTAGAAAGATAAATGTTTCAATTCTGTTTACAAAGGTATTATTATTTACTAAACTGTTGTCAGCTTAAGAGAAAAAGCTTAAAACACTTTATCAGCAACATTTGAAACAAAAAGCCACAAAATCATCTTCCTTAGTTTACTTAATCTTATGTAAATACTTGTTCTGCTGAAATCTAGTTCTTTACTAGTTTAGGAGTAATAAAACAGTGACTATAAATGACAAAAGACTTGTAAATGAGAGTGGCTAAAGATCTGATGAGAGCTTACTATAAGACAGTTGACATAAGGAAATTTGGATATTTCTGTAACACAAAACATTTAGTAACAAAGTTTAGCATCATTCCCTTTGGCAGTGCTTTCCAGGTAATTAAGCAGGTGATTATTTATCAGATAAAGAAGCTAATTTTGCCAAATACATTAAACAATGAGAAAAAAATTGCTCTGACATGTTCCAGGGGCCTTCTGGAAAATATCAGAGTTAACTAGAGGTAAAAGCACTTTTTTGAATTGATTTTGGGAAGTTGTCAGAAGAAAGTTTCTTTGGTACTTGCTTAAATAGGATTATAGGTTGCCATGAAGCAATACTTATCTATTTAGCCAGAATGACAACAAAATACCTCAAAGGCAAATACAGAAGGTTACAGTTGTTAGCAAAGTTTAGCTTTTAGTCTTTTTAATACTATGATCTCATTTTCTTAAATACCCAGACAACTCATTGAGACTTTAAGCATGAGAAACTTTGATAAAACAATTAGAGAACTCTTTGCAACTTTTCAACATTAAGAGCAGACTAATCAGTTTAAGAAAACTTTGTCTTTAACTGATTTATGCTGTGTACTTGATAGAGACTCATCTGCTTTAATGTCACATAGCATGACTATATTAATTTTCCACACACTTTCTACAACTTTCTTTTTAAATTCACTGTTCTCCCTCTTTAAATAAACAGCTGAACTTTAGAACAGTTACCTTCTTTTACCCTAAATAAAATGAATCTCCATTCCTTATACTTTCTCTTATTAAAACACACATTCTTTAGCATACAGAAATGTTTTCTTTATTATTTTAAGTAGCTTTAATTAGAACTTAAAACTATTAGGAACTTTAATTCTCAGTGAACACTGAGAAGTAGGCTATTGTAAACTGTTACACTAGTATTCTTTAAATTGACAAATTTATGAACATTTTTATCATTTCTGGAAATGTGCCTTATAGCACAATTTTTTACTGAGCATAAAACATCATCATATAACTTAGCAAAACTCTAAGAATTTTGGTTACTACAAAATTCTTAGGCTGCAGATATACACACTGCTATACATTAATATATTATTATTATTAAGATATTCATTTGTTACACTTGTTTACACATTCTTTAGCAATTATGCTAAATTACTTATAAAACTTTTACTAAATATTAGACAAAGTCAAGCCTTTCTTTAAGCATCTTCTTGAAAGATTTAACAGATAACATCAACTTAAACAATTTCAAGTAAACAGGCAGCTGATAATTATAAGGACATGTATGTTTCAGTTAAACTTAAATTAGCATTAATGCTTAAATTCTTTTATTAGAATTTTCTGGAAGTTTTAGAATGCCTAATTTTCACAAGCGCTTGTCTTTAAATCAATTTTTATTAATACCATCTGGAGGTAGAAAATTCTTTCATTTACACATTTAGATACACAAACATACAGACTGAGACATAATGACTACAGTTAGCAACACTTTTCATAAAAGAACATATATGGACAGGTGAACTGATACAAAGATTTGAGTTACTGATATCTAATTGCTTTCTTTCTTTTTAGCTTATTTGACTAAAAGTATTTCAGTCTAAGGGTGAGCAGTTTATATAACTGGGTTAAGGTTTAGATGGCCCCAGGCTAACAGGGCTGATTAAGGCTCTGAACTGATAGGGACTTGTGTGTGTCCAGGGGGCTGGAAATGAAATGCAAGTACAATTCTAGCACAAGTTATTTAAAGCCAGGCTGTATTGCAGAAGATAAATTTCTTCTGTTTCAGGGAATCCAGTTTAAAAATCTCTGAAATTTTTGAAGATAATGATGAACCTAATAAGTAGAGTAGATTTTCACTAAAAGAATTTAGAAAACTAGTTTTATATTGTAGTAGTTTACAGGACTTTTGACTTTTATTTGCTTGCATTAAAATAAATTTAGCTGCATAACCTTATTATATTGTATATTTGTCTCAGGGACCAAGCTTTTCCATTAGAGAGTTTGTATTGATGCTAGGCTTGTGTAAAGAAGATAAGGCATGGTTTTGAGGTTTAGGGATAAAATTGCTCCCAGTTCTTCAGAATGCATGCTAGAGGCATGTCTGGCTTTAAACTTGAAGAGGCTCCTCCCATCTCTGAAGTTAGGGGTGTGAACCTGCTAAGTGGTGTCTGAACACCCAGAATTAACTTAACACAAGGAATTCTCTTTTCCCCATCTATCTCCGGGATACTGGTGTCTTGGTCTAGGAGCATATCAAAAGGTGGCCTACCCAACCCCAAGGTGGGCTGAGGTATTGTCTGTTTACTAAAGAGTAAGTTAAGGATCCTGTTTTCCAAACTTATTGGGTGTTAAAATGCAATCTTATCTTTAAGGTGGACTCTTTCCTGCCTTTTACTGTTGTTTACAGCTGGGTCTGCATGCTAAATTAGTTGCCTAGTTTGCAAAACTACTCCATCAGATCTGAAAGAGGAAAGACAGCACATAGGCCTGGGCCTTTTAGCATGCTCAAGTGAATCTTACAAATGATTAGCATAATAAAAACATGTGCTACTCTTCTTTATCTGGGGAACATTAACTGATATTACTGAAGAATGACCCTAGAGCTTAATGTTTAACACAGAGTTTTGTTAAGGGGTTTCTGGATTTAGATTGGTATACTGTAAGAGGACTTGCATGAGCCTGTCTAGGAAGGCTGAGGGGTTTTTGTCTTTATCTTGGAGGATATTTTGTAATTTTTCATAATTAATGGCTTAATTGTCCTCTTTTCAGAGGCCTGCTATGAGACAAGTAGTAAACTGGTCTCGGCAAATGATGTCCTGGGGATGGTTGTAGTCTCATTCTGGGTCTCTGTCTGGCACGGCTTCTGGTCCCATGGGGTGAATGGAGTTGGTGAGGTACATATCGTCTGCATGGACTCTAGCTTGTTCCGAGACTCGCCTGCATGGAAGGTGAGATTGTAGGATTGGATGAGGTACTGGAATTCTCTGATATAGGTTGCAGGGTTGGAAGTGTAGGAGCCAAGGTGCTTTTTGATTTGTGAGAGGTCAGAAAGGGAAAAGGGAACGTGTACTCTAATGACACTTTTGGCTCCTGCTACTTCCCTCAGTGGGGCTAAGAGGTTAGCTTTTGTGCATCTGCAATTGGCAGGTGGACTGGGAGGCAAAGGGACTGAACAGGGGTCAGGGTTGGAGGGGTGGAGGCAGGCGGCGCAGTTGGGGCTGCTGAGTCTTGGCCTGTTGAACGATAAGTGGGGGTTTCATCTGCAGGGTCTGGGTCTAGGAAAGAAGAGGGAGTGCTTGCTGGGTCTAGGGAAGAAGAGGGAGGGCTCGGAGTGTTTGAAAGGACGGCAAGGACATGTTTGGGGTGGCAAGAGCTATATAGAGAAGCCTTATTTTGAAGATAGAAGAAAGCTTGAACATAGGGAATTTCCTTCTATTTGCCTGAACGCTCACAGAAATTTTGAAGGTCTCGAAGGACTTTAGGTTCTAAGGACCCATTTGGGGGCCAAATTGTTTTATTATCTAAAGGATATTGGGGCCAAATCTGGCTGCAGATCCAAATTAACTTGGAGGGTTTTAGATCTGGATGTATATGAAGAGTTTTGAAATTGTCTAGGAGGCAGACTGAGCAGGGAATCGGCAGGGATGGAGGGGGAGGCTCCCATTGTGACTCTTACAGTGGAGTTTCTGTAGCACACCCCAGGCGTCCCTAGGGGACTTAGAACTCAGAGAGTAGCCCAACTCCAAGTGAAGGGTTGTCACCTCTGTCACTGGAGGGCAAGCTTGCCCCAGTCAAGCGTGCCAGCAGGTGCCTAGTGCTAGGACTTTTCAGCACCGCCCCAGGTAGTGAGTACAAAAGTATGGAGCCTGCTGGAAGTAGAGCAGAAGAGTTACATTGGGAGTGGTCTCTCGCCTGCTGGGGACAAGATAAATTGGACTGGGGGCATCACTGGGCTGCTGTGGGCCTAGTAGGGGTGCAAGAGAGATGAGAGAAACTAGTGGACTGGGGACGTTACTGACCTGCTGCGGGTCTAGGGGGCAGTCCCTCACCTGCTGTGGATGAGAGAAACTGGACTGGGGGCAAGTCTCCCGCCTGCTGTGGATGAGAGAAACTGGACTGGAAGTGACTTAGGGGCACAGCTGTAGCCATTAAGGCCGTGGCTGGGGTGGTCCCCCACCTGCAGTGAGGCCACGAGGGTTCCAGACACTCAACGGTCAGCCCTCAGGCTCTCACAGAGGCATTTTAGTCACTTGATGGGATGGGTGCTGCTGAGAGAAACTAGACGAGAAGTGACTTGGGGCAGAGCCGTAGCTGTGAAGGCCATGGCTGGGGGTGGTCCCCCGCCTTTGGTGAGGCCGTGAGGGTGCCGGATGACACTCAACGGTCAGCCCTCAGGTGCTCACAGAGGCGTTTTAGTCACTTGATGGGGGAGGGTGACTCACCGCTCCTTTCGCGTGGGTGGTGGATGCTGGAGAGGCGTTCAGGGAGATGGAGGGCACTGAGGAGATCCCATGTCTGGAGGGGCCAGGCACTATCGGATTCCTGGTGCAGCTCGAAATCCTACTGGGAAGAACAGGTGACCGGGAGATCCTAAACCGGGTGAAATACCAATGAAAGGATTCTTTAGTTACCCGGCTTCCTCTCAAGGAAGGACACGAGAACTCTGTCAGCATGATTTTATTCCCTGTAAGACAAACAGACAGAATGGCTGTCTCGGAAAGGAGAGCGCAGCAGCTTGTGGCTGAGGAAGCGCGTTTTTAAGGAGTAGGGGGTGGGACGTTGGTGATTGGGTCTTAAGGGGAGGGGCAACTATCTGGTTGGAGGTTGGATCTTAAGAGGAGGGGCGGAATGTTCAGAGATAAGGTGAGGCAAGTCCAGACATGATTTTCACTTGCCCATGTGCTTGGGACCATGGGGTAAATGGAGGATAAAGTCTTACAGAATCACTTAATGATATAAAATAAAAAGTCTAGCTGTTTGATTTTTCCTTACTATGTTACCAGTAAATACATGCTTAACAAAACAAATAAAAATGCTTTTTTATTGTGTATTAGTCTATTCTGACCTGTAAATTTTCTCTGAGATGCAAGCTAAGCCTCGTTCCACCTATCAATTTTACCATTAAACACTGCCATAGCTACTCCTAATTATTCATGGTATTAGTTTGTAGGGTATTCTAGACTCCAAAAGAAAATGCCTGAAATGCTGAATCATTGTTAAGATGGCGCCCGCCGGATGCACAAAGGGTGGTGCTCTGCCTGCTTTCAAAAGGAGGGTGATTTTCTGCTTAGGCCTGCCTCCCGCTCTTGATTGGCAACTCAAGTCTTCCACGTGATCAGCTCATGGACACCATTTACCTGTATGATGTGCCTTCCTGCGTGAAGGGCTTGTGACTGCCTGACCTTTGTGCTGATTGGTCCATGAGTACTATATATGCCTTGCTGTTTCTGCAGTAAATGAGTTTCTGCTTCAACTGAGCTCCCTGTCGCGTCTGTTTGTCCTCAAGATCGGGGGCTGGGGATCGGGCGGACAGCCAGCACTTACCTCTCCCGACCTCACTTTGCCGGGGCGTGCTCTCCCCTCACTCCTCTGCAGGTTCGGGGGGGTTCCGTGGAGGGCTAAAAACCCTGACATCAATTCATAGTTTTTCTGTCCCTGTTTCTTTGTTTCCCTTGGATCCTGTTTTCACACCTGCAATTTGGTGCATCCTTTCTCATTCTCTTGTTTCTGGTCTAGGTGGATTTACTTTAATCAACAAGAATTACTTAAAGATCTATAATCACACACTATCTGGATTAGTTTATCAGTCTTCTAGCAAAATTACTCTTCTTATATAGCAAAGCAAACAATATAAAAAATATTTCACAGAAAGCATTGCAAGTATTTAAGAGATTAAACTGCCTTTTGATCTGCCTGTACTCTCAGGTCCTGGGAAATGTCATTCAAATTACAATTTGAATATTATTTTTTCCTTCATTTCATTTTCTCATCAAATAGGTCACCTAAGCATCTTTGCAAGGGGAAATTTATTTATTTTTAATATATTTTATTTCTTTAAAATATCCTGTAATTCATCTGACTGGTAACATCCAGTTATTCTAAGAGAATGAATGTCATTTTATCAATTTAGGCAAATTTATGACTTATTTCCACAGAAATATTTAAATTGAAATTATTTATTTTCATCTCCATTTAGTCATTATATATTTTATAGAATCTTATTGCTTTAAAGAAAATTATAATGGTGTTTCTTCATATATTTCAAACAATAATAGACTAGTTTAGTTTTACATTGGTGTTGCGGGGCTGAAATGTGTTGTCTCAAAATTCATATGTTGAAGCCCTAACACCCAGTACCTATAAGGCAGATGAGACCTTTAAGAGGTGACTAAGGTAAAAGGAAGCCATTAGGGTGGGCCCTAATCTAATATGAAAGGTATTGTTCCTTATAAGAAAAAAAATTTAGAGCACACAGAAAAACACTGAAATGACTATGTTAAGAGACAAAAACAAAGAGAGAGGCCTCAGGAGAAATCGAGCTTGCTGACACCTTGATCTTGGACTTCCAGCCTCCAGAATGTCAGATAGTGAGTTTCTGTTGTTTAAGCCACCAGTCTATGGGATTTTGCATGGCAGCTGAAGCCAACTAATGCCATAAGTTTTCTTGAGGTATAAGTGATTACTCAGAGAATTTATTTTCATTGGAGATGGCATGGGAAATCATGGGCTTTGTGTCCAAACCAATGTAGGTAGAAATCCCAAATCAGCTGCTTAACAGTTGTCTGATTTACTAAAATTCATGAACTTCAATAAGCCCACTTAAAATGGGAATCACTGAAAATTAAATGAGCTTATGTTTAGTAAATTAACTGAACATTAATTTCATTGACCATTTTTTAAATGGAAAATATTTTGCTTAGTTTGGGGACACTTCTCCTTAACTAAAATATTTGCTTGTTATTGTTAAGTTGTTTTCAAGAGACTGACCCTTGTTTATTATCTCTTGGTAATTTTGAGTAACTCTCATTCATTCAAAGTAATCTATTTAAAAGCCAATTCTCTTGATTATTGATAATTATTAAAACATCAAAAACAATATAATACATCAAAAACAATAACACTAATAACTTAGAGATATGTAATGTTGATTTTTCAGGAAAGCTATGAATGCAAAGTTTTTCATCCTTTCATTTTATACCTGAACCATCCTATTTAAATGTAATTATATTAAATTAAAAATTCAGTTCCTCAATCACATTGGCCAACATTCATGTGTTCAATTGCCTCATGTGGCTAGTAATCACTATATGGATCAGTGCAGATATGGAACATTTCCAATATCTAAGACAATTTTATTAGATTGTGCTCCTAGTTGTTAATAAATACAATGAGCATATAAAACAAAGTTCAAATAATTTAGTAAGGAAAACAAGAGATTTAAATTCCTTTATTACTCTCACTCATTTCCTACAAAGGCTTCAAAGTATTCACAAAGTAATATCTATGTTAATTATGAGAATATGAAATATACGCAGTTCTCCATATAAACATTACAAAGTAAGTTTCCTTTTTTATAATAAAATTGGAAATACGTCAGTCAACTTGGCTTCCTTTCCTTTTTTGATAATCATGAAAATAGATAATTAAATGATGTTTTTAAAATGAAATAATGTTGTTTTCTGTTATTGGATACCAAAGAAGAAGAACAAGGAGACAAATAGTGGAGAGAGCATTCAAATTAATTTATCCTATTAAAATGTCTATCAATGGATATCAGAGTGCTTTTATTACATTTTTTTAGCCTATAGGATTATAATGATATACAAATACCTTATCTAATTCAAAGTAAATGAGAATGTATATTCAGAATAATCAGGAAGAATCATTGTTAAAAAATAATGTTTTGCGATGTTGTCTTTTTCATTTTTTAACTGATACTTAAAAAGTAAAATAATATATCAAGTCAGAACTATTATCATTATTTCTCCCAAGGACTATAATATTGATACATTAGATCAGTTATAACAAAAAATGTTTAGAATCCTGCATTAGCATTACTACAAAGTAGTATAAATTTATTTCTCTGATATCTCAGATTTGTCTAACAAATAGATTTTATTTATTGAGCAGTTTTAGGTTTACAGAAAAATTGAGCAAAAGTAGAATCACCATATTCCCTTCATTCCTCCACCCAGTTTCCATTGTTATTAACATCTTGCATTAACATTGTACCTTACTTACAATTGATAAGCTGATATTGATACATTATTAACAGCTGAAGTCCATAGTTTACATTAAGGATACTGTGTTGCACATTCTGTGGGTTTTGACAAATGTCGAATAACATGTGTCCACCACTACAGTAATATGCAAAAGTTTCACTGCCCCCAAAATCTCGTGCTGCATCTACTCAGCCTTCCATTCTTCCCCCTAACTACTCTGTAACCACCAGTCTTTTTACTGTTTCTTTATAGTTTTTCTTTTCTGGAATGTCATATAGTTGGTAATGTACAGTATGTAGACTTTTCAGACTGGTTTCTTTCACTTAACAATATTTATTTAACTTCCTCCTTGCCTATATGTGCCTGCATAGCTCACTTCTTTTTATTTACATTTTTAATTCATTTTTTCAGTCTATTGGAATTTATTTAATTGCATTTTGAGATAATTTGAGACATTGCAAAAGTACTACATAAAGTTCTCACATGCTCTTCACTCAGCTTCCCAATGTTAATTCTAACCAGAGTCCAAATATCAAATGTACATATGTCTCTTTTTGATTCAGATGCACGATTCTCTTACATCTGGCATAAAACCTGGGGTCCAATAAAGACATAGAATCAGAGAATTCTACTGTGGTAGTGACAAAAATATTAATCCAATCTTATTCTACAGAAGATAAATGCACCAAAGTGTATATATATATATACTGAAAAATTTCAACTATTTTGGTCTTATTCTACCCTAGTCTTACACTATGGTAAGTTGAACTTTGCAATTCTTTTCTTCAGATATCTTAAGGTTTCCTAAGAAGGATGAAGTCCAAATTTCTCTCATTGGCGTTCCACCTTTTAGGAACTTGCCCTGCTGTTCCCAATCTTGCCCTCCTTTCATTCTCATCAGCACCCTCTTCTCCCACTATTCTGGCATCCTAATGGCTTTTTAATTAAACAGATTTTATTTTAAGTTTTTGTTTTGATTAGCTTTGCCTTTACTATCCAATTTTCTCCCATGTAAGACCTAGGTGTTTTCATAATTCAAATGATATGGCAAAATCTCTATTAGGTAGAAGGAAAAGCTTGGACTCTTTTTACCCTAAACACAGAAGTGTGTGGAAAAGCATCTAATGACAGAAAAAAGTTTATTGTCACACTCCCTGTGAAAAGAGAAGCTAAGAGGAAAGCAAATCAAACTGAAAAGAAAACTTGGAAACTGTGTCCTCAAAATATTTTAATGGAATGGGTGAGATAAGACAGGGCCTGAGTGTCTGGGAAGAAACTTTGTGTGACAGAGTGTTGATGCTCACTATAAGAAGTAGATGTGCATTGATAGTTTCTTTTTAATCAACTATTAACAAATATTGAGCACCAACATTTTGCCCATTTTGTTCTAATTATATGAAAACATTTTTGAAAATTTAAAAACATTTAAAAAGCAAAAAAATTGCTTATCCTTTATAAATGTGACTCTCATTAGAGCAGGTATAAGAAGGGTGGAATTTTTATATCCACCATCCCAGGAAAACCGATCAAAACAATCACTAAAAATGTTGTTTGAAACAAGAGATTTGTTTGTAGACAGACCTCAAACTTGTTCAAGTTAGTCATATTCATGTTACTTTTTAAGTTTTCAAGCAACACTTAATAATGGTAAGTAGTTCTATATTTATTTAACAATGTTGAGAAACTGTCTCTTGTCTAAACCCATTTCTTCCCCAGCTCTTGTTCATATTAGTAAATGACATCATCAAATGTCCTGTTGCTCAAACATGTAATTAGAGTGGTCATGCTCCATTCCTCTTTTCCTTTCTGTTATTCCCCTATTGGCATACAGTAACTTCAGTTAGTAGAAACTGTATATATCTAATTCTGTTCTATCATCATCTGTACAGCCACCTTCCCAAGTCCAAACCACCACTTTTCCTCACGTACACTAGTGATAAAACTTCATTTCTTCCAATCTTGCATGTTCCTCCCTACTAAATCAGATCTTACAGTACTGACCAGAAAATGTAAATTGACTAAATTACTCCCTTTATTTAATACAATACAGAGCCCTGATGAGAGTGAATAAAATGCTGATCCCTTCAATGACCTATAGTGATTATCTATAGGCTCCAAACCCATCCTTCTGTCCACACAGACTTTATTGGCTTCTGATCATTCCTAGACATATCAGTTTTTTTCCCAGCTTTGCCTAAAAGCGTATTTTGAAAAATGGGCTCTGGATCCAAATATATCCTGTTCAGATATACAAAACAAAAAACAAAAAGCTATATCTTGTGGTACACATAATATTCTTTAACTTCAGTAATATTTCCCACAAAATAAAATTCAGCAATCATTGACAATAAAACATATTTTGTTCTAAGCTTTTTTCTAAGGTGTACTGTTAAAGAGACTTCAAAGAACGTTAAGGAGGTAAAATCTTAGGAAAAACATAACTTATACTATCAATCACTTAAAGAGATTTTAGTCTGTCACTGAAATAAAATTGTCTCATTTATTCTGCTATAAATTTCAGATCTGAGCTTGAACAAAAAATAATTATTTTCAATACTAGACAAAGTCCGTGCACAACTGAATAAATTACTTTTTCTATCTTCTTCATTTTTATATATTTTCTGAAATGATTTTAAGTTTTTTGGAGAGATTGTAAACTGTATGGACAAATTTCTGGGGTGATTAAATGTAAAAAAAGTTTGTTTAAAAATACTTTTTTAAACTATTTGTAAACATAAATGTTTTTCTTTGAAATAAAAGTCACTTACCTTAATGATTGTGCATTACAGTAAATACATTGTCCATTTGTAGTAAATTACTAAATTTACATGCTTTCTAAATTGCTTAATCACATAAATAACATACCTAATAAAAGATTATCCATAATTGAATCCTAGATAGGATTTTTGTTTGAAATATTTACTATGGATATGAAGGTATTTAATTATTATTTTGGTTATTATTAGCTGTCAATAAGTAATTGATTTAACTAAACTTGTTTCTATTGAATAGGATTTATGAAAAGAAAATAATAAGGCTAATAACCATGGTGTAATTGTTACATAGTTTTATTAAGAAGGCATGTTCTTGAAGTATAGTTAATATAAATATTACTACAGAGTGGGAGAAGAAAAGACACACCTGGATAAATCTATTTAGTCATATAAAAATAAGAGGTTGAGAGAGAGGAAAAAAGATGGCTGTGTAAGAAGTGAGGAAGAAACATCCTCAAAAATGACAAAAACATGAAAATTCAGAAAATAAAACTAACCCTGAAAAAGCTACCTGAAGACTGCAGAACAGACTGCCCACGCCTGGAGAACTCACAGAAAAGGGTAAAGTAGCAAGGCCACAATCTAGTGGGTCCCAAGCCCTCCCACCACTTAGCCCACATGTGGGAGGAAGAGGAACAGAGCAGGGAGGGAGTAGAAGCCCAGGACTACTGAACACCCCAGCCCTGAAGATCTGCTCCAGGAAAATGAACCCACATTATATGCTGCTCTGGATATTAGTGGGGTTGGAAAGCAAAGATGGGCAGAGAGACTGAGATTCCAGCCACAAGTGGAGAGCAGGTACATAAAACCAGCCCACCTGGGACAAAAGAAAGTTGGGCAGTTTTGAAGACTTCCCAGCAGTGAAAGGGGCACTAAAGAGGCAAAGATTACACAGACTCACTTCTCAGGTGAAAGGACAGGTGGATAAAATTGTCCTGGCACACTCAGCCCAGCAGGTTGGGAACTCTTAGGAGCTTCAGATACTCCATCCCCCAGGCTAGCAATGCAGCCCTAAGGTCCCCCACTGTGGTACACAGCCTGCCACTCCTTCCTCCTGGAAGCCACCAGTCCTGCTCAGCTGCTTACCCACCATCACACCAGGCCAGCAGGAGGGTGGTCCCAACTATAGCACAGAAGCTCCTCTGTGAACACTTGGCTCATTGGACCAGGCTGTGGAGGAAGGCATTACAGCTGGGAAGACAGAAAAAACCTCTTTCTTCCTATCAGGTGCCAGTTCTGTTCACCTGTGACCCTTGCCATCACTGGAGGTACTCCACAGCTCAAGAGACTAGTTATTCTTGGCACTAGAGGATGCTGCATACACAAAGTTATTATTCCAGAGGAAACACTAAAAAAAATTAAACAGTAAAATAATTTTGTCCAAACAGAACTGCATGAAAAAAATACCAGAAAGAGGGTACAGTGAAAATGAAATCACCAATCTTCTTTATGAAATTTCAAAATAAAAGTCAAACATGCTCATGGAGCTACAGGAAAATATTAAAGATCTCAGGGAGGACTTCAAGAAAGAGAAACTTTGAAAAATACTGTATATGAAAAGAAACATACAATGGAGAGACTTAAAAGATCAGATAAGGTACAGGAGATGGTAAATTAAATAGAAATTAGAGAAAAGGAAAACAAAGAAGCTGAGGCACAGAGAGAAAAAAGGATCTGTAGGAATGAAAGAAAATAAGAGAGCTGTGCAACCAATCCAAATGGAACAATATTCACATTAAACTCAAACTGGATCAAAGACCTGAATGTAATTCATGAAACCATAAAACTTATAGAAGAAAACATAGGCAAATATCTCTTGAATATAAACATGAGCAACTTTTTCTTGAATAAATCTCCTCAGGCAAGGAAACAAAAGCAAAAATGAGCAAATGGGACTACATCAATCTAAAAGCAAAAGACACCATCAGCAGGAAAAAAAAGGCATCCTACAGTATGGGATAATGTATTTGTAAATGACTCATCTGATAAGGGTTAACATCCAAAACATATAAAGAACTCACACGCATCAACACCCAAAAATCAAATAACCCTATTAAAAAATAGGTAGCGGATCTGAACAGACACTTCTCCAATGAAGAAATTCAGATGTCCAACAGGCACATGAAAAGATGCTCTACATTGCTAAACATCAGGGAAATGCAAATTAAAACCACAGTGGGATATCACCTCACACCAGTTAGGATGGCCAACATCCAAAAGACAAGAAACGACAAATGCTGGCAAGGATGTGGAAAAAGTGGAACCCCCCTATACTGTTGGTAGGAATGTAAATTAGTTCAACCATTGTGGGAAGCAATATGGAGGTCCCTCAAAAACTAAAAATAGAAATACCATTTGACTCAGTAATTTCACTCATAGGAATTTGCCCAAAGAAAACAATATCCCTGATTTAAAAAGACATATGCACCCCTATGTTTATTGCAGCAATATTTATGATAGCCAAGATATGGGAGCAACCTAAGTCTCCATCAGTAGATGAATGGATAAAGAGGTGGTACATATACACAATGGAACACTATTCAGCCATAAGAAAGAAACAAATCCTACCATTTGCAACAACATGAATGGAGCTGGAGGTTATTATGCTCAGTGAAATAAGCCAAGCAGAGAAAGACAAGTACCAAATTATTTCACTCATTTGTGGAGAGTAATAATAAAGCAAAACTGAAGGAACAAAACAACAACAGACTCACCGACTCCAAGGACGGACTAGAGGTTACCAAAAGAAGGGGTTGGGGAGGTTTGGTGGGGTGGGGGAAGATGATTAAGGGGCACTATAATTAAAAATCACAATATATGTAGGTCATGGGGAAGGCAATACAGCATGGAGAAGACAAGTAATGACTCTGTAACATCTTACTATGCTGGTAGACAGTGACTGCAATGGGGTGGGGTTTGGGGGACTTGATAATATGAGTGAATGTTGAAACCACAATGTTGTTCATGTGAAGCCATAATATTTTATACCAATGATACTTTAATTTTAAATAAATAAATAAAAGGTTGAAAATATGTTTTGCATATTTAAGTGCCTGAATTTGAGTAAAAGTAATTGGATTGAAGAAACTAAAATCATAATTTTCTAGAGATCAAGCATAACTAGAACACATAGTAAAGAAGGTCTGAATTTTATTTAAACAAGTGGACTTTGAAGACTACTAACCCTTGTTTGGAATCTTAGTTTGAGCCTTATTTAATGTATGTAGGAAAAGTATTTACCATCTCTAAGCTTTGGTTTAATCATACGAAAAAATAGAGAAAACAGATTTCTCCCACAGAATGGTTTTAATCACCCATCAGATTAAAGGAGTAAACTTATTCATACATTTACTGAAACATATACTGAACTCTCAATAAATGGTAGATAACAACATACTGTTGTGAATAAATCAATATAATCATGCCCTCAAGTGAATCTTCCTGAAATAGATTTGATATTATGCTTTACAGAGCAAACAATGGGTCACAAAGCTGTGGTTTTACCAGTGAGAGTTTATTCTGTCCTGAAAAGGTTATAAAATATTCTTTAAATTACTCCAATTAATCCCCTTGAAAGGAAGACACATTTACATGTAAGTTAGAAGATATAGCAGAAAAACACAGCCACAGTTATCTGTAACAAAATATATCACCCCACAAGCACTTTCTTCCCAATATGGACACCCAATCTATAAGAAAATCCCAGCCATAATACAGTTCTCAAGAAAATAATATGCTGATGGCAAAAAAGGATGAGAGTAGTGTGAAGATTAAGGATAAGGGATTATAGCAAAAAGAAAAGATTTATTGTGTGAAGTTAATAAGCTACAAAATATGAAGTTAAGATCTTGTTGCTACTAAGTGCTATATACTGAACCAAAACACACAGCATTTTTTGTGATATTTGACAGCTGTTAATTTCTCAAAGGATTTCACATGGGCATAAGTAAATGTAATAACCTAAATAGGATAACTGAACTGAATGATGGTTTAGAAAAATATGAAAAACTGATGCTATGAATATTTATACAGAATCTGAATGAGTAATTATAAAGAAAATTAAATTGTGAAATATTTGTTAAAATGTTAAGTACAAAGGAATAGTGCTCAAAATTTACATGCAGTTCCCTGCAAAACTTTTGTGTTTTACTGATCTTTGCTAGAACCTACATGAAGATAAAGTTATTAGGAAATATTTTTCCTTTTTAAAATTGTCCTTAATGTTTCCATTAATATTGTTACAGTTAAACAATTCAAGCAAACAAAAAGCAGAAAAAAAATCTTGTATGGAATATCAAATGCTGTATATTTCTTTGCTTTGTAACTTTCAGAAATACTTCAACTGTTCATTTAAAACAGAAAGACCAACACAATTGTGGGTAAAATTGCAACATTTTCCGAATCTCTTGCCTGGCCTTAGTGCAGCTCCATATCCATAGGTAATTACAAGGGTGAACGAGGGCATAGCTGGACCAGAGAATTTGAGTGGGGTCTCTTTTCCTGTAGCTCGGCTGTGAGAGAAACAGGCAAGCAGAAGTGGACAACTGCTTTGCAAGCAATAAATGTTTTTCTCCCACGTTACTTTTCTCCTTGACTGATTTTGGTTTCAAAGGTATTTTGCCCCAGGATCATTCCCCCCAGAGTTGCAACAAGTATGGTATGAGTTTATCAAACATTTTTATACTCTATTCTATTATGAAAGAGACTTTAACCTTGGATAAGTCTGAACTTATATACAAAGGCTATATAGCTTAGTAATAAACACGAGGATTATGAATCTAGACTTCCTATGTTTAAATCCTAGCCACCACTTACAGTATGATCTTTGGCAATTTGAATAACTCATGTATAAAGTGGGCTTGAACTTGGAACCTACCTCATAGGCTTAGTAGGAGAATAAATGAATTAATGTATATAAACAATTTAGTATTATGAACATAGAGCAAGAGGTATTAGCCATTACTTAAAATTTTTTCACTATGTCACTGACATAAAAATATTTCAAAAAATGCTTTATACCCATTTAAGCAGAAATATGGATATCTAAGCGAAAATTAATATGAAAATAGACATATAATGAATCTATGTAAGTGAATGCATTTAGAGACAGTGCCATTTTTACTCACAGAGACACAATATTTTTTTTTTTTACTACTTAAAGAACTTAAGTTGAAGTGACTGTGGGTAAAGTGGGGTTCCTATGGCCAGGATACTCACTGAACTTAAACCACCTGATGATGTAACTGGTCTGTTGCTATGCTACTGCTTCCACACCTTTAGGCAATAAGCCATTATTGTGTTAATATAAAGAGTTCCACTCAGTGCTCTGCATGCTACGGAGTGGCAGGGCTGCAAGGCTGTAGGAGAGCGGAGCAGAGGCTGGAGTGGTGGCAGTGGCGAGGACAGAGGCCCAGAGGATGGCTGTGTGGGACGGCTGTGCAGAGAGGCCCAGAGGGTGTCTGTGCGGACAGCTATGCAGACAGAGGAGCCCAGAGGCAGAGACTGCCTTGCTGCATCCGAAGCAGCAGTGATAACACAGACTCACAATGAGTGAATGGGGTTTTAGTGACTGACCTGCCACCTGTAAATAAAATTGGGTATAACCTTTCACCCCAAGAACCCTTTGCTGTAAATTTCTTTGGTCACAGTGAATCTATAGCAAACTTACCTGGGGCTGAAACTCATTTGGAAGACAGTTGGAAAAGTTGGCAGGGTTCACTGTTGACCAAGGAAAAAGACAAGCTGCCCTTATGGGAGGGGTGCTTCAGCGGGCTGCCCCTGTGAATGGGGAGACAGTGGATCATCCCCCAATGGGTATGTGGTCTGAGGTGGCTTGCCTTCTAGAAGACTGGGCCCCACCCCAGGACTGGAGGCAAGTGGAGGTGACACCTGAGGCTGTAGAGGTGGCCCTTTGTATAGTAAGCAATCCTTTGAGAAGCAGAGTGCCCGTGAGGCAGCAGCGACTGTGGGTTGGCTGCTTCTCACAGTATTTAAAAGGTCTACAGAAGAGACCCAAGAAATGGCGGCATGGGAACGCAAGCTGCAAACTTCTGTGGATTCCTTGAGGAAGGAGATGGCTTTGATGCGAGCGCTGGCAGCAAGGAGCCTTTGGAGACGAGACAGCAATGCTGCCAGGTGTTCTGAAGGAGGAAGAGGCCATCAAGGAAAAAGACGAACTCCTGAGGGGAAGCACAGGCAGAAGTGGTCAGAGAACATCAGCTGGGAAGCATTGAGCTGAAGGTAAGAGACCTTCTGAAGACTGAGGTAGCATTGCTGCGAGATACACTAGAAAAGGTAAAGGTTGTAGCAGAGGAGGTACTCAGGGAAGGGGAGAGAATGGTGCCATCAGCCCCAGTAATGGAGGAGCTGGAGAAAGATGAAGGGATGATGCCAGAGGCACTGGTGCCTCCTGTATTGAAAGCATGCCCAGTGGTTGTAAAGAAAATAAGACCCAGCAGCTTCAAGTTCCCCAAGGAGACGAGCATCCCCCTCCCCAGGTCGTGGAGCACTCTATGGTCTGCCCCTATACTCAGGTTGAGCTGGTGGATTTGGGCCCCCAGTATAGGCAGAAGTCCTCGGAGTCAATATCAGCTTGGCACATGCATCTGTGGGACTTAGGGGTGGATGGAATAGTTCTGTCAGGGTCAGAGACAAAGGTCAGGTCAAAGCTGTCTTCCCTGACAGTGCATCCTGCCTTCAGGCAGCCATTACAAAATGCACATCAGACCCCAGGGAGTCACACCCTCCTTGATTGGCTCATGGCTGCACTTCGTGCTGTGTGGCCCAATCCAGGTGATCTACCATCCTCTCCTGTTAGATGACAGACATATGCTGAACTCCAACAGGTGCTATGAGAGCTAGGCATGAGAAATGCCATCGATAGTCCAGAGAATTATGGCCCACATGAGGAGATTTTCACTACTGGGATGAGAAATATTGTACTTCAAACGGCTCCTACATCCCTCTTTGGGTCTCTAGTGGCCATTATTTCCCCTCACTTAGGGCATTGCATAAGTGAGGTGACATGTACAGTAGCAGACTTAGGAGAGGCTGAAGCCAGGAGAATTCAGAAAGAAGTAAGATCTGTTGCTCACAAGAAAAATTTACAGGGCCCCATGAAGGTTACGAGGACTGAGATGTGGGTTGATTTAATATGGGCAGGAGCAGATGGAAGGAAATTAGATGGGAAGTCAAATAGGGTCTTACTAGAGCTATGGTAACAGCTGAAACCAGAGCAGCAGTTCCAGCCATTAAGACCAAAGAAGCAGAGGTCCGAGACAGAGTCACGAGTCCAGCCTATGTGTTTGCAAGACTTCCTGCTGGAAAGCGAGCCAACCTCACCTGAGCCCACACAGGAAGGTGATTTGGGAACACGGTTTGACTGAGGGGAAGGTCAATGTATCTGCCCTGAGGGACCGGGCAAGACCAGAGACCACATGTTGAAATAGCTATCCATTGGTCCCCAGTGAACATACAATGTGTCCTGGCTCTGGTGGACACTGGGGCTGAATGTTCACTGATTCATGGTAACCCTGAGCAGTTCCCTGGGACCCCCACTATCATAGATGCATACAGGGGGAAGGCTATCAGAGTAAAAAAAGCCCAAATCCCTTTGGAAATAGGGCGCCTACCCCCAAAAGAGTATACTGTGTATATATCTCCTATCCCTGAGTATATTTTGGGGATTGATATCCTGAAGGGTCTATGGTTGCAGACCACTGCAGGTGAGTTCAGACTGAGAGTATGTGTGGTGAAGGCAGTTCTGAGGGGACCTGCTAGGCACCCGCCCATAGCTTTGCCTGTACCTCTGCGGGTGATTAATACCAAACAGTACAAACTGCCTGGGGGGCATAAAGAGATTGGAGAAACTCTCCAGGAGCTGGAAAAGGTGGGTATTATAAAGCCCAACCATAGTCTGTTCAATTCCCCAGTGTGGCCAGTAAAAAAGCCAGATGGCTCCTGGCATATGACTGTGGATTACAGAGACTGAATAAGGTCATATCCCCTATGCATGCTGCTGTCCCCTCTATTGCAGGCTTGATGGATACCCTCAGCCATGAACTAGGAACATATCATTATGTGGGAGATCTTGCTAATGCCTTCTTTTCCATTGACATTGAGCAGGAAACTCAGGAACAGTTTGCCTTCACGTGGGAAGGACGGCAATGGACTTTAACCATCCTCCCACAGGGATACCCCCACAGCCCCACCATCTGTCATGGACTTGTAGCCCAGGACTTGGCTACATGGGAGAAACCACAAACAGTGCGGCTGTAACATTATATTGATGATATCATGCTCACGTCTGATTCTCTTTCAGATCTAGGAGGTGCAGCACCTAGACTGCTGCAACATTTATAGGAGAAAGGATGGGCTGTGAACAGCACCAAGGTTCAGGGACCTAGTTTGTCTGTCAAATTCTTGGGGGTTGTCTGGTCGGGTAAGACCAAAGTGATACCAGAAGCAGTTATAGATAAAGTCCAGGCCTTTCCTACCCCCACAAATGTAGCATTGCTACAGGAGTTTCAGGGTCTTCTAGGCTACTGGAGAGTGTTTATCCTGCACTTGACACAAATTCTGAAACCCTTCTACCGTTTGGTATGAAAGGGCATCAGGTGGGACTGGGATGAGACATGTTCATCTGCCTTTACTACAGCAAAACGGGCAGTCAAGGCCATGCAGGCCTTGAGTGTGATAGACCCATCAAGGCCCTGTGAGCTGGATGTTCATGTCACTGAAGATGGTTATGGCTGGGGTCTCTGGCAGTGGCTTGAACGAACTCACCAACCCATTGGATTCTGGTCACAACTCTGGAAAGGGGCAGAGGTACAATACACTTTGATAGAAAAACAACTGGCTGCCATGTATCATGCCTTGCTGGCTACAGAACCCATTACTGGAATGGCCGCAATAAAGATAATAACCACCTATCCCATTTTGGGGTGGGTACGAGACTGGACCCAAAAGCCAAGGAGTTGAATGGCACAAACATCCACACTAGGCAAGTGGGGTGCTTACCTACAGCAGTGTAGTGCCCTTTCTAGTAGCCCCTTGAGTGAAGGACTCCAATGCGTGTTGGGACCGGTGACATATACTAGTGAAAAGCAGGAAGAACTTGCTTTTGAACCATTAGTAGCAGAGAGTCCCTATCGGGATGGAAGAGCCCCTATACCCGAAGATGCATGGTACACAGATGGCTCCAGCCGTGGGAAGTCCCCAAAATGGAGGGCCATCGCTTTCCATCCTAAGACTGAGACAACATGGATGGAAGATGGTGAGGGGAAGAGCAGCCTGTGGGCAGAGTTGCGGGCCGTGTGGCTTGTGATCAGCCAGGAACCCTCCCCTATAGTTGTCTGCACTGACAGCTGGACTGTCTATTGGGGATTGACCCTGTGGCTACCAACCTGGTACCATGCCAACTGGCTGGTTGGTCACCGACCCCTTTGGGAGCAAGAATTGTGGCAAGACTTATGGGCCTGTGGTCAGACTAAAATAATTACAGTATACCATGGGACAGGTCATTTGCCACTGGATCTGATGAAGGAAATTATGAAGCAGATAAAGTGGCCCAGATCCATTGGTTAGAAGGAAAGCCTGCCTCTGATGTAGCCCAATGGCTATATCAGCATTTGTTGCATGCGGGGCAAAAGACAATGTGGGCTGTAGCCTGTCGGTGGGGCTTACCTTTGACCTTCGAAGAAGTTAGTAGAGCCTGGCAGGAGTGTGTTGTGTGCTCCAAAAGGGATTTACACTGAGTTCCACAGCAACATGGGACAATAGCTAAGGGGCCTATACCCCTCGTCAGGTGGCAGATAGATAATATCAGGCCTCTACCTGTGTCAGAAGGATATCGGTATGCAATGACCTGTGTGGACACAGCTACTGAACTTCTGGTTGCTTTTCTTACCCATTTTGCAGACCATCAGATGACCAAAAAAGGCCTGGAGCATCTCTTTGCTGCCTATGGCCGACCACAGGTAATTGAGAGTGATCAGGGCACCCATTTTACTGGACATACACTGCAAGAATGGATGCAACAGCTGGGAATCAAGTGGAAGTTTCATGTGCCATACAATCCTACCACAGCAGGCATGATAGAGAGGCACAATGGCTTGTTAAAATCCAGACTAAAGTCAGATACCAATAGTCTGCAGGGATGGTCAGTCCACTTATGGACCATGCTACGACGTTTGAATGAGAGACCCCGAAAGAGAGCCCTGAGCCCCGTAGACATGTTAACACATATGGCTGCTTCCCCTATACAACTGCAAGTGCAAACCAAGGAAGAATCACTGAAACCGATGTTCAGCCACCAGAATAACATCTAGCTGCCAGCACCAACTGCACTGAATCCTGGAGACTCCATTAAGTGGACATGGCCTTGGACCTTTCGACACATGGACAAACGATGGCTGGCTATACTGGCACCTTGGGGACAAGGCCTGGAAGCTGGCCTCCTGTGTATTCCTGGAATAACAGCAGAGTGGCCGCCAAAGGTCACAGTAGTATATCCTGAACGGCCAGAAGGTAGGAGCATCTTACCGGGGAGTTTTGTTTTATCATTTTGACCAGTGCATGCACCTCCAGTAGCATTATATATAGACCCTTTGGTAACCACCACGGGGAGAGGAGTAAAAGTATGGTATACTAGACCTGGAAGGGACCCCCTTCCTGCTACAGTCCCATCACAGGACCACTCTCTTGCATGCATCCTACACGATGGACAAGATTTGCCTATGTTGGTGGCATTAAAACATGTGTCTTATCGCCCCAAAAGTCTTTGTTATTAAGAACCTACTCTGGCTTGAGGCTTATTATAATTTTTGTCACCTGTATCTTAATTTTTATTATCTCTAAGTTGTTGTTAGCCTCTGTTGCTGTGTGGAATCTGGTTACAGTGCTCCAGCTTTCTCGCACAGGGACCACTGCAGAAGATGGAAAGCATGTAGATTGTAAGGTGAGAATCCTGGAGGGGTTGAGTATGGGTAAAGTGGGGTTCTTATGGCCAGGATCCTCACTGAACTTAAACCAACTGATGATGTAACTGGTCTGTTGCTATGCTACCACTTCCATACCTTTAGGCAATAAGTCATTATTGTGTTAACATAAAGAGTTCTGCCCAGTGCTCTGCGCCCGATGGAGTGGCGGGCCTGCAAGGCTGTAGGAGATCGGAGCGGAGGCTGGAGTGGTGGGAGCACCGAGGACAGAGGCCCAGAGGACGGCTGTGCAGGACGACTGTGCAGAGAGGCCCAGAGGACAGCTGTGCAGGACGACTGTACAGAGAGCCCCAGAGGACGTCTGTGCGAGACGGCTATGCAGACAGAGGGGCCCAGAGGCAGAGACCGGCTTGCTGCATCTGAAGCAGCAGTGAAAACACAGACTCGCTCTGAGTGAATGGGATTTTAGTGACTGACCTGCCACCTGGAAATAAAGTTGGGTATAACCTTTTCACTCCAAGAACCCTTTGCTATAAATTTTTTTGGTCACAGTGAATCTATAGTGAACTTGCCTGGGGCTGAAACTCATTTGCAAGACAGACTTAAAATTGATTTTTGTTTGGAAGGACATTTTAGCCCCGACATCCATATAGATAATTACTCCAGTGAACTAAAGGAACATATTTTGCTCAAGTGTTTTTAGACTGAGTTACTTTCATACAGCTACTAAACATCTCATTGAAGCCCAGTGAACCTACACATCTTCCAGAAATCTCTGAAATTGTAAATGCCTTCAAAATGCATACTATTAGATTGTTTGAATGTTGCTATTTTTATTCTTCTAACAGTTGTGAAATACAAAGAGGGTGGTGTTCCTAATTACCATGATCAATTTCAGGTCGTCTTGCATTATAAAGGCATTACTCTGCTTAGGATGAAAAATATTTATCTGGAGAAATGCACTGCATTGGTGGTTGAGTGAAACACTTCTGGCTATTTTTCAAAACTACTTGAATTCTTAGTATAATAAAAACTACCAGTAAATTATGATACTTATAACATAAAAAATATAAATCACACTTTCCATGAGTGTAATTCTAGAGAATATTTTTGAAAGTTGAAACTCTTATTCTTAGAAGAATCATTGTATAGATAAGCCACACTTTACAGAGAGGCTCCAGATAAGAGAGATTTTTTTTTCTTTTACCAAAATGATCTTAACATTTCCTTCAGCTTCATTAAATGTTAGATAGGTCTCTTCCTGACTGTAAGCCCCTGACCTCCTTTTTCTTAGAGCACTTACTTTAGAAAAGGTTCAGATGTAAATTCTTTATCTGCCGCTTTGAGATGTAAATCTTCTCCTAGCCTCTTGTTCATTTTTCAACCCGGTATTGTTTGTCTCAAGAACTTGTCAGCCATCCTTTTGAAATGTAAGTACAAAAAAGATTGCATCCTACCTCCCAGTCTCCATTGAAGGCCAGGAGCCTCACTTCCACAAGCCATTGACAAACACAGATAGCCTAATTTTATTTACCATCTTTGTCCTTAATATCCTCTAGAAATTTTCTACTAGATCATTGCTGCATATAAAACTCTCCTGCCTTTCTTTTCAGCAGAGTTGAGCTCAGTCTCTCTCCCCTATTGCAATAGTCTTAAAGTCTTCCTTGTCTGTCTAGTCAGGTACATTTTCTTTTGGAGTTTGTTAGTTTGTTTATGTGCATATGTATTTAAAGTGAAAGGACCAAACTAACGCAATGACAGGCCTCAGGAAGCCTCAGAAACCAGAAGGCCTGAGTTTCACTTTCCCTGAAACCACCTGAAAGAATAGGAAAATTTTAAGTAGGCTCTGACCCTTGGCCTGAGTCATAAAAACCAGCCTGGATACAATAGCTTGCAAAACAGGACCTGGGTACATACGTTTCCAGAAACTGATGGGCCGTAAAGATAATGCTGAAGCCCTGTGGGGGGACCCTAATTGAAATATTTTTGCTATCAAATCATCAGCAGACCTCCCCCTCGCCTCCTCCTGGTTGTGGTTTCTTTTCCTTTAAAACCTCCTATGAAATTCTGCTCGGGGTCGAAACTCCTCTGCCCCCGCGTGGGTTATGAGTCTCGACCCCAGCGCGCTGGTGAATCAATAAACCTCTTGCTGTTTGCATCAAGACCGGTCTCCTATGAGTATTTGGGTCGCCGCCCATCCCAGGTTTCGAGTAAGGATCCACTCCGGTAGCCTTTCAAAAGTAACATTTCATTGATGTCAAGAGGATAAAAATCTCAATATAGTGAACCGAAAGGATGTATCTTCATCGCGTTTCAATGAATTTTTGATGCAAGCTTTTTTGTTTTTGATAAAAGTCATAAAAGATGTCACCTAGGTCAGGTTTCAAAGGGGACACAGTTTATGATATTTTCTTTGCAGAAGATTTCTTTCACGAGTGAAATGAAAAAATCTGCATTTTGTAACAGATCCTCAATCTACTAGAGAATAATTTAATATTTATTTAAAAAGTATCCCTAATAGAGAAAGCTCTATAGTTTGAAAACTACACATCTAGTACTTGTTAGATGTCCAACAACTTTCTATTATTTTCAAGTGAGAATATTTTATTTAGAGAACTAAAAAGAATATTGTTAATAGAGCAAAGAGGCCACATGCACCCACACAAAAAAAAACAGTAAAATTTCACACTTATTCTGTTGTTGTAAATCAATATCTTATGTGTTACCTATCATTAGACAGGAGGAAAACATGCCCACAATTTTATTTTAGTCAGGGCCTATTCAGAAATATAGTCTGTCAAAATGATAGATGTTTAAAAGAAATGGAAAACTAAAGAGCAGTTAAGGATAACTGACACGTTCCTTGTCTTTGGAAGATATCTTTCTGAAGAGTTAAGGGGCACAATACCTTAAAATTTTTACCTGGCAAAAAGTCAAGACCTACACAGGAAATGTGAAACACCTAGCTAACTTTCTAAATATTACCTGTTGAATAATTTCAAGAGGAACAAAACAGTTGAATTTGCATGAATAGAGACTCTGGTAAAGAGCAGACAGTTTAGAGAAAAGCTTGGAGAAGTTTTACACAGCAATTTGGAGTCAGGAAGTCAACATATTCATCTTAGGTCCCTTGTATTGAATTGTTCCACTCTATATTTATACCATATTTAGCATAATTGTTCATGTACATTATATAGATGCTGTTGCCTGTATATAAAGCAATGATTCACTTCCCCACTAGTCACTTAGATAGGCATTTAAAAAAAAGAAAATTAATGGGAAATTAAGCCTTGGTAAGCATTAGTGAGATGGAATAATATCAATTAGTTTCAACAGTTGAATAAAGCAGACACTCACTGGCCTGATTTATGTATTTCACAAGCCCTTGGTGACCAAACACAGCTCCCCCACAAAACTACCATATTGTTGTGCTTGCCCATTTCGGATTGTTACACTCATCTCTAGAACAAAACTCCAAGTGAGGAGACAAATGAAAGTCATTATTTAGTAAACACTAGTGTCAAAATCACATTTGTTGCTTGGTTGAGACACAATGTTTTACCCTCTGCTAAAAGCATTTACTAATTAATCAAACATAATTATCATTGTCTAGGAAGAAATAGAGGCAATGTTTTAGTCTATATATTAAAAAGATGTTGTAATGTGGGAGAGCAATAATAGCCTCTGAGAACATGGTTACAACAGTCCTTGACATTGATACACTTTCGGGAATGTCATCCAGATAAAGAAAGTTGGGAGAAAATAATTTAATAGATGGAGAAAGAAGAATAGTTAGGGTTAAGAGGAATTGGCTAACAAAACACACTCAAATTCCGAACAGGAACAATATCCCTGCTCATTCTATGTTTAATATAGACAATTTCTTTTCCTTTGATGTTCCTTTATAGCTAATTCTGTCCTCATTCATTTTGGTTGTCCATTTTTTTCTGATATTCAAAAGAGTTAAAGGGAAATAGAATTTATGAAGGAGAATTTCTTGTTAGAATGTAAAGTACTCTTAAATAATCAGAAACTTTTTTGGACCCAAAAACGTCAGGAAATTGAGCCAGTAACATTTGCTTCAATGAATTTGTACAGAATTTAAGTTTAAAATTCATATCAACTCATCACTTGAAATATAGATAATTTAGTACCTGAAAGAAAACTCAGAAAGCTCAAATTCACAAATTCACAAATCCCTGTTTCTTGCTCTTGTATATCTTTCTCTCCCTTCTACAGACATTCTATTTTTCTCAACTTACAATTTAAGGTGATAAAAATGGAAACATAAGAACACTGTCATCGATTATGGCAGATGTGTGAAAATCCATCCTCTGGGCCAGTGGGGGAAGGACAGCTAGAGGCAGAAAAGGCATAGATAACACAGCTCTAAATGGGCAAATCTGGAAAATCAAAGAAACACACAGCATCAGTAGGTAATTTAAAAACACTTCTCTCTATAATCCACATCATCAGATTTTTCTCCAGCTATGTTCAGTAGTACTGAGAAAATTACTAATTTTGAAGAAAGTATAAAAGGAAAATTAGCATAACTTAGATCAGACAGTCAACTAAGCCAATCTGTCCTTATTGAAAATCTTCGGAGGCTACTTTATCCAATTACTGAACAACTGACAAATATCTCAAAACTCAATAGTTGTAACTATTGTAGCAAAGAGCACTCTGAGGTGAAGACTGGCTGACTTCAAGGAGGGACTGAGTGTCTGTAAAAGAACAAAATTAATTTAATATTAAAGCTTAATGTTTATGACAAAATATGAAGAAAAGTGCCTCTACTCATGGATTGAAGGAACAACTTAAGGAAATGATCAAGAAATTGAGCTCCTACTATCAAAAAAACCCTAATATTATCCTACAAAACTTGTGCTTTAAAATCAGTAATGAACATGTATTTGAATAAATTAATTCATACAGATATGGTTAGAATTATCCATCTGAAACCAGCAAGGCTAATATATTTAAAATCATTCATCAACAATTAGCAAAAAAAATAAGGATTTGTTTCCAGAATTTTTTGTACTAGAATTTTACATAAAGCAGAAGATAAAAACCACCTAAAGAAATTATACAAGATGAAAGAAAAGACATTACAAATGATAATGTCAAAGTACTAAGGATCACAAAAAGGTACAATGAACAATTATACACCAGCAAATTGGATAAACTAGAAGAAATAAATAACTTCCTAGAAACATATAACTTAGTAAGACTGAATCATGAAGAAATAGAAAACTGACCAATTATGAGTAAGGAAATTGAATCAGTAATCAAAACCTCCACAAAATGAAAAAGCCAGGACCAGATGGCTTTACTGGTTGATTCTACCAAACATTTCAAGAATTAATATTTATCTTTCTCAAAATTTTCCAAATAATTAAAGAGGAGGGAAAACTTCCAAACTTATTTTATGAGGCCAACATTAACCTGATAACAAAGCCAGACAAAGGACACCAGAAGAAAAGAAAATTACAGGCCAGTTTCCCTGATAAACACGGATGCAAAAATCCTCAGCAAAATATTAGCAAACTGAGTTTAGCAGTACACAGAAAGGATCATACATAATGATCAAGTGGGGTTTATTCATTGTATGCAAACCTGGTTCAACATATACAAATCAATAAATGTGATACACCACATGAACAAAATGGAGGCTAAAAATCATAAAATTATCTCGATGCAAAAAGAGCACAAGACAAAATTCAACATCATTTTATGATAAAAACTCTTGACAAATGGGCTGTGGAAAAAGAATATACCTTATGACCAGTCATGATAAGCCCACAGCTAAAATCATATTCAATGATAAAAGCTGAAATTCTCCCTCCAAGATCAAGAACAAGACAAGGATGCCAGCTCTAGACACTTTATTCAATGTAGTACTGGAAGTCCTATAGAATTCAAATCAGAAAGGAAGAAGTAAAGTTGTCTCTGTTTGTAGATAACATGATTATATATGTGTATATGTGTGTGTATATATATATATCTCAAACCTGAAAGACTCCTCCAAGAACAAGCAAAGAAAACTGTTTGAGCTAATAAACCAATTCTATAAAGTTGCAGGATGCAAAATCAGTTGTATTTCTATACACTAACAATAAACTAAGAGAGAGTTTTTTTTAAATACCATTTACAATGGCATCAAAAATAATAAAATACTTAGAAACAGATTTAACCAAGGAGGTGAAAGATCTGTATACTGAAAACTGTAAGATATTGATGAAGGAAACTGATGAAGAAACAAATAAATTGGAAGATACTCTACATTCACAAATTGGAAGAATTAATATTGTTAAACTATCCATGCTACCCAAAGTATTCTATACATAAAAACTTTTCATGACATATCAATCTAACTGAAGTAATTTCCATTACTTATTGACTGCATCTTTCTTCATGAGAAGTTAAAAGTGGGGTTAAATTGTGGCAGTCGTTTTAAAGGCTGGTTTCTATGTAGAAAATTTAAATTATATTCATATAGAATAAAGCAAATGGTTTTAAATGCCTCCAAAAGATTGTTTTTTCAAGATGTAGCCCTTTTAGGGCTCGATAAGAATGTAATACATAATTTGATAACTTAGATTGAGCAATCAGTAGCCACAGACCAAATCTGTAATTTGATATTGCACAAAGTGCCAATCACCCCACTTTTTAAAATAATTTTTCACTCTTTTCTAACCTAAAAAAAATTCCCAAGTAACTTAGACTAATTTGTAAAACATATTTGATATAAGCCAAATTTCCATCAGTTCCTGAAAAGATTTTATTAGAAGAGAATTGAAAAATAATAAATTGTGTTATATTTATTTTTATTATAGTAGGCCCAAAGAGATTGTCTACTAAACTACAGATAGAATAGTACCTTACCAATATCAGTAATTTTATAATATGATGGTATTATTAAATAATGTAATATGATCAATATTAATTTTCAGTGAAGGGTAATGTTACCTATTTTGTGCTATTTTTATGATTAAAATATATTGTTGAATTCCATAAATATTCAGTCAAATTTTTAAAATTTAATATGAAGATTTATTCATTGTGTTCACAGTTTGCTTATTCAGCATGATTAAATGTGGCATATGCCAAACCTTCATCTTTTTCCATTTGACATCTTATTTCTTCTGTTTAATTAAGGTCCAATGGGAAACAAAATCATTCCCCCAATTATCCCAGAGCATTTGTCACTGTAGATAATTTTAAAGAAAAAAATATATATATTAGCAAGCACTCTAGGCACACTAGATAAGCCCTGAATATTTTGACCATTAATATCAAGCCTATAAAATGGTAATAAGGTGGTAAGAAAAAATAGTACTTAACATTAACTGTATATGCATGTAAAAGTGAAATGCATTACTGAAAAATATAACTAGTGAAACAATAGGAATTTTACAATACCTAGTATAGTGGCTTGCACAAAGTATGAACTCAGTAAATATTTTTTGAATAGCTGGATAAATTATTAAATATAGAGAAATATTAAATGATATAAGGAAAACATATAGCTTAAAGGCACTTATCTAAACTATTACCCAATTTTCCATTTTTAATCTCTATTCAAAACACTCAATGTATTTTCTGATGTGATTATTCTCCCAGAGTCTGAAAAAAATCTAGATCAAAAAACCAGGTTCAGAAATATAAATAATTTCCTACATGTCTTAGTTTGGGCTGTTAGAGCAAAGTACCATTGGCTTGGTGCTTTATAAGCAGTAGAAATTTATTCCTCACATTTCTGGAAGCTGGAAGTCCTGGATCAATGTGCCGTGATAGTCAAGTCCTGGTAAGGGCCTTCTGGGCACAGTGCTGTCTTCTGGTTGTGTCCTGACATGGCAGAAAGAGGGAGGGAGCAGGAACTGGAACCAAGTGAAGGCAAAGAGGATGTGTGACACAGGATTAGATATGTCTATGACAGAATAGGGTTTTTTTTTTAGGTAGCAATCTTTTTTTTATCCACCGTTAAAAAACAGTGACCAATGTTCCTACATGTGATACATCTGAAAATTCTTTTGAAAAATGTTATTATTTTCACATGATTATGTGCACAAATATGTATGAATTGAATCTTACTCTGTGATTTGAGGTTCAAAAATTCATAAGACATGTTCCATTTTTGCTTGTTGGTTGATTGTGTTTTTACAAGATTTATGAGCCAGTGGGAATTTGAGGTTTAAAACAGAGGAATACTGAGATCTTGCTGAACTGAGTAGTTTTAAATATTATGAAAATCTCTTTTATCTTCAACGGTCATTCATACTTATCTCTTTATGGGCTAGATAGATTTAAACCTATTTATGGTTTCCATGAAATAGAATTCACATAGCTGCATTTGTGAATGAGGTGGAATTTCTTTGGTGGTGTACCCCTCCCATGGAGAATAACAAAATAAAGTACATCCCCTAGAGTGAGACATTTCTCGATTTCCCAGTTTTCAACCTGTACTATGGCTTTGCATTACTTATTGCTCAGAGTTTCTTCATGTAAGCCTACCATTTTTCCTTCTGACTACTCAGTTCACACTTAGCAACTTCTGCTTCCACTCACATTGCTGTGAATCTTTATAGGGTCAAAAATACAGCAATGTTTTCACACCCCAACATGTACATCCTTTAATATAAACCTTGCCAATGTTCCCTGAGAGAGATCACAGATACTCTTAGTGATCCACTGTGGCATATTTGTTCCCCACAAACACCTCCTTTCCTTACTCCTTCCTACCTGCTAATGCTTTTGATTCTGATCATAACTTTTGATATATTCCCTCCCATTCAGACGAATGTTGGTTGATTTCTCTGCGTGTCTAGCAAACACAAAAGTAAGATGTTTAACTGTGTGAAATAAAAGGAGGTGTGATTGTTTAAACAAAGAGACCAGCCCTTATAAGGCACATTGTACACCTGCTTGTTAGTAAAGATAAGCTCCAGCTGCACTCTCAGTATCCTCCAGGACTCTCTTCTTTGTCGTTTTTTATTTGTTAGAAGAGTCAAAGAATCAGCTGCGGAAGAAAATCAGAGGCTGCTCTTCTGTTGTTGTGCCACAATATGCATTGGTAGTGGTGGCTATGGCCAATCTCTGTTTTTCTCCATTACATAGATTTCACAGAGACAGAACAAGACAGTAGTGTCAATCATATATCACTTTGTTCAAACAGCACTTTCACTTTCTGGCCATATGACCATAGGCATATTGTAAAACTTTACTCCTTAGATTTCATCTGCAAAATGTGGTTAAATTATTACCGGTGTATAGAATTCTAATGAGAAAAAGTAAATGAGTTAATGCATGCAGCTTTGTTAAGAGAGTTATGAAAGCATTTAACGCAATGTTTAAGTGCCAGTAATTGTGATTACAGGTATGTATAACTTGAAGATTCCCTTTTAAAGGTGTCCCCCTCCCCAAACCCAGTTTTTCAGTGATCACTCTAAACACAGGAGGAAAATCCCATCTACTTCCAAAATCTAAACAGCGAGAAGCAGTAACTGTTATTCAGAGTTAGCATGGAGAAAAAAGTTACAGAGTATCAAATAAATAGAGGCTTTGGGGGAATAACACGCCAATGCCATTTTCCTATGAGATATCTCCCCACATTCTTTTTTAATGGCTCATCAGGCCCATTTTTATGGTTCAGTCACTTGGCTAAGAAAAAGTTTGAAAATCTGTGCCGCATTATGCATTTATAAAAGGAAGGGAGGGACGGGACAGAGGGAAGACGGGACGTAGGGTGGAAGGGAAGGAGAGAAGGAGAGAGAGACACAGAGACAGACTGAGGCAGAGACACAGGGAGAAAGACTGGAGAGGAGGCATTCTTACTCGATCAAAATGTGTCACCCATCCCTTGCTTCAACCCTTTCTGTTTCTGAATTTCCTCTGAATATTACTGATGGCTGCAAAATTTTACAGTTAAATATTTAATAAATAATTTTTAAGTTTACTACTGCACAAACATCATACCTTTCAAATAGTACTGGAAAGGCATTTTTCTGGTTCTCACTGTAAGCCTGCTGAATTTTAGCAACTAAGAGACAAAATTTTTCATTGTTAAGTCCTTGTGCTTATTTTATTCTTTGCCATGAAACGCTCTACAGTGGCAATGCATTGTTGTAGCACCCAGGAACGTTAACCTTTACTGCTAATTCCTCACCCAGTTTGATAAACACTTGTGGCAATTAATTTAATCTGAAAATTCTCTGTATCTTTTATGCAATGGAAATGACATAATTTAATTTTAATTAAGTTGTCCTATTTTTCAAACAAATTATCAGTCTACTATAATTATTATTGACAATAGGTATTTCTAAATAGAATACAATTTGGTAAGTTTTTAATTTATTCATTGATTATTAAGCTAATTAAATTAATAATCAAAATACTTGGTGAAATTTCATAATTATGATTTTTTAAAGCCATAATTATCTATGCCTAAATTTGAAAATAGTTTAACATAATCAAACATTCTTTAATGTAAGAATGATAGACTTCTAAATTTTAACAATGAGCATTGTAGTTAAAATATTTTGATGGGCAATATTTGTATGTTGTCCATTTTAGCTGTTGGATTAAATGAATGCAAATATTTCAATACTTTCTCATTTGTTACTTAAAACTGAAAATTTTAAATTATCAATAGAATTTGTTGTCAAATATTCTAAAGGAATCAAAAAGGAAATATATATATGCACACACATGTATATATACATATGTGTCTATAGATATGAAATATATATGTTACATCACAATGTTTTATATTATACCACGGATATAAAAACCTATAGATTGGCATCAGTAGTCAGTGTCCCACCAGAGGGACAGAGTAAGACGCATTGTGAGGAATTGGTTTACATGATTTGGGAGCTGGGTAGGCAGGTCTGAAATTCGTGGGGCAGGCTATCAGGAAAGATAGTTCGAAACTCTTTGGTAAGAGCTGATGCCACAGTCTATAGGCAGAATATCTTCTTCAGGTTACCCTCAATTCTGCTCTTAAAGTCTTTCAAATGATTGAATCAGGCCTAGATTATCTAGGATTATCTGCTTTATTTAAAATCAAGTCATTAGAGACATTTATCATGTCTACACAATACGTCACAGTCACATCTAGATTACTGTTTGATTGAAGAATTGGGACTAGAGTCTAGCCAATTTTACATATTGCATAAACTGTCACAAGACCCTTAAGCATCATAGACCTTAATTTCATCTTATTGATATATATCTCATACTACTATGAAAATAATTGTATTAGATCTGCAAAGTCATAAGATTCAGAGATCAAATACAATAATAAAGCATAGAATATGTCACTGGACAATATCATAAGGATCATCTAAAATTTGATTTGTATTTCTCAATGTAAATATCTTAAAGGCATGAAAATTTTCTCAATGACATAATGATGTTGATCAAACTGCTCAGCAACTTACTGCAAAATACTCAACACATATGAAAACAAGAAAATCTTGAAACTGCATTAAATGCATGTTAATTCACGTGAGAACCAAAATTGTTTTATGAAATGCTATAATAGTATTAGAATGAACTCAGTAATTTTTATAAAGATTTCACAACTAGTAGCCAAAGCAAAAATGCCCCCCAAAGGGCAATACTAGGTGTCAGGTTCAGAAGGCCAGGAGATAAGGGTAAGGTGTTAAGCAAAACTATCAGTATAATATTGAACACTTATTCCATTACAGATTAACAATAAATGAAGAAGATCATTAAATCAAAAATGTTCACAACAGATTGATAAATCTATAGATATTAGTAACTTTGCTCAATCAAGCACACAGATTAGATTCCCTCAAGACAGATGCTTAGCAACACTCTGTGAAGAAGTGCTAAAATAAACTATGACGGACACAAGAGTCAAATACCTAAATAAATCCTTTGAAAAAAATAAGCTCTATGGTGGTAGTTCATAAATGTGCATAGTGATAGGTCCTAAATCTAATTTTAACATTTTTGCTAACTACAATACTGCTGAGAAGAAAATGTAAAGGATATGTCAAGAGTTTGTTCTAAAAGTAGTAACATTCAAATTATACCTTCTGTTAATTCATAAAGAACTCTGACATGCAAATATATGTCAATTGATCCAAATTCTGATCTTCACGGGTATTATAGACATGGAAAATCTAACAGCATTCTGATAGCTCCAGTCCTGTTTGGGGCTTTATGGTAAGCGGTTGGATCTGAGTGGCTCTTTGGTACTATTATGACTCTGCTTATAGGTTGCACCAAGAAAGAATGTTCTATTAAATGAGTATGAACGAAAAGAAAATTCTTTAATACATCTTTATATCAAACTCTATAACTATTAACTCAGTATTTTTCTGTATTTATAAACTCTAAGAAACACTTTTCACTTATTCAATTCAGTGACCCATATATTATTTCCACTTGGCATTCTTATACTAATGCAAAAACCTAGTTCACGCCCCCTCAAATTTAGTGAAACATGTTCATATTATTTGCTAAATAATCATTCTAACTTTCCCCAGTAGTTTTTAATGCTCCTTAATACATGTACTGTATAATATGTATTATTAAATATATATTTTTATCTATACTGGAATTTATTTCATATATAACTTCCTTAAAACTATTACATTTTATTATGTCTATATGCTATATCATAAAATAAGTGGTGATAAATCTTTTCATTATATTGCAATACTTTGTTTCAATATTTACAATGACCTATATAAAAATTCCCACCCAGGGACTGACCCACCAGCATTGCTCTGCTTCTCAACCCTCTTCTTTTGCATTACTCTAGTGTTACACTGATGAAGGACATGGCATCATTTAATGCGTATGAGCCACATGGCTGATACTCATCTTAAAAGGCTGTCATCTACTTTGAAAGGAAGAGCATCCCCTTAAACTTCAATACACTACTTCACAGAACATGGGCTATGTCCCTTGAGATAAGCCATTTGAAATCTTTGATGAAAACATGACACTTGATTTTTCTCTAAAACAGTGATTATGAAATCACTTAGGGACTGTAACATTCCTCCTTACCACTAATGCTTATGTTTTTTTTTTTATCTGAGGTTAGAAATGGTGGAAGCGTTTCCTCAAATGACTACAGTTACATATATTCTTCTGGACCCAATGTCAAGATATTTAATAGCTAAGGCTGTGCAAGGTACGTGAAAGTTGTCATTGTCATTGCTACCTTCTCCTTCTCTTTTCATATATCATTCCCTCCTAGGCACCCAGTATTCTCATTGCTCTTTAGAGTTCCCTTCTTAAAGGAAAGACTGACTTTAGCTTCATTGGGCTATCTCTTACTTCTAAAATATCTCTGATTTCTTAAATCACTCATGATATAAGGCTCCTTCTTTTAGGACTTTTTAAAAATTACTTTGCACCACGTGAGTGGTTGATAATGATACAACATGCAATTCCTAGGAGGAAGAATTTACTACTTAATCAGACTCTGGAGTTAAGTATGGGTAACTCAAAGGCATGGAATAGCAAGGATAGGACTGAGATTCCTGGGGCCAGTGGGCTTACTCTCTTCTGCATGAGGACTGCACAGAATCAGGGACACTGGTATCCAGGGATTGAACGATAAGAACCCTGGCTGTCTCATTTCAAAAAATAGGGGAAAGGAGAAGCGAATTCTATGAGCTATCAGGGAAGCAGAATAATGAGACTGAAAAATATCAAGGCATTTAGATTCAGGCAGATCTCAGCAAATGAAGTAGATAGAGGTTTAATAACGGGTGAAATAAGAAGTATAGATTGGATATAATTGGAACTTTCCTCTCATTAGTTATCCCTACTTTCCTTCCTTTTCTAACTCTTATACAGGGGCCTCTTTTTAATCTGGGACACATATTCTTAAATTGACTGTCAACAGAGAAAGTGTTAAGAGGTACATGTGTCAGCATGAAAATGTTAATAGCACCTCATGCCCTGGGCTATTTGTGGTACTAAGTACACACAGTTCTATTAGAGAATAATTTGTATATGATTTGTGCTCTGAGTTCTTGCTCAAATTTCAATTCTAAAATAAGAGCTGGATTTGAGGTATTTTACAAAAGAGGTGTTTTATTATTTTCCCAGGAGTTTAACATTTCAATTATTTTCATTTTTTTCATTGATTAGTATCTTCAAAAATCAAATATATGTGTAGTAGTATGTTGTATATATGTGTTATAAAATAAGTGATGATAAATCTTTTCATTATACTCCAATACTTTGTTTGCAAAGTGTTTACATATAGTATAACAGTTTATAAACTGTTTTGTGTTTTCCCTTCTAGAATCCTACAGATCAAATTCATATTAGCTGGCAATTTCCTAGGGAAAAAATATATTAACAATATCTACTTTAAAAACATCATGTTATATATGCTTGGCAAAGAAGAGTCAAAGATTACTTGAAATAATGAGAGCACTGGATTGTTTTTTAAATCATGCTTATATACAGCTCTGAATCTGCATGGAAGTGTTTATGTGATTGGGATAATGCAGCTGTTGGAGAAGATTAGCCATTAGGAGGCATTCACAGGAAACAATTTTTCAAGGGAGGAAATAGTGCTCATCATTGGATTAACAATCAGTAAATTGATCAATCTGAAAATATGCATCCTCTATTACTACTGAAACTATTAATGTGTGTTGAAATGCATGTGGGAAGATAAACTTCAATAAGCCCACATACTAACTTTTTGGATATGAAAAATATTTTTGTTTAAATAACAGTTGCATCTAGAAAGAATGGTGATACATATATGCACACACATATGCATATTTGCAGACCATAGATATTTACACTCTTTTCTAGCATATTTTATGGCAACAGAAAATATCAGTGGCTTTTTTGGGTTATGGAACTAAGGTAAGATAGCATGTGTTGGGCATAATTAGAAGTGACCTTCTCTACAGTCTGGGCTAGAGAAATAAGTAAACTGCTTGACAGAATATCCAGGGTTTAATAAACACACGTTCTTGCTTTTTCATTTCAAGATATAAGACACAAATAAGAATCTGTTAACCATTCTTTTCCACCCACTCACCAAATAAAATTGTTTTGTTTGCTTGTTCTTTGTTTCATCCATTTCCTTGTTAAGGTTTTGTTTCCTTCTGCATTTGTAATACAACGCCACATCAGTATGAAATATAAGGAAGCTGAGTAGTATCATAAACATTTTATACCTATTTTGATGACAAATAAAAAACGGGAATCTCTTTTGACATATACTTTACCGAGAAATTAATTTTGTAATGTGATGGGTGTGATGGCTTCCCAAAATTTTAAGCAGGATTTTGTATAAATGAAGTAATAGAGAATCACGCAATTTGTTTTCTAAACAGGGACATTTTCAGTGATGAAAAAGGCACAAAAAGAATTACCTTGTGTCCATTGATCTATAGAAGGCATGAACCCAGACTGCCCAGGAAAAGTCAGAGCTAGTGATAGCACATCGTGTAGTAAGATTCACAGAATTCTGCCAGATTACCTCACATGCAACAAATGCCGTTTCTTGCACCATACTTCCTTCAAGACATCGAGTAAACGATAATATAGCCATTCTAAATGGCTGAAAATTAAAAGTGGAATTATTTACTTAGGAAGTCAAAATTATGTTGAATAAACATCATTAGCATGTACTAGTCTACATGAATTTATTAATATACTTTTTTGAGTAATGTATCAGATTAGAAAAATGACACTTTTGAAAGCACAAGGCGTCTGCTTTCAAAGGAGAGTGTGAAATATGGATTCCAGGGCATTGGCACATGGGAGATAGAAGATAAATTATCCCCAATGAGGGCCGAGCCTCCTCCAGCTGCCCAGATCTCTGCGCTGGCTTGTGGACTTGCAAGTTCTTGAAACGGAATGTATAACAGATGAGGTAGACATCACAGAAAGAAGAGTACACAAAATATCCATCTATTATTTCACAAGTGGATTTTAGGGACACTGCAGGCTTACTTTAGAAATAGAAGATGCTAAGAATTTCAGAGTCAGAAAGGGTACTAAGGATAACTTAAAACTGCTAATTTTGCATATAAATTTACTGAGATTTACAAAAGATTCAGCCAAGGTCAAAGAGCTTTAAGAAAGTTTATTATTATCTTCTTAGATGAAAAGTGCAGATAAAAAAGAATTTTAAAAATTATTCCCCATTCAATTATGAGATAACAGGATTATAATAGAAGTGAGAACAAATATGAGTGAGAAAGAATGTTCCTAAAGGATTTTTATAGCTTAATGAACATTTGCAGATTTAGAAGAATAAGACACCCATTGATTATTTGTCATTTGCATTGTTAAGACAAGAATTACCTACTTTTATTATTTTTAACATTTGGACATTCGGCAGTAACATAATTTAGTGCCCAAAATAGTCTTAGAAATTTAGTAGAGCTTTTTACAGCTTTGACATTTCAATATTTCACATTAGGATTGGCTGGCAATTCTTTCTATCCCCACGGGTTACTGAGGCCATAAAAAGAGAAGGGAATTGAATAACTAGTGAATTAGGCATATTATATGAAAAGACCAAAGGGGAAGTCTAAGGATCCATAATTTATGGAAAGTATGTGATATCAAAACATCTGGATAACAAGAAATGTACTCTGTGGGAAGGGAGCTAATCCTTGCTAATCACAGCAGATTTGCTAAACTCTTCGAATTCAGCCTCGACATCATGTTTTCCATTCCAAGAATCCAGAACTGGAAATAAAAGGGTGTGCTGTTCGGAGACTGCTGACAACACTCCTATGCCTTTGGATGCTGAATGGACAGCTCTGATGGATGCAGCCCTGTGAAGACTGCTCACTACCAGTGACAGAAGCTAACTTGAGGTGACATAAGGCTGGAGTGACTGTATGGGGCATATATTAGCTCTGATTTATTCTGATTAAAGACAGTAATTTTTGTTCCTACTTTCTCACATATAAGACCAAAAATTTCCTACTCCATTAATCATTTGCCCCCTCATCAATATCTCTGGCTCACTGTATGTCAGAGTGAAAGGGCAATGTGCAGTATTTTTATAATTTTGCTTACATTGAAGTGTTTAGTTAATTTCTTAGCAGGTGACTTGAAATTAAGATGGTCACATGGCTTAGGTGTGTGAATCCCATTTTTAAAAAATGTTTACATAACAGTAGAAAGAAAAATATAAGAAAAAGCAGTACAATATTTAGCTGATAAAATTGATAGTGCTTTATAGCTAATAAAATTTGTATGTTCTTTATATGTTGAGAAACTACTAACTAAATATTTCAAAATAAGCATCCTCTCTTAGATCATATATTCTGCCAGGGGAAATAATTGTTACACAGTAATTGTACAAACAGATATATAAATGTATTTGTATTTTTTCAAAGGAAAATGATATATAAA
>JAQQAC010000477.1:25206955-25218472 GCA_029783875.1 Phataginus tricuspis | reverse complement strand
GATATATAAATGTATTTGTATTTTTTCAAAGGAAAATGATATATAAATATATTTGTACTTTTCAAAGGAAAACAGTAAGTTGCTATGAAAGCAAAATATAAAACATGAATTTATGCAACAGTTATTCAGTGAAATCAATATATTTAGTCTACTTTTGAGTGTCAGCTATTAAAAAAACTGGGGTGTTATCTTAATATCAATGGTAAAGCATTAGAAATTTAAATGTTAACCAATATAACCCCAAATTCTATGCATATGTAAACATATGTCTTCTGTGTATACATATATAGTATTTATATATATATAAATGCTTATGAATAGATTTAGTACATTTATTGTACTAAAGATAATCATCAGTATCAGACATGCTAAAGGATACTCACCTTATTATCTTATGGACATTTAGATTAAATAGAAATTTAAAAGATCTTACACACTGAATTATATATTATATATGTTGTCTGTGATCTCAAGTGTATGACTACATTGGGGTCGACCTAAGATATATTGAGAACAAGAAGAGCAATATGAATAGTTATTCCTACAACATAGAAAAGCAGCATCGCATGTTCTTGTAAATTCTGTTTTCAGGACAGAAACACTAAGCTTAACTATTTGAGAATGGATTCTGTCATCAAGATGCAAGTAGAAAATGTTGAGAAATGGAATATATCACAAGTTAATGGTTGTGCTACAATTTAGCAAAATCAGAGATGATTAAGGAAAAAAAGAAAAAAACAGAGAAATCACACACACACACACACACACACATGCACACAATGTATCATACACAGGGCAAATTCTTGTCACAGAGATGCGTAAAACATGGGCCTGTCCTTTCCCTCACAAAACAAATAACTTTTAGATGTATATGTACCACTTAGTATTATGATTCTTAATACCCTTGAAAGATAACTTCAAATATTGTTTTAAAAACATGTTTTTATTTGCTTATTTGATATATGTTTGGAATACACACACTTAAAATTTGGAATATACACACACTTAAGATTGCCTCATTAAACTGAAATCATCTCCTTGATATATAACTGTAATGTTAACTTCTCAAAGGCAGGAACTTTTGTCTCTGTATGCCTGGCACCTAACACAGATAACACAGTACATGCCACATAGAAGGGAAGTGATTGTTGTTTGGGGGATTAATTAATTTTTCAATTCATGAATAGATTTTTAAATAATGAATATGTGACAGAAAAACTAAATCCTAAATGAATTTTCTTTACCTTTGATTGTAGAGCTTCATTTCTCTTTATAGTATTTCTCCAACCTCACTGTTGAACTTTACAACTCTGAGTCCTTTGATTCTTCATCTCTGAGACACGTAATCTAAATGGATAAAACAACTAGAAATTAATTTGTTTTAAAAATCTCCAATATTACTTGGTAATTTTAGGTTAGAAAAAAAACAATATCTTCTTCCTTCAATATACATATTTGAATTAAGTTGCATTTAAATAACTTTCACATTTTAATACCTTCAATTTGTAGATTTCAAATACGCAATATAGAAGACATCACATCTAGAAAACAGACCTTTGGGATCTAAACTCATTATCATCAAAGTGTGAAGTTCTAATTGTGCTACATTTAGTAATTATCTTCTACACAGATATTGCTCAATGCTTGCAAATTCAGGAAATGGGAAATGTAGAGGTTATAATGCAGGGGAGATTTATGCTAAGAAGATTTTGAGTTGCCACAATTAAACATTTTCCACCCATTATGTGAATCCTATTGATCATTGCAGGAAGTGGAAAAGTGTTCTGTTCATTGATTTTCTTTGGCTACTGAATGCATTAGGCCTGACACATTTGATGGGTAGGCAAGTTTTCAAAGGCAGCTCAGTTAAGCTAATCTTAGTTCGGAGGAATATTCACAAAGAAATAAGAAACCTTGTAATTGTAAGAGCAAATAGAAGAGTCAGAGGACTATATTATGAGCCATATCAGCATAAAAATTAGACATGAGCCTTCCCAAGAGAATACAGTAAAATACCTCAAGACTTTGTTGCTGTTTTTCACAAATGTAGCACTTACTGGATAAATTGGATTTTAGCTTTCCACCCTTCAGCCAAATAGTGAAAGCAAAACAATTAGTTGTTATGTGTGCTTGATTAAGGGGGAGTACCAGAATTCCATCAGGTTCATAAAAATATAAATGAGGACCTTATATAATTGTATCCCACAAGTGAGACTGAGACTGATGGCATTGCTACTGCCTATAACTTCATTATTTTGTTTCTAATGATCTATTTCTGATTCTCTTTGTTATACTGATTGTTTAAAATACAGATTCATCTAAGACATGTCTCATAGACTATTAAAATACAGAGAAGGATAGCAAATGCAAATCATAAAGACTGTTCTATCCTGCGAATTTATTCCCATTTTAAAAATAAAGCAAGAAGTAGGGTTTTGTATCCCTGTTGGAAGCTTTCTAGTGACTTATTAATACAATGTCAGAGTACAGTGTTACCTCTCAGTAGGACAGGATGGTGTCAAAATGCTATGTATATTTTTCCAGTACATTAAGTACCAGGGCACTGTGTTTGTTCTAGGTGAGGATTAATTAAATTAGCATAAAACAAGTGGTCTTTCATGCCCACAAACAAACATTATGTATTTGGCAATTACCTTTTTCATTTTTTTCCAGGCCATTTAGCATACAAGCATACAAGTCAAATTTATAAGAATAAATGAAGACACATAGACTATTAATATTATTACATTACTATCATGTATACATATATACATTAAATATATACAATTTAATGAAATCCAAAATAGTAAATCCCCGTCCCCTGGGCACACTAACATGCCTTTCAATATCTTTGAAATTTGTCCTTCAATACAGAAAACTATTGCAAATTATCAATCATATATGGGACATTTGGATTTTAACAAATATTTTGCTTTTTGATATATTATCAAAATACTATAAGAATAAAAATTTTAAAAAATACTGTGACAACTATGTATCCGTTTGCAAATTGGCGCCTCGTACAGAGGCAAAGGGAGGCTGAAGAAAGAGGCAGGCCATTCCAGACTGGTAGATGGCAGGTTTAATAGGCAAGAGAACTTACATATGAGGCTCCCACTGTGGGAACGGTGGGCAGAGCTTACCTTTCAAGGATGAAAGGAAGGTTGAGGAGCCTCTGACTGCCAGGGTCCAGCTGGCAGATCAGTGAGCAGTCACGCCCTCTCAATGACCAACTCCAATGAAACATCTCTCATGTCTGGCTCTTACCATCTTACATGCCTTCTCCACAGTGTGCCCTGGGCAATCAGCAAGGGGTTTCATTAGCAGAGAGACAGTTCCTTTGGCAGCTATTGGGCTGCACTGGAAGCAGATACCACAGCAACAATATAGGCACATGCAAGGGAAAACAGAGATTAAGATCATGAATCCCAAAATACAGACATAACTCAGAGATATTTTGAGTTTCAATCCACCACTGCAGTAAAACGAATCTCACAATAAAGCAAGTCACATGAGTTTTCTGGGTTCTCAGTGTATATAAAATTTATGTTTAGACTATACTGTAGTGTGCAATATACTATGTCTAAAACAAGCACATGCATTTGTTAAAAAAAATACTTCATTGCTAAATAATTCTAACCATCAGCTGAGCTCTCAGCAAATCCTAATATTTTTGCTGGTGGAGAGTCTTGCTTTGATGTTGATGGCTGCTGAAAAATCAGGGTAGTGGTTGCTGAAGTTTGGGGTTTCTGTGTCTATTTCTTAAAATTAGGCAAAAATGAGATTTGCGGCATCAGTTAACCCTTCCTCTCCAGGACAATATCTCTATAGCATTCGATGCTTTGGACAGCATTTTACACACAAACCTTCTTTCAAAATTGGACTCAACCTCTCAAACTCTGCCACTGTTTTATCAACTGAGTTTATGTAATATTCTAAGTCCTTGTTGTCATTTCAACATTCTTCAAAGCATCTTCACCAAGAGGAGATACCATCTCAAGAAATAACTTTCTTTGCTCCTCCATAAAATGTAACTCCTTATCTGTTCAAGTATTATCATGAGACTGCAGTAATTCAGTAACATCCTCAGGCTTCTAATTCTATTACATCTAGTTCTCTTGCTGTTCCTACCACGTCTGCAGTTACGTCCTACACTGAAACCTTGAACCTTTTGTAAAAAAAAAAACAAAAAAAAAACACTGTCTATGAAACACAATAAAAGTGCAATAAAACAGTGTGCCTGTAACATGTTCTTCCACCAAGAGCTCCATGATCTGAACCCCTGATTTATTAAGTTCTGGAGGCTGGGGGTCAGATCACCCAGGGTGGTCACTTGTGTCATGTTCTTTTGCTCAGTCCTGCATATATTGAAGTCTCACTCCCATCACTATCTATTCAATGAGGGCATGTCTACATGGCACTCAGCTTTTCTAATCCCCTAATAGAGAAAAGCTTGGGTCAGGTCATTCAGAGTGTCTGCACAAAAGACACTAAAGGCATCTTTAGAACACTTGCTTGCACGGAGGGAGACAATACAATTAATTTGTCAATCCCACACTGGTTGGGAGTTCCAATGAATGGCCCTAGATTCCTTTGGCAGTTGCCTTGGGCATTGTTTAATATACACAGGATATACAGTTACTGCATTAACTAAGTCACTGAATTTCAAGGGCAGTCTGGCATCCTTGGCAATATGCCATCCCACCCAGGCACTACTATGGCTGCTTTTTCCTTGGACCCAAGCTGCTGTATCTAATGATGGGTCAAGTGTGAGGACTTGTACCTAGACCGATGCATCAGCTTCCTGACTGCCAGGAAATGTCAGCACCTCATGAGTCAGGATGTGGAGAATACTGCGGACTACCTCAAGCTCTTGCAGGTGAACCCAAATGTCTTTCCACATATCTGGGTCCCACAAGGGTTTATTCATGATCGTCTACCCCTTGGCCTCCCATTGTCCAAGCCATAGGATTAATTCCTTCAGAACAGCCCAACTGCTACTGCAAAGGATTAATGGCCAGGGTTTGTGGATAGTAACCAGTCAAATCCCTCTGAGTTCAGCCTACTAGCTGCTGCAGTTCATTCCTATTTCCATCTAAATGGTGTCAGTGTTGGGAGGAATCGTGACTGCAGTCCATGTGGATAGGTTGCCCTTCTAGATCCATCTGTATAGTAGGCATCAGCAGGAATTTCCCCAACTCGCTCTCTGCAGGCCACAAAGGCCACCACAAAGATAGGGGTGGAAACATTTGGAGGATCTACATACTCTACAGGGCCCAGTAGCCCCTGCATTTCTAGAGTCAATGGGCTGGAGGACAGGGTGCTTTCTGCTGCAAATAAGTGTGCCATTAGACCAAGTAGGAGGTTTGAACCATGGCAGAGCTGGGTTAATGGAATAGATTCTCAACCCAGTCCTTAATAGGGAAGGATGGTCTTAGCATGATATGTTATTCCTTTGTGAAAGGCTCTATCTGGAGAAGAGCTGTGCACACAGCTAGAAGCTATTGCTCTGTTGGGTATATTGGGTTTCTATCCCCTTTCAGACCTGGGACCAAAATCCCAGGAATATTCTCTCCTTCTGCTGTTTCTGCCACACTGCCCAACCTATGCCTTCCACAGTCATAGAAATATCTAATTCAAAAGGATACTCTGTTTGGGGAATGCCCAGAGCTTTAATCCGCTCCATCTGTAACTTTGCCTTTACAAAGGTAGATGGCTGCTCTGACCCCCAGTCCCATGTGCCCTTTCTTTACCAGGTGGTATAAGGGACAGAGCTACTGTGTCAGGTGGGGAACAACAGTTCTCCAAAAGCCTAAAAATCCCTGCAAAGTCCTGCACTTTTTCATGTTCTTAGGGCTAGAAAGACTTGCCTCCCAGGCAATTTACACTGTTTGATGGTTACCATTCTTTACAGGGGAGGTAGTCACTGGTTCCCAGTTGGCATTTCGATCAGCACTGGTTTGATTACTCTCACCCAGAGATGGAATTCACTGAAACAGGTCTGCAGAGTTTGATTTGATAGGATATCAATGCCTAACATATTTTCTTGTATTGAAGACATAAAAACCTTGTATTCTCATAGGGAAGAACACCTGGTTTACAGCGTTAAAGGGATAAGTTGCCCTTCCTGACCATAACCATTTGCCTCTATAACCATCAATGGCTCTGAGGGGATCAGAAAACTTCTGAGGGTTACCAAGTATTAGAATACATTTGGCTTCAGAATCAACCAGAGATGACACCTTTGGTTTATTTCTGGGACCAGTGAATAGTGAGCTCAATATGAGACCTGTGATCACCTCCAACAGCCCTCATCTGGAGGAAAATGTGGGCCTGCACCTTGCATCCAGGGCATGGGAGGCACCCCCCCGAAACAGGTCTGTATGCCTGAAGCCTCTGCTGCAGCAGGCAGGTGGGACATCAGGGATGGCAGTGAAGGAGTGCTGTCTGAACTGTTATTCAGGTTTTAAGGCTTTTCACAAGTCAACCAGCACAGCACTGGGTTGTCATTCTTTATAGGCAGGGTCCATGCAGCAATAAGGTCAAACCAGGTTTGTTTCCAGATTGCTTTAACCAGACCCTTTTCAAAAGACTGGGACAGTCTTTTGGCTTCTCGAGCTGCCACTCTGTTTTGGGTCTTTCCCATAGCCTGTATTCATTCCTGGGATTTGTTAGTTTCCCCCAAACAAGCAATGGATTGCCCAACATCCTAAATGTTTTATCCCATGACTGGACCCAGCCTGGATACCAAAGTCTCATACCAAGTACCAGGGATAAACTGGAGTATCTTGGTTTTCATTCCTGAAGTGCATGTGGACTGATCAGGGCCTTCGAAGACAGGGACATAGATGGCCTGTCTCATTTCCGAGTCCCTAAGAATCTGTAGTATCTCCTCTGTAGATTTCCAAGGTCCTAGCTGCCCAGGGAAATCCGCCCTCAGGGCCAAGCCTCTCTGAAAGCTAGAATAATTCAATCTGTAAGGGAGGGAGTACCTTGAATCCCTCACCTGCCATGCAGGCCCTACTAGAAGGCAAGGTGTGTGGCAATCTTGCCCATATTCTCAGCCTCCTGGCTGGTAAGAAGAATACCATTAACCTCTCCCCCCACCTCCTCCTAGTATCCCGTAGCAGCACTATTCATGCCTGCATACTTTCCCTGGCCTTTTGCGGGCACTTGGCAGGTATATCAATAAGCTCAGCCGGTGTACATTCTCTCGCTATGAACGCTCCTGAATGAGGGGCTTGCCCTGCCGTGCTTTTACTTTCCTTTGTAACAGGGGTCACAGGGCACAGGCATTTCATCCATTTCATTATCAATCACTACAACGTCGTCCTCCTCTCCCCACGCATCACTTTCCCAGGGATTCTGCCTCTTAGCATCTCAGTCAGGCTTTGTGACAGCGCTCAGACCTTAATATGTGACCACTTATGCCCTCTTAGTTTTGCAAAACAGCATGCTAAGGACTCCAACTTACTTTTCTCTTCTCCCACTTGTCTGCCAGCCCTGAAGCTAGCAGAGTAGCTGACACCTGCCATTCTCTAACCTCAACTGTTCTTCAAACTCTCTAACTGGAGCTTCAGCCTCTACTTGGGAATCAGTGGCTGGCCGAACTGCTCACAGTAGAGGTCAGCCACTCATTTTCCTTCTTTGCCACATTGTGCCATGCACAGCTTCTCAGATCAATGCATTAGACTCGCTGGTGTTTTCAGGGACTCACGCAGTGTCCACTCCTTCCTACATAGAGGTTGGTGGCCAATTTGAGATGTCCCTCCCTCTGGATGCTCTTTCCCCTGGGCCCATTTCTTTGGTCTCCTGGTTGGCTCACCAATTGTCGGTTCACAAACTGGCCTCCATACACGGAGGACAAGGAGAGGCTGCAACAGAGGCAGGCCACTCTTGATTGGTAGGTGGCAGATTTAATAAGCAAAGGAACTTGCATATGAAGCTTGTCTTGGATGGCCACAAAACAAGATCTCTGCATCCACCTGCCAGAAACTTATAAGTTTATATATAGACCTTAACTGGGGATAGTCACACCGTATGGTCCAGATAGTATCAACAATATATTGCTCTCTCAAGGCTGCATCCTTGAAAACTATTCCCACTGTGGGAACAGTGGGTCGAGGATATATTCCAAGGACAGTGGAGGGGGTGAGGAGCCTCCAACTGTGTGTGTCCAGCTCACAGATCAACCAGTGGTCACATTCTCTCAATTACCTCCCTCAATACTATATTATTTCATTGCTATTACTTACAAGATGGCTTCCGGGTACATGACAACAATACAGGGCAAATTGATTTCAAGATTGGTCAAGAAAATTTCTAAGCCTTTGCCTTTGAAGAAAGTGAAACTCATGGAATTTTATTTTTTCACTGGTGTTTTCTGAGTAAATTAATTATGGTATCAGGATTTGAATTCTAGAACTTCATATTATAAGCCTGTTGTTTTTTGTTCTGGCTCCAGATGTCATTAGCTATTCTTTTTCTCTTTTTAATTAAGAATCCAAGAAACAGTTCAAAAAATGGTGTGTTCTAGTTGAGCAATTAGCCCTTGATTATGAAACCCAACAGGCTATTAAAAGGTACATAATTTTACCTCTTTGGAATGATTTTACCTCCCTTTCCCCAGTACTCTACCAGCCTCTGAAAAAATAATACCTGTGACATTTTATTTTTCTCCATGATCCTTATATCTTTTTTTTTTGTTTGTTTAAAGGGCCAGGGTCCATTTTCCTTACAATTTGTTTCAAAATACACATTTTAAAAATTATGCCAGAAATGGTGACATTATATAAATATAACTTTATATAAATATAAAAATTTTAAAGAATACGATTTCTTCTGGGAAGTGTATGTTTCATTAGAGATCATATAACACTGTACTAAACAAGAACAAAACGTACCAAGAAGCCAACATTCTACTGCAGATCAACATGCAGATTACTGAGGTAAAGACAGTTATAGGAGAACTTCATAGTGTCTTCAAGTCTGGAAATTGGGGGAACATGGAGGTAATTTGGAGTTTTCTTCAGAGGATGAAGATAAAGCCAGAGGCTTTGATATCTTCCCCAAATACTTGTGAGACTATCTCATGAAAATCGTGTATGATTTTGTGTATTGCTGAGGCATAGATATTGGAGCAGTAGGTAAAAGTTATGGAGATAGATTTTGGATCAAAAAAAAGATATTTTATTTTAAGAGTTGAAGATTCACAAAGAGGGAATGTTGCAACCACTAATGTTGGAGGTACCAAAGCACTCAAGGAATGATCTTTCCTAATAAGGCATTGTTTCCTTAGGCTTACCACGAGAAAACAGTGATTTGAAACAGTATATTTAACATTTCTTAGTGTTGTTGATTTAACATAGGAAAAACTGAATGAACACTAGAAGTTGAGGTTTTGTTGAAATACTAACCTCCTCCTGATATTTCCACCTGAAGTTCCTATGTATTTTTAAATGATTCTGAAAAAATATGTTTAAAAAAAATCTAAAACTGCCTTTTCCATGTCAACTTAACATTCCACCTCTAGCAGAATTTATGTCTGTATCAGCTTCCCAACACACTTCTCCCCTCTTCTTCCTGTAGGTATCAAAAATCATTACAAGGCAATTATGAATTATGGTGGTAAGTACTGAGACAGGATGGTAGAAATGATATAAAATGTAAATGAAGAAAGATGATTCCTAAGCAGTAGGGTATAATCTAAATGACCTCCTGACAGGCTTATAAAGATATACAACAAGAGCTACATAACCTTGCTCCTTTGAACTTTTTTTTAATGTTGCTGACACCCAAAATCAAATTCTTGGAAACAATATGCTACAGCTACAAATTTTTGCTTCTGTAGAATATGAACAAATTCAGTGAGAGAGGCCATTGAAAACATAAACTGTGGCCTTTCTTTTCAGCTATACAGAAAAAATTTAATTATTTTTTCTCAATTTTATTGTGTGAAATATTTCATTTCCCAGCAAACTAAATGGTTTTATCACAGATTTTGCCATCACAACTCTCAGCAGGCAGATGTGACAGGTGATAACCATTGTTTTTAAATTCATTTTGTATCAATATGTGACCTAGTAAGTGAATATAGTAAGTAAGAATGCAGTAAATAAGTTACTATTTGTCTGTTATAGAAGCCTTCTTCATTTAAATTAATAATCTGGTGTGCTTGAAATCTGTGCCCCTTAGCATAGATAATGTTAGAGATTTAGCAATAAGTATGGGTTAAAACAAATGATGAAATGAAGGTCCTTTGTTGCTTATGTATAGCATTGTTATTTATTATAATTTCACTGCTTACCATATAAATTTAAGTGATACATATTTTAATATAGACCTTAGTGAAAACTGTAGGAATCCATCCTTCTTTTGAATAAGTTCCATATATTAAAATTAAGTACTAATGTTTCCTTTGAGTTAACATAAAATTTACACACTTCCCCTTCACCATGAAAAATCATCACACAGCAACCAATCGAGTGAATTATAGAATTCTTTTTGCAAGAATATGAAGAATAGCATCATTTTTAAGACAAAATTCTGAAATGTCTATACATCTCACATCACCATGATCTGAAATCTAAAGAGAGCTAAAGAGTAGTTATATTTACTATATGTATCCCAAGCAATAATGTACATGAAAACAATTTTATCTTCTTAAAAGAGGAAAAAAAATGCCTGTCAGTTGGATTATTAACCTATGCACAAATGAAAGTGTTTCTCTGAAGCTTATTTCTGAATGTCTTACCCAGTGTTCCCTGAATATAAGAAATTTAAGTGTACCAGAAGGGCTGCAGAATATAAGTGAGAAAAATTTATATATAGATGATATGTGACTATTACTTTCTTTTTTCTTTTTCTCAAAAAATATAAATGAACTGTTTTTTTCCCTCAATTTTTGATAATACAGCTTGTTTCACTTTGAAGAAGTACAGATGGAATGTTTGTGTATATGAGCAAGAAATGTATTAAGACAAACTAAACAAATGGACCCAAGTAAGTAGGGTATTTTGCTTAGTACACAGTGTTTAAGATGTGGTGTATTAATCTTTTTAAACCACAATTTAGATATGTTTGTTTGATATTAAATATATTTAAAGCACATTGGGGAGTAAAAAGAAAAGAACAGAGAAGTACTCTATTAAGATTTCCTTATTGTTTAGAAAATGATATGTGTATGTATTTGTATTCACAAAAAGTTTTTGCTAATACAAAGTGACGATTATCATAAGTTATAATGAAGATCTGGAAAATAGAGATGGGAAAGAAGAGATTTATATTAATTTTATTTCCTCCTGTGTTTAAATTATTTTGTGGCTATACATCACTTTTATTATGGCAAATGAAGAATCATAATAGCTATATAAGTTACGCTCTCTAGGAAAATTCCTTATTAATATAAATGAAATAAAATTTACTCTATCACTAGAATTGTGGGTATGTGCTTTTGCATCATTTTGGCCTATAGCAAAGTAAGTGAAACAAAGCAAGAAACACTGATTATTAATTAAC
>JAQQAC010000477.1:25144093-25201955 GCA_029783875.1 Phataginus tricuspis | reverse complement strand
TCTCTTCAGACTTACCTATGTCTTGCCTTAGTTCGATTGTCCCAAAGTGCAATTCCATTGCACTTCCAGAATAAGCTCATCTTTGTTTAATTAAATGACCATTTGTTTTAGTTAACATTGACAGGCGGAAACCAATTTTTACAATTATGGATACCAATACGTGAGAAATTTGGTAATATATTTTCAGAATTTAAGTACAATACGAGTTTCCAGATTAAGGGGACGTGGTGACTTCTGAGACATGTTAATACAAATAAATCAAAACCATACATAATGGAACATCATCCTGAAAAGATAAAGGGAATACCTTAACATCAGTGAAAAAGTAAGGACAACTAAGACATGACAATTGAACTGAGAGAAGATTTCTTATCAGCAAATTTACAGGATGAGTAAAAAAGAAAAAAAATCCAGCTTTATTATGTGCACAAGAGCATCCCTAAAACATGGTGATGGAAAGTGGTTGAAAATAAAGAAATAGGAGAAGATGTGGTAGTCAGAAAATTTATGAGTAGCAATATAAAAATCAGAAAAAAATGTCTGTAAACAAAAATATTGGATTAGCAAGAAAGATTGATGGAGAAGTCCTAAAAGCTAAAGCCCTGTATCACCAAAAGTATATACACAAAATATATGAATCCAAAATCATCTTAACTTCCTTCTATGAAAAAAAGCACTGATTTTTTTTTAATATTAAGGTTGTCAAAGTATATGTCTAAAACAAAGATAGAAATGCTACATACCTAAAACAAAAGAAGAAAATGTTCTTATTTTTTCCATAAGGGAAAATATGACAAGGGGTTTTGGCAAGTTGAAGATGATCTTAAATTTTCAAAACAACTTAATGTTTTATTCTTTGAGAACACAATGTATTATGAAACCACTGACTTCATAAACATATTCTTTTCTGAGATTGGTCTGCCCCAGAAGGAAACCCTGAGAATGAATTTCACTGCAAGTAGTTTCTTTGAGAGGTGATGATGGGAACTACTGACAAAGGAAATGAGGGGACAGGAATTAGAAGGAAGACTTAGTGTTTTTGGGCAATTGGATGGAGCTTAATCCCAGGGGGGGCCACTGGGACAAGTGGGGATCCAGTTCATAGATGTCTAGTGAGAGGCTTGAAACTTCCTTCTTTTTTGATTGATCCCTATTACTGGGCTGGTAAATTCTAGCACTACAGCCAGCCAGGTGTAAAGATAGAGCACGTTCTGGCCAAAGAAAACCCTTAAGCAGAGCCATAGGCGCTCGCAGCAAGAAGCTGTGGTACACAAAAGACCTTGAGTGCTGAGGTAAGAAGCCAGGGCCTGGAGAGCACCTTCAGCAGAATATCTTTTTCTAAAACTTGTATTATTTATATTTAGATAAGTAATATTACACTATACAAGGCATACACATTTTCTTCAAAGATCAATAAATTGACCACAAATTAGTGTTAAGCTGTCATAACCTAATTCACTGTGAATTGATTAGTTGGTTACCACTGTCATTTATATGTATTCACTATTATTCATTATTGGGTAAGACAACAAATGCTAAGAACTTATAAACACACATTTTTCTAAAAATCTTTTATACTACATAAATGGACAAAAGATGTAATAAGAAAAGCTTTTTGCACTTGTTACTTTAGACATGTAGCATGGACAGTTTATTTCTGAATAATCCAAAGCCAACTATTGCTTTTAAATGTGTAATTATAAAAATATGTTAGAGTAAGCAAAGGCCGGAACAAAGTAACTCCAATATATATTGCTTATATAACAGTTTTTAACCATGCACCGTCTTAAATCTTGCTGTAACCACACATTTTTAGTGTGCTTCCTAAATATCATAGAATATCCCTGTGAAGACCTTATAACTGTAAACTTTTATTTTGATGAGTTCATTCCGGATCAATGTTTCTATCTCCTGACAGAAAAAAAAAGTCTGCTTGTCTACTGACTCTTTGTAATATTTCTGCTAAATGTAGTGAGGAAAAAATAATTTAAATTTTAAATTCATTTTAATTTCATTACTAAATACCCTTTAGGGAAAACATTTTTTTCTGTCAAGATAATTAATAATTTTAAAGAGTGTTTTTCAATAGGCATTTGCCTGCCTGCAAGAAAATATATAATACGAAGACTTGGGAAAACAAAAATTATACATTTCTAGATGTGATATGCTCCATGTATCTACAGGAAATGTGACTACATTAATATCCAAATTAACCATAAAAGATACATATTCTGCTGCAAACTCAGTCCCTGAGATAATAGCCTATTAATATTGAAAATAAGTAAAATGTTCTGCTTCTATTTGCTTAACTGGTTCCTAATTTCTCAGAATTGTAGCAGGACACTTCTTGACACAAGTGTCTTTGTGAGCACTTTCTTTCATATCTTCTCTAATGTATATTTCAAAATATACATTAAGTGACTATCCTATGTAATGAATGACTTTTGGAAAACATTAGGAGTTTGTGAGAGGACAGAAACAAAACAGTGTTAAGTAAATTGCATACTGAGTAAACTCAAGCACTGAGCATATATTTTTATTTTTATTTAGAAAAAAAAGCATGACTCCTTTTTTTTCTCTATTATTTGTTTGTTTTATCCTCTTATGCTTTCCTCAAGTGAAGAAATGTCCTTCCTTACTCAGGAATGGGTAAAAATTATGAAAGTTTCATTCTTAGGTGATTAAAATATTCCTATATGACAAAGAGTGGTTAACTGGGAGATGGTTGGTGAGATGGTGTAACTACAGGGGGAAAATATGTTCCCAGCCCAGGACAAATAACCTTTGAAGCTGAAATCAGTCAAAGAGAGAAATAAAGTGTGAGAAATCCATTTATTGCTTACAAGCAGTCATCCACTACTGTTTGCCCATCTATCTGCTACCTGACAAGGGGTATTGCCCCCTTTTCTATTGTCCCATGTTGCTGTGGGACTCAGTGTAAGTCCCTCTTAGAGCACATAAGGCACTCCTCTGGGCTCTGCTGACTTCTTCCAAGGTCAAAGGCAAGCCCAACCAATGGGATACAGCCCACATAGTCTTTTGCCCCACGTGCAATAAATGCTGATGTAACTATTGGGCTACATCAGAGGCAGGTTTACCTTCTAGCCAGCGCACCTGGGCCAGTGTGTCTGCTTCATCATTCCCTGGGGATGCCAAAGGCAAATAGCCAGTCACATGATAGACAATAACAGTCTTAGTCTGACCAGAGGCCCATAGGTCTTGTCACAACTCTTGCCCCCAAAAGGGGCCTGTGACCAACCATCCATTTGGCATGGTACCATGTCAGTAGCCACAGGGTCAAGCCCCAACAGATGGCCCAGCTGTCAGTGTAGACAACTACAGGTGAGGGCTCCTGGGTTATCACGAGCCATACTGCCCACAACTCAGCTTGTTGACTGCTCTTCCCCTTTCCATTTTCCGTCCATATTGTCTCAGTCTTAGGACGGAAAGCCACAGCCCTCCACTTTGGGGGCTGCCCATGCCTGGAGTTCTCTGTATACCAAGTATCTTCAGGTATAGGGGCTTTTCCATCCTGATAAGGACTCTCGGCTACCAATGACTCAAAAGCAAGTTCTTCCTACTTTCCACTGGTATATGTCACAGGCCCCAGTTAGCATTGAAGTTCTCCACTTAAGGGGCTAGTAGAGAGGGTGCTATGCTGATGTAAATATGCACCCTATTTGGGTCCAGTCTCACACCCACCCCACGATGGGATAGATGGTTGGAGCTGTTCTGGTGATGGACTACATAGTCAAAAAGGCATGGTATACAGCAGGTGCACCAGACCTCTGCTACTTTCCATAGTTGTGACCAGAATCCAGTAGGTTGGTGCATCCATTTAAGCCGCTGTCAAAGGCCCCATCCATAACCATCTTCAGTTACATGGACATCTAGATCACAGGGCCTGATGAGTCCATTACACTCAAGACCTGTATGGCTTTGACTGCTCACTTAGCAGCAGTAAAAGCAACTGCACATGTTTCATCCCAGTCCCACCTGATGCGCTTTCATACTAACCAGTACAAGGGCTTCAGAATTTGTGCCATGTGCAGGATTAACACTCTTCAGTGGACCAAAAGACCCAAAACTCTTGAAAATACTGCCACAGCGGTAGGGGTAGGGAAAGCCTGGATCTTGTCTATGATTGCTTCTGGGGTAACTTTAGTTTTATGACCAGACAATCCCCAAGAAAATTACTGACAAACAAGTTTCATGAACCTTGGTGCTGTTCACAGCCCATCCTTTCTCCTACAGATGTTGCAGCAGTCTAGGTCCTTCCCCTTCTAAATATGCAAGAGAATCAGACATGAGCATAATGTCATCAATGTAGTAATACAACCACACCATTTGCAGTTTCTTCCACATGTCCAAGTCCTGGGCTACAAGTCCATGACAAATGGTGGCACTGTGGAGGTATCCCTGTAGAAGGACAGTGAATGTCCACTTCCAGCCTTCCCACATGAAGGCAAACTATTTGTGACTTTCCTGTGCTATGTCAATAGAGAAGAAAGCATTAGCAAGGTCCACAGCATAGTGATGCATTCCTAGTTCATGAGAGTGTGTCCATAAGGGCCGCTATGGAGGTGTACTAAAGCTGGTGAGAGATTTTGGAAATATTGCAATTTTACCCACAGGTAGAAAGCAGCCTTTTAATGAAAATCTATAGCTAATATTGTGTAAAACTGAATTATCATGTGTAAAACTTTATAGATACTGTGTTTGAATAAGTGTTTTGAGAATCAGAGAGGCCTAATGAAGGAATGACAGACTGTACTGTTATCCCTTACTGGTTTTGAGCCCTTATTTTGCCATTTAAGAGGTGACTGAATTTACATTAAATATTTAAATAATCTGCAATTCCTCTTCACATGTAAAATGTGTATACTGAACACTCTTCAAGTATGTTCTAATAACAAATCAAGTAAAGTTCAAATAAGTGAGCTGGTCCACAGGAGGTACTTCTATCATTATTGATCTTAATAATGTATATTTTAATAAAAGTATAATTAATAATTACTTTATTTTAGTAGGGAAATCTCATTCAACATGCAAGGACCGTGTCTATGGATAACCTTTAAGTGTTAGCCATACAGACATAACTAAAAGGTGACTGTAGGAAAAAATAATAACATGAACTTTATTGCCATACTTGTAAAATTAAAGTTCTCTGAAGCCAAACTTTATAGTCCATTAATTTCATGTCCTTCTAAAGCCAATTGCAGCCAAGTTCAGTGGCCAACTATATATTTACATGAAATGCCCTTTGTACTCAAATGTGACACTTTGATAAGAATTGATAACTATTACATAAATATTGGGCACTAATATATGTTTGGGGTGGCTCAGAAATTTACTACTGCCACCAAAGGAAGTTTTTTGTTTGCTTGTTTTTGCAATACTATTCAGGAATGTAGATTGCTACAATGTCATAAAGAAGAAGTAGAAGTATTTTTATACTGTGCTATCACTATGCTTCATTAAATCCCATAGCCTGCCTGAGAGGAGTGTGGCTTGGATGGGAATATGTTGCAATAGAATTTGAAGCTGGAGCCTAAAGTTAGATTCAGCTAAGTACAGCTGAAAGTCAAATGAGGGAAATCTGAACAGTGCACCTTCACTGCTGACACAGGATTATCCTAGGCCATGAATCATGACTGAATGGTGGATAACCATTGGATAAATCACTTCGACAAGTAACCAGTAATCTTCATACCTTAAGGTAGCACCACCTCTTTGAGCATCATTACAGTGTATTAACATACACTAATTAAATTTTATAATAATATTTGAATAACCAAAAACTATTAATTTAGATTCCTGTACTCCATTAATTAATATTAATTCCCTTTTTTAGGGAAGGATTTTACCATGTCTCAGCTTGACAATACCAAAATAAAAGTTTATCAATCAAGCAATTGGTGAAAATTTACAAAATAAGTTGATTTCAAAAGAGAATGCCCCAAATCCTCCTTTAAATTATATTTAAAATATGCTGTTCTATGTGGAAAATGCATAATATTTATGAAAACATTTTCTTAATAATATTTATGGTCCCCACTGCAAGGAGATTGTCTACTATTTTGGACAAAAAACTGTGAATGTTTGTTGAAAAATAAACTGATTTATTAACTGAATTATTTTAATTCAATATCTAAAATTATTAATTTATATGCTATTTTAGAAGTAAAGATCTTGTCCAGTATTTTCAACATAAGTATACTGTCACAAGCATTTTTGCCACAAACACTTTGCCATGTAACTAACTAGCCATGAGGTAATTTTGACATAAAAGATAAAATCACAAAAAATTAAATAAGGACATTCATTAAAAAGGACATAATAAAACATGAAAGATGAATAACAAAATTAAAAAGACGAGAAATACAAAATATTTTAATACAAAGTAGTGTAGATTTGTGGTAATACTGTGCAAATAACTGATTTTATTTGAAGGATTGTACCAAAGCACCTGTCTTCAAAGTCTTTCACTCCTTGTGTAATACCTTTTTGTATGATACAACTTTTAGTATAAATGACTCATTTGACATTGCACTTTTTCTATTTTTTTGCCAAAATTTCTTCCTTAACAGGTATGAGTTTCCAAATATCAGGATGAATATTTGAACTGAGTTTTGCCTTGTGTTATGAAAAGTTTCTACACTGTTACTTGTTCTTGGCATATTGTCAGATGTCCATCAAGAGATGTTACAGAATTCTATAGGAAATATGGGTTCAAAACTCTGCGCTGTAGAGACCATTACAAGGGCTAAGATTTACATAACCTAAAAATGGGAGGATAGTGTCAATGGACAAATGAAACCGAACTGTCAACCAGTTATTTTTATCTTTTATCACCTGTATCCAGTGGCCCAAAAATGCCTTATGTCCAATGAGTTATGTGGCAAAAATGTTTGTGGTAAAAATTCTTGCAGCACAGATGCTTCTGGTGAAACTACCTTGCAAAGGACATTGCAAGTAAAACCAGTTTCAATATGGGGTTCCACTCCATTGAATGAACAGCATTTAGATTTTCCACTACATTGTTCAAAACTTTGTTGTAATGTATGGCAGGTTATTTTGTAATTTATGTGTCCACCTCATTATTTCTTCCACCTCTTCTTATGGTTACTTTTATTCTAAGCATCTATTAGTGCCTTACACATGGTAATTAATATTTGTTAAATAAAAACACGAGAGTGGAAAGAGAAGGCTAGCTTTTTGGGCAAAGGGCTCACAGGGAGTATTGGGACTCTTTCCTAACCTGTAGGACACAGTAACAGTTTTCACTATATTTGCAAGACAGTTAATATTCAGAGTTAAAACATGGCTCTGGAGAAAATATCAAAATTGGAGTAAAAATTAAGATGACATGTTATGGATCTTATAATTTTGGAGATTAATTTTGAAGGCATTTTCTTATCAATTATGACATTAAAGTTGTATGAGTACTTAAAGTAATGAGTACTTATTTTAATTTCCTTGCTCCAAGAATGAATTTGCTCAAGAAAAGTATGACCTCTGATATTACTTTAAAAAAAATTTTTTAAATTATAGAAGACAAACGGGCAATAACTATGAGAAAGGTAAATTCCCAATACTTAATGCAATAGTTCGAGACTCTTTATTTACTGTTTCATTGTCCTCTGGCTAAATGGCACATTCCATTGGTGATGTAAATATCATTAAATACGCATTTCTTGCTTTAAGGATCTTAGAATTTGAGTAGTAAATTTTGTGATTTTTATCTGTTTATTTTATCTAGTAATAGCAAAAACCCAGGCCCTAGGTTTGTGCCTCAGGTATATGCTCTTGACAGAAACTCTATTGCATTGAAACATATTTTCCTCTATCTAAAAGGTCCCTGAAGGTAATTGTGGAGCAACCACTCTGATTTGCATTGACTCTCAGTGATACTTCTTGCAGGAATGCAAGACTCTAAATGCAGTTTCTCTCATCTAAGAATATGAAAGCTTATCAACTATTGTTTACTGATAATTTCTGCCACTGGGTAGATATTATTGACCTGCATCTGAGGCCACTTTGATAAACAGGAAATTTGGACTTGGAGTGCAAACACACTATGGGACTTCCTCAATACACAATTTCCTTTTTAAAGATGCCGAAATGGAAGCATACAGAGATGTTAAGTGTGTCAGATAAAATTCTGCATAAAATCAATTAAAATTGAGTTCTATAAGAATTCAAAATCAAACAACAATAAACTTACAGAGCTACTTAATTGAAATATTTAAGCTTATAGATTGAAAAAGCAGTTTAAAAATTCTTTTGTATGGCTGCTGTCACAGGCTTGGTGGCTTAAACAACCCAAATGTATTCTCTGACACTTCTGGAGTTCAGAAGTTCTAAACCAGTTTCACTGAGCTAATGGCAAAATTATTTCCTTATGGAAGCTCTAAGGAAAGCATCTTTTTATTCACCTTTTCTGGCTTCTAGAGCTGCATTGCTTACATTCTTTGACTTGCCCTTGTCCATCTCCAAAGCCAGTGAACATAGCATCTTCAAATCTCTCTGCTTCTGTTTTAACTTATATTTCTGCCTCTTGAACCAACTGCTTCCCTTTTATAAGGATCCCTATGATTACAACAGAGCCACCCATATAATCCAGGATACATTCATCTCAAGATCCTTAACTCAATCACATCTGAAAGTATGGCAAAAAATTCTTTTTTTGCTATCTAAGGTAACGTTCACAGTTTATGCAGATTAAGACATGGCCATCTTGGGTGAAGGTCATTATTCAGCCTACTGTAGGTCTTAATATTGGACTTAAAATATTACTATTCACAGTAACATTATACTTATTTGGATTGCTTAATGAAACATAGAATTGAAACTTTCTACTCAATAATATTTGACTTTTACTCATGTCACGACTTTTATTTATTAGGTGTTTATTTTAATGAAATCATATAATTATTACCAATACTGTTGTCTAGTACACTTCACCTCACTGCTTAGGTTCAACCCTTACTTTCAAGAAATGTTTAAGACATGAAGATGACAAGGCAAAGCTTTCTCAACCTGAAATGATATTAGAAGAAAAACAATTCTGTTTACTGTCATTAAACTACAAAAATCAGTGTATAAATGTATACATTCCAAATGCATCACGTTTCCAGTTATTTTCAGTTACGCTGAAGCAACATGAAAAGCTCTGATGATTTATTTTCCCCAAGTAGAGACGTTCTGACAGAGGCCAGGCCTTGATTCTCAGTCTGTAGCTCTCGGGAGGTCATGCGTTTCCTCAGTTATTGTTTCAGTTACCATGCTTTTTGTTGCAATTGGAGATCAAAGTAAAAAATAGGGTATGCATTTATTTAAATATAAAAAAGAAGTCTGGAGATAAAGTAGTTCCAGAGTCAGTTAACTCATTGATCCAATTATATAACATCACAAAGGACCCTCATTTCTTTATTATTCTGTTCTTCAGACTAAAGATTAAGTTCAAAATATCAACTGCTTTCTCACATCATTACAGTAACTTCAAGTAATATTTCCTTATATAGTCACATCCAAAGCAAAAAGGAGAAAGAAGTTTCAGGTCCCAGCAGGCCTTTCCTTATTTCATCTTACTACCCAGATTGCACAATGCATCAGTTAGCTTTTCCTTCAATAAGGAACAAAAAGTCCAAAATCTTGTATGTCGAAGCAATATTTATTTCCTCACAAATATGTGGGATAGCAAGTTGGGCTGTGCTAAACTTGGGCGATTTGTATCTGATTCAGTTGGCCTCCAGCTAAGCTTGCATCTGTAGTCAGCTGGTAGTTTGCAGCCATATGCATACATATGATGATGGGTTTGCTCTCAGAAGGGTTGATGGAAGCCACTGAGCCACTTGTTTCCAGCAGGTCATTCTGGGATATCACGTAAAGGGGGTTACAAAGTTTCAAAAAATAGCAAAAAATGGCAAGCAACACACTGGTAGGTTTCACGTCTCTGCTTGCCTCGTGAATACTATAGAATCATTTGCTAAAGCAAATTGCATGGTCAAACCTGGACTTAAGGGATTCAGAAATAGACACCTCTTAATAGAAGGTTCTGCAAAGTCAAATTACAAAAACTATGCATATGTAGCCATTTACAATCTATCAGGTTTAGTATGTCTATCCCTAAACCATTTAGGTCAAAATTAAATTACCATTAGCTTGGATAAATATAAGGGTCCTCCTAATACTTAACCAGAGTTAGCATTATTTTACTAAAGGAGAAAGTCTGGGAGCTGGCCAAAGATTTGAGTTGGCAAAAGTGTCTACTCTATTCATCCTTCCCTGAACATTCAGGGGCTATGTGACCCAACAAGTCATTTAAAAGATTTTATCCAGACTTTTTATCTTAGGCATAGAAACAAGTACTGTATTTAGATGTGAATATTTCTTTGATGTAGTCCTAGAAATACTGTCAATTATTTTCTGCTACCTTCCTACTATACTTCAAACTGTAACTACTGATAGTTATCAATAGTCCAATGTACGTTGCTTTCCCTAAGGAATATTTCTGAGTCATTCCTTAATTGAAAATTTTATCTTTATTTTTCTCAGTAACTTACTTTTAAATCTTTGTACTTATCCTTTTTTAATTGAACATTTAACAGAAATCTGAACTATTTACAAATCCACCCTTCAAGGAGCACCTTGACTGATATATTTTATAGATAATATTCCAATTATTGGATATTTATGAGTTGCTTTGATGTTAAAAATAAACAAGCATATGAAAGGACATGCAATGACTGCTGATGTCAGTATGTTAAGAAACAAGGATTAAGATCAATTTAATTTTGTCTGCCAAGGCCCATAAGACAAGACAAAGCAAAATGTATGTTTTATTTTTACCTATTTTACATAATATTCAAAGAGTGGCTGGAGTTTCAGCTAAAATCATTAGTATTGAAGCTGTGTGATCCTCACTTAAGCTACACTGTTTTATTTATGAAATAGATCATTGTTTCAAAATCCTATTTTAGAAGACTAGTCCAACACTTTTTACAGTGACTACTACTGGATAATTACAATTTATTCGATAATTAAAATATTTAGATTGGTTTTATTCTCTGCTAGATTGTAATGAAGCTTTATAGGTAGCTATAATTAACCTCTACTGATATTAATTATGCACATTTAGGGATCTTGAAATTGCTGACCATACACTTCTCTTAAAGATGCAAGGAGCAACATGTACTAAAGACTAAACACAGCAGGACTTGCAGCCACAGTATATGTGGTGAGGACAGATAGTAGCCAGAAGTGACATGCAGAGCTCATTCACTTCATGTTCACTGTACATTATTTCATTTGTTTTTCTGGGAGAAATTGAAGGCCATATAAGGTGCCATACAATTTTCATTGACTAGCTCAGATTCTCAGTGGCTGAAGCTACTCAGCCAACCTGTAAAAGGTGGATGACATTGTTTAATTTCCTATCAGTCACACTTTTGTCCTCTCCAAGTTAGCCAAAGACATGCAGCAATGCAAAATTCTGCTCCAGATGAAAACATAATGGGGACTAGATCTTAATGCAGTGTCATTACTATATATTACATTTAAAAAATCAGGGCATGTGCACATCTATCTCTCATAGCTCTTTTATTAGTCCCTATGTTTAATCTATTCCTAGAGGGCCTTCTTTTTGCATTCTAACAAAGTCCCTGATTTTGCGTTTACTAACATCAAGGACAGAAGCACAATAAGAAGTACGGATGTATAGTTCAGTCATGGAACTGTTGCTTAAAATAAGCTGCACTATAATATTGGAATTGACCTAAGAACCACAGTTACTCACTTTTTTAAAACATGAACACTAAAGTATTTTGTTTGCATTCCTTCCCTATCCTCCTCTCTTACTACTTGTAGTACCTGTTTCCCTCAACTCATTTGGTTACCGTAAGTGGGCTGCAAACCACCACCTTCAAAAGAAGCACAAAGGAAACATCTATAGGAGGAATGAGTATACAAACTTCACCATGAAACATTCAATTCAATTCGAAGTACCTTCAACCTTAACTCTAAGCCAATTCAAGGAACTTTTAAAATTTCCTATTTTCAAAATTAGCAACTCCAATAGACAGAGGGCATTAATTAGTGCCAAATAGTGGAGAATTTCATATTGTTAAGGGTCAAAAATTCACATTTATTTCTTTAATTGCTTCATCCAGTAGCCTCTATTGTATTCTTTCTATATTTCAGGGCTTGCATAAGTTTTTTTATTTCCTCTGGCAGTTCTTGATACCAACTATTAAGTTGAAATGATGTAGTATATATTATCCAGTTAATATGATAGCCTTCTTCAGTTTATATATTCATATATGCACACAAATATATACAAGTATATACACATGTGTACATACACATGCATAGATATGATTGCATATATACACATGTGTGATATGCATGTATACATGTGTATGTATATCTGTATCTGTATTTATGCCTATTATCTATGTCTATTAACAGGAACACCATACTTCTGGATCAGAGAACAGACTTATGTATTCAAAGAGCAATTTGGGCAGCAGTGATCTTCTATGCCCCAGTTCTCCATAGGGCAATGCAATGAGAGCAACATGCTGTGATGCATGCAGGAGTTGCACCAAAGAAGATGGATTCTGGAATTATAAAACCTGAAGCTTATGTAGGGTAGTTAGTACATCTGACCAGTCTCTCTGGAGATAGAATGAGGGAGGCCCTTTTGTCTGGAATATAAACAAACCCTCTCTGGGGAAGGATAGGGGAAGAAGTCTCTAGCTCTCTTTCAGGTGTACTTAGAATGTAAGCAAATGCATCCAGGGGAGAGAATACACTCCTTTGGAGCAATATACGATCTCTAACTTCAAAGGCATGCTTGCCACTCAATCCTCCTTACATGCAAGTACCAGTGATCTGCTCTAAAAGTCCTGACTACGCAGAAACATAAAAATATTCATGACGCATTGTTTCCCAACATGAACATGGGGTACTTGCATGGATATTTAGTAATTATGGGATCTAAACTCCAAGATATCACTCCTTTATACCAAAGTATTGCCCTTAAATTAAAAGCATTCTCTTTCCTCCTATCATCCAGGGTACTCAGCATAATTTTTTCAATAATCTTAAATGATTAATAAAAGATAATTAGAGGCAGTGTCTTCAAATAGCTACTTATTCTTCCCTCATTAAAAAAAAGTCCCTAGTGAAAGAAAAGTCAAGGTCTGACAATAATTCAACAGAGCAGACAAGAAATATGGAGGTTATAATAAAATTAACAGCTCAATAATCTGTGCTGCCATAGGCCCCCTAGTTCCAACCTTACCTGATCCTAGTTCTTTCTTTTACCTCATGGTTTCTACTCTGAGGAACGTACTTTTTGCATTACATAGCCTACAAAAGTTCTGATATGGAGATCCTTAATGTGAGTATAAATGTTCAAACCATATTCTCTCATTAAGAGAGACCATCAAAATTTTTGAGCGGGAGTGCATCCACAGTGCTAATTTATGATGATTATGAAAGTACAAATGGTTTATAATATTAACGAGGAGAAACAGGAGGCTGGGAAAATACATTAGAGAATATTGCAAAGGGTATAAGACATTCATAAGTCAGAATAGCAATGAAAGTACTATAAATGAGGCATTTATAGCAGGAGACATTTGAAGGGAAATGCTGACATCTGAGTTTGGAAGTTTGAGGATAATGAAAACTCAAAATCATCGACACTTAAATAGTGGGGAAAATTTAAATATATTTAATTATAATGAAATCAAAGGAGAATGTTAGATTAGGTGAGAGTATAGAGCTCATTAGGAAATGCTACCTTTGAATTGTTGAAATAGCCAGGTAGAAAGGCACAGTACTCTAGAGCTTCACTGTCAGAATGCTGGGCTGCATTGATCAGGGGTGTGGCAAATGCAATTATATTTATGTTCTTTTCATAAGAACAGATAGCTTATCGTTGTCTTATTCAGTTAATGAAGCTACTTTTTTTTTTCTGGTGGTAACTTAGTCTCATAGGCAGGTATGACATGCTTTTCTCATGAAGTCATCACACATTTCTAGCTGTGTCATTATTTTCAGGAACATTAACTGTCACAGGTAGTATCAAAACTTCATTGCCACTTGTTCTCTGAAATCCTTGTAGTATATTTTGATTATGTGTTCCGGAGGGTAGCTCCTTTTGTCTTAAAAGCTAAATTCCATACAGCTCAACTTAATTCCATTGATTTTACATTATGGATGTTTGCTACCTCTGTGAATTAGTTGCACATTCAAGTTAAGTGAATCAATATAATTGCCCTTCATATCATGTCTCTTTTCCTGCGCAATTTTAATACATTCTATGGGTAAATGAAAAATGTGCTTCTAATATTAATGACAAATTGTTCCTTTTTAGTTTTAGTCCCTAAAATGCATTTAGTAATCATTAGCTGCTCTTTTCTACAACATGTGGGTCACAATATGATGTCAACATCGACTTTTATAAATTTTACCTCCTTTTGATCCCATTTCATGGGAATTACAGGCATTAAAACTTTTTAAATTATCAAAGATAATACAACTAATACTATGCTGTAATTCAAAGGCAAAAATATACAAAACCTCTAACTTTCTAGTCCATTTTATAAGAATTAAAGCAATTATATTCATGTTAATCTCTAAGCCTATCATTATAATATTCCTCATATATTAAGGATATAAGATATGGTGAATATTAGCATGTTACAGCAAAAACTTATAGCAGTCCCCAGGAACACAAGCCCTTAATTTCTTCACTCGTGGCTATACTTTGTTGAATAAAAAAATGTCACAGAGATGAACACATAAGTGGCATGTAGTAAGCTTAATTTTTAATAGATAGTACTACAGTGGTTAAGCAGATAAAAATCACGAAGCTGTCATGTTTTTCAAACTATGGACCACCTTGAACAGGTAAGATGCATATGAAAAATGATTTAACCTGAACATGCATATATTCTGCCATAAGAGAAGGAGTGTGAAGAACTTCATGTGTGTGGATAAAATCATAATATAGTTCTTTCAATGACATCCTTTCTGTGGCTTTTATCATAGGCTTAACTATGCAGTTGAAAAAAAAGTTTCCTTGAATGACACATGTTTTTCTACAGCTTATGCTGAGATGAGTCTACAACATGAATCCTCCGTGGCTTTTTGAGAGATACTAGTTTAGAAGAATATTTTTGGAGGCAATAGTCTTGATGTTGGAAATCTGCAACAAAGAGAACTGGTTCATAAAGATGAAAAAAACATAGAGTCAGTGCAAAATCAAATTCTACCAGTCTGTATCTTTAAGATAGAAAAACAATTTGCTTATGTTAAAGTATATTTTAAAAGAATCTCTTACCAAATGTTTCAAATGTGTGCCCTTTCTTTATAAGTAATAAACTGAAAGAGTTCGGAGACAATTAAATATCAATATATTTCTGGAATACTTCCTTCTTTTGTGATATTTTATTGGTGGAAATGACTTCAGGGGACACATATGAAGAATGCCATGGGAGCAACCTTATGATAAGTCATTTGTTTTTCTGTAATCTGTCTTATTGTTAATTTTGTTATGAAACTTGTTGAGCAATTCTGCTGGATCTTCTGGCACCTGACAGAGGCGTCATCAGTCATTGCCCAGGCTTTGGCTTACAAACTCTTTTACAGGCTTCAGGAGGGGTATGGATTTAAATTTTAAACTGGTTTCTGTCAGTGTGACAAATGAACACCAGAAAATAGTAGGACAATGGTAGAATGTTGAAATGCATGCCAAAAACAATGCACCAATCTTCAAGTGGAATCAGCAAAAATAACCTTAAAACATCTCCAGGCTACACCATTACTATCATTCTATTTCCAAGGTATAAAGAGAGCATATTATTGAATCTTATGTTATATTCAGAGGTAACATAATTCATTGCTCAAACTAATTAAACCAATATAACAACAACAAAAAAATCCAGTTAATAAAGCATTAATCATTAGCATCAGTTTTTTTGAATAGTCAAAATAAGAAAGAATAACTGATAAGAGTCTTAAGATAATAACATCTTTTTTCCTTGAATTCATTTTGTTGGCAAAGTGATTGATGCTTTATTCCTTTAGTGGTTATATAGAATGGTGATATTCCAAAGTGTGTTATCTTGTTCAGATTTTTTAAATATGTTTCTGCTAGAAAGAACTAGAAAAGATTACTGCATTTTGATGAAGTGCATTTTAATAGATATAGGGACTCGTAACAAAAATAATTGAAGTGGAGTCTGGTATGTTATCAGATGGAATGGAGTAAGGCCTGCCTAAGAATTCAGATTCTATCTTTAGAAGTCAAAATGAGAAAAATGCTGGGCTCGAAACTTTTCCAGTTCTCTACAGATTTTCTTTGTATCCTTGTGAAGCAGCTTAGCTGTTCTCTAGTAATGGAAGCAGCTTAAAAGTGTTCAATGTTGATATTTTAAGACAAGTGACTAAGATGCTGCTGGAATTATTTCGTATGGAATTTTAATAAAACATTCATTTTATGAAATTTCTAAATTAAATGCATGTTAAAGTGATGGCCACACAGTCATGAATAAAGAAGAATTTGTAAAAGCAGATTCTAATTGTTTTAAGCAAAACAAATGTCATTTTGCTCTAAGATTTTGAGGGTGAGTCATTTTTAATGAATCAATCGTTTATCATATGATAAATTTGTATTCATCCAGAAATTTTAAAATTAAGATTTTAATTTTATAACATGAACATGATTATCTATTTTATTTTACAGAAAGTAACAGATAAAATACTTCAAATGAGAGAAATACATATTTGCATTTATTAACTTCTTTTAGCCATTAACGTAATAAATACAGTAAATAAAAGTAAGTTTCAAATTATGATGGGCATGATTTAATACTCTGCTGAAAATTAAGGGCTGTTTATTTTCTTGTCTATTACACAAACATATATTTGTTATCTGAATTCTTCCTAAAATAGAAAGTACATTTCATAAAAGAATATACTAAACAGTTTAAGCCATAGATCCATCAAATAGTGGAATGACATTAAGTGCTAGTTTTATTAGTATATGTAGCACAGCATAATGATCTTCAGGTTGCTAAAGGATTTGTTATTATATTGATGTCCCTGATACTCCTGAACATGCCAAAATAAGAACTACTGTAAAAAACAATGAAGTAGGCCTGGTGACCTAATTTTAACAATTCAGCACATCTCTAGTTGGTTCAAACCTGTATGACCCACAAATCACCCTGATCCTCTGGGGAGTCTGAAGGAATATCACTCTTTCATAATCATCATGGTTGCTATAGAATATATTTCTATATTGCTAAAATATCATAAGGGCTACAAAATACATCACTAATCAATTTCATAGAGAAATTTTGATAATGGCAAATAACCAGGACAAATTCTACAGAAATCTGCGTTAGCAGAACTATGCATGCATGCACTGAACTAAATACTTGAAATTACATTGTCTAAATTTTCTTTAGAGCATGCAGACATATGTAAATGTGAAATATAAACACATGAAATAATATGGGAATGAACTTTGGGCAATGAACAAAGTCAAATATTAAGGAACATGAAACACACACGCACAAAAAAAAGGAAAATAATACAACACAAGTCTGTAAAAAATTTCACCAGAAATATAGGCTCAACTAAAGCAAACAAACGAAGGTAATAAAAAATGAAATGTACTTTATTTTTCTACCAAGATCTGGGAGTTCTGAGCAGAATTGTAACACCTACCCCATAAACTTGTTTAGCAAACATTCATTCCAATGAAATATAATGATGATAGTTGCCAGCATTTATAGAGTTCCTCTCCTTTAAAATACTGTGGAGTCCACAGGGTGGAGAGCACCATGGAGAATACAGTCAATGGTCCTATAACATATTTCCACGTTGACAGATAGTAACTGCATTAGTTGGGGTGAGGAATTCATAATGTGTAAAACTATTAAATCACAGTGTTGTACACTTGAAACCAATATAATATTGTGTTTCAATTATTCTTCAATTAAAAAATACACTTGAAAGAAAGAACAAACGAATGAAAAAGAAAGGAAAAAAAAGAAATAACTGTGGAGTTTATTTTGGAAGACTCATGGTCTAAAGCCAAAATTTCTCTTGACAATCAAATAGCTAAAGCAAAATTATTCTTGGAAATCCTTGGTCTAAAAACCAATGTAGAGGAGGGTTCCAGAAAGATGGCGGCATGAGCAGCGTGGTGGAAATCTCCTCCCCAAACCATATATATCTATGAAAATACAGCAAATACAACTATTCTTAAAAGAGAGACCAGAATACACAGGACAGTGCAGAGCCTGCATCTGCACCTAACGGGGCTCGGCACACCACGAAGTGGGTAAGATACGGAGCCACGTCCCAGTGGGATCTGAGCACTCCCCCACTCCAGTGCACCAGTGGAGGAGAGGATTCAGAGCCTGGAGGGAGTGGAAGAACAGGCCCGCAAAATAACCAGCCCTGGTGATCTGCACCAGGAGCACTGACACACATTGCACGGTGTAGCGGAGATTGGAGAGGCAGAAGGTGCAGGTTTTGAGCTGGGAACGCACCCGGGTACTTGCATGCACCTTCCAGGACAAAAGAAAAGTGTCCGCTTTTCTCAGCGGTCTTACAATCATCCCAGCACACTCAGCACAGGAGGCTGGGAGTTCTGAGGAATTTTGGACCCCTTGGCTGGCAACTGGGAAAAAGTAGCCACACTGAAACTTTATACAGAGAACAATAGTATCCCATTCATTCCCACACTGAAACTTTATACAGAGAACAATAGTATCCCATTCATTCCCGCCCTGGCCAGAGCTGCAAAAGGCCCAGCGGAGCGGCGAGGCCGTGGCTGCAGAATAGTGGAGCAATAGCGTCACCTACAGCATCCTTACAGAATCTACTCCCAGTGGGCTTTTTTTTTCCTTTCTTTTCTTTCTCTTTTCTTTCTCTTCCTTCTCTTTTTCTCTTTTCTTTCTCTTCCTTCTTTTTTTTTTTAAAGTGTAAAGAGCCCAGCTGACATATGTGGCACCTGCCAGCGACCACTTCTATCGCCATGAAAAGACAGAGGAATATGGTACAACCAAAACTCACCAGACAACACCAGAGAGGGAGCCTAAAGGGATGAAAATGCACAATCTTCCTGAAAAAGAATTCAGAATAAAAGTCATAACCATGCTGATGGATCTACAGAGAAATATGCAAGAGCTGAGGGAGGAAGTGAGGGAAGTGAGGAAAGACAATGCAGAAATGAGACAAGCCATCGACGGGCTTAGCAACAGACTGGAAGAGATGCAAGAGACTGTTAATTGAACAGAAATCAGAGAATAGGAATACAGAGAAGCTGAGGCAGAGAGAGATAAAATGATCTCTAGGAATGAAAGAATATGAAGAGAACTGTGTGACCAATCTAAACGGAATAATATTCGCATTATAGGAGTACCAGAGGAAGAAGAGAGAGAAAAAGTGAAAGAAAGTGTCTTTGAAGAAATAATTGCTGAAAACTTCCCCATGCTGGGGAAGGAAATAGTCTCGCAGTCCATGGAAGCCCACAGATCTCCCAACACAAGAGACCCAAGGAAGACAACACCAAGAACATAATAATGAAAATGGCAAAGATCAAAGATAAGGACAGAGTATTAAAGGCAGCTAGAGAGAGAAAAAAGATCACCTACAAAGGAAAACCCATCAGACTATCATCAGACTTCTCAACAGAAACCCTATAGAAGAGAATGGCATGATATATTTAATGTAATGAAACAGAAGGGCCTTGAACCAAGAATATTGTATCCAGCACGATTATCATTTACATATGATGGAGGGATTAAACAATTTCCAGAAGAGCAAAAACTAAGAGATTTTGCCTCCCATAAACCACCTCTATAGGACATCTTAAAGGAACTGCTCTAGGGGGAAGCACACCTAAGGCTAAAAAGACATCACTAGAGAAAATAAAATCATAGCAAAGAAAGCAGACCATCCAAATACTAAATAAAAGCAAAGACTAAAACACCTAGTATATAAAGAATGGAGGAGGTAGAATAAGAAGGGAGAGAAATAAAGACACATCAGACAGCGTTTACAATAACTTAACAAGAAAGTTAAGTTAGATTGTTAGAGAGTAAAGAAGCAACCCTTGAACCTTTGGTAACCACAAATCTAAAGCCAGCAATGGCAATAAGTGCATATCTATCCATAATCACCCTAAATGTAAATGGACTGAATGCACCAAAAAAAGTCACAGAGTTACTGAATGGATAAAAAAGCAAGACCCATCTATATGCGGCTTACAAGAGACTCACCTCAAACCCAAAGATATACACAGACTAAAAGTGAAGGGATGGATAAAGATATTTCATGCAAACAAGGAGAAAAAAGCAGGTGTTGCAGTACTTGTATCAGACAAAATAGACTTCAAAATGAAGAAAGTGGCAAGAGATAAAGAAGGACATTACATAATGATAAAGGGGTCAGTCCAACAAGAGGATATAACCATTATAAATATATATGCACCCAACACGGGAGCGCCAGCATGTGTGAAACAAATACTAACAGAATTAAAGGAGGAAATAGACAGCAATGCATTCATTTTAGGAGACTTCAACACACCACTCACTCCAAAGGACAGATCAACCAGACAGAAAATAAGTAAAGACACAGAGGCACTGAACAACACACTAGAGCAGATGGACCTAACAGACATCTACAGAACTCTACACCCAAAAGCAATAGGATACACATTCTTCTCAAGTGCATATGGAACATTTTCCAGAATAGACCACATACTAGGCCAGAAAAAGAACCTCAGTAAAGTCAAAAATATTGAAATTATACCAACCAACTTTTCAGATCACAAAGGTATAAAACTAGAAATAAATTAAAAAAAAAAGAAAACAAAAAGGCTCACAAATACATGGAGACTTAACAGCATTCTCCTAACTAATCAATGGGTTAACAACCAAATCAAAACAGAAATCAAAGAAAATTTGGAGACTATGACAACAGCAACACAAAGCCACAACTTCTGTGGGATGCAGCAAAGGCAGTTCTAAGAGGAAAGTATATTGCAATCCAGGCCTATTTAAAGAAGGAAGAACATTCCCAAATGAATAGTCTAAGCATTTGACAAAATTCAACATCCATTCATGATAAAAACTCTCAACAAAATGGGTATAGAGGGCAAGTACCTCAACATAATAAAGGCTATATATGACAAACCCACAGCTAACATCATACTTAACAGCGAGAAGCTGAAAGCTTTTCATCTAAGATCGGGAACAAGACAGGGATGCCCACTCTCTCCACTGTTATTCAACATAGTACTGGAGGTCCTAGCCATGGCAATCAGATAAAACAAAGAAACACAAAGCATCCAGATTGGTAAAGAAGAAATCAAATTGTCACTACTTGAAGATGACATGATACTGTACAAAGAAAACCTAAAGAATCCACTCCAAAACTACCTGAACTAATATCTGAATTCAGCAAAGTTGCAGGATACAAAATTAACACACAGAAATCTTTTGCTTTCCTATACACTAATGATGAACTAACAGAAAGAGAAATCAGAAAAACAATTCCATTCACAACTGCATCAAAAAGAATAAAATACCTAGGAATAAACCAAACGAAGGAAGTGAAAGACCTGTACTCTGAAAACTAGAAGACACTCCTAAGAGAAATTAAAGAGGACACTAAAAAATGGAAATACATCCCATGCTCTTGGCTGGGAAGAATAAATATTGTCATAATGGCTATACTACCTAAAGCTATCTACAGATTCAACATAATCCCTATCAAACTACCAAAAAGCTTTCTTCAATGAACTGGAACAAATAATTCTAAAATTCATATAGAACCAGAAAAGACCCCGAATAGCCAAAGCAATCCTGATAAGGAGGAATGAAACAGGGGGAATTATGTTCCCTGACTTCAAGCTCTACTATAAAGCCACAGTAATCAAAACAATTTGGTATTGGCACAAAAACAGACCCACAGACCAGTGGAACAGAACAGAAAATCCAAACATTAACCCAAACATATACAGTCAATTAATATTTGATAAAGGAGCCTTGGATATACAATGGGGAGAGGACAGCCTCTTCAGCAGGTGGTATTGGCAAAACTGGACAGCTACATGTAAGAGAATGAAACTGGACTACTGTATAATCCCATACACAAAGGTAAACTCAAGGTGGATCAAAGACCTGAATGTAAGTCATGAAACCATAAAACTCTTAGAAAAAATCATAGGCAAAAATTTCTTGGACATAAACATGAGCAACTTTTTTATGAATACATCTCCCTGAGCAAGGGAAACAAAATCAAAAATGAACAAGTGGGACTATATCAAGCTGAAAAGCTTCTGTACAGCAAAAGACACCATCAGTAGAACAAAAATACATCCTACAGTATGGGAGAATATATTCATAAATGACATATCCGATAAGGGGTTGACGTCCAAAATATATAAAGAACTCATGCACCTCAACAAACATAAGGTAAATAATCCAATTAAGAAATGGGAAGAGGACATGAATAGACACTTCTCCAAAGAAGAAACTCAGATGGCCAACAGGCACATGAAAGGATGCTTCACATCACTAATCATCAGAGAAATGCAGATTAAAACCACTATGAGATATCACCTCACACCAATGAGGATGGCCAACATCCATAACACAAACAACAACAAATGTTGGCGAGGATGTGGAGAAAAGTGAACCCTCCTACACTGCTAGTGGGAATGCAAATTAGTTCAACCATTGTGGAAATCAGTATGGAGGTTCCTCAAAAATCTCAAAATAGAAATACTATTTGACCCAGGAATCCTACTCCTAGGAATTTACCCTAAGAATGCAGCAGCCCAGTTTGAAAAAGACATATGCACCCCTATGTTTATTGCAACACTATTTACAATAGCCAAGAAATGGAAGCAACCTAAGTGTCCATCAGTAGATGAATGGATAAAGAAGAAGTGGTACATATACACAATGGAATATTATACAGCCACAAAGAAGAAAACAAATCCTACCATTTGCAACAACATGGTTGGAGCTAGAGAGTATTATGCTCAGTGAAATAAGCCAAGCAGGAAAAGACAAGTATCAAATGATTTCACTCATATGTGGAGTATAAGAACAAAGAAAAAAACTGAAGGAACAGAACAGCAGCAGACTCACAGAACCCAAGAACGGACTAATAGTTACCAAAGAGAAAGGGACTGGGGAGGATGGATGGGAAGGGAGGGACAAGGGGGAAAAATGAGCATTATAATTAGTAGATGTAATATTGGGGGGGCCACGGGGAGGGCTGCTGTACAACTCAGAAGACAAGTAGTGATTCTATATCATCTCACTACGCTGACAGACAGTGACTGTAATAAGGTTGGTGGGGGGGACCTGATGAAGGGGGTAGTTTAATCACCATAATATTGCACATGTAATTGTAGATTAATGATACCAAAATAAATTATTTAAAAAAATAATAATAATACAAAAAAAAAAGAGAGAGAGAGAGAGGGGTAGTCTATCCCCAGGAAAGCATCATAACAGGGAAGGGGAGAGGAGCTCAAGAGAGGTCTGTTGGGAGTTTTTCTTTAATTTAAAGACCCCAGAAAATACACTTGCTTATCTCAATGAGTTAGGAAAGAAATCTCATCACACTGTGACCCTCTTGATATAATTGTTGAAGTGGCTGGAATAAAACATTGGAGTGGCACGACTTGTAAAATCTAAGATGTGTATAAATAGAAAGTTATAGCCACTTTTTTCATTTATTCATCCTATAAGAGTTCTCTTGCTTAGCTCATCAATCCTGCCTTAAGTGTTCTGCTCCTTCAGGGAAGAGGTTGCGTAGTCTATGCAAACTTAACTTTTATCACTAATTCTTCTGGGTCGGCATCCCTGGTTTCTAAAATCAAGGCTGAACCCCCAGATCCACCACTCACCACCTCTATGACATTGGCAAGTCACCAAATCTCTCTAAGCTTTACTATCCTTACTCAAAAAACACGAAAACAAAAAGGAAAAAAGAATTAGTGCCTACCTGAAAGGTGGGGCTGATGCATGCGCATCCATTAATTCTTTCAACCAGCAATTATAATTCATTAACTGCCGTAAACGGGTTTGAATAAAATCCTGCAGTGCAAAGAAGAAAGGACAATCGATTCCCATATGGAGGAGTTGGGACGGGATGCTCGGGGGTGGCAAACTAGAACTTGGAAGATTCATGGAGTCAACCATGATCAGGGATCACTGTGAAAAAAGGCAGGAAGTCACAAGAACCGAGAGCCCTGAGAACATAGTACCTGGGCTCTGTTCGCGGCCCCTGCTACGAGGGGAACGGCCAATGCAGAGGCCAGGCCCAGGCGGTGTGCCCTTGGCCTCGTATGAGAAACTGCACTGGGAAACATGGCTAAACCACGAAATGAACATGAGTGTCTGCAATTGTGATTATTTCTTTTTTTCTTTCCTTCCCGAATCCCCTTAAGTGCTGCTGAGAATGCTAGATTCTCCCATCAAGGCTTCACAGAGGAGCTTTGAAGCCTTTGGACTTGAGCTTGAACCTGGACTCCACCTACTTGCCACATGGACCTCCATTTCCCCATCTTTAAGCTGGGGGTGATAATGCTTACTTTACAAAAATGTCATGGACTTCAAAGGCCATTTATTTAAGAACCCTGGCACAACCTAGGTGGTCAATAAATGGTAGCTATGAGCATAAAAAGAAATGGGGAATTCACCTAAAGTCAAATTACTCTTCAAAGTTCTTTAGAAAGTTGCCTGTTGGAGACCTACATACTACTTCTCATAAACTTGGCTGGAACTCAGGAAAGTTTCCCACCAGCACAGAAAGAATGAGTTTTTGTTTTGCTTTGCAACAGTTGAAGTAGTTGACTTATATTGGTGGGCTCTGTATTGAATAAAAAGAATTCCTTACATATTAGAATCTCATTCAGTATTAGGAGAGACCTTTCTAACTCTGGGCCAAGAGGTTCTGAGCTTAAGGAAACAGCAAATCCAATTTCGAGCTCATTTTTGAATATAAGCTCAGTGAGTGGATTGCTCATAAGAATTGTCCAGGTATTTGCTTTGTTATTTTGTATCTTTCAAGTATCCCACTCCACCTTTTCTAAGTCCCTAAAGAATATTAGCTATAGTTAAATTGAATGCAAATATGATGTGAATCCACAATATAATTCTTACAGTATTTACATATATATATATTTATATAACTCCTGCAGTCCTTACCTAAGATATCTTTATTCCCAAAAATGGTTCAGAATGTTATTTTATTGTTTTCACCCTTACAAAAATATGGATGTGTCTTTCCTCCCTAAATTGACCCTAACGATTGCTTTGAATGAGATCAAGATAGAGTTGCTTGTTTCCATATCTGATATTCTAATTAATCATGACATAATAGGGTACTGGAGAAGATAAGGAGGTTTTTTTTAAAGAGATTGTGGTTCTAATTAAGTGACGAGAGATGTATAAAAATAATTTCAGTTTCATCTGGGGAAAAAATTTACTTTTTTCAAGATGTCAGGTGGATTTGTATGGACTTATTTGAAATATTTCTTATACTATATCGTTTGTTATAGTTATTTTTATTTTCTACTAGAGTCATTTACAACAGAATTTTCCACTTGCTTTGCATGTATGAGAATTAAAAATTCATCTTTTACAGACCTGGGATGTTTAAATGAAAATATGACATATATAAAAATAAGACATTTCATGAAAAATAAGACATGTACAAAAAATATGTAAAAAATAATGCCATCAAGATTCAATTGGAGGTTACAGAAAAACTGATGAATAGTAGGGAGACACATGGCAGGTCTGAAACATTTTAAATGGTGGCACCAATTTTTCTCTGGCATTTCACAGACTGTGATCCTGATGGATCACAGGATCTTCCTTGATAACGTGTTGGCGCACAGGAACCGTGACACTTCTGCTTCATTTCTCCTTTAAGTGTGCCTCGTGCAACGCTGACACAAAGGGGTTTGGAGTGGTGTTGAAGAGCAAGGGCTTTATACTGGGGAGAAAGGTGGAGACTCCTCAGGACAGAGGCGTCAGCATAAACTGAGCCCTAGAGGAGGAGAAGGCACAGCCTCTGTGAAGAACAGAAGGCAAAGTGCTGAGAAGACAGTGACTAAGAGGGTAATGAAAACAGACAAGCTGAAAACATATGAAGGGTTTTGAAAATTTTAGTCCTCGTAAAGAGTTTGGGTTTCATTTTAAAGAAACTATTCACTGAAGAGTGTCCTCACTTATAAATTGAGGATAATGCTATTACATATTTCATAAGGCTGTTATATTTGTTATATTAATAGCTAATAGTTACCTGATACAATATGCTGGACACTGCTTAGAAGTGTGTTTAATATTCAAACTCCTTTTGATATAAATGCTATACCTCATTTTATAGATGAAGATATTGAGGCTGAGAAAATTAAATTGTACAAGTCCCAGCCTTTGGATATGCATGCACTTTTTAAATCCCGGAACCAGGATTCAAACAGGCCGTTTACCTTCAGCAGCTGTGCTCTTAACCACAGATACACTACTCTGCTAGCAAAACTAAATGAGATCGTTCATATGATGAAGGAATTCACCACTTATAATTTTCAACTAGTCTGCTCAAATATCAATACTTCTTCTCCCAAGTTTTAAATATAATCCTATACATTATGTTTCAAATGCTATATGTTCTTGTTTCACATCCTCAGCCTCTATTCTAACACCTCACAGTTGTACCCATAGTTACCTGCTGCCCCCAGGCTCAACATACCACCCCTCTTCTCTCATCCCAACAAAAAATAAAATAAAATAACAGAAAATGTATAAATAACCTCAGTTTCCTATCTTTTGGGGTTAAAACTGTGTCCTCCACCTACAGCGTAGTATCCCATTTCATATTCTAAGGGGGTTTGAATATTTCCAGATGTCAGTCTGATTTATGCACTTATTAGCCAATAGCATTTCTTATAGGAAGTGATATTACTAGAGTTTATACATAGAAAATTTTCGAAGGTCATAGTATTACAGACCATTTTATCAAGCTACAGTTCTTTAAAACTAGAAATACAGAATAAAATATATCGAAGTAACATATTTGAAAACTATGCTCTCTCCAATAGCTCTCATGTTAAATCATAAATAACAATGGAAACTACTCCATATACAATGAAACTATTATATTGTGAAAGTTATGGGATACAATCAAAGCTGTATTCAATTTTATAAAGATACAAGACTCACTAAGTAAAACCTAAGAAAGGAAACAAGAGTACTTGTCATTTTATATTACAGTCCAATGTAATGTCCTCCTCCAAGTGAATCAACAATCCTGATTGTTCCTTTTTTGCAAATTTAACATCGCAAAGGTCCTGCTTCCAACAGCCCTATTGCAGGTGGGGCATGAAGAGAGGAAGACACAGTTACAGAGCGAGAGGGAAGGTCACTCTCAACAGCTTCAAGCCGGAAGTTGCATATTAGTTTTGTCAATGTTCCATTTACAATACCCACTCCGTCTGAATGCTTGGGCTCTCGCATCTGTTGTGGGATCCATGTATCTGGAATGGTCCCTAAGCCTTTTCCATGAAAGAATAAAAAGGCGATGGCAGGTCCTGCAGTTCCTTTATTGGGAGTCAAAAACAACAAAGAAGCCAGAGATTTTAGGCTATGGGGAAGAATGGAAGTGAAGAAGGCTGCAGTCTTAGTGGAAATGGAATGGTTTGGAGGTATTAATGGAGTAAAAGAAATAGCAAGCCAGTGATCAATCAGGGGATTGTTACAGAAAGTTTGGCTATTTGGATCTATAACTTCAGCAGTAGAACAGATCTAGAATGTGGTTTTTCCTTTAGTCAGGAACCACTGCTTGGATTAGGACTATAATAGCAGCCAGGTATAATACTTGTTTCTTTGTAATGTATCCTGATTAGAAGCGAATATTTAATGAGTAATGAAATTGAAATTCAATGAATCAGCATTATCATTGACCTTTAACATTGCCCACATTGTTTATTTTCTGGCATGTTTCAAAAAATAAAAAAGCCAAAGGCCTATCTGTTAAAAAATTGAGTTTATTGTGGTAATATTGGGAGAATTTTTGCATTATAGGTCAAATACCTCTCTGTTCTAGTTTTTATTCTGTCACCCAGGCTACAGGAGCAGCCTCTGGGCCACACCAGTGCCACTCCTCTGACAAAAGAAGATGGCAGTGTTGGAGCCAAAGTCTTTTAAATTTCATGCTTGGATATTGCCTGTTGCACTATACTCACAGTTCTTTGAACAAAGTAAATCACATGTCCAAGTCTGATGTCAGTATGTATGGAAGAATTCCCCTCTTATAGAGAGGTAGTAAATATTTGGGGAAAAAAGTATATAATTTTATAGGACCACAGTCCTAGGACATTTATACAGCAGACAGCTTACAAAAATAGGAGTCTCCCTCCAAGCCAGAGAGAAGATTGATTTATTCTGGAATAGTAAAGTGTCCATTTTCTCCCCATAGGAGATTTGCTTACATTACAGAGTAATAGATTTAATATCTACTTTGGAGCAAAGGACGGCAGATTGGCCAGCAGCTCCTTGTAAGATCGGGAGTTCCTTAAACCCTGGGTTCCTCAGTTGTGACACAGATATACCTGGGCCCATTCTGCAATAATCCCCAGTCTCTCTGTAGGGATAAGGATAATTGATGCCAACGTGGAGTTCATGTTGCCAGCCTTCAAGCCTCATGGCTGCTTAGAGATAACTTGATCATTTGGCAATACCTTGTCTTTAGGTAGATATTTTTATTGTGTTTATGTATACTGCGATTAATGATATTTGAATTTTTACCTCTTTTTCTTTAAATTTAGAGTTTGCTGTGCTTTTCCTTATTGTATTTAATTTTGTCTTTTCCCAATATCTATTGGTAGAATAAATTTTTCTTTTAAAGTCTTTTCATTGCTTTGATGGTTTGAATATTCTAGATTAGATTCCTGAACTTTTAATGACCATTAAACATTAAACAAATACACACAGGATTTTTTTTAACAAAGTATAAATTATTCAGTATCTCTGTTATCCAGCTAACTTAGAGAAAAATCTTGGCGTGCTAAAATTAGAGGCTTGTCAAATTTGTTGGACTTTGAGAAAAACAACTTTGGTTCCACTGATTTTCTCTGTTTCTGTTTTTCAGTTTTTTAAATTACATTGATTCCGATTCTAATTTTTTTTATTATTTCCTCTGTTCTGCCTGTTTTGAGTTTGTTTTGCTCTTCTTTTTCTAATTTCCTAAAGTGGAAGAGAAGGTAACTAATTTGAGATCTTTCTTTTTTCTTTTCTAGTATAGGTATTTAAAGTTATAAATTTCTTCCTTTTCCCCTTTTCTTCCTTTCATTTTTATGAAAGGAGGTTTATGTTTGTGTTTTGCCTTTAAAATAAATCATTTATTACTTTTATGCTGAATTATTAGATTTACTGCTTTATTTTTTCTTTTTCTAAATGTCTGGAGTTAATATATTAAATGTTCTTTCATATTTTCAACCTTCTTCGATTTGTGTATTGAAAATAGGTGAAATTTTATTTTGAGATTAATTTATAAAACAGTATTTTTAACAAATTATTCTTATTCAGAAGATAGTATTTTTACTGATTTTAAGAGTTACCACTGCTATAGTTTTTCTTTGCATACAACTAATTTTTTCTTCCAAATCAAGTTTATATCATCATAATATTTTCATAAGAAACTATAGGTAGTCCTAAAGATATCTCTGTTTCACTACATAATGAAATTGTAACTTTCCCTGTATAGCAAATTAAAATTATTTTATTTCATGCATTTTGGATGTTGTGTTCATTTCTTATATCCACACTTATTTCATTCTGTTTCTTCCCCTTTCCTTGAAACATGACAAATATAAATGTAAATTTGTGATAAGACTGAGCAATAAATAATGTGTTATTATTGGATGACATCTAACTTTAAAAATTCTTAAAGTTGTCTTTGAAATATTTAAAATCTTATCTGCAAGTTTCCTTTTACTATAAAACAAAAACACCCAGAATTTCCTTTAATAAATGGAAGTTCTTTGATTTGAACCTACCTAATTATTAATTAGTTGAGAGTGATAACATAGGACTGATTTTGAGAATGTGTTGATATGTGTTCATATTTTGTTTTTGTTTTAAACTTTTAGAAAATAGTATCCTTAGCCTTTATCTGATTTAATAAGAAATGTTACAATCATTTTCTTATTAAATGCTAAATGGGAAAAGAAAATTCTTCCCTAAGACATACAGAACCAAGTTTTTGTTGCATAATAAGATTTGTCTAGTCATTTATCTGCCTCTTCAGTTTTAATTTTACCAGAGTATTTTCAGTATCTCCTTTAACAATATTTGAATTTCACCTGTAATTTATGTGTAAAAGCATTCTCCCTATGGTAAGTAAAAATGTCCTATAGATTTTAGGTGTTGGCTCTATTTCTTAGATATTTCCATAATTTTGGCCCTAATGCTTTATCACTATTGGGACAATAACATGTATATAAATTTTTATGTATACACATTTCATTAGAGAGAGAGAATTCTGTCTCTAATAATAGAAACTAATAGCAAGTATTTTAGAATTACTGTTTAAAGATGGTAATTTCCCATATTAAAAAAAATTCTTTATCCAATATTCCTGAGATTATACTAATTTGGAAATGGTTAACCTTGCCATAATTTTTAAATGTTTACATATATATTTAAAAAATATTTCTAGGTTTTCAAAATTCTTTATTATTTTCAGACTACATAATCAAGAAGTCCACTCTTTTATTTAAAAAATGACTTAGTCTTTGAGCTAAATACAGTTTATGGTTGGAAAGGTTATTTTTGTCAATCTCAGGCAACTGCTTCTAGCATGCAATTTGTCATTTGAGAAGTAGGTGGTGCATGGCCCAGGTGTGAACTGAAGTGATGGAAAATTATGAATCAAGTTAGCAAGGAGAATTCCAAGGTTGGCTTGCAACATCAGGGAGACTTAAGCTCTCAGGAATCATGTGCAGAATTATGGAAACAGTTCATGTAATGCATTAATGAAAACAGTCCTGAGAAATGGCACAATTATTGTGCCAGTTTAAGGCTAGCAGAATTAGGTTAACATATTGGAAAAAACTTTAAAAGTGTACAACTGACACTAAAAAAAGAATGGCTTTCTCAGTCTTATTCAAAACACTTTGCCTGTCTACCAATTGTACAGCAAATACGCTATATCCTGAGAACAAGTAAAATCCATAATCTCACAAACTGTGAGTTGGGAATGCAAAGATCAAGTCTACATTCTTTTCTCTTGAGTATATTGGCTCTCGTGCCACTCTAACCCACTCTCAAAAATACAGCCAGAGTGGAAAAAATTGAGACAATATAATTAGGGCTAAGAGGAGGTTTTAACACATGCACTATAGCCAGAATTCACCAATCAAGAAATTAATTTATGGCTTATGGTATAGCTTGGGATGCTTGCTTTAACAACATTATTTTGTTTAGAAAAGTCTTAAGGTTATTTGAAAAATATCATGTGTAAAAGTATAAAGAATAAAACCAAAGTCCTCTGTTACCACACCTACCAGTGACTGCTCTATGAACATTTTTATGTGTATCAGTTCTGAGGTATTATCTTCATATAATACACATTTAGATATCCTGCTTGGTTTTACTAAAAAATTTTTTTAACCTTTCTTACTCTCTCACTCCTCATATTCAATTACTATGGCTTATCACATGTATCTACTAAATATCTTGCCCACTGTTGCTGCCCTGTCCCTTAGGTTGGCTGCTGACATCTCTACCCTCTATTGCATACTCTCATATCTGGGCTGTCTCTATCTACTTTTGTCCCACTGCAATCCATTTACCTCTCTGCCACCCAGGAAATCTTTTTTAAAAAGGAAAATAAGATTATGTCTCTCCCCAGATTAAAAACCCTTTATGCCATGACCTTTTACTTTTGACCAAATCTAAAATCCCTAACATAGCCTAACATGGCCTGTCAAGCTCCTCACAGTGGCCCAGCATTGAGATGGGGTGGATGTGTTTGCAATGTTCTTGAAAAATGATTTTGCTGACTTGATTTACTAAACTAATTCCTTTTTTGTGTGTGTGCATTTCATCTTGATTTTAATTTTCCATTATTTTTCAAATATTTTTTCCATTCATTTTTAATAATTAATGCACTTAATAAAATTTATTTTAGTATCTTCATTCTCACTCACTTATTCATTACATTGTTATATACCATATATTTATTGTTTATTGATATATTTTCACTCAGTACCTGTCAACTGAAGTAATATTCTTTGTAAACTGATTATTATAAATTTAGGTATATTTCCATGCTAACAAATACATGGCTAGATATTTTAATAATACTTATTTCATTGAATGAATTTACTATACTTTATTAAGCAGTTTCTTCTTTGACAGGCAATTACCATCTTAATGCAATTTTAAACAAAGTTGTAATGAGTATTTTTTACATGTGTCCAATTTATTAATTTATTTACTTAAGCATATGTATTAGAGGTAGAATTATTGGATAAAGTGTATGCATATTTTTTATTTTGATACATACACACATAAAATACATTGTCAAAAATGAGCTCAAGACTAGCGATATACTTTCATATTATACAAATTTACTTTCTTCTTTTTAATTGAAGTATCACTGATATACAATCTTATATTGGTTTCAAGTATATAACACAGTAGTTCAACAGTTACCCATAATATTAAATCTTCACCTCCACTAGTACAATTACTATCTGTCCACATAGGAAAATGTTACAGAATCATTGGCTATGTCCTCCATGCTGTACTACTGTCCCCATGACCAACTTATATTATGACTGAGAATATTTGTGCCCTTTTATCCCCCTTCACACTTCCAATCCTCCCACCCTAACACCTCCCCTGTGGTAACCACCAGTCACTTGTCAGTGTCTATAAGTTTACTGTTTTATTCATATTGCTCTGTTTTTATATTTTACAAATAAGTGAAATCATATGGTATTGGTCTTTCCCCACATGGCTTATTTTATTTAGCTTAATCCCTCTAGGCCCATCCATGTCAGTGCAAATAGCAGGATTTCCTTTTTATGGCTGAATAATATTCCATTATGTATATGTACCACATCTTCTTTATTCATTCATCTATTGATGGACACTTTAGTTGCTTCCATGTCTTAGCTATTGTACATAGTACAGTGATAAATATAGGGGTGCATATATCTTTTTGAATCAGGGATTTTGTTCTCTTTGGGTAAATTCCTGGAAGTGGAACTACTGGGTCAAATGATATTTCTATTTTCAGTCTTTTGAGGAACCTCCATGCTGCTTTCCACAGTGACAGCACCAATTTACACTTCCATCAACAGCGTAAGAGGGTTCCCTTTTCTCCACATCCTTGCCAACACTTGTCATTTCTTGTCTTTTAGGTAGTGGTCATTCTTACTGGTGTAAAGTGATACCTCACTGTGGTTGGATTTGCATTTTCCTCATGATTCATATTAATAATATATAAAGGGCAATGGCCATAAGCAAATGGCGTCTGAAGGCTGTTATGAGTCCTATATTTTGCTGCTCTTTTACTTTATTCTGAAATAATATTTTTATATGTTCTTAGTATCACACTGAGTTTGAAATTTAACCTTTTGCTCATAAACATCCAAGGCCACTCATTTACAATGGTGATAATAATAATTTCAATAATGACAGCAATAGTAAGTACCAGCGGTAGTATTAGAAGTAGAAGGAGCAGGAGGAGGAGGTATAGAAATAGCACTAGGAGTATAAAATTCCTTGTAAATTTAAACAACTTCCCCATTAGTTACTGCAAGGTCTTGCCAATCAGTGCTATTCTCTTGCAATAGGAATCCTCTTAAACATTTATAAGCAAGTTCTGTCTTAGCACTAAGAATTACTATGCACTTTTTAGGGTAGCTGAACATCTATTAAAGACAGGCAGCCAAAAAATAAGCAAATTACTTTAGAGGAAAAACATACACAAAAGGAAATGGAGAGAAAAGTCTTTTTAGTGCCCCTACAACCTTTCAACACTAGTTTTACTTAAATCTTTGAAGGTATTGTACTGCACTTCAAAAATATATATTACTTAAACATTATAGCAATTGTAATTACCAAAATTTTCTCTTTAAGATTATGACCTTTTCTACTTTTCTTAAGGATGTCTAAAATACTATAATCATGGAATAAATAACAGTAATAATGCTTTCAAGGGGGAACTTCTCAGGTTAGAAGGTATTACTAGATTATTGCAATTTTATTTCTCTTGCATGGCCAACGTTTCTCTTTGCAATAGATGTATAACATTTTAAACATGTAAACAATTGCAGCAAAGTAGAATGGCAGCTTTTTTTTCCAATTTTTGATTCTGTAGAAATACCAAATAATTTAGGGATACAAGTAAAATAAGGGTTCTGTTGGAAGAGTTTCATAATATATATGTGTATGTACACATATATAAAATAGTTTCAATATCTACTAGACAGAATGCAGAGTAGCATATAGAATTAAAAAATCATAAGGACCTATTAGTTGGGCATAGAGTTCTGAATAATTCATGTTTGACTTAGAATTTCTGTTTGGGCATGCTCACATATCTTATACTGTAACAAAAATTTTAAGATTATAATCCATTATTTTATTCAGTATTTTCTACTACTATGACATATATTTAGTGTTTATACACCCTGTTAAATATAGATGAAAGGTGATAAGCACATGGCCTCTATATTATTGTACACATTTAAAAAACTTTGAAGTTCTCTGACAAAGTGAGCACTGAGGTTTATTTCATTCTGATTCCTGCTGTAGGTGTTTTATACCATGATATTGACTTTGGTTGTGAACCATTCTCCTGATAGAATTGATTTATGATACACTCCATTGCTATCCAGACAGTTTCCAGTGAAGTGACAAAGAAGTTCTGCTTCCATACCCAGCAAATCAATGGAAAGTAAAGCAAGACCAGGCAAAACAAAACCCTTTATACAAGGTGACTGGATACTAAATGTCATATTGTGTATGCTATGGGTGAACATAAATAGTGGAAAGATATACGTTGTTAATCAGCATTATGTGCTTCCCAAAAGACCAATATATACCTCGTGCAGAGATTATAAAAGCTGTTGTTGTAATAAAAAATTTGTTAAAAAAGTAAATAAATGTCACACATTTTATGTGAAAGTTAATATGTGAGGATATAGATATTCAAACATTGAAGGAATAAAGAACAATTGACTAAATGAGAGAAATTAAGTATTTTGGTAGGAAAATTAATATAATATTATTTTGACAAATTGAAGATGACCATGAAATTCTCTTGGGGCTCCTTAGTTTGATGAGAATTGCTGATCTTCTTAATATGCTGCAGATTAAATAAATCCATTATTCTGAATCTACTTTTTTACTCTACTTTCAAATTACATTAATATAGACATGGCTGAATTTTTTTCTGAATTGTAATAAAAATCACAATGCACAGAACATAATGCCAGAAATATATTATCTAATATCCTTAGAATACAAAACTAAATACTATAGTGCCTTGTGGTTAGAACATAAAACCTATGGGGTGGGGGCAAACAGATGACTAGGAGAGAAGGAAAGATAAGATGATGGCAGATTTTAATAAGTCTTATATGCTATAATGGGTCCAAAGGTAGATTTAATTAATTAAAATAAAATAAGTGATATACTTGTATTTTGTTTTAAATATATGTTTGAAGACAGTGTGGAAAGGGAAAAGACTGGAAATAAGATGGGTAGAGAATGGACTATCCTGTGATGCAAAGAATATTAGGACAGTGTCAGAAATGGGCAGTGATGTAGAGAATGAAGAAGAGAGTGTACATTTGTAGGGCATTTCAAATCGAATTTTTAAAACTTGATTATTGATAGAGCATGGAGGAATGTAGAATAAGCCAAGAGTGTTTCTAAGATTCCTAACTTAAGTAAATAGTAGACTGAAATGCCATTGATCAAGATATGGAATGGAAAAAAGAGACCATCTGGCAAGTGGATGAAGGACTTAAGATGTATTTAATCATGGGTTTCTTGATATCCAAATGAATGCAGGTCATCTCTGCTGAAATCTCAAAAAAGCCCTCACCATAGCACTATTCCCATAGGGTTTAAACTGGCATCATGGTGGGAGATTGATTACATTAGCACCCAAAGTGATTATATTTGGAGCAGGCCATCAGAGAGGAAGTTAAATTGAACTGGGATCATGTGGGTAGGATCTAATACAACAGGAATGATGTCCTTAGAAGAAGAGAGAGGCATCAAGAATATTCGCTGCATACGTTTTTCTGCAAACGAACTCTAGAAAAGACTGTGAGGACCCAGCAGGAAGGCAGGTAGGTGTCTGTCAGTCGAGGAGAGAGGCCTCAGGAGAAATCAATTCTGCCAGCACCTCTATCTTGAACTTCCAACCTCCAGAATTGTGAGAAAATAGATCTGTGTTGTTTAAACCCTTCAATCTGTGGTATTTCATCACGACAGCCCTAGCAGACTACTACTACTAATATCAACGTAAACACATTACATTTCTAGGCTACATTTTTCAATTCTAAAATATATTTAGAGTCCGGAAAAGTGCAATCACTGAATCACATACTTCAAAATAAATCTACTTTTATTCTTCATTATAATAATATATACTTCTATTTTTTTTTTAATTTGCATCAATATCATGAGGTTTATTTCTGTTTTCTCATCCTGTGAAAAAATCTCCTGCTACTCTTTGGTTTTGTTGAATATTTTCCATGATTCTATTTTGTCGTATTTGATTGACTTAGTAGCTCCATCTATCATCTATCGATCGATCGATCGATCATCTATATCTAGTGGTTGCTCCAAGACTCAGAGATTCACATTATTAAGCTACAAATGGTCACAGTACAACCTCGAATGATATTATACCTACCCACATGTAGTGTAAGAAGATTACAGCAGTACACGTCTCTCTCCCATTTCCCAGCCTTTGTGCCATTGTTTCCATACATTTTACTTTTGCATATTACAAACCCTAAAGTATATTGTTATTTTCACTGTTGTTTTCAATTCACTTTTGAAGTGTTAGAAAGCAAGAAACTACAAAGAAGTATTTTGTATTTAGTCACGCATTTACCCTTTCTAGCACTTGTAATTCACTTTAATAGACACAAACTTCTCTTGAGTACCATTTCCTTTTCCCTGAAGAGACTTCCTTTAACATTTTTGCAGTGCTAGTCTGTTGACAATGGATTCTTTCCACTTTTTGTATCACAAAGTCTTTATTTTGCCTTTTACAAAAAAAAAAAATACTTGATCTTCTATAGAATCCTAATTTGCTCTCTAGTGTTTTATGTGAATGACTACAAGATTTTTTGTTTGGTATTTGAAATGCTCTCATGTTAATGTGTGTGTGTGTATTTTTCATATTATTAAATTATATTTTGGAAAAATAATTGCCACATTTTTAATGAGAAATCTGTAATCTAGCATACTTGTCAGTTTTATCATCATTTTCTTTGGCTTAGTATCTTAATTATCTCTTCATTATATTGCATTCTTCCTATAAATTTATTGCTACTTTTTTAGCCATTGATATTCTGTACTGTACAGCCAGATTCATTAACTAAATGGTGAAATAATTCTAAATTTTCTTATCCACATGATTTTGTTATCATTTCAAGGTATTTTATTTTCTTCTCTGTTATCTCCCCTCAGAGAACAAGTAGAATACTATCTACTAAATACTCTAGTTTTCTATAAAATGAATGTTCCTGAAAAAATAACTTATTTAAGCCTGTTTAAAAGCAGCGCTTTTTGACAGTTCTGGGTTAATGTAACCTTGGAGAGTTTGGGAAGAACAAGAATTCAACTAGGAAGAAACTTTATTTTTTCCTTTAATATTTGTTCCACTATATGACATAGATAATTACGTTTAGTTCATCTCTAATGAGACTCTTAGGCTAACTTTTCTCAGCCAGCAATTTCTTTCCAGTATTAATCTGAAAACTGCATGCTTTCCCTTCCATTAAACCTATCTCAATACAGTACTGTTTGCAAAAACAATAATTTATAATCACAATTATTTTCTTCTAGAAACTATAAATAAGTAAAATATGAATTTACATATGAATTTGCATAATTATGAGAGTTTCCAGTTTGTTTAAACACTAAAGAAATTATAATTTATTGATATGTTTAAGAATTAAGTAAATGAAAAATATAATAATGGAAAATTATATACCCCTATATACATATATAACTCTCTATCTCTCTTTTTGGATTTTCATGAAATTGTCTTTGAAATTATTTTCTGTGGTTAAATGACACACAGAATAATGAAGAAGTGTTGATTCACAATTCAAGATATTATAAGGTGATAATTAATTCCAATAATTTTGGTGGCATCCAATGTATTGAAACATAGTAGGCAAAGAAAAAATGTTTAGAGAAAGGAAAGAAGGTAACAAAGACATTTGCAATTTGATCTTGATGGGAATTTCAGGAATCCCCTCTTTCCCTGAAGGAATTCAAATTAAGATATTGATTATAACTCCAGATATCTGGAATAGGTGAAAAGAGTCTAAGCCAGTTATATTTCCATTTTCCTTAACACTGACTGGTTCAGAGCCTGAAAACAAGTCAGTTTCCCTTGTACAAAAAGATTATTTAAAGAGAAAGCAACAGGAAGAGAAACTAGCTCCCCTTTTCTCTCTCACACTTAAAAAAAATGATGAGTATTGGTGTCCTTCTCGCTTTGCCCTGTCAGTGTGATAACTGTACGAGGAATCGGTGATAGGGTGGGGTCAACACTGTTGAAGGCAGAACAAAGACAAAGAAAGATTTGGTCCCTTGAACTAACACTAAATTTCTGTTACTTTCAGCCAAAAGTTTTCTGTTTAAAAGGAAAGAAAATATAGTAAAATTGGAAGAAGGAAAAAAATATGACAGAATGGTGATACTGAAACCAAATACAAGCATAAAACTTAAGCACATAACAAAAGAAGAAATGATAAACATCTTTAGATAATTTATATGAATAAAATAGAGCAGAATGGCAGGTGCTCAAGGACAGAAACTGTTTTGCCTTGCTTATTGGCTTAAAGTATGATTTACTACTTTAAAATCACTCTTCCTTAAGATAAAAAGTGTGCATAATTTTAGAGTTATGTTAAGGTCATTTTAATCATTTATTTGGTCAAATTTATTAATCATAATAATTATTACCAGCTTAATTAGACGTTGAGTCTTCAAGTAAATCTTAATTATTTTGTGAATAGGTAATTCATTCAAAAGCCACAGAAAGTTATGAATACCATTTCAGGTCCTCCAGATATATCTCAAAGCAACCACAACTATCAGGTTTTGTTTATGTTCTAGAGTCATGCTTTTTCCATCTCTCTTACCAAGTCAGGGAAATCTCAATTAAGATGAAAAACAAAAAAGCAAAAACAAAACAATGTTGAGATAATACATATGGTTGTATTATCTGTAAAAGACCGCAAAGAAGCTGCCATAAAAAATTCTCCAAATATGGGAGGGGAAAAAGGTGGTGGTGTAAGAGGTGAGGCAGAAACCTCCTCCCAAAACCACATAAAACATGAAAATACAGCAAATACAACTAAATTCTGAAAGAGCAACCCAAAAAATGAAGAACATACAGTCACATCTGGAGAAAATAGAAGACCTTACACAAAAGGGTAAAGTAGCAAAGCCACAGTCCAGCAGAATCCAAGCCCTCTCCCCATCCCAGCTCATAGGCAGGAGGAAGACAAACAGAGCAGGGAGGGAGTAGAAGCCCAGGACTGCTAAACATCCAGCTCTGGAGATCCATTCTGGGAGCACAAACCCACATGATATGGTGCTCTGGAGATCAGTGGGGTTGGAAAGCGAGCCACTCTGGGACAAAAGAAAGGCAGGCATGTTGAAAGACTTCTCAACAGCAAGAGGGGTGCTAAAGGGGCAAAGATTACACAGAGCTTGATGCTCAGGAAAAAGGCAGGTGGACAAATTGTCCCAGCACATGCAGCCCAGCAGGTTGGGAACTTCCAGGAGCTTCAGGTGCTCCATCCCCCTGGCTTGAAATGCAGTCCCAAGGCCCCACTACTATTCTCAGCCTTCCAGTCCTTCCTACCAGCAGGCACAGGGCCACACACCTCCTTCCACTGCCATCATGCCAGGCCAAATGGAGGGCAGCCCTGCCTATGGCACCTACAGGGGTATAATGCAGAGGCTCCTCCCTATGTGTATAGCCCAGAGGGCCAGCAGTGGAGGCAGGCACTGCAGCTGGGAAGCAGGAAAGAGCTCTTTTCTCCTGGCAGGCACTGGTGCCACTCACCAGCGAACCCTGCCATTGCTGAAGGTGCTCTGCAGCTCCAGAGTGGAGAGCTTCTGGACACTAGGGGACGCCACCTGCAGAAAGTTATTAATTTATAGGAATCACTAGAAAAAAATGGCAAAAAAAATTTGAACAAACAAAATTCAAATGCCAGAAAGAGGGCTAAGTGAAATTGAAATCACCAAACTCCTAGATAAAGATTTTGAAATAAAAATCATAAATATCCTATTAAGTGACAGAAAAATATTCAAGATCACAGGGAGAACTTTAAAAAGGAGATAGAAACTTTGAAAAATACAGTATATGAATGAAACATACAGTGGAGGGATATAAAAGTAGATCAGATGAGATAGAGGATCCAGTAAATGAAATAGAAATTAGAGAACAGGAATCAAAGAAGCTGAGGCACAGAGAGAAAAAAGGGTCTCTAGGAATGAAAGAACAATAAGAGAACTGTGTGATAAATCCAAAAGGAACAATATTCACAATTAAAGGGATACCAGAAGAAGAAGAGAAAGAAAAAGGGATAGAAATCTCTTTGAGGAAATAATTGCTGAAAACCTCCCAATGGCAATCAGACAACACAACAAATAAAAGTCATCCAGATTGGTAAGGAAGAAGTTAAATAGTGTTTGCAGACAACAAGATATTGTACATTAAAAACTCTACATAATCTACCCCCAAACTACTAGAACTAATAACGAAATTCAGCAAAGTTGCAGGATACAAAACTAATACACAGAAATCTGTTGCATTCCTATATACTGAACTATATAATAATGAACTAACAGAAAGAGAAATCAGTAAAACAACACCAGTAACAACTTCTTCAAAAGAATAAAATACCTAGGAATAAACCTAACCAAGGAGGTGAAAGACCTATACCCTGAAAACTACAAGACACTTCATGAGAGAAATAAAGAAGACACAAATAAATGGAAATACATTACATGCTCATGAATAGGAAGAATTAATATTGTCAAACTGGACATCCTGCCTAAAGCAATCTACAGATTCAATGCAATCTTTATCAAAATATCAACAGACTTCTTCAATGAACTACAATAGTTCTAAAATTCATATGGAATCCTAAGAGAACCCAAATAGCCAAAGCAATCCTGAGGAGGAAGAAAGAGGCTGGGGGAATTGCATTCCTAACTTGAAGCTCTACTACAAACCCACAGTAATCAAGACAGTTTGGTACTGGCAAAACAAAAGACTTATAGATCAACGGTACAGAATAGAAAGCCCAGATATAAACCCACATATATATGGCCAATTAATATATGATAAAGAAGCCATGGATATACAATGGGGAAATGACAGCCTCGTCAACAAATTGTGTTTGCAAAACTGGACAGCTACATGTAAGAGAATGAAACTGGATTACTGGCTAACTCCATATACAAAAGTAAACTCGAAATGGATCAAAGACCTGAATGTAAGTCATGAAACCATAAAACTCTTAGAAGAAAACATAAGCAACAATCTCTCTTTTATTTATTTATTTACTTATTTTTTATTTTGGTATACTTAACCAACAATTACATATGTTACATTATGCTTACTAAGCTCCTCATTTCATCTACTCCCCCCCACATACCTCATTACAGTAACTGTCCATCAGTGTAGTGAGATGTTATAAAATCACTACTTGACTTCTTTGAGTTGTACAGCCCTCCCCGTGCCTCCCACTACATTATGTCTGCTAATCATAATAATCATTTTTCCCCCTTGTCCCTCCCTTCCCACACATCCTCCCTGGTCCCTTTCCCTTTCGTAACCATTGGTCCATTCTTGGGTTAGGTGAGCCTGCTGCTGTTTTGTTCCTTCAGTTTTCTTCTTTGCTCTTATACTCCACATATGAGTGAAATCATTTGATACTTGTCTTTTTCCACCTGGCTTATTTCACTGAGCATAATACCCTCTAGTTTCATCCATGTTGTTGTAAATGGTAAGATTTGTTTTCTTCTTATGGCTGAATAATATTCCATTGTGTATATGTACCACATCTTCTTCATCCATTCATCTACTGATGGACACTTAGGTTGCTTCCATTTCTTGGCTATTATAAATAGTGCTGCTATAAACATAGGGGTGCATATGTCTTTTTCAAACTGGGCTGCTGCATTCTTAGGGCAAATTCCTAGGAGTGGGATTCCTGGGTCAAAAAGTATTTCTATTTTGAGTTTTTTGAGGAACCACCATACGGCTTCCAAACAATGGTTGAACTAATTTGCATTCCCACCAGCAGTGTAGGAGGATTCCCCTTTCTCCATATCGTCACCAACATTTGTTGTTGTTTGTGTTTTGGATGTTGGCCATCCTCATTGGTGTGAGATGATATCTCATTGTGGTTTTAATCTGCATTTCTCTGATGATTAGCGATGTGGAGCACCTTTTCATGTGTCTGTTGGCCATCTGAATTTCTTCTTTGGAGAAGTGTCTATTCATGTCCTCTGCCCATTTCTTAATTGGATTATTTGCTTTTCATTTGTTGAGGTGCATGAGTTCTTCATATATTTTCAATGTCAACCCCTTATCGGATATGTCATTTATGAATATATTCTCCCATACTGTAGGATGTCTTTTTGTTCTACTGATGGTGTCCTTTGCTGTACAGAAGCTTTTCAACTTAATATAGTCCCACTTGTTCATTTTTGCTTTTGTTTTCCTTGCCCGGGGAGATATGTTCAAGAAGAAGCCGCTCATGTTTATGTTCAAGAGATTTTGCCTATGTTTTTTTCTTAGAGTTTTATGGTTTCATGAGTTACATTCAGATCTTTGATCCACCTTGAGTTTACCTTTGTGTATGGGGTTAGACAGTAGTCCAGTTTCATTCTCTTACATGTAGCTGTCCAGTTTTTCCAACACCAGCTGCTGAAGAGGCTATCGTCTCCCCATTGTATATCCAGGGCTCCTTTATCAAATATTGACTGTATATGTTTGGGTTAATGTTTGGATGTTCTATTCTGTTCTACTGGTCTGTGGGTCTGTTTTTGTGCCAGTACCAAATTGTCTTGATTACTGTGGCTTTGTAGTAGAGTTTGAAGTCAGGGAGCGTAATTACCCCTGTTTTATTCTTCTTTCTCAGGATTGTTTTGTCTATTCAGGGTCTTGTGTGGTTCCATATGAATTTGAGAACTATTTCTTCCACTTCACTGAAGAAAGCTGTTGGTAGTTTGATAGGGATTGCGTTGAATCTGTAGATTGCTTTAGGTAGTATAGCCATTTTAACAATATTTATTCCTCCTAGCCAAGAGCATGGGATGAATTTCCATTTGTTAGTGTCCTCTTTAATTTCTCCTAGGAGTTTCTTGTAGTTTTCAGAGTACAGGTCTCTCACTTACTTCATTTGGTTTATTCCAAGGTATTTTATTCTTTTTGATGCAATTGTGAGTGGAATTGTTTTTCTGATTTCCCTTTCTGTTAGTTCATTGTTACTGTATAGGAAAGCAACAGATTTCTGTGTGCTAATTTTGTATCCTGCAACTTTGCTGAATTCCAGTATTAGTTCTAGTAGTTTTAGAGTGGAGTCTTTAGGGTTTTTTTTATGCACAATATCATGTCATCTGCAAATAGTGACAATTTGACTTCTTCTTTACAAATCTGGATGCCTTGTATTTCTTTGTTTTGTCTGATTGCCATGACTAGGACCTCCAGTACTATGTTGAATAACAGTGGAGAGAGTGGGCATCCCTGTCTTGTTCCCGATCTTAGATGAAAAGCTTTCAGCTTCTTGCTGTTAAGTATGATGTTAGCTGTGGTTTTGTCATACATGCCCTTTATGATGTTGAGGTACTTGCCCTCTATACCCATTTTGTTGAGAGTTTTAATCATGAATGGATGCTGAATTTTGTCAAACGCTTTTTCAGCATCTATGGAGATGATCATGTGGTTTTTGTTCTTCTTTTTGTTGATGTGGTGGATGATGTTGATGTATTTTCGGATCTTGTACCATCCTTGCATCCCTGGGATGAATCCCACTTGATCATGGTGTGTGATCCTGTTGATGTATTTTTGAATTTGGTTTGCTAATATTTTGTTTAGTATTTTTGCATGTACATTCATCAGGGATATTGGTCTGTAATTTTCTTTTCTGGTGAGGTCTTTGCCCGGTTTTGGTATTAGTGATGCTGTCTTCATAGAAAGAGTTTGGAAGTATTCCCTCTTTTTCTATTTTGTGGAATCTTTTAAGGAGAATGGGTGTTTTTTCTTCTCTATATGTCTGGTAGAATTCAGAGGTAAATTCATCTGATCCGGGGTTTTTTTTTTGGGGTAGTTTTTTGATTACTGATTCAATTTCATTGCTGGTGATTGGTCTGTTTAGTTCTTCTGTTTCGTGTTTGGTCAGTCTTGGAGGGTTGTATCTTTCTAGGAAGTTTTCCATTTCTTCTAGGTTTTCCAGTTTGTTAGCATATAGATTCTCACAATACTCTCTTATAATTCTTTGTATTTCTGTGGGGTCCGTCATTATTTTTCCTTTCTCATTTCTGATTGTGTAGATTCTCTTTTTCTCTTAATGAGTCTGGCTAGGGGTTATCTATTTTCTTTGTTTCTTCAAAGAACCAGCTCTTGGCTTCATTGATTTTTTTCTATTGTTTTATTCTTCTCAATTTTATTTATTTCTTCTCTGATCTTTATTATGTCTCTCCTTCTGCTGACATTGGGCCTCATTTGTTCTTCTTTTTCCAATTTCAGAAATTATGTCTTTAGACTATTCATTTGGGAATGTTCTTCCTTGTTTAAATAGGCCTCGATTGCAATATACTTTCCTCTTAGAACTGCCTTTGCTGCGTCACACAGAAGTTGAGGCTTTGTGTTGTTGTCATTAGTCTCCATATATTCTTTGATTTCTGTTTTGATTTGGTTGTTAACCCATTGATTAATTAGGAGAATATTGTTAAGTCTCCATGTATTTGTGAGCCTTTTTGATTTCTTTCAAAATTTTTTCTAGTTTTATACCTTTGTGATCTGAGAAGTTGGTTGGTAGGATTTCAATATTTTTGAATTTCCTGAGATTCTTTTTGTGGCCTAGTATGTGGCCTATTCTGGAAAATGTTCCATGTGCACTTGAGAAGAATGTGTGTTCTGTTGCTTTTGGGTGTAGAGTTCTGTAGATATCTGTTAGGTCCATCTGTTCTAGTGTGCTGTTCAGTGCCTCTGTGTCTTTACTTATCTTCTGTCTGGTTGATCTGTCCTTTGGAGTGAGTGGTGTGTTGAAGTGTCCTAAAATGAATGCATTGCTTTCTATTTCCTCCTTTAATTCGGTTACTATTTGTTTCACATATGTCGGCTCTCCTGTGTTGTGTGCATATATATTTATAATGGTTATATCCTCTTGTTGGACTGACTCCTTTATCATTATGTAATGTCCTTCTTTATCTCTTGCTCCTTTCTTCGTTTTGAAGTCTATTTTGTCTGATACAAGTACTGCAACACCTGCTTTTTTCTCCTTGTTGTTTGCATGAAATATCTTTATCCATCCCTTCACTTATAGTCTGTGTATATCTTTGGGATTGACGTGAGTCTCTTTTAAACAGCATATAGATTGGTCTTGCTTTTTTATTCATTCAGTAACTCTGTGTCTTTTGATTGGTGCATTCAGTCCATTTACATTTAGGGTGATTATGGATAGATATGTACTTATTGCCATTGCTGGCTTTAGATTTGTGGTTACCAAAGGTTCAAGGGTTGCTTCTTTACTATCTAACAATCTAACTTAACTTTCTTGTTAAGTTACTGCAAACACAGTCTGATGTGTCTTTATTTCTCTCCCTTTTTATTCTTTCTCCTCCATTCTTTATATACTAAGTGTTTTATTCTTTGCCTTCAGTTAGTATTTGGATGGTCTGCTTTCTTTGCTATGATTTTATTTTCTCTGGTGATGTCTTTTTAGCCTTAGGAGTGCTTCCCTGTAGAGCAGTCCCTTTAAGATATCCTGTAGAAGTGATTTATGAGAGGCAAACTCTCTCAACTTTCGCTTGTCTGGAAATTGTTTAATCCCTCCATCATATTTAAATGATAATCGTGCTGGGTACAATATTCTTGGTTCGAGGTCCTTCTGTTTCATCATGTTAAATATATCATGCCATTCTCTTTTGGCCTGTAAGGTTTCTGTTTAGAAGTCTGTTGATAGTCTGATGGGTTTTCCTTTGTAGGGGAACTTTTTTTTCTCTCTAGCTGCATTTAATACTCTGTCCTTATCTTTGATCTTTGCCATTTTAATTATTACGTGTCTTGGTGTTGTCTTCCTTGGGTCCCTTGTGTTTGGAGATCTGTGGGCTTCCGTGAACTGCGAGACTATTTCCTTCCCCAGTGTGGGAAAGTTTTCAGCAATTGTTTCTTCAAAGACACTTTCTATCCCTTTTTCTCTCTCTTCTTCCTCTGGTACTCCTATAATGTGAATATTGTTCCATTTGGATTGGTCACACAGTTCTCTTAATATTCTTTCATTCCTAGAGATCTTTTTATCTCTCTTTGCCTCAGCTTCTCTGTATTCCTGTTCTCTGATTTCTATTCCTTTTACTCTCTTCTACCACATCTAATCTGGTTTTAAATCCCTCCATTGTATGTTTGATTTCAGATATGGAATTTCTTAATGATTGAATCTCTGTCTTAAATTTGTTCCTGAGTCCTTGAATATTTTTCTGTACCTCCATAAGCATGTTTATGATTTTTATTTTGAACTCTCTTTCAGGAAGATTGGTGAGTTCAATTTCATTTGGCCCTTTTTCTGGGGTTTTGAGATTTTAACATTTCATGTTTCTGTGTGGTGCCCTCTAGTGCCCAAAAAGCTCCAGTCTCTGGAGCTGCTCAGCCCCTAGAGTGAGGTTGGGGGTCATAGGGGAACAGAGCTGGTGCTTGGGTGGAGGAAAGAACTGTTTTCTGATTCCTGTCTGCTGTGCCTGTCTCCCTTATCAGAGCCAGTGGGCTGAGCACACAGGTGTAAGCCTCCGTGCTTTGTGTCTCTAGCTGTTGTAGGCAGGGGTCCCCCTCTGACTGGCCTGACACCAGCCCAGCACAGTGACTGCTGGTTTGTAAGCCAGTGCCATCAGGCCAGGAGGAACGCTCAGCAGGCTGCGTATCACAGTGGGGGGCCCTGGAGCTGAATAGCCAGCCAGGGGAACTGAGCACCTGCAGCTCCTCAAAGTTCCCAATCTGGGCAGAGCAAACCCAGACAACCTTGTTCCCCTATCCCTTCTCCTGTGCAGTAAGCTCCGTGCAAACCCCACCCCTTCAGCAGCCCTCTTGCTGCTAGGAAGTGTCTCAGACTGCCTGACTTTCCCTTGTCCCAGAGCGGCCAGTGTGGCTCCCATCCTCCACAAATGGCCAGAATCTGTCTCTTAAGCTTTCTGCCTGTCCCAGCTCTCCATCCCATCCTCCAGAGCACCACACAATGTAGGTTTCCGCTCGAAAAGCAGATCTCCAGGGCTATTTGTTCAGTAGTCTCAGGGTTCTACCTCCTCCCCGCTCCATTTGTCTTCCTCCTGCCAGTGAGCTGGGGTGGGGAAAGGGCCTGGGTCCCGCAGGATCAAGGCTTTTCTATGTTACCCTGTTTTGTGAGGTCTGCTCTGTTAGTGAGGTCTGTATGCAGTCTGGTGCAGCCTTCTTTCCTGTTGCTGTTTTAGGGTTATATTAACGATATTTTTGCACTATCTGTGGTTTTGGGAGGAGTTCTCTGTTTCACCCCTCATATCACCATCTTGAACCTCTCAATCACTCACCCCCTCCTGCGTGCACGCACACGCACGTACCCATATGTTTTTATAAAATGAGCAAACAACAAGAAATAAATGTGTAACGTATCTGTCAAGGTAGGGCCTATCCAAAGGAACTACCCTAGCATTTTGAAACGTGTGAGAGTACATTTTTCTTTATCTTGGGTAAAAAACATGATAGGTGGGGAACAATATGGTAAAAAATAATACTATATAGTAAAAAAACAAATACATAAACCAGGTATACCATCATGAAAGATGTCTACCATCAGAAGCATTTGACTTCAAAATGGAAGTTCTGCTTCAGTATATGAAAGCAGGGTTTATATTGCTTTCTTGACATATCCTTCTAACCTTACACTATAAAATTAACTTCTTATAAAGTCAGAGCTCTAAAACTCCCCATTTGCCACTGTTCTCCTTTTCTCATTTTTGGTCTTTGCATCTAAAATGATCTGTGAAAGAATAAAGTCATACTTCAGCGGCTGTTGTGTTTAATCTATCAACTTTCAGACATTTCTCCAATGACATTATTCACAGAGTCAAGAAAAAAATGTAACTTCAAAGTATTAAATCTGGCCTCTCTCTTTTTAAATATGATAACATTTTCAAAGGTGAAAGGGGTCTTCCTTGAAACTAGCAACTGATTTCATGCTGTAAGTTCCTCATTTTATTCAAATTTGATATTAAATAGAAGGTCACGCAATCATACCATATATGACTGCCCTACTTTGTAAAAGTAAGACATATTAGACAGCAAAAGACTTATGCAACCATTATTGATCAGGAGATGACAATGTGTCATAACATTTATTGAGTGCCTATTTTTATTGAACATTATCTAATATGTTCTCTGTAATTTCTCAATATGAATAAAATTGTAGTCTGAAAAAAGACAAGGACTTAGCTATGGAAACCTTCACATTTTAACTCATTTCTAGTCAGATGGTTTTAGGCAAGCTAGTTCATATATCTCATTTATTGACTTTTAAATTGAGGAATTTATTTATTTTTATTGAAGTATAGTTGACATACAATATTATATTGGTTTTCAGCATACAACACAATGATTAAGATGAGGGTTTAATCTACTTGATAGTAATCTGTGGGCATTCCAAGAAGTATTTTATGATAATTTTTTGTAAGCCATAGATATTAAACAATTACAAATCATTTGTAAAGATTCTATCATATGACAGAAAAATTATAGAATTTCAGAAAGCATGGCTATTCTTCAAGGTAAAGTCTGGTCAAATATCTCTTTACTTGAAATCAGTCTTTCTAGTAGAATCATGAATTTTAGGATCCTAATTGCCCTGCTCCAGATTACTCATAAAGCATAAATTCCATTCTGGAAGGGGCAAACTAAGAAGACCACATGCTACCACCAAATCCATCCTCCCAGTGTCCACTCACTGAGCAAAAGTATGGCTCTAGGAAAATGAACACCCACTCCCAGCTTCATGGCACAAGGGTAGGAAGAAAGCAGAGTATAAAGATGCAAATTATTCAGCTCTGCCTGAAGGGACTGATTTAATTTGAAACAGAGAGCAGGGAACCCCATACTTAAAGTATTGTCCAAAACAACTGGAAATTAATCCTGGCAATCAAGAGGATTGTTTAAATTAAAAAGACTCTACTCTTTTAGATACGGAGAGAAGACTTCCAAGTTGAAAATCCTTGACTGAAGAGGGGACCATAATTAATTAAATAAATCACCTATTGTGATGTCAGCATAAAAGATAATGAAAAAGCAGGGGAAGGGGTAGTGGGGCAGAACCTGATCAGAGACATAAGAGACTGCATGATCTGATGGAAATTGACTTCACAGAATTACTTTGATCAAGTCACACAACAGACCAACAAAAAAACAAACAACACATACAGGCACAACCCTGAACAGGATCAGGGTTCAGAGTTACCATAAGACCCAGCAATTCAGCTCCTAAATATATATCCCCCTAAAATGAAAAGATACATCGATCCAAAAACTTGTACAGAAATGGATCAGAAGAATAGCATTCATATTAGCCAAAAATGAAGACAATTTAATTATCTGTCAGCCGAAAAATTAATAAACCAAATCTGAATAAAATGTGCTATATCCATAAAATGAAATATTATTCAACAATAAAAAGACATGAAATAGTAAAGCATGCTACAACATGCATGCAAATTCGAAAACCTGGAAAGTCCATTTTTAAATTCTTAAGGAAATGCCAAACTATGGCATGGTGTGTCACTCAGTGGAACAAAAATGTTCAAATTACATTGTAGTGACAACTTTGTAACTCAGTGAATGTACTAAAATACACTGATTTATATACTTTAAATGAGTGAATTCTATGGCATATGAATTGTATCTCAGTAATACGGTCTTATAGAACTTGAGCACATAGTAAAATTAATACCACTACCTGAAAAGAGTTAACACTGAATATTGGATTAGAGGGATTAGATTTGAAATATCTATGTAAATAAAGCTGGAATAGACATATCTAGCAGTTTCTGTTCATTCATGTCTCATTCTTTTAAAACACCTTTCCAGGCAAAACTTATTCAAAGAAGTGCAGGAGGGGTATTTCTACTTGGTGACACCGTCCCTGGGACCACTGACTGGATAAGGGATCAATACCTAATCTGCAGAGTCCATCAGGGATGGACAGGCAGATTAGCTTTCTTTAAAATGTCAACTGAGAGACACATAATTTCCAATTAGTTACAGGTAACTAAATAGTATGTTCATGTTAAACTGGAGCTAGAGAAGCCATTTTAAAGATCAGCTCAAGCTGACTGTTATGCAAAGAAAACAGCTTGCCAAAAAGAAGCCCAAATACAGAGCAGAGTGTGCACACAGGGACAAGCAGGAGTGACAAGCCGAGGTTAGGAGTGGGGCAGAGAGATAACAGAGAAAGAATAAAGGAATCTTTGCTTCAGCTGCTGGTGACTTCCTCTTTCCAGTGTGTACTCACACTGCCCCAAATCTCCTTTTTCTTCATGAGAAGCCCACATATTTCCATTACACAGCTTTGGGAAGTGCTGGTTCTTACCAACATAAGAAATTCTATAAGTGAACAAAATTAATGGTAGAAAGCTAGTTTACATGCAAAAAAAAACTGTTAGAAAAATGAAGATCTGACTGGAAGTATTGTAGGCTAGAGATAGTGCATAGTCTAGAATGGAAAGTAAAGAGTCTCTGATAAGATGTTGCAGTAAAAATACTTAACCCTGTAGGGTTTTGGGAACCCATGCCTATAATAATGGGAGACCCTGGAGGACATGGTAACCAAAAAAATATATGTATATGTACACACACACACACACACACACACACACACACACACACACATTTATTACTTGTAGCCTTAAGCAAATTACAGAAAATAATAATTAACTTAGATACAAGGTATACCAAAAGTAAATATAAAATGAAAAGCAATTATATAACCTTTTTAGGAAAGACTTTGCTATGATAGTCATAGCTCTATAAAGGGACAATCAAGCTGGAAAATAACATCTCATCAAGATAACGCTAGTCTAGAACCACACACAGGTATTGAACGTCATACTTCACAATAGTAGCAGGTATGCTGATAGTGAAAATGTAGGTCCTTCATCACTTGTAAATAAGGACAGCTTCAAAAATTTATTCTTTCTGAAACTGAAGTCAGAGATGGTATTTCTCCACAGTTAGTTTCAAAAATACATGTGAGCAAATTGAATTTGGTCCAGAAATATAAGGACAGAGTGATATTCTTAGAACTTCCTAGGGAGTTGATGCAGTTGTTTTGAATTAAGATATGTTATTTAAATATTCAGTAACAAGATTTACTTTCTGTATATTTATTTGTCAAGAGGACTAAATATTAAAGTAAAGTTTTGGCCTTGATTTTGATCATTAAACATCCACTCTCTGTTTTGGCACTTAATCCTTTAACATTTGAGACAAAGTCAAAGGCAAATTTATCTCCAAAGTCTGTAACAGGGTATAGTCCTCAGACACTGATCTTCTTGAGAGTAGAATATATAACTTGCTCATTAGTCTTTACAAAGGTTTTCTCTTTGTCCCATGAGATCAGAAAGAACTAGAGAAATACTGCATGATACAATAGAAAAATATTATTTAAAGGATGGAAAATATGAGCTTTGATGGGAATTTACAGAATCTGTGCAATGTCAGAGACTTCCAAGAGTAAGAGAACGTGAAAATAAACACACACTTTTGTAACATAAAAATTCTTAATGAGATGCTCTCATTAGGCAGATTATTACCAGGATTTTTTCTTTTCTCTTCATATGCAATAAAAATTAACATTTCCTGTGTTTTACACAATAAACTGTAAAGTAAGCATTTACAATAATAACAGAAGCTACATAAAATTTGTTTGTGATGCTGTACATTACATATAGGCTCCAGAGACTAGTAAAATTTGATGTCTCCAGAATTCTTTGTGAAAAAATAACAGTGTTAAGATTGAAGCACATAACACTGCATGCAGAGGATTGTTGGGGTTTTCTTAGCACATTTATTCTTGTGTGATGACAGTTTTTAATCAGCTTCAAAAACTATACAGCTTTTTAACATAAGGGGACATTTTACAGTTAAATTAATAATTCAAAATTCAAAGTAAATTTTGACTAAAACATGATGTTTACTTAATTAATTTGTATATGTGTATATGTTTCAAATATCATATTTTATCAAATAGATCAGTTATTCTAAACTAGCATTGGATTCGTTCATGAACACTTTGAAATTATATACAAAATTGTGTGTGCATATGTATCTGTACCTTCAGTTGTGATATGGGTCTACTACATTCTCAAAGTAGTCCTTAATTTAAAATATTGGAGAATCAGTACTCTAAATGTTACTAAAAATGTTGTAACTTGAAGAAATGCTTTTCAAACTTTATCAAAGTTACAAAAAAAAAAATCCAAAACAACAGAGAAATAAGTTCCCTGTGTATTTTCTGTCTAAATGCCATGTGTTCCAAATGTTAAATCTATGACTGCAATTTATTACTGATGCTTTGACATTGGTATACTAATGATGGCCTTTAAAAATATTTTGCTTAATTAAATTCATCCTGTTAGAGAAATGCTTAGTCAAATTATAATGTCCTTGTGCACTGAGAAGAGACAGTCATAAATCATCTCTAGTAAAACAAATATTTCTCAGCAATCTTTCCATTTTAATTAATAATGAAGAAGATAATTATGCTCAGAGGAAAACACGATAACTTTTTCTCTAGAGAATATGATAATCTTCTTTTTGAAAAAGGTCCTTTTGAAAGAAATCCATCCATCTATTCATCTAACCATTGACTCACTGAACTTTTATTTTACTTGCGTTATGTATGTCATGTTCAAGTCTCTATATTCACCTATTTTAAAATGACTTTTAGCTTTTATGTTGTGACAGCATTGGGGGTTGAATGATAAGGAAACCATATTAATCTTTTCTACTTAAAACTTACATTCTAATGAAAAGCATAGATATTTATCCAGTATTCATGTAAATATTAATGTCATATTGTCATAAGAGCTTTGGAGAATACAGGATGCGCTAGGTGTCTTCAGAGAGGACTTGACCAATTCCAGAGGCAGGTTTTATAATAGAATTTATAATAGATTTTATCAAATAAAGGAAAATCCATTGACAAAATTTACCTCAGAATTATATCATCAAAAATTCAATGCTGCACAACCTAGTTTCTTTTTTTGTCCCTTTTTTCTTTCTGTAAAGTTGTTTCCCACTTGGGTGTTTTGAACAATAACAGCAATACTCATTTTTGTTGAACTGTCTTATGACACACGTAACTTCTGAAGTAATCACTTTGATGGTGGAATTAAATATGCTACTTGGAATTGGGGAATAAAGTAAGGAGTTTTCAAAATAGACTCTCAGGATTCTTGCTTGTGAACCACATGTCAGTACATGATGTCAACTTTCATTTACAAAAAAAGAAAAAAAGGTAAGAAAGAAAAAGAAGCAAAGGACAAAAAGAGGAAATTCAGTAAGGACATAGTATTATAGGATAAAAGAGTGATACATTTAGGCTTTGAAATTTTGAGTATAAAGAGCTAATGATCGCCCTGAGTAGAGATTCTTAGCAGACAGTTGTCTATAGCTTCATGAAATTCAGGGGAGCAGACTTAGTAAGAAATATTTGGCATTCAAAATTTATACATTAAACTATTAAATGAGCACTGTGAAATCATCTAAGTAGAAACTGTAGCATGATAGGGATCCAGGACTGAGTCTTAAGTAAGTGCAGTTTATAAAAGCCAGACAGAGGTTGTGGTCAAGACATCGAAGTATTGACAATGGAGATACTAAAAATTTGGCTATATACTCTACACAGGGTAAAGTGGGAGGAAAGAAAACAAGGGTCAGGAATATTCGGCTTTATAGGGATAAAATATTGAAGTTCCTTGAAGTTCTTGATTAGATTGAAAGAATGGTCATGGTGAAGTAAAGTTAGGAGGCTGTAGTCAAAGGGAATGCCTTTGATATTAAGATATGATTTGCATATGACTTTTTGTGCGTTGATGCATGTACACACAGGAGTGACTGTCAAAATACGTAACAGCTGGTGGCACACCAGAGAAGGACATGGTCTTAAAGACCAACTGCTTGCTGACACCTATACTTTAATTGTTGGATTGAGGTGATGTCTTGAGGGCAGAAGACAAAGCAACTCCTTACTAACAGGTGAGAAAATACTTAAATATTTAGTAGTAAATCCACAAGGTTTTAGTAACAAGCAAAATTGTACCTGTACACACATAAAATCTCTATAAAATCTGAACTATTTTGATTATGATGATTGTTATAAACACTTTTAAAAATTGCTCTTTGATTCTTACCTATGACACATGTGTTAACAACATCTCTAATGCCTTGACAATATATTTTGCAAAAATATATTATTATTCCAGATTTGTTATTGATCTTTAATATATAGTCAATAAATATTCAGATCTTCAAGCACTGTCATGTTTTACTGCTTTCATAATTTTCACTTAGTAAACTCCAAATCATTTTTAAGAGGTACTAGTGATTTTGACACCAAGTTTTGGTCATAACCTTTCCAGTTCAAATGAATCCAATATTCTATGTAAATTCAATATCCACAAGAACATTCTTTCATTACAGTAATTTAATTCCTAAATTCCCATTACCTTTTCTCCATGCAACTTAAGCCACCCACATACCCTTGAAATAGTATCTAAGATACTATTCAACCTCTAAAGTATTATGGAATCGTATCTTTTTGACAAAAATATATTTTTAATCTTTCATTTAATTGCCTCCACAAAACCTTTTATCATACCTTCATTAATCTCCTAATTTCTAACTGTCCCACCCTGATTTTCTGTTCTTAATTGCCCTAGACTTCCCATGAGCCTCATCGTTTTCCTATCCCCCACCCTATGTCTACTGCCTCACCTACTCTGCAACATTCCAGCTCCAAAGCATACAGAGGCATGCCTTGCCGGCGCTTATACTTGTAATGTCCTTGGTGAAAAAAAAACCACGTGCACTTGAAGATATTGATATCATTAGATGGTCACAGTCTCTAATCCCTCTATGATCTTTGTCTTGCTAGGCAGTTTCTTGGTCAGTTTTTTACCCTTAAAAAGAAAAAAAAACAATACCTATTTTTTCTTTCTTTTACATTTCTTTAAAATGCACTTATAAAATACAATGCTATAAAGAATGGTAAGATGAGGATGATCTTCTTTTGCATAGCTTTAACAACTGAACATTGCTGATAATTAGTTAATGCACTTGCATGTACTTTCCCAGAAATAGAAGGATTCTAAATTTTGCGTTAACATTAACTTGCTTTTATTTTTATTTTTGCCCCATACCTATTATTACTTAGTTTTTCATATTTTAATAGTATAAATAAAATCATTATATACATTTTCTTTAGTCTCAATTTCTCAATTACGTTATGTTTTAAGATTTTTTTTTTTTTTTACGTATCAAGAACTGGGAAAGATCTGCGACTTCTATCCTACTTGCTAACTGACACTCTAGTCTGCTGCAATTTCAGTGATTCTGACAAAACACACAGGACTCCTCCGTAGAGACAAAGGAATCAGTTACTCCCCAGCATGGTGTGTGGCATGACCTTCATGGTCTGATGGGTGTATCTTGCCTTCCAAGCCCCATAGGGGCGATACGGAGTCAAGGTAAGGTGGATGCTGCGCATACAGTGAGTCTGTGTCATAGTTGAAGAACCCAGAGCTTAAGAATCCACAATCTTTTAAAGGAGGCTGCTGGAAAACCTGTTTAAATTCTGCCCCAGATATTCTATCTCCCAAGGTTGTTTGCTCTATAAACCTCCTTGAAAAGATAGTTTGGAACAGAACTGTCTTAATACAAGAGGTGTAGGAACAGCATGGATAATTTTCTTCCAACTTTAACATTCATGTATATAGATGCCATTCACTTATTTGTATGGTATGGTAGTCCTTTGCAATAATAGAGTATATTTATTTATTAATTCAGCTATTTTTAGGTTTTTCATATCATAAAAATGCCAGTGAATGAATTCACTGAATACAACACTACGCTTACCTTCAAATTTAAGAGATGATACAAAGTTAATTTCAGAACTGGCCATACCAATTTATGTCTTCCCAGGTGATGTGTGAGATTTTTCTACATTGATCCAAACCCTTGCCAATTGTTGGTGTTGTTAGGTTCTATAAAGTTTTGCAAAATGATTGCGGTAAGGATCTCATTTTGACTTAAGTTTTCATTTCAATTATTATCCGTAAAACAGAACATTAAAAAAATATATGTCACATTCTAGGCCACAAAAATAACCTCAGTAAATTCAAAAATATTGAAATCTTACGAACCAACTTCTCAGATCACAAAGGTATAAAATTAGAAATAAATTACAGAAAGAAATCAAAAAGGCTCACAAATACATGGAGACTTAACAACATTCTCCTAATGAATCAATGGGTTAACGACCAAATCAAAACAGAAATCAAAGAATATATGGAGACTAATGACAACAACAACATAAAGCCACAACTTCTGTGGGACGCAGCGAAGGCAGTCTTAAGAGGAAAGTACATTGCAATCCAGGCCCATTTAAAGAAGGAAGAACATTCCCAAATGAACAGTCTAAGGACACAATTATTGAAATTGGAAAAAGAAGAACAAATGAGGCCCAAAGTTACCAGAAGGAGAGACATAATAAAGATCAGAGAAGAAATAAATAAAATTGAGAAGAATAAAACAATAGAAAAAAATCAATGAAACCAAAAGCTGGTTCTTTGAAAAAATAAACAAAATAGATAAACCCCTAGCCAGACTCATTAAGAGAAAAAGAGAATCTACACACATAAACAGAATCACAAATGAGAAAGGAAAAATAACGACGGACCCCACAGAAATACAAAGAATTATAAGAGAATATTACGAGCATCTATATGCCAACAAGCTGCAAAACCTAGAAGAAATGGACAACTTCTTAGAAAAATACAGCCTTCCAAGACTCACCAAGCAGGAAACAGAAAAACTAAACAGACCAATCACCAGCAACGAAATTGAATCGGTAATCAAAAAACTACCCAAGAACAAAAGCCCTGGACCTGATGGATTCACCTCTGAATTCTACCAGACATATAGAGAAGAAATAACACCCATTCTCCTTAAAGTTTTCCAAAAAATAGAAGAGGAGGGAATACTTCCA
>JAQQAC010000477.1:25052796-25143693 GCA_029783875.1 Phataginus tricuspis | reverse complement strand
TATATGTTGTTTTATGTGAGCCACTTCTTTATATCTCTTGAAGATTCTTTTTTAGCTGATATTTTAATGTGTCGAATTGATTTTAAGGGATTGTTCAGGTCTGTACATATTGGTATGTTTATATGTATGCATGATCATATTTGTATCTATTCATAGGATCATTATTTGCTTACAGGTGTCACAAATTTCCTTCCCAAGAGGTTCCTAAATTTAGTGTGGTAGACTTATAAATCTAATATTTTTGTTTCAGATATTTTTTGTATCACAAGCTTTGAAAATGTTACCTTACTTTTTCCTGTAAAAGTTTGGCCTTTCAGTTTTAAACTTCTAAGTTACCTAGAACTGACTGTGGAAAGGAAATCTAATTTTATTATTTTTCCATATGGATGGTGAATTGACCTAGCACATTTTATTGCAATGTCCTTTCCCTACTGATTTTCATTACTTCTTGGTCATATATATAGTTTTCATGAATGTAGGAACTAATATCTGAGTCTTCCATTTGTACCATCAACCTTTGTGTCTATCTACCTTGTTTTACAGATTATAATAGTAGTGTGCAGCCACTAATGTCTCAGTTCCATTTTTATTTTGAATATTCCTTTTGACTTTTAAGCCTGGCTTCCTTCCTAGTGGTTGCTCCTGTGTCTACATAGCTTAGCGATCAGCCAGTGATTGGGCAGAGGATGTGCTCAAGCACCAGAGCCAGCAAAACCAATCATCTTCTGCCAATGGATTTGTGCCAGGGTGGGAAAGCACATTCAAAATTCAGCCTTGGCCCCCCTGACCTCTCCTTTGTTTCTGCACAGCCTCAACTAGGCATATGCTCATTTCAGTTCCAACCATAGCCTCAGGCTAGAGGACCCAGAGCCCCTAGCCCTACCCTCCTTACCTACTTCTGAAATCTTTTTCACGTCATAGACAATGCTGCTGGGCATTGGTGTTGCCTAGTTCTCCAAAGAGAGAGCCTCGGTCTACTACAGCAGAAAAGATGCTGGTCTTCACAACCTGTTTTAACCTGGGAGAACCTCCCTGTCAGTTAAGCTGGGGGTGGGCAAAGATGGGGAGGGTGAGGGTAGGAGAGAAGGAGCAACTCCAGGACAGGACATCACTATTCTCACCATTCTTACGGGAAGTTCATCAGTTTCTCAAATCTAGAGTCTTCTTAGGTTGTTGTGTCATTGGTCAATTTCCAGAGTGCCATTTTATTTTTATTTATTTATTTATCTATTTATTTATATTTTTAACGGTGGTAGTGGGGTTACATTTTCATTCGGCTTGACAATTGCCCTCTGGTGACAAAATTTGCTCTTGCCCTGCCCCTTTCCTTGATGACATCACAGGTAAACCTTCCCAGAGTCAGAACTTTTTCTATAGATATTTACATTTATGTATTTGGTAAAAAAGGTGCCATTTCTTTGATACATACCATTGTTTTAAATGGAGATACTTCCTCAAGTTGTTCAATTTTCTGGAACAAACTTATAGAAGTAGACTTTTCTGCTAGTTTCAGGGTATCATTTATTTTAATATTTGCTGTAGAATTTTTCATTGGCAGCATTTTTATTTTTTATTCCTTGAGTCAAGATCTAGTCGGGAATGTAGTTTTCCAGCTATCATTGTTCATGATTTAATTTTATCACTTGTCTTTCATTTAGATTCTTCAGCCATTCTTCTTGAAGTCATAGAGCATTGGATGCATTGATGGGCACAGTCCCCAAATGAATTTTCTAGATTTACAAGCTAGGCTCTGTTGAAGCTCTGTTGACTGATGAGATACTGTTACTGTTTTGTTCACTAATTATAGCAGTAATGTCCCTCTTGGAAAATCAGTGCCTATCTCTTCAGCTCTTATTACTTTATCAGATGAAACTAATATAAAATCATTCTGCTCCATGTAAGGTAGGATAATATATTGACTATTAGTATTGTTTTCATATTAAGGTAGACTTAAATCTAAATCCACACCTTCTATCTGATCTTTGATCTTCTGAAAATGATAACCTCCCCAAAGTTCAGTTTATTTTGTAAAATGGGGCTAATACTTCCTACAGGGCTTACTGTAAGATTTAAGTGAAATAATGCATAGCACAGTTTATAGCACAAGATAGAGATTCAACATAATTAGCTTTTATTGTTTCTACAATCAATTCTTTTCCTGAGGGCACTATCTATCCCAGGACACAGCATACTGTTGCCAATCCATTTTACTTTCTCATCTGCTACATTAAGAATTGCAGCCATTGAATGGGACCAATAGTTGAGTGATTCAGAGCATGACTTTCACAGGGTAAGAAAAATCTAGCAGAATTTCAAATCGACACACATACAGTCCCTGCTTCACAAATGAGGTATAGAGGGTGTGGCTGGCAAAAGCCAACTCCTAATTATTTCCTCGGTGGCTGTGTAAGTTCTGCTTCAGGCTAGAGTCTCGTGCACACTGCAATATGTGGAAACACTCCAGTCAAAATTATAATTCTTTGTTGGGAGTGTTATTGTAAATGCTGATCTTACTTTGCCTTGGTGACTGTATAAATGGGATAATGGAAAAGAAACATGATTCCTCAAATTGTTACATTAGCCAAAGCCAACATGTTTGCGGACACTCAGAGGTTTTTCTAAAAATTTTTTTATTAAGGTATTATTACACTCTTATGAAGGTTTCACATGAAAAATCAATGTGGTTACTACATTTACCCATATTATCAAGTCCCCACTCATACCCCAATGCAGTCACTGTCCATCAGTGCAGTAAGATGACACAGATTCACTGTTTGACCTCCCTGTGCTACACTGTTTTCCCAGTGATCCCCCACACCATGTGTACTAATCATAATACCCCTCAATCCCCTTCTCCCTCCCTCCCACCCACCCTCCCCTTCAGTAACCACTAGTTCCTTCTTGGAGTCTCTGAGTCTGCTACTATTTTGTTCCTTCATTTTTGCTTCGTTGTTATACTCCACAAAAGAGGGAAATCATTTGGCACTTGTCTTACTCCACCTGGCTTATTTCATGGAGCATGATATCCTCCAGCTTCATCCCTGTTGTTGCAAATGTCAGGATTTGTTTCTTTCTTATGGCTGAATAGTATTCCATTGCATATATGTACAATTTCTTCTTTATACATTCATCTACTGATGGACACTTAGGTTGCTTCCAGATCTTGGCTATTGTAAAAAGTGCTACAGTTAACATAAGGGTGCATATGTCTTTTTGAATCTGAGAAGTTGTATTATTTGGGAAAATTCCATAGAGTGGGATTCCTGGGTCAAATGGTATTTGTATTTTTAGTTTTTTGAGGAACCTCCATACTGCTTTCCACAGTGGTTGAACTAGCTTACATTCCCACCAGCAGTGTAGGAGGGTTCCCTTTTCTCCACATCCTTGCCAACATTTGTTGTTGTTTGTGTTTTGTATGTTGGCCATCCTCACTGGTGTGAGGTGATATCTCATTGTGGTTTTAATTTGCATTTCCCTGATAATTAGTGATGTGGAGCATCTTTTCATGTGTCTGTTGGCCATCTGAATTTCTTCTGTGGAGAACTGTCTCTTCATATCTTCTGCCCATTTTTTAATCGGGTTATTTGCTTTTTGGGTGTAGAGGCATGTAAGTTCTTTATATATTTTAACCCCTTGTCAGATATGTCATTTACAAATATATTCTCCCGTACTGGAGGATGCCTTTTTGTTCTGCTGATGGTGTCCTTCGCTGTACAGAAACTTTTTAGTTTGATGTAGTCCCATGAGTTCATTTTTGCTTTGGTTTCCCTTGCTCAGGGAGATGCGTTCAGGAAGAAGTCGTTCATGCATATATTCAGGAGATTTTTGCCTATGTTGTCTTCTAAGAGTTTTATGGTTTCATGACTTACATTCAGGTCCTTGATCCATTTCGAGTTTACTTTTGTGTATGGGGTTAAACAATAATCCAGTTTCATTCTCTTGCATGTAGCTATTCAGTTTTGCCAACACCAGCTGTTGAAGAGGCTGTCATTTCTCCATTGTATGTCCCTGGCTCCTTTATCATATATTAATTGACCATATATGGTTGGGTTTATATCAGGGCTCTCTAGTCCGTTCCATGGGTCTATGGGTCTGTTCTTGTGCCAGTAGCAAGAACTGTACTGTGGCTTTGTAGTAAAGCTTGAAGTTGGGGAGCATAATCCCCCAGCTTTATTCTTGCTTCTCAGGATTGCTTTGCCTATTTGGGGTTTTTTGTAGTTCCATATGAATTTTAGAATGATTTTCTCTAGTTCGTTGAAAAATCTGTTGGTATTTTGATGGGAATTGCATTGAATCTATAGATTGCTTTAGGCAGGATGACCATTTTGACAATATTAATTCTTCCTATCCATGAACACGGGATGTGTTTCTATTTGTTGGTATCTTCTTTAATTTCTCTTATGAGTGTCTTGTAGTTTTCAGAGTATAAGTTTTTCATTTCCTTGGTTAGGTTTACTCCTAGGTGTTTTATTCTTTTTGATGCAACTTTGTTTTCCTGATTTCTCTCTCCGCTAGGTCATTGTTAGTGTATAGGAATGCCACAGATTTCTCCATATTAATTTTTATCCCACAATTTTGCTGAATTCAGATATTAGATCTAGTAGTTTTGGAGTAGATTCCTTCGGGTTTTTTATGTACAATATCATGTCATCTGTAAACAGGGACAGTTTAACTTCCTCCGTGCCAATCTGAATGCCTTTTATTTCTTTGTGTTGTCTGATTGCCGTGGCTAGGACCTCCAGTACTATGTTGAATAGAAGTGGGGGGAGTAGGCATCCTTGTCTTGTTCCTGATCTTAAAGGAAAAGCTTTCAGCTTCTCGCTGTTGAGTATAATGTTAGCTGTGGGTATGTCATATATGGCCTTTATTATGTTGAGGTACTTGCCCTCTATACCCATTTTGTTGAGAGTTTTATTATGAATGGATGTTGAATTTTGTCAAATGCTTTTTCAGCATCTATGGAGATGATCATGTCATTTTTGTCCTTCTTTTTGTTGATGTGGTGGATGATGTTGATGGATTTTCGAATGTTGTACCATCCTTGCATCCCTGGGATGAATTGACTTGATGTTGATGGATGATCTTTTTGATGTATTTTTGAATTCAGTTTGCTAATATTTTATTGAGTATTTTTGCGTCTATGTTCATCAGGGATATTGGTCTGTAGTTTTCTTTTTTTGTGGTGTCTTTGTCCGGTTTTAGTATTAGAGTGATGACGGTCTCATAGAATGAGTTTGGAAGTATTCCCTCTTCTTCTACTCCTTGGAAAACTTTAGTGAGGATGGGTATTAGGTCTTCACTAAATGTTTGATAAAATTCAGCAGTGAAGCCATCTGGTCCAGGCATTTTGTTCTTAGGTAGGTTTTTGATTACCAGTTCAATTTCACTGCTGGTAATTGGTCTGTTGAAATTTTCTGTTTCTTTTGGTGTCAGCCTCGGAAGGTTGTATTTTTCTAGAAAGTTGTCTATTTCTTGTAGGTTATCCAGTTTGTTAGCATATAATTTTTCATAGTATTCTCTAATAGTTCTTTGTATTTGTGTGCTGTCGGTAGTGATTATTGCTTTCTCAATTCTGATTCTGTTTATGTGGGTAGATTCTCTTTTTTTCTTGATAAGTCTGGCTGGGGGTTTATCTATTTTATTTTCTGAAAGAACCAGCTCTTGCTTTCATTGATCTTATCTATTGTTTTATTCTTCTCGGTTTTATTTATTTATGCTTTAATCTTTATTATGTCCCTCCTTCTACTGACTTTGGGTCTCATTTGTTCTTCTTTTTCTAGTTTCATTAATTGTGAGTTTAGACTGCTCATGTGGGAATGTTCTTCTTTCCTGAGGTAGGCCTGTATTGCAATATGCTTTCCTCTTAGCACGGCCTTCATGGCGTCCCACAGATTTTGCAGTGTTGAATTATTGTTGTAATTTGTCTCCATATATTGCTTGACCTCTGTTTTTATTTGGTCATTGACTCATTGATTATTTAGGAGCATGTTATTAAGCCTCCATGTGTTTGTGGGACTTTTTAATTTTCTTTGCGTAATTCATTTCTAGTTTCATTCCTTTGTGGTCTGAGAAGCTGGTTGGTATAATTTCAATCTTTTTGAATTTACCGAGGCTCTTTTTGTGGCCTAGTGTATGATCTACTTTTGAAAATATTCCATGTGCATTTGAGTAGAATGTGTATTCTGCTGCTTTTGGGTGTAGAGTTCTGTAGATGTCTGTTAATTCCATCTGTTCTAATGTGTCGTTCAGTGCCTCTGTCTCCTTACTTATTTTCTGTCTGGTTGATCTGTCCTTCAGAGTGAGTGGTGTGTTGAACTCCCCTATAATGAATGCATTGCATTCTATATCCCCCTTTAATTCTGTTAGTATTTGTTTCACATACACAGGAGCTTCTGTGTTGGGTGCATAGATATTTATAATGGTTATATCTTCTTGTTGGATTGACCCTTTTATCATTATGTAATGTCCTTCTTTGTCTCATGTGACTTTCTTTGTTTTGAAGTCTATTTTGTCTGCTATAAGTACTGCAACTCCTGTTTTTTTCTCACTATTAGCTGCATGAAATGTCTTTCTTCATCCCTTCACTTTTAGTCTGTGTATGTGTTTGGGTTTAAAGTGAGTCTCTTGAAGGCATCATATAGATAGGTCTTGTTTTTTATCCATTCAGTGATTCTATGTCTTTTGATTGGTGCATTAAATCCATTTACTTTTAGGGTGATGATGGATAGGTATGTACTTATTGGCATTGCAGGCTTCAGATTCGTGGTTACCAAAGGTTCAAGATTTACTTCCCTACTATCTAAGAGTCTAACAACTCACTTAATATGCTATTACAAACACAATCTAAAGGTTCTTTTTTTTGTTTGTTTGTTTACCCTTCTCTTTTTTCTTCCTCCTCCATTCTTTATATATTAGGTATCATATTCTGTACTGTTTGTCTATCCCTTGATTGACTTTGGGAATATTTAATTTAATTTGGCATTTGCTTAGTAATTATCTGTTCTATTTTCTTTACTGTGGTTTAATTACCTCTGGTGACAGCTTTTAAACCGTAGGAACACTTCCATCTTTAGCAGTCCCTCCAAAATACACTGTAGAGATGGTTTGTGGGAGGTAAATTCTCTCAGATTTTGCTTATCTGGGAATTGTTTAATCCTCCTTCAAATTTAAATGATAATCTTGCTGGATAAAGTGATCTTGGTTCAAGGCCCTTCTGTTTCATTGCATTAAATACATGATGCCACTCCCTTCTGACCTGTAAGGTTTCTGCTGAGAAGTCTGATGATAGCCTGATGGGCTTTCCTTTGTAAGTGATCTTATTTCTCTCTCTGGCTGCTTTTAGTAGTCTGTCCTTTTCCTTGATCTTTGCCATTTTAATTACTATATGTCTTGATGTTGTCTTCCTTAGGTCCCTTGTGTTGGGAGATCTGTGTGCCTCCATGGCCTGAGAGACTCTCTACGTCTCCAGATTGGGGAAGTTTTCAGCAATCACCACCTCAAAGACCCTTTCTATCCCTTTTTCTCTCTCTTCTTCTTCTGGTGCCCCTATAATGCAAATATTGTTCCTTTTGGATTGGTCACACAGTTCCCTCAATATTCTTTCATTCTTAGAGATCCTTTCTTCTCTCTGTGCCTCAGCTTCTTTGTATTCCTCTTCTCTAGTTTCTATTTCATTTATCGTCTCCTCCACCGTATCCAATCTGCTTTTAATACCATCTATTGTGTTCTTCAATGATTGGATCTCTGAACGTAATTCATTCCTGAGTTCTTGAATATCTTTCCGTACCTCCGTGAGCATGTTGATGATTTTTATTTTGAACTCCCTTTCATGGAGAGTCGTGAGGACAATATCATTTAAATCTTTCTCAGGAGTTGTATTAATAATTTTACTCTGCACCAGGTTCCTCTGTTGTTTCATATTTGTGTATGGCGCCCTCTAGTGCCCAGAAGCTCTACTCTCTGTAGCTGCTCATCCCCTGAAGCAATGTCGGGAATTGTAGGGGAGTGGTATTCATGCCTCGGGGGAGGAAAGAGCTGTTTCCTGGTTCCTGGCTGCTAAGTCTGTCTTCACTGACTGAATCAGTGGGCCGAGCACACAGGTATAAGCCTCTGTGCTCTGCGTTTTTAATTGCTGTAGACCGATCTTCCCTCTGGCTGGCCTAATGCCAGGGTAGGATTTCCCAGTTTGCAAGCCTGGTGGGGCTGGCCAGGAGAACGGTGCACTAGTCTGCCTGTCACAGAAGGGGTTCTTGGAGCTGGGTAGGCAGCCAGGGAGCTGGAGCACCTGAAGATCGTGAAAGCTCCCAATCTGCTGGGCAGAGTGCACCCAGACAATTTTGTCTCCCTATCCTTTCTCCTGAGCAGTAGGCTCTGTGCAATCCTTGCCCCTTTAGCAGCCCTCTTGCTTAGGGCTTCTTTGTTAGGAAGTCTCTCAGACTGCCTGCCTTTCTTTTGTCCTAGAGCAGCTGGATATGGATCCCTGCTTTCCACAAGCAGCTGGAATCTTAGTCTCTCCAGGAATTCTGCCTGTCTTAGCTTTCCAACTCCCTAATTATGCGAGTATCATGCAAGCACCATGAAATGTAGGTTTGTGCTCCCAGAGCAGATCTCCAGTTAGGTGTTCAGCAGTCCCAGATATCCACTCCCTCCTTCTTCCATTCCTCTTTCTCCTGCTGGTGAGCTGGGATGGGGGAAGGGCTTGGATCCCGCCTGGCCACAGCTTTAGTACGTTACCCTATTCCGTGAGGTCGTCTCTTGTTTCCAGGTGTATGCAGTTTGTTGCAGTCCTCTTTTCTGTTGCTCTTTCAAGAGTAGTTGTATTAGTTATATTTTTATATTATATGTGGTATGAGGAGGAAACCTCTGTCTCATCTCTCATGCCACCATCCTTCTAAAACTTTTGTATAAGAATGCTGGAATAGAATTGGTCTGGCTTATAAATTAGAAGATATAAATGCAAAGTAAACCAGAGCTGCTTATTTCCATCTTCTCTATTTGTATGAGACATGAAACCTCACTCAAGAGTGGAGTCACAGAAAGAAAGTATACTAAATATATTTTTATATCCTCGATTCACCAATGCTTGAAGTTGGTACCCCCATTCATTTTTCAATTACATGAATCCATTGATTCTTATTATGTCCTTTGGCAATTTGTCTTTTATTTAAGTTAGTTTTAAATAAAAGAATGCTGACCAAAACCTTAGTATATCTGCCATTTACCTAACAAGTGCTTGTCACTTTGCTAGAAATCTGAGGAGAGAAAAAATAATCTTTCTTAAAGGAGATTACATTTTTATTCAAAATAACGAATTTTAGATTTTGCCAGAATTTGGGAAAGTACAATCAAGTATCTTCTTTAAAAAGTGTTGATATTTAAATTTCAGATTACTATGAGATTAGAAAACACAAGAATTTAAAAACAGGGGGTAAAATATAAATGTGTCTGATGAATAATCAGCCATATATATATAATATGTATATATATACATATTATATATGTATTATTATATATTATATATATATAAATATAACTATAAAGGATAAAACAAATATATAAAAGATAAAAACAAAAATACAGAGGATAAAAGAAAAGAAACATAAACCAACTACCAATGGGAGAATCATTAATCTTAAAAAGTATGCATAATTATTTTATGCTTCATGTTTGCAAGAAAATAATATTCAAAGGCAAAGCAATTCTGAGAGGGACTAGTTGAGTGAGAAAGCTTTAATAGGGTTAGAAGTATTCTGGTGAAATGGAATGCATTATGTTGTTATTCCAGATGAACTGGACTGTCTATTCTTTTTTACAGTCTGTGTCTAACATATTTCCCTCGCCATTAAAGGTTGTCAAGCACGTGGAATCTCTTCCACTGCAGGTGCACTCCTGGACACAGGCTGGAAAACAGTATGTGGCTCAAGCAAGGACAATTCATTTTTTTTTTTAGACATTGAAATGGAACCTGGGACAAAGAGAAAGGATTGTGTTCCTGTGGCTTAGGCTTTGCAGTGAACACATGATATAAGCTTTGGCTGTTTGGAGTGCTAAGTAAATGAAATGACTTTCACGTGGCAAGAATTTCCTAGGTTATGCCAGAAACAAAAAGAGAACAAGGAAAACAGTGAAATGCATTCTTGATAATACCATTTGATTTCCTAGATCCAGTTAGCCATTGAATTTTCCAACTATATAAATCAATATATTTCCATGTTTGATTAGTCAGTTTAAATTGGATGTATGCCACTTGAAACCCAGATACTGCTAACTAATGAGTCATTTTGTTTTTGTCACAGAACATGCAACATGTCCAGGAACAATTTTAAGGAAAACATTCATTAGAAAGGATATCTTTTGATGCAGAAATTATTTGTATTTTGAATAATCTGTAAAGTATTTTAAAATGTGCCTGATTATCTAGGATATGTTACTAAGTATTCCTCCCTCCTTAACTTACAGAAAATTTCATGCAGTATTAGTTTTGATTTTGCAAAACAGTTTCCAGGATAATAGTCTCATTGTATAATATTTCTTTCAAAGCGTTTCAAACCACTATTAAATTAATCTCGATTCCATGATGCAAAAATCAATGTTTTGGCAGCTATTCTAAGCTATACATGCTTTTCTACACATTCTGTCAAATGTTCAACATTGCCTTTCAAGTTTGGAGACTATACAGACAGAAGCTTTACCAAAATTATTTTGTTACCTCCAGCCACTTGAGAAAACTATAAAAACAGGCAAAACACTAAAGATGACTGTTGGAAATAGTGGATGACAAATAAGTTGTATATAATTTTTATTGCTTACTATGTTATTCTGATTTTTTTAACAGCAGGAATTCCTATTAAATTGTAAGATAATATTTGAAACTATAAATATAATACATATATAATTTTTGATGAATTATATGAACAATGAAAGGTATTTGAATGATGGTCAATTTATATATACATGCTATGTAGAATGCTTATTTTTGCTAGGAATACTGAACCAGGATGAATTCCTTCCAAATTAAATTGTGAGGCCCCTGGATTTGTTCCACAATATACATAGAATGATCTTGTTTGGCCATGTTGATCATCTTTGAAAGGCATCTCCCAGGTGACTCTAAAACAGTAAAACCATTAGAAACATCTCCCCTAGAGCTGTCTGGTATTGATTTTTCTGCTTCAACTGAGACATGAATCAATAACACTTCTTTGACAATCATCACTACTAAAGTGGGGTCACGTTGTATTCCAACACTTCCTAGGGTAAGTCAGAGATATCACTGTAAAAAGCTATCTCTTACCTGAGCACAGGATTTCTCAGTTAATAAGGAGGACTGATATGTATGATACCGTATAGTCCTTTGAAGAGTAGCTTTTATTCAATCAAGGACTTTTGCTGAAGGCCATATAATTCCTTGTACATTTACTGCTACCCTGAAAAAAAAGGTAACAGCTACAGAATAATTAAGGATTAGAAATTAAGAGCAATCAAAGTATACTGATATTATCTATTTATCTATAGACAGATTCCTTCAATATATATATTATTAACTTCATAGAAACATGTACATGTATGTATTCAAGTCAATAAATCAGAATAATATAATATTAATATTTTTAGTAATATAGGAAGTGATAAGTTAAGGTAATGGCTAGACTTAAGGAAAAAAACTGCTCATAAAAGTTGTTGAAACTAATGCAACTGAGCCATTGCAATTATTGCCTAAAATTTCAATTTTTATCTTCCTTGGTAAGTTGCTCATTGCATTTTATTTTACATTTTACCTCAGTTATGATATAAATATAATAAAGGTATCTTCACTGGGAGTAGTAAAAATTGTTCTATTAGGAGGTGTACTTATTAGTCAAAATGTCATAAATTTGTGTTTCATTCATTTGTTGTCATCAATAAAGGCTTGGATCTCTAAAATTAAATTTTTGCATTTTAAAAGTTACTTCCTCCCCATCATTTGAAAGACTTTCTTAGGTTAGAGCACATGCATCTTAACGTTCTCTACTATTGGTTAAATTAATGTAATTGTTCTTGCTACAATAGATGGCATTACCTTAACTCTTTTATGTATAAGTGAATTTTAAATGTTTGATTTTCTGTTTTTATAAACTGGATCTCACATTCTAAGGAGTAAGGAGTATAAGAATTCACACAAACACGCAAGAAACATACTTAGGATTGTGTTTGTATCTACTGTACATGTAGGTAGATTGTCTTGTACTTTCAGTTTATAGAACTTAAAATTCTTAGTGAAATAACAAGAAACAAACACATGTATTTACGTAAACAAAATGATTTTCTAATGTATCTGATTTAAATTGCCTCCCCCTTCATATGTAAACATTTACAAATATCTTTTGAAATGACAGCATTTGCTGTTCTGCAAATATCGATTAGAAATGTATATTATGCACATTATAACAAATTTAACAGGAAAATGGGAATATTAGTATTCATATTTAAATATATATTCATTTTATTATATGTGCTATATACATATATAGTAAAATATGAATGCTAGTAATATTTTAAACTTAAATATACACACTACACACAGACACACACACATTCCAGATAGAAATAGGAGCCATTTGTATTCTTCATTATAATTTTTGTGTATGTTTTGTAACTTACTATATTTATATGTAATATATTGTTTTATCAAAAACATTTTTTAACATGCCAAGGCATATTTTAAATATTGCCTCTATCTTTGTGCTGTATATCTATACTCATCATATGCATATATATGCACACATATATACACACACATATACATATATACATATACACACATATACATATACACTGTATATATTACAATGTATGCACTATTCACAGAAAACAATGTGTCTATTTTAAATATCATTTTCTCATTCTATCTTCTCTCTACTAAAAAAGTGTAGATATTAGAGAAGACTGATAAGTATTAAATAAAACTGTTAATTTAAGTGAAAAAAATTAGATGCATGAACACATGCATACAAAATAATATAAATACATTTAGAAAAGATAGGATTTATTTCAGGCCTAAAACTTCACCAGAACCCAAACAGTCATAACAGTACTGCAGAAAGCTATATCCCATTTGTCCTGTATAATTTAAATAAAAAGGTACACAGTGAATACAAAAGAGTAAGTCGTAGAGCAGAAACATTATCCGTTAAGGTGTTTCCATGAAGAAAAAAAGATGCTGTTATTTTACTTGTAGTCCCTCTTTATTAGTTTAGCCTAAAAATAGCCATTGACTTGTTTTTCATTCTGTGCAATGTCAAAGTGAACTGCCGAGTTTGCAGGTGAAATGAATAGCTGGCTGCTTTGCTCAGAAACACTCTGGCAATCAGCCATGCGTTCTGCCAAACCAGCATGCTGACCACCTACTTGGCTTGACTCAGGTGGCTACTTGGAAAGCTTTTAGTTGGTATTTTTTTATGTGATGTAACTGCCCACTTTTCAGCATGACTCATTTACCATTTTATGTCAAAGAACTGAATTAACTTATATTTTTCTTGTTATCTTTCTGGAGAGTCTGACATGATTTTAATGTCAGTGTATTTCTTAGTAGAAAAGAACATGTGTGATATTTTGAAAACTGGCTGAACTTGACAGCATGAGAATTGACACTCAGAATTTCTAATTTTCTAACATTGCCTCATACGATGTATGTGTGTTTACGTTTGAGTTCTGGAAACTTAAAGCTTTTTATGTAACACTTCCTAAGACTGCTTTTAAGATTCTTTAAATGAAACACAGAAAAATTAGGTCTCTCTGGAGCTATTGGATATGGAAAAACTTTGGTAAGCATGATTCCTATAAACACTAAAGAGGCATGACCTTTTGCAATGTTAAATAAACCAATAATACTATCAATACTAGATGGAAATCTGGGAACTGAAAATCCCGTTTTTTACTTCAAGAAAAATAGCAAGAGCAGGAATAGGGTTATATTATGGAAATGTATGGAGTGCCAAGGAGAAATACCATCATAATGTAAAATAGCATCTTCCACTGTGCTGCACTATCTACTATGCACTAAATCTGTTTTCCCCCTACCATTCTGCTTCTCTCTCCTAGCAATATCATTCTCCTTTTTAAAAAACTATTACTGTGTTAAAAAAATTAGCAAACAAGAGGCTTAACATCTAACTCAAAGCATTGTTCACTATTTCTTCACCACACCTGTGGCAAGCATCACATTGACAAGGGTATACAGATGAAGAGAAATGACTAGTAGATGTGAAGGTAATACATTTGCTAATATAAATAAAATTTAAGTCAAGAAATCACCTCCAAGAAATCTGGAGGGCAGAAGTCAGTCTTAAGTTCTATGTAAGTTAGAACACAGTGGGCCCAGATACTTAAGCTGTTCTACTATTTAACTCTAGATTAAAGTGTACTTCGAAGTCAACATTAAATCTATAACTTGAATTTTTTTTAAAGAATTGAAGTCACTGAGGGTTTAACTATTCATCCCACCACCCTATGTTGAAAAATATTCAATGTCACAGACATGGTATCTTCTGTGTGAAGGTAGTAATGTATGTGTATACTGGATGAGAAAGTGCATTGGATGCAAAGAAAGGGCTTGCCTTCTTGGTTTCTAACCTTAGCTTTCCTTCCTACTCTTCTACAATTATTTGAACAAATAATTTAGCCTGAGTTCTAATATATGCTTTGATAACCTAAAGACTGTATGTAGTAGGATTGATGAACATCCAGTATAATGGCTAATGAGATTATGTATATAAAGTGCTTAACATATTGCCTAGCTCATAACACTTAGTAGTATCTATTTATTTATTTAATAATAAAACTTTATCAATTTAATTAATGAAAAATGTTAACATTAATGTGGATATTGAATCTTTTTCTCCTGGTTTTCTAAGTTATAACTGTTTTTGTTGACTTATTCAAAGTGTTTTTGACTAACCTGACTGTACAGTGAAGGTTAATAAAAAGAATAATTCTACATACTCGTAGACTTTTGATTTAGCTCAAGATTTAACATGAAGGAATAAAAATTCCTATTATAATAATGTGGAGAGTCTTGAATAGGTTGAGCCTGTATTATCTTTGTAATTTCAGTTGGTGATTATGGTGGGAGTGATTAATGGAATATGTTCTAAATATTTATAGGACTTAGAGTCTAAAATTCAGCAGCTAGAACTTGTAGGAAGGTGTGTGATCAAGTGATCAATGAAAGCTTAATCAGTAACATCAGAGAAATGTATGTAAATGAGAAGAAAGTCAAGGATATAAATGCTATGGATGCTCTTAAGGATCAGGCGGTTCTATTCTATTCTATAATAGAATTTTGCAATGCACAGAATATCAAATTTGAAGCAAAATAAAGTTCCTTAATCAATTTTCTATAACACTGATTAATTATACTTACAACTCCATGTAACAGCTAAGATTATGATCAGAAACAATTTAAAATTAGAAATGAGTGAGATTACAAAGGGAATAGTATAAATGAGTTGGGGAATTGATTTGTAATGATGTGTGTACATTAGCAAATCAGGTTTCTCTGGTATCAATTCTATTCATATTCTCAGTCAACAGATATCATTCCTTTTGAGGAAATTTAGAGCTATTGGGGTATCACATGGTTCCATGTCCTTGAACTTCAGCTTCTGGATATATCTACAAAGCACATATACACATGCACACATGAACACACACATACAGACACACACACACAAAGGCACCATTAAAAAAAAAATCAAGGCTAGAACCCATTGTACTCTCTATTATGTGAACTTTGTGGTGAAATTATAAAGGAAAAGTAAATTTTATAAACTCAATTGGTAAAAAGTAAATTTTATAAACTCATTTATTTCTGTTCATCAGCTTACTTCTTGACGGTGTCTTAAGCTAAGGCAGAATTCAAAGGTCTTCCCTAATTTCTGTATGTTTTGATACAATTGACACATTCTCTGGAATGACCAAGGAATAAATTTTTCATGTAAGTTCTTCCATTACTCTATATTGTTCTTCCCCACTTGTCAAGAAACAAACATAGTCCAGATTGCATTTTCCAACAAATTAGTAGGTGGTCAGGGAGCATAAAATTCCCATGAAGCCATTCCTATAATCATGGCATTGGCAAGCTAGCTTCTAGAAGCCATTAAACTCATACCATAAATCTGGCCATAGCAAATCTATATGGGAATTGATGGGACACGGAGAATGAATTATATATCACAGAACTGCTGAATGGCAAAGAAAGAATGCTCACTCAGACACATACTGCATAGAAGAGAAATACATATTTTTATGGTACCTGTATATTCTCAATATTAAGTAACTGAAGTTGTCACAGCATGTGAATGATTATGTAATGTTATGTTTAATCAATTCAAGAGAAGTGCTAGAATTCATAATTGTAGAAATATCTGCATTTTTTTGTTTGGTAAAATATACAATAATTTTGTATGGATATATTATTTAAAATACACAAAGCAAAATATTTGCCTTAGATGCAAGTAATTAAAGAAATTATCATTGAAGTTTCAGAAACAATGCTTGGCCTTATATATTATCCCATATAATTGTGATGAGCTATAATCTGCTCAGCTAGTGAGTCTAGTTAGAAAAAAATGCATGTATCTTCAGATTAATATTAACATTATAATTAACAGTCTCATAATGAAATGATGCTAATGATCCCTTTTTAAAGGTTCAGAAAGTATATACTAGCATGTACATACTCATAAAAAAGTCCCTAAATTGTACATTTTATATAAAATGAATATAAGAATTAGAGATCCTGATGAAGAATGGAGCCTGGTGAGCAAGGCGATCACTTCTAGAATGCCTTGAGACCTGTAAAATCAATCCCAATTATTCAACATATTTTAACTGTGTATCTTTTATGAACATGCCAGAAGGCCACTTAAAGAGATTCATCCTGAAAGATAGGAAGGTTTGCCTGGAAGATATTGTTTGAGCAGAGTCAGAAGTCTCGAAGCTTTTATAAACAGTAGGACTTTTCTATTAAAGAATTGATACATCCTTAGAGAGAAGAAGGATAAAATCACTTGCTAATCATTTTCAGTGAATTAATTCAGATTCTTGGGGTGCTGATGAGAAAAAGGACACACTCCTTTTGCAGTTAGAGCACAAAGAATGAGAAATAGTGTTATTTGGGGACATCCCATAACATATAGGAAATGAACTTCATCTGGTTAAACTGAGCTAGTCTCTATTATTTGGGAAAATAAAGGGGAGCATTGAAAAAAATCCTGGAAGCAGGAATAATTCGGTACAATAAGTAAAACCAATATGGATCAGATATTTAAAGTAGAGTTACTGTCAAACAATCAGGAATGTATAAATTGAGCTCCAAGTATGGGATGACTCTGTAATGCATTTTCCTTTGTGTAAGAAATTACTTATTGTTTTTACAGTTTAGACCCTTTTTTTATGAGTTAAAAATTAAGTGAAAAAAGTGCGGCATAGAGAATATAGTCAGTAATACTGTATTATTGTTCTATGTTGACAGATAGTAACTATATGAGTTGGGGTGAGCATTTAATAATGTAGATAAGTGTCAATTTACTATGTTGTATACTTGAGACCAATATAATACTGTATATCAACTATACTTCAATAAAAATTTTTCAAAAAATTTAAAACAAGGTAGCCTAAATGTGTTCTCTTCATTATGCTATAGAGATTTAGAGCTTCTTCCCTCCAGAAACTGTTTTTCAAATTGAATTATGTAATTCTCCATCTATATGACGAACTACAGACATGGATCCAGTGTGGCCATAGACTTTCTTTTTTCATTTTATCTAGTGGCACTTTCTTCTATGTCATATTATGGAGAAAGAGGTTTTTTTTTCTTTCTTTTTTACTGGAAACAGGCAACATAAAAGGTATAAAACTAGAAGTGTAAAATGATAAGAGAAGTATCTTTAGAGGAAATAAAAAAGTAGGAATGTCACAGAAATAAATAAAAATAACAAGGAAAGCATTTAGATGTAATGCCACTGAGATAAAAGGAAGTTTTGCGGTGGGATTTTGGGCATCCTTTGTATATACTGATCAAAGGCCCTAGGAGAGGAGATCATTTTAGCACCTTAGCACGTAGCAACCTTCACCTAAGAGTCCTTTCTGTCATGCACAGAAAACATTATCTTCTCCCCGCCCATGAGTATACACCATTAATGTAAATTGACCACTAACTGAAATACACTGTAATCAAATCTTCTGCAGCTAAATTCATGTTATGAGCTGTACACAAATTTTGTAAAAGTAAAATGGGCTTCCTTGATCCTAATCTAATTAAATAACAACTTAATGGCTATCAGTTAATAATATGCCAAGAGTTTGTTTATTTCTCTAGGTCTAGGTCAAGGTCAAGAAATAATGTTGGTTATAGACCTTTGGGGTATTATGCTAAGTGAAATAAGGCAAACAGAGAGAGACAAATACTATCTGATTTCACATATATGTGAACTCAAGAATAAAACCAAAAACAAAACGCATAGCTATAGATACAGAAAACAGATTGGGGGTTGCCAGAGGTGGGGGACAGGGGTTGGTGAAATGGATGAAAGTGGTCAAAATGTTCCAACTTCTAGTGGTAAATAAACAAGTACTGGGGATGTAATGCACAGCATGGTGACTACAGTTAATAATACTCAATTGTGTATTGTGCATTTAAAACTTGATAAGAAAGAGGATTTTAAAAGCTCTCACCACAAGAAAAAAAATTGTCACCATATGTGATGGATGTTAACCAGACTGACTGTGGTGACCGTGTTGCGATATGTACATATATCTAGTCATTATATTGTACACCTGAGACTAATACAATGTTGAATGTCAATCATATCTCAATTTATAAAAAAAAGAAAAGGGCTGGTTGATGTCATCCAGTTTACAAATTGTCTTTAAAAGTTATTTAAATGATTCTTTAAACTTTGAATTTTGGAAAGGTTACAACTGTTTATTGCTAAATGAAAATAATCTATGAATGGGATAAGGTGGTTTTCAGTTTCCTAAAGTTAATATAAACCATGATTTACTTAGTTATTATCAGTTATCATACCACTTGATCCTGTATAACACAAAAATATGTGGTATCATGGCAGAGTGCAGAGTCTTTCAACTGAAGCTATGGTTATATTCTTGATGTTCCAAGAAATATTTGAAAAAAATATATATACATATACATATACATATATACACATAAGTATATATTTAATTTTGATTTTATGTACTCTGTTTTAATATACACAATAGAACATGTTTTTATAATTTACAATTAAGACATATTTTCAGGAAAAGACAATTTCTTAAGTTAATTTTTCTCAAACTTGGAATTTAGATATAATATTGAGGACCCAAAATTTCCCATTTACACGTGATCCAAAATTCACTCTGGGGCCCTGTACACTTATGACATGTAAGATCAGAGCAATATTTGGGAAGAGGAGAGATTGTAGAAACCAGAAGAACTAGCTTAAAATCATTATTTGCCGTCTAATATAAGGGTAGAATACGGTCTCTTTCCTCAACTAGTAAATGGAAACGATAATACATAACCACTTAAGTAAGGAACTGGGATGTTATACAGTTTTGTCTTTCCTCAATTCTCATCCCGTTATTATTAAAGGAATGGCAAAATTTATATCTATGAGAAGCAGAGGAGTTCCGAAGAGGAGTCCGGAACCCTTCTTTCTCGGCTCTGGTTTGTGTCCCTCCTCGGCTTTGTCTATTTTGGCTTCTCAGTCTGATTACATTGTTTACATGCTTCGATCAGAATGCTCTCAATCTCATAGTCTGCACTTGCTCAGGCTTCAGGATCCAGAAAGTCATCTAGCACCAAAACCCTTTTTATTTAAATTGCTATGATCAAATGCCTTCAAATATCTGTGAATCTTTTCTAAATTGTACTATTCCATTGAAGGATAGGTATGTGTGTCTCTGGAAGAGGAAAAAAAAAAATCTGTCTAGTTTAAGAATATTTCTCTATACACTAATGTTTTTCCTTTATGACTGTTTATTTTTTTCATGGTTAATACTCCCTGTTCAGTAGACTCATCAGCTGATGGAGATAGAATTGGCCAAATCTAATTTTCTGCATGGGTCACAAAGGTAATGAGAAATAGTAACTCCAAATTTCCAAATAAATGCTTTCCTTATGTCACTCCATAGGGAAATTATATACATATAGACATACAGATATACATATGCATAAATGTATTTCCAGTAACAAGTATCTTATGAAAGCCCACAAATTAAGCTTGATGAATGAATTTAAATATGAATAAATATATCACAAGGCTCAAGTATCTTTATTTTACACTTCACTATAATTACTTGAAAAAATTCCCCAGAAGCATGTTGCTAAGTGTGCCTTCAAATACAGTATGCATGCAGTTTTGCTGAAACATTTGTGCTTTGGTTAATTTTCATAAGCCTCACAAATGTGAGGGGGACATGCTGGAAAGCTCTGGTGGCAGGTGCTTTACCACCTGCCTCACTGTAATATGTGGCTAGCGATAAAGTTAATGCTTTCGTCACTCACTGATCACCATTCACAGAAAGACTGAAGCTTTGGATGTGGTACAATATTTAAGAAGATGGCATTTCAAATTCATGCATGCTTATTCTGAGACTCTAACAGTTTTTGAAACTACCATTTTTCAGTTCTTGTATAACAGGGGAGAGACATTTCTCTGTGGGTAATTATCATTTAAATATATTGTGCTAAGATATTTATATATACACACGTATGTATCTTTGTTTATACACATGCACACACTCGGGTACATGCATACACAGTATAATTTTTCTGACACTGTTCCTGAGGCTCGTGATGCACCAGTGAATAACATGAAAAAAGATTACACAGTGAATTAATTTTTATTTAGGAGAACTTTCATCTTAACTCAGTAATCCTCATTTTATATTTTAGAGCACTAATTCATAAGGACAGTAAGGTACTGGAGTCAGATAAGATGGTAAAGAGCAAAGCTGTGATTCAGACGCAGTTATATTTGACTCTAGAACCTTACCATCAACTACTGTATTATACTGATTTACATGAATCAACCTAATCATGAGTCATTTAATCTTTCCTAACTTAAGGCTCCTCATTCATAAATTGAGAGGGGCAAGTATCTATATTGCAAAATTGTTTTTAAATTTGAAATTATGTTCAAGTTGTCAGGCACAATAAAATGCCCAATAAACTTTTGTTATTAGTTTTTCTCTTTGGATTCTAAGCTACCATGATAGCAGATTTCATCTTGAGTGCTAACCTCTACCATTATTAGTTGCTAGACTAGCCAGTTGAGCCCTCGGTACAGGTCAGAGTGTCCTGATAAAGTACTGATGCTCTCTACAGTCAGTGATGGGCAAGATATTTTTCATTCATCTGGTAAAAGCTAAGATCCATGAATGCAAATTTAGTTTCTCATTGTGCCTTAATTTCTCACTCCTAGCTCTGCGACCTTTAGAAAATTACTGACTTCACCTGTTAATAATATCTACATAGAATAATATGTCTATGGGGCATTAATACAAACAAAATGAAAATATAATTGTTTCAGAAAGTTGGGGATATGGAAAGATTGCCTGTTTTTATAGAGGTGGAAGATACACAAATATTTATTTTCAAATCCTAGTGTTAATTTCATAGCTGAAGCCAAACATTGAAGCAACAAGGAGCAGCAGTATATGCACAGGCATATAACCCTTATAGGGAGACACGAAATGAAGTTAAGTAGAAATCAGCAGTTAAGGAGTTCAGAGTTGTTGCTCTGGGAAAGAGGAATCATGGTCAGAGTCAGGGGACTCAGTATAGCTATTTGAAACTTTAAATTATTTGCATATATGCCTTTGATCAAGATATAATATATAAAATGAATAACAAGTGGTTTTGAATAATGTCTCACACATATAAAGAACCCCCCAAATTATCAGATGATATTATTATTATTATTATTGTATGGGCCAATATTCTTAAATCAACATGATGCAATAAAATACATGAGGACAGAAATATTGGACACAAATATAGGGAACACATATTAAACATAGGGGTACAAGGCAAGGTTCTTAGAGGAAGTTATGTTTTAGTAAAGAACCAAATGATGGTTAGGAGTTTTCCAAATGAGGACTGAGAAGATAAAGAAAGTGTTTCAGAGGCAATATTACTTATACAGAAGCTGGTGAGGGTATGACCCACTTGAGAAATAACAAGAATAGAAAAATCATATGGCTAGATCAAGAATATAAAATGAAGAAATGGAAGAAGTAATCTGGAAGAGGAAGACAGAAACCAGACTACAGTAATCATAAACCATTACTATCAGGAGTTGGGAAGTCATTGAAGCAGTATCAGGTTAGTGATTTTCTTACAAATACATTAAGAAAATATGGATGTAGTGTGAATAATAAATTAGGGCAAAGTATTGAGATTAATTAGAATATATTTTTCAGAAATCCTATTATGAAATGCTTGTAGTGTTGAAGCAGTGAGAGTGGAAATGAAGTGATTGCTTCAAGGACTCAACAGTACAGAGGTTTTATTTGGTGTGTGTGGGCTTCAGGGATGGGAGAAAAAGGGAGCAGTTGCCCGCACAGACACCTAGGTGGACTGTCATGTTATTCGCAGAATGAAAAATGCCATAGAAGGAGCATATTTGGGCTGAGGGAGAGGGCAGAGGGAAATAATGATTTGGGTTTAAGCATTCTGAGCTTGCATTACAGGTAACCCAATTAAAACGAATTTGTTCAATTAAATATCCAGAAAACTTGTAAGCTGCAACACATATGGGAGTCTCCAACATGTGGCTCATAATCAAAGCCCCGGAAGTGCAGTGCATTTCCCAAGGGGACTGTGTAAAGGGGAAAAAGAAACAGGGCCAGCATGCTATGCAACGAAGTATCGCTGTCAGCCTGAGTAGTCTAAGGAAAAGAGGTCGTGAACAACTAGGAAAAATAATTAATTTCATAGACTAGAGCAAGTGAATGATACAAAGAGCAAGGAATTTTTACTTGCTATTTTTAAAATAACATTTTTCCAACCTCTATTACTCATCCAATTGATTATAGATTTTCTGTTCTAGTCTGCGTGTGTCTGAGATGTTTGAGAGGAAATTAATCTGTTTTAGTCGCCTCTCTGCCCCAAGTGCCTAAAACATTGTCAAGTGACTCAATGATTCATCGAATAAATGAATTAATAAAAGGTTAGTACTTTGTAGAATTTCGTTTTAACCTATTATTTCTTTAAAAATGGTAGATAACATTTACTACTTAGAATCAATTTCATTATTCAATTTTATTAAGTGTTGATTAAATTTGTTTAATGTAATTAAAGAAAATGTAGACTCAAATCCTTAGTGTTTTTTGATTAAAATGTTCTTCCAATTTTTCAAAATAATCCCTTATTGTGAGATAATTCTGCTATCAATTCACTAGGGGAATTTGCTTCTTACCTACTATTACAGTAAGCTTCTCATGATACAGTGGAAAAATGTATATGAGGTATGTTTATAAATATTTCATTTACAATTTAAAAAAATGAATCATTATATAAAACTCAAAAGACCATCAGATGAATAATGCACTACAAGTGTTATTAATTAGCTCCCAAAAGTTTGTGTGTATGTGTGTGTGCAGACTTATATCACATTATGAGATGTGCAGATTTGTGTGGATACCATTGCAATGAAAATACAAAACTATTCCTTACCATGAAGATCTTACTCTCTTACTTTCTTATAGTAACACTACCCCTGACTCTTCTCTCCAACATCTGTAGCCATGCAAACACCAAACTATTTTGCAGCTTTGTATTTTTGTCATTTTGAAATGTTATATAACTGGAACCAATATGCATTATTTTGAGATTGGTTTTGTTCCCTCAACTGAATGCCCTTAAGATCCAGCCAAGTTGTTATGTCTTTCACTATTTCATTTCTTTTTATTGCTGAGTTATATTTCATGGTATGGATGTTCAGTTTAACTGTTCAACTTTTGAGGGAAATTTTGGTTGTTGACTGTAAGTAAAGCTTCCATGAACAATTGAACAATTGCATAAAGGTTTTATGATATGGACATAAATTTTAATTTCTCTGGGATAAATGTCAAAGAGTGCGACTGCCAGCCCATATGGTAAGTGTATGTTTAGTTTCGTTTTTTTTTTTAAAGAAGCTGCCAAATCATTTTCCTTTTATTTAGGGTAGTTCTTTGTTTTCAGCATTTGAAGCACACAGTGCCACTTTTTTCTGGCCCTATGGTTTCAGATTAGAATTTCACTGTTAATTCAAATTGTGATTTAACTACATGTAAAGGTGTTGATTATTTTCTATTTCCCAGTTGTCAAAAGAGGCCAGTTTAAATCAGAAGGCATTTTTAAATGAAGTAGTGTCCTGTTCACATTTGCTTTTAATCAATAGTGAAGTCTTTCAGCTTAGGAAAATATGCAAATATGTGTGAATTTACAGCATTTTTAATTGAATCTTTCTCTGCACATTCTAAAAATACAGCCTTCAAATCTATACTAACTTATCATAAACATGCAAACCTTTATCTTCTTGGCATTATGTAAAAGGCAGCCATCTCATGAGACACTGTTGTTTTTTCATCTCAATATTTTTTCAAGAGATAAACCAAAACTGTGACTTTTTATCTGTCACTGAATGAACAGTGTGAGTCACAGGAGAGGAAAGCTTTAGGTTCTTATGACAAGAAGAGACATGAAATGAATTTACTGACAGAACTTAATGTTACAAGAAATAATGTTATCACTAGTTTTTAAAATTTATTTTTTGATATTTCTTTCTTGATGCTCCCTTCTATATATTGAGGTCCTTAACACAAACATACAAATATACAAGTATCAATTTAACTTTGGAATACCAAAAATCTTTGTTTTCAAATCAACGGCATCATCGGGCTAAGTGAAACTCCACATCTAAATAAGTAATTTATGATCGTTTAAGGTTGTTAAAATTGGGCAAGGAGGGATAGTTTAGTGAGTTAATAAACTGTTTAGGCTCTGATTTCTTGGTTATTGATGAGGGAAAAAAATTCAGTAATATATATTGAATGCTTCCTTTACGTCTGGTAATATTCTAAGAACTTTGCAAATGTTATTGATTTAATCCTCTCAATAGTCATGTGATATATTACAGATGAAGAAACTGAGGCAAAATACGCTTTGTAACTCCTTATCTGACCAGAGATGATGAACCTAACAACTGATATATAACCAGAAATTGACACCAGATAGTGTGACTTAAGATCCAAGATCTCAGCCTCTACACTCTACAGCCTCTTTAAGAAAGCCATATAGACAATGCTGTATCAGCTTTGACAGTTATACTTTGAAGATACAAGTAAAATAAACTTATGCAATAATCAGAATGTAGGTAATATGGGAAAATAAATGACTTGGATATTCTTTACCTTGGCAAATTATAACATGGGCTATGGCAATGTGTTCTATAATTATTAAAAATTTCTTTCACCTTGTATTCCCACTGGCTTTCTTTGTTTTCAAGTATTTGTATTGTGAAGTGTAAGAGCTGAAGCAAGCTGAAATGACTCAGACCACAGAGAATAATGTTTTTATTTTAGTCTTTAAAAGGTCACTAAAGCTGAACAGCACTAAATTACATTGCTAAAATCACAGTGTCTGTCAACACAAAACACGCTTTCACAGCTGGTTTTCTCAGTCTGAGTTAGATTTGCATTTTGGAAATCATATTAAGGTGCCAGTAAGGGGTAAATTGGGCTTCTTATTATGATTGAAAATTTTGGAACAGAGAAGGAGTATTTTCTTTTTTAAAGTACACTTTCAAAAAATTTCTTTTAAAATTATAATCTCCAGAAATATTTATTAATTAAAAAATAAGTTTCAGATAGTAAAACATTCATTATTTATTTTTCTCATATGTTCTAATAAAACAATAATAAATAGTGAAGAAATTTAAATTTTAATAAGCAAACCACATACACACACAAACACACACAAAAGGAAACCACTTGACAGATTCCTGTTTGTTTCTTCCTATAGGTGGGGCAAATACATTCTGTGCTTCTTCCACTTTCTGATTATCTTCTATCCCTAATCCTATAAGGAGAGAGCAGCCTCCCTGTGATGAAAGAAACTGAGGCTAATGCTATATAATGAAAGTTATTGGTATTTGGGAAAACTGATTTGTTGTCAGCAGAAGAATATCATAAGGACTTTACATTCTTCTGTATTGAAACAGCATATTGGCTATTGAAAGTTTAAAGATGTTCATTCCAATCCCACACTGTTTTTCGTGGGGGTTTTTTTGTTTACTTTTTAAAAATTCTATGTCATTGGGTTGAATGACAAGATGGAGAATCCCAAAAACTTATTTAGAATTATGCCACACTACTATGCTTCAGGTCACAAATAGAAATCTATCAGAAGCATATCAGGACCAGATGACAGGAAAATGAGGTGCTACAAAGACATTACTTAAAGAGTATCAGATCCCCTAAGAGTGTTATCCATTGCTTGATCTTAGAGTCTAAAATTTCCACCCTTAGATTTCCTGCTTGGTTAAATCATTATCTCTAAAATGGTACAAGGAAAGAGAGTATAAGAATGTTAATATCACTAAATGTCACTAAGTCAAGTACACCTTAATGGTATGATGGAAATGAAAACCTAAAATGCTGAGGAGGAAAGACTCAGCGTGGGTGGTACAGACCCTGAGTAATGCATAGGCATACTACATGGTAGGGGAGAAGCTGAGTTAGATATTCACCTTCTTGAAGCTGCTTGAGATCATTTCAGAGACTGAAATTTCTTTATGACACATTGACCAATTGTTTTGATAAGCATAATACATTGTCATACTTCTCAGGAATAAATATTCATTTCAGAGTTAACCAAGAAAGTCATGTACTTATTATATACTGTTTTTGGAAGGTGACCCTTTGACTGCCTAGAGCATTGAATATAGGAGACTGATATTGTGATTTGGTGGTTTATTTCAGCTTTAAAAGTGTTGGAAATTGGGTTTCAAAATTGGTAAGCACATTTCCCTCCTAAATGCTTACCTGGTAGTTATAGGCTAGCAATTCATTTGGAAGCAGTGTCTTACCCTACTCTTTTAAGGATCAATAAGGAAGTCAAGCTGACAATGAAATGACCAGTTTAAAAATAATGAATCAAATTTCTTTCTTTTTTAGGAAATTTAAATAGGCCCAATATGATTGTAGTCTTCTTAAAACTCTTTTATCAATATAGTCATAAAATAATGGTATTGACATTAAGATTTTAGAAGATTAAGTGAATCAATTCTTGGTAAGTAATTAGAACCCTATCTGGTACAGAGTAAATGTTTAATAAATATTAGTTATTACTTTTACATCATTTATCATGTAAAAGATTTAAGTTAATTAACACAACTCCTTGAAAAGTACAAAGATAAAAACACTGGAACCATATTCAAAATCAAAGCTTAAAATTAAGGTTGAAGGAAAGCCTTCACAAGGATTATGCACTCATTTATGTTTTAAATTCACTTATAATTAAGTGGATAATTATGGAGAATTTACTCTGGGATAGTAAAAATCAAAAGTGATTTATGCTGGGTGGAATACATTTTTCTCTTTCTCTAATGAGCACAAATGTTAAATTAAGTAACTTGCTATTATATAAGTAAGCTAACTTACTTTGAGTTGTGAACTGCTAAGGAAAAACAGTGATGGAAGCTTTTCTTTTGAAAATGAGATAACGTTCAGAAAAATCTTTGTTCCAGAAACTAACATGTGAAAATAAACTTATATTTCACTAGAAAATAAACATCAGATGGAAAAAATTTTTAAGTATTTTCACTTACATGTAGCTCTTACATTTAATATTTTTTCATTTTTTTAGTTAAGGTGTTATTGATAGACACTCTTATGAAGGTTTCACATGATAAAACAATGCAGTTACTACACTGATCCATATTAACAAGTCCCCACCCGTACCTCAATACAGTCACTGTCCAACAGTATAGTAAGATGCCACAGATTCACTGTTTGCCTTCTCTGTGCTACACTGTTTTCCCCGTGATCGCCTACACCATGTGTACTAAACATAATACCCTTCAATCCCCTTCTCCCACCCTCCCCACCTGCCCTCCAACACCCCTCTCCTTTGGTAACCACTAGTTCCTTCTTGGAGTGTCTGAGTCTGCTGCTATTTTGTTCCTGCAGTTTTACTTCATTGTTATACTCCACAAATAAGGGAAATCATTTGGCACATGTCTTTCTCTGCCTGGCTTATTTCACTGAGCATAATATCCTCCAGCTCCATCCATGTTGTTGCAAATGTCAGGATTTGTTTCCTTCTTATGGCAGAATAGTATTCCATTCAGTGTATATGTACCACTTCTTCTTTATCCATTCATCTACTGATGGACATTTAGGTTGCTTCCATATCTTGGCTATTATAAAAAGTACAGCAATAAACATAGGGGTGCATATGTCTTTTTGAATCTGAGAAGTTATATTCTTCTGGTAAAATCCAAGGAGTGGGATTCCCGGGTCAAATGGTATTTGTATTTTTAGTTTTTTGAGGAACCTCCATATTGCTTTCCAAAATGGTTGAACTAGCTTACATTCCTAAAGGCAGTGTAGAAGGGTTCCCCTTTCTCCGCATCCTCACCAGCATTTGTTGTTCTTAGTCTTTTGTATGGTGGCCATCCTTACTGGTGTAAGGTGATATCTCATTGTGGTTTTAATTTGCATTTCCCTGATGATTAGTGATGTAGAGCATCTTTTCATGTATCTGTTGGCCATCTGAATTTCTTCTTTGGAGAACTGTCTCATCATATCCTCTGCCCATTTTTTAATTGGGTTATTTGCTTTTTCTGTGTTGAGGTGTATAAGTTCTTTATATATTTTGGATGTTAACCCCTCGTCGGATATGTCAGTTACAAATATATTCTCCCATACTGTAGGATGCCTTTTTCTTCTGTTGATGGTGTCCATTGCTGTACAGAAACTTCTTAGTTTGATGTAGTCCCATGAGTTCATTTTTGCTTTTGTTTCCCTTGCTTAAGGAGATGCATTCAAGAAGAATTTGCTCATATATTCAGGAGATTTTTGCCTATGTTGTCTTCTAAGAATTTTATGGTTTCATGACTTACATTCAGGTCCTTGATCCATTTTGTTTACTTTTGTGTATGGGGTTAAACAATAATCCAGTTTCATTCTCTTGCATGTAGCTGTCCAGTTTTGCCAACACCAGCTGTTGAAGAGGCTGTCATTTCCCCATTGTATGTCCATGGCTCCTTTATGGTATATTAATTGACCATATGTGGTTGGGTTTTTATCAGGGCTCTCTAGTCTGTTCCATTGGTCTATGGTTCTGTTCTTGTGCCAGTCCAATTTTTCTTGATTACTGTGGCTTTGTAGTAGAGCTTGAAGTTGGGGAGCATAATCCCCCAAGCTTTATTCTTCCTTCTCAGGATTGCTTTGGCTATTCAGGGTCTTCTATGGTTCCATATGAATTTTAGAACGATTTCATCTAGTTCATTGAAGAATGTTGTTGGGGGTGGAATTCAAGATAGTGGCATGAGAGGTGAGATGGAGAGTTCCTCCCAAAACCACAAACAGTACAAAAATATAGTTAATTAATACAACTAACCTTAAGACAGCAGCAAGAACGAAGGCCCAACCAGACTGCATACAGAACTCAAGAATAGAGCAGACCTCAAGAAACAGGGTAACGTACGAAAGACTTCATCCAGCAGGACCCAAGTCCTTCCCCCATCTCAGCTCACTGGTGGAGGAAGAGAAATGGAGCAGGGGAGGTGGTGGAGGCCTGGGACTGCTGAACACCTAACCCTAACCTACGGGATGTGGTGCTCTGGATGTTGGGGAGCTCGGACAGGCAGAGTGCTTGAGAAACTGACATTCCGGCCATTTGTGGAGGAGGGGATCCACATTCGGCAGCTGTGTGTCAGAGCAAAGGCAGGCAGTCTGAGAGGCTTCCTAGCAGTGAGAGGGATGCTAAAGGGGCAGGGTTTCGGCGGAGGTTGCTGCACGGGAGAAGAGATAGCTGGACAAGGTTAAGGTTGTCTGGGAGTGCTCTGCCCAGCTGGTTGGGAACTTTGAGAAGCTTCAGGTGCTCCATCCTGCCTACTCAGCTCCGAGGCAATCCACTGTGAATGCAGCCTGCTGTACATTCCTTGTAGCCTTCCAGCACCAGACTGCAAATTGAGACTCACTGTGCTGGCGTCGGGCCAGCCAGAGGGAGGACCCACTGACAACAGCTAGAGACTCACAACACAGAGGCGTACCGATGTGTGCTTGGCCCACTGGCTCTGACCCTGCAGACAGGCACTGCAGACGGGAATCAGGAAACAGATCATTCCTCCCCCAAGGCACCAACTCTGCATCCCTATAACCCACAACCTCACTCTATGGGCTCGGCAGCTCCACAGACTAGAGCTTCTGGCACTAGTGGACACCACACAGAAATATGAAACGTCAAAAGAACATGGTTCAGAACAAAATCTCACAAACCTTAGGAAGAGGGCCAAATGAAACTGAATTCACCAGTCTTATGAAAGACAGCTCAAAATAAAAATTATAAACATGCTTATGGAAATACAGAAAAATATTCAAGAACTGAGGAACAAATTTAAGTTGGAGATACAATCATTAATAAATTCCATATTTGAAATGAAACATACAATGGAGGGATTTAAAAGCAGATTAGATGTAGTAGAAAAGACAGTAAATGGAACAGAAATTAGAGAAGAGGAATACAAAGAAGGTGAGGCACAGAGAGAAAAAAGAATCTCTAAGAATGAAAGAATATTGAGAGAACTGTGTGACCAATCCAAAAGGAACAATATTCTTATTATAGGGGTACCAAAAGAAGAAGAGAGAGAAAAAGGGATAGAAAGTGTCATTGAGGAGGTAATTGCTGAAAAATCTCCCCAATCTGGGGAAAAAGATAGTCTCTCAGGCCAAGGAGGTGCACAGATCTCCCAACACAAGGGACCCAAAGAAGACAACATCAAGACATATAATAATTAAAATGGCAAAGATCAAGAATAAAGACAGACTTTTAAAAGCAGCTAGAGAGAAAAAAGATCACATACAAAGGAAAATCCATCAGGCTATCATCAGATTTCAAACAGACACCTTACAGTCCACAAGGGAGTAGGATAATATATTTAATACAATGAAGCAGAAGGGCCTTGAACCAAGAATACTCTGCCCGACAAGGTTATCATTTAAATTTGAGGGATTAAACAATTTTCAGTTAAGCAAAAGCTGAGAGAATTTACCTCCCACAAAACACCTCTACAGTGCATTTTGGAGGGACTGCTATAGACGGAAGTATTCCTAAGACTAAATAGATGTCACCCAAGGGAAGACAAAGAGTACGGAATATGATTCATAACATACAAAGAATGGATGATGAAGAAAAAGGAGGAAAAAAAAAAAGAACTCAGGCACTGTTTGAAGAGACTCACTTCAAACCCAAAGACGTACACAGAATGAAAGTAAAGGGAAGGAAAAAGATATTTTATGCAAACAATAGGGAGAAAAAAGGCAGAGTTGCAGTACTTATATCAGATAAAATAGACTTCAAAACAAAGAAAGTCACAAGAGAAAAAGAAAGACATTACATAATTATAAAGGGGTCAGCCCAACAAGAGGATATAACTATTATAAATATCTATGCATCCAACACAGGATGACCTACTAACTATATATGAAACAAATACTAACAGAATTAAAGGAGGAAATAGAATGCAATGCATTAATTTTAGGAGACTTCAACACACCACTCACTTCAAAGGACAGGTCAACAAGACAGAAAATAAGTAAAGGGACAGAGGCACTGAACAACACACTAGAACAGATGGACCTAACAGACATCTACAGAACACTCCATTCAAAAGCAACAGGATACACATTCTTCTCAAGTGCGCATGGAACATTTTCAAAAATAGATCATATATTAGGCCACAAAAAGAACCTCAGTAAATGTAAAAAGATTGAAATTGTACCAACAAGCTTCTCAAATCACAAAGGTATGAAACTAGAAACAAATTACACAAAGAAATGAAAAAGGCCACAAACACATGGAGACTTAAAAAAATGATCCTAAACAATCCATGGATCAATAATCAAATAGCACAGAGATCAAGCAATATATGGAGACAAATGACAAAAATAATTCAACGCCACAACATTTGTGGGACGCAGCAATGGCTGGGAAAAGAGGGAAATATATTGCAATACAGGTCTACCTCAGGAAAGAACAATCCCAAATGAATAGTCTAAACTCACAATCAATGAAACTAAAAAAGGAAGAACGAATGAGGCCCAAAGTCAGTAAAAGGGGGGAAATAATAAAGATTAAAGCATAAATAAATAAAATTGAGAAGAAAAAAAATAGAAAGAATCAATGAGAGCAGGAGCTGGTTCTTTGAGAAAATGAACAAAATAGATAAACCCCTAGCCAGACTTATCAAGAAAAAAAGAGAGTCTACACACATAAACAGAATCAGAAATGATAAAGGAAAAATCACTATGCACACCACAGAAAAGCAAAGAATTATGAGAGAATACTATGAAAAATAATATGGGAACAAACTGGTTAACCTAGAAGAAATGGACAACTTTCCAGAAAAACACAACCTTCCAAGGCTGACTCAGGAAGAAACAGAAAATATAAATGGACCAATTAACAGCAAAGAAATTGAATTGGTAATCAAAAAACTACCTAAGGACAAAACTGGACTAGATGTTTTCACAGCTGAATTTTATCAAACATTTAGTGAAGACCTAATACCCATCCTCATTAAAGTTTTCCAAAAAGAAGAAGAGGAGGGAATACTCCTAAACTCATTCTACAAGGCCAACATCACTCTAATACCAAAACCAGGCAGACATGACAAAAAAAGAAAATTACAGACCAATATCCCTCATGAACATAGATGCAAAAATACTCAACAAAATATTAGCAAATCAAATTCAAAAATACATCAAAAACATCATCCTTGATGATCGAGTGGGATTCATCACAGGGATGCAAGGATGGTGCAACATTCGAAAATCCATCAACATCATCCACTACATCCACAAAAAGAAGGACAAAAACCACATGATCATCTCCATAGATAGTGAAAAAGCTTTGACAAAATTCAACAGCCATTCATGATAAAAACTCTCAAGAAAATGGGTATAGAGGGCAAGTACCTCAACATAATAAAGGCCATATATGACAAACACACAGCCAACATTATACTTAACAGCAAGAGACTGAAATCTTTTCCTTTAAGATCAGGAACAAGAAAAGGATGCCCACTCTCCCCACTTCTATTCAAAACAGTTCTGGAAGTAATAGCCATGGCAGTAATCAGACAACACAAAGAAATAAAGGGCATGCATATTGGCAAGGAAGAAGTTAAACTGTCCCTGTTTGCAAATGACATGATATTGTACATAAAAAATCCTGAAGAATCCACTTCAAAACTACTAGATCTAATATCTGAATTCAGCAATGTTGTGGGATACAAAATTAACACACATAAATCTGTTGCATTCCTATACACTAACAATGAAGTTGCAGAGAGAGAAATCAGGAAAACAATTCCATTCACAATCACATCAAAAAGAATAAAATACCTATGAATAAACCTAACCAAGGAAGTGAAAGACTTATACCCTGAAAACTACAAGATACTCTTAAGAGAAATTAAAGAGGACACTAATAAATGGAAATTCATCCCATGCCCTTGGCTAGGAAGAATTAATATTGTCAAAATAGCCATCCCTCCTGAAGCAGTCTACAGGTTCAATGCAATCCCTATCAAAATACCTACAGCATTCTTCAACGAACTGGAACAAACAGTTCTAAAAGTCATACAGAACCACAAAAGACCCTAAATAGAGAAAGCTATCCTGAGAAGGAAGAATAAAACAGGGGGAATTATGCTTTCTGACTTCAAGCTCTACTAAAAAGCCACAGTAATCAAGACAATTTGGTATTGGCACAAGAACAGACCCACACACCAATGGAACAGAATAGAGAGCCCAGATATAAAACCAACCACATATGGTCAACTAATATATGATAGAGGAGCCATGGATATACAGTGGGGAAATGACAGCCTCTTTAATAGCTGGTGTTGGCAAAACTGGACAGCTATATGTAAGAGAATGAAACTGGATTACTTTCTAACCCCATACACAAAAGTAAACTCAAAATGGATTAAAGACCTGAATGTAAGTGATGAAACCATAAAACTCTTAGAAAAAAATATAGGCAAAAATCTCCTGGACGTAAACATGAGCACCCTCTTCCTGAACATATATCCCTGGACAAGGGAAACAAAAGCAAAAATGAACAAGTAGGACTATATCAAAATAAAAAGCTTCTGTACAGAAATGGATACAATCAGTAAAACAAAAAGACATCCTACAGTATGGGAGAATATATTCATAAATGACGTATCCGATAAGGGGTTGACATCCAAATTATATAAAGAGCTCATACACTTCAACAAACAAAAAGGAAATAATCCAATTAAAAAATGGGCAGAGAAGCTGAACAGACACTTCTCCAAAGAAGAAATTCAGATGGCCAACAGGCACATGAAAAGATGCTTTATATCACTAGTCATCAGAGACATGCAAATTAAAACCACATGAGATATCACCTCACACAAATGAGGATGGCCGCCAATCAAAAGACAACCAAGAACAAAAGTTAGTGAGGATGTGGAGAAAGGGGAACCCTCCTATACTGCTGGTGGGAATATAAATTAGTTTAACCATTGTGGAAATCAGTATGGAGGTTCCTCAAAATACTCAAAGTAGAAATACCATTTGACCCAGGAATCCCACTCCTAGGAATTTACCCTAAGAATGCAGCAGTGCAGTTTGAAAAAGACAGATGCACCCCTATGTTTATCGCAGCACTATTTACAATACCCAAGAAATGGAAGCAACCTAAGTGTCCATGAGTAGATGAATGGATAAAGAACAGGTGGTACATGTACACAATGAAATATTATTCAGCCATAAGAAAAAACAAATCTTACCATTTGCAACAACATGGATGGAGCTAGAGGGTATTATGCTCAGTGAAATAAGCCAAGCAGAAAAAGACAGGTATCAAATGATTTCACTCATACGTGGAGTATAAGAACAAAGAAAAAACTGAAGGAACAAAACAGCAGCAGATTCACAGAACCCAAGAATGGACTAACAGTTACCAAGGGAAAGTGACTGGGAATATGGGTGGCTAGGGAAGGATAAGGGGAAAAAAGGGCTATTACAATTAGAGCACATAATGAAGAGGGGGTGGATGTGGGGTGGGGGGATATGGGGAAGGCAGTATAACACACAGAAGATAAGTAGTGATTCTATAGCATCTTACTATGCTGATGGACAGTGACTGCAATGGGGTATGTGGTGGGGACTTGATAAAAGGAGGAGTCTATTAACCATAATGTTGCACAGGTAATTGTATATTAATAATAGTAAAAAAAAAAAAGAATGTTGTAGGTATTTTGATAGGAATTGCATTGATTCTGTAGATTGCTTTAGGCAGGATGGCCATTTTGACAATATTAATTCTTCCTATCCATGAGCATGCGATGTGTCTCCATTTATTGGTATCTTTCTTTCTCTCATGAGTCTTGTAGTTTTCAGGGTATAGGTCTTTCAACTTCCTTGATTAGGTTTATTCCTATGTATTTTATTCTTTTTGTAGCAACTGTGTATGGATTTATTTTCCTGATTTCTCTCTCTGCTAGTTCATTGTTAGTGTATAGGAATGCCACAGATTTCTGCATATTAATTTTATATCCTGCAACTTTGCTGAATTCAGATATTAGATCTAGTAGTTTGGGGATGAATTCTTTAGCATTTTTTATGTACTATATCATGTCATCTGCAAACAGGGCCAGTTTCATTTCTTCCTTGCAAATCTGGATGCCTTTTATTTCTTTGTGTTGTCTGATTACCGTGGCTAGGGCCTACAGTACTATGTTGAATAGAAGTGGGGGAAGAGGGCATCCTTGTCTGGTTCCCGATCTTTAAGGAGAAGCTTTCAGCTTCTTGCTGTTAAGTATAATGTAGGCTGTGGTTTTGTCATATATGGCCTTTCTTATGTTGATGTACGTGCCCTCTATACCCATTTTGTTGAGAGTTTTTATCATGAATGAATGTTGAATTTTGTCAAATGCTTTTTCATCATCTATGGAGATGATCATGTGGTTTTTGTCCTTCTTTTTGTTGATGTAGTGGATGATGTGGATTTTCGAATGTTGTACCATCTTTGCATCCCTGGAATAAATCCTACTTGATCATGGTGGATGATCCTTTTGATATATTTTTGAATTCTGTTTGCTAATATTTTGTTGAGTATTTTTGCATCTATGTTCATCAGGGATATTGGTCTGTAGTTTTCTTTTTGGTGGTGTCTTTGCCTGGTTTTTGTATTAGAGCGATGCTGGCCTCATAGAATGAGTTTGGAAGTATTCCTTCTTCTTCTACTCCTTGGAAAAGTTTAGCGAGGATGGGTATTAGGTCTTTACTAAATGTTTGATAAAATTCAGCAGTGAAGCCATCTGGTCCAGGCATTTTGCTCTTAGGTAGGTTTTCAATTACCAGTTCAATTTCATTGCTGGTAATTGGTCTGTTCAGATTTTCTGTTTCTTTCTGGGTCAGCCTTGGAAGGTTGTATTTTTCTAGAAAGTTGTCCATTTCTTTTGGTTATCCAGTTTGTTAGCATATAATTTTTCATAGTATTCTCTCATAGTTCTTTGTATTTCTGTGCTGTCCATAGTGATTTTTCCTTTCTCATTTCTCATTCTGTTTATGTGAGTAGACTCTTTCTTTTCTTGATAAGTCTGGCTAGGGGTTTATCTATGTTGTTTATTTCTCGAAGAACCAGCTCTTGCTTTAGTTGATACTTCTTATTGTTTTATTCTTCTCGATTTTATTTATTTATGCTCTAATCTTTATTATGTCCCTCCTTCTACTGGTTTTGGGTCTCATTTGTTCTTCTTTTTCTAGTTTAATTAATTGTGAGTTTACACTGCTCATATGGGATTGTTCTTGTTTCCTGAGATAGGCCTGTATTGCAGTACACTTTCCCTTAGCATGGCCTTCACTGCGTCCCACAGATTTTTGCAGTGTTTAATTATTGTCGTAATTTGTCTCCATATATTGCTTGATCTCTGTTTTTATTTGGTCATTGATCCATTAGTTATTCAGGAGCATGTTGTGAAGCCTCCATGTGTTTGTGGGATTTTTCATTTTCTTTGTGTAATTTAATTCTAGTTTCATACCTTTGTGGTCTGAGATACTGGTTGGTACAATTTCAATCTTTTTGAATTTACCGAGGCTCTATTCATGGCCTAGTACATGATATATTTTTGAAAATGTTCCATGTGCACTTGAGAAGAATGTGCATTCTGCTGCTTTTGGGTGTAGAGTTCTGTAGATGACCGTTAGATCCATCTATTCTAATGTGTTGTTCAGTGCCTCTGTATCCTTAATATTTTCTGTCTGGTTGATCTGTCCTTCAGAGTGAGTCATGTGTTGAAATCTCCTAGCATGAATGCATTGCATTCTATTTCTGGTTTTAAATCTGTTAGTATTTGTTTCACATATGTGGTGCTCCTGTGTTGGGGGCATAGATATTTATAATGGTTATATCTTCTTGTTAGGTTGACCCTTTCATCATTAAGTAATGTCCTTCTTTGTCTCTTGTGACTTTATTTGTTTTGAAGTGTATTTTGTCTGATATAAGTATGGCAACTCCTGCTTTTTTCTCCCTATCAGTTACATTAAATGTCTTTTTCCATCCCTTCATTTTTAGTCTGTCTATGTCTCTGGGTTTAAAATGAGTTTCTTTTAGGGAGCATATAGATGGGTCTTGTATTTTTATCCATTCAGTGACTCTATGTCTTTATATTTGTGCATTCAGTATATTTACATTTAGGGTGATTATGAATAGGTATGTACTTATAGGCATTGCAGGCTTTAGATTCATGGTTACAAAAGGTTCAAGGTTAACTTCCTTACTATCTAAGAGTCTAACTTAACTCACTTAATATGCTATTACAAACACAATCTAAAGGTTCTTTTTTTTTTCCTCCTCGTATTCTTCCTCCTCCATTCTTTATATATTAGATATCATATTCTGTATTGTTTTTCTATCCCTTGATTGAGTTTGGGGATAGTTAATTAAAATATTTCATATGCTTAGTAATTAGCTGTTCTACTTTTTTTACTGTGGCTTTATAACCTGTGGTGACAGCTTCCATCTATAGCAGTCCCTCCAAAATACACTGTAGAGATGGTTTGTGGGAGGTAAATTCTCTCAGCTTTTGATTATCTGGGAATTATTTAATCCCTCCTTCAAATTTAAATGATAATCTTGCCAGATAAAGTAATCTTGATACAAGGCCCTTCTGCTTCATTGCCTTAAACACATCATGCCACTCCCTTGTGGCCTGTAAGGTTTCTGTTGAGAAGTCTAATTATAGCCTGCTGGGCTTTCCTTTGTATGTTATCTTATTACTTTGCTTGTAATAGTGTGAATTTATCTTTGATATTTGCCATTTTAACTACTATATGTGTTGGTGTTGTCTTCCTTGGGTCCCTTGTGTTGGGAGATATGTGCACCTCCATGGCCTGAGAGACTCTTCTTCCCTAGATTGGGAAAATTTTTCAGAAATCACCTCCTCAATGACACTTTCTATCCCTTTTTCTCTCTCTTCTTCTTCTGGTACCCCTATAATGCGAATATTGTTCTGTCTGGATTGGTCACACATTTCTCTCAATATTCTTTCATTCTCAGAGATTGTTTTTTCTCTGTGTGCCTCAGCTTCTTTGCATTCCTCTTCTCTAGTTTCTATTTCTTTTATCGTCTCCTCCACCATATCCAATCTACGTTTAATACCCTCTTCAACAATTGGATCTCCAACCGGAATCCATTCGTGAGCTCTTGAATATCTTTCCGTACTTCCATGAGCATGTTAATGATTTTTACTTTGAACTCCCTTTTAGGGAAGTCATGAGGTCAATATCATTTAAATCTTTCTCAGGAGTTGTATTAATAATTTTCCTCTGAACCAGGCTCCTTTGACATTTCATGTTTGTGTACGGCGCCCTCTAGTGCCCAGAAGCTCTACTCTCTGGAGCTGCTCAGACCTTGAAGCAATATCGAGGGTCACAGGGGAGTGTTATTGGTGCCTGAAGGGAGGAAAGAGCTCATTCCTGCTTCCCCGCTGCTATGCCTGTCTTCACTGCCTGAACCAGTGGCTAAGCATGCAGGTATAAGCCTCTATGCTTTGCGTTTGTAGTTGCTGTAGACAGATCTTTCCTCTGACTGGCCTAACATGGTATCGTTTGTCGGTTTGCGAGTCATGTGGGGCTGACTGTGAGAAAGGCGCAGTAGGCTGCTTATCACGGAAGGGATTCTTGGAGCTGTGTAGGCAGCCAGGGAGCTGGAGCATCTGAAGATTGTGAAAGCTCCCAACCTTCTGGGCAGAGTGCACCTGGACAATTTTGTGTACCTGTCCTTTCTCCTTAGCTGTAAGCTCTGTGCAATCCTTGCCCCTTTAGCAGCCCTCTTGCTAAGGGCTTCTTTGTTAGGAAGTCTCTTAGACTGTCCGCCTTTCTTTTGTCCTAGAGCAGCTGGATATGGATCCCTGCTTTCCACAAGCAGCTGGAATCTCAGTCTCTCCAGGAATTCTTCCTGTCTTAGCTTTCCAACCCCTCATTATGAGAGTATCATGCAAGCACCATGAAATGTAGTTCTGTACTCCCAGAGCAAATCTCTGGAGTTAGGTATTCAGCAGTCCCAGGTCTCCACTCCCTCCGTTTTCCATTTCTCTTCCTCCTGCCAGTGAGCTGGGGTGGGGGAAGGGTTTAGATCCCACCAGGACAGAGCTTTTCTACATTACCCTATTCCATGAGGTCTGCTCTTGCCTCCAAGTGTATGCAGTTTGGTGCAGTCCTCTTTCCTGTTGCTCTTTTATGAGTAATTGTATTAGTTATATTTTCATATTATATGCAGTTTTAGGAGGAAGCCTCTGTCTCACTCCTCATGCCACCATCTTTAATATTCGTAACTTACATTTATATTAATATTTAATTTAAAACTGTTGAGTAGCTTCATCATCAATGAAAGATAAGGACTTGTAGTAATGTGATCATCATGTATAATTTGGTTTCTCTCTCACCCTTATGAAATGTGGATGATATTAAATATTTAACTTTAGGTCTTCTTTTGCTGTGGAAATTGCATACTGAGTGAAATTGTTGAACAGATCAAGAATTTCCCTACTTAACATACTTGAAATGTACATTTTGGCAAGGGGCTAAAGTCTACACAACAGTCTCATATATTTAAATAGAAAACCATTTTTTTACCTTTACTCATGTATCCAGGGATATAAAGTCAGCCACAAAAGGATTCTGAATTTTTAGGTTTGTTGGACCTTATTTTGGTGGTATGAGAATACTACTAGTCTGAAAGTTGGAAAAGTGAAACCATAATACAGTAAACACAGAAAAGTGGAATAACAGGAGATTGTTATGGGACTTGAGATAAAAAATAATGAGATTTTATGACATAGCAGAAGAGACAGTAAGCAAAGAGATAGGATAGACTATTGTCTTCCAAATGCCTGTCTTAAGCTAAATATTCAGCATGTATGTTGAGTTGGATGGCTAATTAACAAACACATAAAAGAGAAAGGTGAATCAATGATGAAGCAGGATATTAAATGGTATACAATGTGGTAACTTAAAACATATAGGCTCATTTTTTAAAAAGTGAAAATGAACATCCCTTTTTTTGCTGTGTTTCCCTTACCTCCTACCAGAGCATTCATTAGCACCTAGCGTTTGCTATATGTGTTTGTGGTTGCATACTTGTTTGACAATGTTACTCCCAGTCCACCATATGACTTTGGCCCACCATATGACTCCAAATCTCAGCAAATCCTGATAGTCACAGCTTTTCACTTTCAAAGCTAAAAGGATGGCTCACCATCACTCTGACATGAGCAGTTGTCAGTATTTAACACATTTTTTTTTCTTAGTACTTGGAGGCAAGAAAGATCATGGCTTGTCTTTTTTATGTGTAGAGCTGAAAAGTATAAGCATAAGGAACATCTAGGGGAAAAAAACAGTTCCTGAAGCTTTTTTACATTGTCAAAAATGTGTTATTTCTGTTGTGTCTAGTCAAGAAAGCTATCAGTTATTTCGTTTTGTGCTATTTGTAGCATATAGCTCAACAGCAGTTAAGAAAATGCAATAGATTTGCAAATGGTAATTAAAGCCCATCCCTTTACAGGATGATAAAAAGTTCTCAGAAAAGTATTAGATAATACTTGCATATTTCCATATTACTCAAGATAACAGTAGACTTCAATGAAATGGAGTATGCCAGAGCAAGAAAGGGAAAGAGGATCCTTAAGCATTTCCTTGAAATAAGGTCAGGTGAAAATAAATAACAACATCTCCAGAATTATTTGGTGAAAGCATATTTTTTATTTGACTTAAAATACATAGGACTCTTTTGTGCACTGTGTACCAACAGCTAATTTTAACAAAAGGTAAGACTGTCAAACATAAATATTTAAATATGGCAATTGTTCACTTTATATTGTATTAACTAATTATATACAATTGAACTCATAACTCATTATTTTCTTGGAAATATTAATCTGTGACTATTGCCACTAGATCGTTTGCTGACATATGTAAGAGATCCTCGTATTTTAAATAATAAATATATTTACATTATCCACAAATCCTAAGAATTATTTTGGTTACTCAAAATCATACAAATGCCATTAGAGTGATATAACTAAATATGTGCTCATGCATATTGTGGGTAAAATTGCAATATTTCCAGAATCTCTCGCCTGGCCTTAGTGCATCTCCATAACAATAGGTGTTTCCAACAGGTGGAGAAAAGTAGTCCATCTCCATATCAGTAAGTAATTACAAGGGTGATTGAGGGCATATCTGGACCAGAGAGGTTGGGTGGTACCCCTTCTTCTGCAACTTGGTCATGAGCGACATGGGAGAGCAGAAGTAGATGACTGCTTGTAAGAAATAAATAGGTTTCTCCCACTTTATCTCTCCCTTTGACTGATTTTGGTTTCAAAGGTATTTGCCCTGGGATTTTCCCCCTGGAGTCACACATATATATAAAACAAACATCATGAACTATCAACTTAAAAAAAATAGAATTCTTAAGATGAAGTTAAAACTTCATCATATAGTAAAAGAGTGTTATTCCAAAATAAAAAACTCCTTTAGAAACACAAATTATTTACTGTTTTATATTATGTGTCCTTTTAATAAATCAAGTGAGTTTCATAGGTAAAAAAAGTATTAAAGTGTCACATAGCACTGTGTATTCATGTTTAAGACAAGATTGTATTAATATATGAAAATGTAGGTTTGTGATGGATAAATTGTAAAACCCCAGAGCTGCTCCAGAGCCAGAGAAGAATATTTAATATTTCTACAGGGACATATTTTTTTTTCTTGAACACTAATTTACTTTCCAGCTTGATCTCAATTGTGAATTCATTCTTTTAGGTAAAATTATGCGGAATAAAACCCTTCTCATGTCAGAAGGCTGTGTATGTGTGTGTGTGTTTGAGTAGGAGTCAGTGAAAGGACAATGGGCTCAAGAAAAGATGCACACAGGTAGAGAAATTTCAGGAACACAAATAAGAATACTGCAGATGATACAGAAAAGAAAAGCCATTTCTGATTAATCATTAAGGAGTAGCAATCATAATTTTCTAATGTGTTTGAGGAAGCAATTTTCATTAGCAATGCATTAGATAAAGATACTTCAGAGGATTAAAGATGGAGGGATGAGAGGTGAGACAGAGGCTTCCTCCTAAAACCGCATATAATATGAAAATATAACTAATACAACTACTCTTGAAAGAGCAACAGTAAAGAGGACTGCACCAAACTGCATATACCTGGAGACAAGAGCAGACCTCACAAAACAGGGTAATGTACTAAAGCTGTGGACAGGCGGGATCCAAGCCCTTCCCCCACCCCAGCTTACCAATGGGAGGAAGAGGGACAGAACAGGGAGGGAGGGGAGATCTGGGACTGATGAATATCTAATGCCAGAAGTTTGCTCTGGGAACACAAACCTACATTTCATGGTACTTGCATGATACTCTCATAATTAGGGGGTTGGAAAGCTAAGAAAGGCAGAATTCCTGGAGAGACTAAGATTCCAGCTGCTTGTGGAAAGCAGGGATCCATATCCAGCTTCTCTGGGACAAAAGAAAGGCAGGTAGTCTGAGAGAATTCCTAACAAAGAAGCCCATAGCAAGAGGGCTGCTAAAGGGGTAAGGATCGCACAGAGCTTACTGCTCAGGAGAAAGGACAGGTAGACATAATTGTCCAGGTGCACTCTGCCCAGCAGATTGGGAGCTTTCACAATCTTCAGGTGCTTCAGCTCCCTGGTGCCTACACAGCTCCAAGAACCCCTTCCATGACAGGCAGACTATTGCACATTTCTCCTGGCCAGCCGCACCAGGCTTCCAAACCAGGAAGCCGTACCCTGGTATTAGGCCAGTCAGAGGGAAGATCTGTCTACAGCAACTAAAAACGTAAAGCATGGAGGCTTATACCTATGTGCTTGGCCCACTGGTTCAGGCAGTGGAGACAGGCACAGCATCCAGGAATCAGGAAACAGCTCTTTCTTCCCCTCAGGCACCAATACCACTCCCCTATAATTCCCAACATTGCTTCAGGTGCTGAGCAGCTCCAGAGAGTAGAGCTTCTGGGCACTAGAAGGCGCCATACACAAATATGAAACAACAAAGGAACCTGGTGCAGAGTAAAATTAATACAACTCCTGAGAAAGATTTAAATGATATCAACCTCATGACTCTCCCTGAAAGGGAGTTCAAAATAAAAATCATTATCATGTTCATGGAAGTATGGAGAGACATTCAAGAACTCAGGAAAAAATTATGGTCAGAGACCCAATCATTGAAGAGTGCAATGGACGGTATTAAAAGCAGATTGGATACGGTGGAGGAGACAATAAATGAAATAGAAACTAGAGAAGAGGAATACAAAGAAGCTGAGGCACAGAGAGAAAAAAGAATCTCTAAGAATGAAAGAATATTGAGAACTGTGTGACCAATCCAAAAGGAACAATATTCGCATTACAGGGTTACCAGAAGAAGAAAGAGAAAAAGCTATAGAAAGTGTCTTTGAGGAGATGATTTCTGAAAACTTCCCCAATCTAGGGAAGGAGATAGTCTCTCAGGCCATGGAGGTGCACAGATCTCCCAAAACAGGGACCGAAGGAAGACAACATCAAGACATATAGTAATTAAAATGGCAAAGATCAAGGATAAGGACAGACTATTAAAAGCAGCCAGAGAGAGAAATAATATCACATACAAAGAAAAACCCCATCAGGCTATCATCAGACTTCTCAGCAGAAACCTTACAGGCCAGAAGGGAGTGGCATGATATATTTAATTCAATGAAGCAGAAGGGCCTTGAACCAAGATCACTTTATCCAGCAAGATTATCATTTAAATTTGAAGGAGGGATTAAACAATTCCCAGATAAGCAAAAACTGAGAGAACTTACCTTCCACAAACCATCTCTACAGTGTATTTCGGAGGGACTGCTATAGATGGAAGTGTTCCTATGGTTTAATAGCTGTCACCAGAGATAATAAAACCACTGTAAAGAAAGTAGAACTGCTAATTACTAAGAAAATGCAAAATTGAATTAACTATCCCCAAAGTCAATCAAGGGATAGACAAACAGTACAGAATATGATACCTAATATATAAAGAATGGAGGAGAAAGAAAAAAGAGAAAGAAAAACAAACAAACAAACAAAAAAACCTTTGATTGTGTTTGTAATAGCATATTAAGTGAGTTCAGTTAGACTCTTAGATAGTAAGGAAGTTAACCTTGAACCTTTGGCAACCATGAATCTGAAGCCTGTGATGCTAACAAGTACATACATATCCATAAACACCCTAAATGTAAATAGACTGAATGCATAAATCAAAAGACATAGAGTCACTGAATGGATAAAAAAACAGGACCCATCTATATGATGCCTTCAAGAGACTCACTTTAAACCCAAAGAAATACAGAGACTAAAAGTGAAGGGATGGAAAAAGACATTTCATGCAATTAATACTGAGAAAAAAGTAGGAGTTGCACTACTTATATCAGACAAAATCGACTTCAAAACAAAGAAAGTCACATGAGACAAAGAAGGACATTACATAATGATAAAAGGGTCAATCCAACAAGAAGATATAATCATTATAAATATTTATGCACTCAACACAGGAGCTCCTACATATGAGAAACAAATATTAACAGAATTAAAGAGGGATATAGAATGCAATGCATTCGTTCTAGGAGACTTCAACACACCACTCACTCTGAAGGACAGATCAACCGACAGAAAATAAGTAAGGAGACAGAGGCACTGAACGACACATTAGAACAGATGGACCTAACAGACATCTACAGGACTCTACACCCAAAAGCAGCAGAATACACATTCTTCTCAAGTGCACATGGAATATTTTCAAAAGTAGATCATACACTAGGCCACAAAAAGAGCCTCGGTAAATTCAAAAAGATTGAAATTGTACCAACCAGCTTCTCAGACCACAAAGGAATGAAACTAGAAATGAATTATGCAAAGAAATGAAAAATCCCACAAACACATGGAGGCTTAATAACATGCTCCTAAATAATCAATGGATCAATGACCAAATAAAAACAGAGATCAAGCAATATATGGAGACAAATTACAATAATTCAACACCGCAAAATCTATGGGACGCCATGAAGGCCATGCTAAGAGGAAAGTATATTGCAATACAGGCCTACCTCAGGAAACAAGAACATTCTCGTATGAGCAGTGTAAACTCACAATTAATGAAAGTAGAAAAAGAAGGACAAATGAGGCCCAAAGTCAGTAGAAGGAGGGACATAATAAAGATTAGAGCATAAATAAATAAAATCGAGGAGAACAAAACAATAGGAAGGATCAATGAAAGCAGGAGCTGGTCCTTTGAGAAAATAAACAAAATAGATAACCCCCTAGCCAGACTTATCAAGAAAAAAAGAGAGTCTACTCACATAAACAGAATCAGAAATGAGAAAGGAAAAATCACCACGGACAGCATAGAAATAAAAAGAACTATTAAGGAATACTAAGAAAAATTATATACTAATAAACTGGATAACCGAGAAGAAATGGACAACTTTCTAGAAAAATTCAACCTTCCAAGGCTGACCTAGAAAGAAACAGAACATCTCAACAGACCAATTACGAGCACCGAAATTGAACTGGTAATCAAAAAACCTACCTAAGAACAAAACTCCTAGACCAGATGACTTCACTGCTGAATTTTATCAAATATTTAGTGAAGACCTAATACACATCCTCCCTAAAGGTTTCCAAGGAGTAGAAGAGGGAATACTTCCAAACTCATTCTATGAGGCCAGCATCACTCTAATACCAAAACCAGGCAAAGACATCACAAAAAAAGAAAACTACAGACCAATATCCCTTATGAACATAGACGCAAAAATACTCAACAAAATATTAGCAAACCGAATTCAAAAATACATCAAAAGGATCGTCCATCATGATCTAATAGGATTTATTCCAGGGATGCAAGGATGGTTCAACATTCGAAAATCCATCAACATCATCCACCACATCAACAAAAAGAAGGACAAAAACCACATGATCATCTCCATAGATGCTGAAAAGCATTTGACAAAATTCAACATCCATTCATGATAAAAACTCTCAACAGAATGGGTATAGAGGGCAAGTACCTCCACATAATAAAGGCCATATATGACAAACCCACAGCCAACATTAGACTTAACAGTGAGAAGTCGAAAGCTTTTCCTTTAGGATCAGGAACAAGACAAGGATGCCCACTCTCCCCACTTCTATGCAACACAGTACTAGAGGTCCTAGCCATGGCAATCAGACAACACAAAGAAATAAAAGGCATCCAGATTGGCAAGGAAGAAGTTAAACTGTCCCTGTTTGCAGATGACATGATATTGTACATAAAAAACCCTAAAGAATCTACTCCAAAACTACTAGATCTAATATCTGAATTCAGCAAAGTTGCAGGATACAAAATTAATATGCAGAAATCTGTGGCATTCCTATACACTAACAATGACCTAGCAGAGAGAGAAATCAGGAAAACAATTCCATTCAAAGTTGCACCAAAAAGAATAAAATACCTAGACATAAACTTAACCAAGGATGTGAAAGACCTATACTCTGAAAACCAGAAGACACTCATCATAGAAATTAAAGAAGATACCAATAAATGGAAACACATCCCATGTTTATGGATAGAAAGAATTAATATTGTGAAAATGGCCATCCTGCCTAAATCAATGTACAGATTCCATGAAATTCCTATCAAAATACCAACAGCATTTTTCAACGAACTAGAGAAAATCATTCTAAAACTCATATGGAACCACAAAAGACCCTGAATGGCCACAGCAATCCTGAGAAGGAAGAATAAAGTTGGGGGGATTATGCTCCCCAAATTCAAGCTTTACTACAAAACCACAGTACTCAAGAAAAATTGGTACTGGCACAAGAACAGACCCATAGACCAATGGAACAGACTAGAGTGCCCTGATATAAACCCAACCACATATGATCAATTAATATATGATAAAGGAGCCATGGACATACAATGGGGAAATGACAGCCTCTTCAACAGCTGGTGTTGGCAAAACTGGACAGCTACATGCAAGAGAATGAAACTGGATTATTGTTTAACCCCATACACAAAAGTAAACTCGAAATGGATCAAGGACCTAAATGTAAGTCATGAAACCATAAAACTCTAGAAGACAACATAAGTAAATATCTCCTGAATATAAGCATGAGCAATCGCTATAAGCATGAATGCACCTCCTCGAGCAAAGGAAACAAAATAAAAATGAACTCATGAGACTACATCAAACTAAAAAGTTTCTGTATGGCAAAGGACACCGTCAACAGAACAAAAAGGCATCCTACAGTATGGGAGAATATATTTGTTAATGACATATCCGACATGGGGTTAACATCCAAAATACATAAAGAACTTACATGCCTCAACACCCAAAAAGCAAATAACCCAATTAAAAATGGGCAGAGTATATTAAGAGACAGTTCTCCAAAGAAGAAATTCAGATGGCCAATAGACACATGAAAAGATGCTCCACATCATTAATCATCAGGGAAATGCAAATTAAAACCACAATGGGATATCACCTCACACCAGTAAGGATGGCCACCATCCAAAAGACTAAGAACAACAAATGCTCGTGAGGATGTGGAGAAAGGGGAACCCTCCTACACTGCTGGTGGGAATGTAAGCTAGTTCAACCATTGTGGAAAGCAATATGGAGGTTCCTCAAAAAAGTAAAAACAGAAATACCATTTTACCTGTGAATCCCACTTCTTGGAATCTATCCAAAGAATACAACTCTCAGATTCAAAAAGACATATGCACCCCTATGTTTATTGCAGCACTTTTTACAATAGCCAAGATATGGAAGCAACTTAAGTGTCCATCAGTAGATGAATGGATAAAGAAGTGGTACATATACACAGTGGAATACTATTCAGCCATAAGAAGGAAACAGATCTTGCCATTTGCAACAACAACATGGATGGAGCTGGAGGATATTAGGCTCAGTGAAATAATCCAGGCAGAGAAAGACGAGTGCCAAACGATTTCCCTCTTTTGTGGAGTATAACAATGAAGCAAAACTGAAGGAACAAAATAGTAGCAGACTCAGAGACTCCAAGAACGAACTAGTGGTTACCAAAGGGGAGCGGTGTGGGAGGGCACGTGGGGAGGGAGGGAGATGGGGATTGAGGGGTATTATGTTTAGTACACATGGTGTGGGGAATCATTGGGAAAACAGTGTAGCACAGAGAAGGCAAACAGTGAATCTGTGGCATCTTACAACACTGTTGGACAGTGATTGCATTGGGTATGGGTGGGGTCTTGATAATATGGGTAAATGTAGTAACCACATTGTTTTTTCCTGTGAAAGCTTCATAAGAGTGTATATCAATAATACCTTAATAAAATAAAAAAAGATACTTCGATAAAGCAGGCTTTGATCAATCAAGGATTTTCTGTGAGGACTAATAAGAAGAGTGGTTAAGAGGAAATGACCATGCTGGTGCAGAGCTCAGTGCACAGGAATGAGGCCCACAGAAGGGACTCACAGACACTAAGATTACAAGAAAGGAAAACCAGTGTAAATAAATATTAAAAGATTCATTAAAACATTCCAATGCAGGGAGGTATTGGAAAGTATCATTTTTTATTCCACAGTATTTAGTAATCCTTATGTAATTATTTTTATTTTCTTTGGAAAATCTTTCTTTAAATAAGTAATGCCTCTCTGCTCAAGTATTATTACAGATATACACCTTCATCTAACACACTCTGCCTACCAAGGTCCAGGTATATGTCTGAAAATGGACTTTGTATTCTACCCTTGCTCCACTGCAATTGTGTTTCTGACCCAAAATATCATATATTTTTCCTGTCAAATCTCTGGGCTCCTATAACAGCTCTGTATCTGGATTTTTCTTCTCCCTCATGCATCTCTCTGACGGCTACTATAAAAAGTCTTATATGTATTTTCCACTATTCTCCCTCTTATAATCCATTCTCCATATTGCAGCCAGAGTACACTCTTTAAAAAATAAAATGTAATGTATTAACACATTTAGAATAAAATCCAAACCACTTACTTTGGAAGCAAAATTATAATATGTGGATGCCAATACTCACATTCCGTTTGCTCATGGCTACATCATTCCCCCATGCTAAAAGAGAAATCAAGTCATTTGAAAACAGGACTTGTAAACCTTATCAGAGCATAGTAAGTTGTATGGCTCCAATCTTATCTCTACCGTTGTGGATAGTTTGACCACTTAAGTAAGACTTCTTCTCTTTTACCTATAACATGTCAGCAATGTAGTAATATCTTGGTATGTTGTAAAGATCAAATTTGTAAGTGTAAAGGATGTAAATGTAAAGATCAGTGCATAAAAACTGTATTTATATATGTAAAGATTATAGATGTAAAGATCAAATATATAAAACTATTTTAAATTTAAATGTGTTCAACATTTTAGTATCCTGTGGATTACAATGACTTGGTTGGAAGTAAAATCAAGATTGTGTTAGAAACTATTAAAATATTCAGGTCTTATAACTAGGTTATAAACAAATCTCACTGCTAGGCTGCTGGTATATGTATTGATGCCCAAACACTCTTTTCAAAAAAATATTTGGAGAAAATAATATCTACATCTGTCAGATTTGGGAACTTCAGATATCAAATTTTCTTTATAATACATTTACCATGACAATATTTTGAGCTTGATTTGAATTGTTTCAAATCTCACCACTACCAACTGTTGTTCACATGGACAGTTAACACCTAGACATGTCTCAAGCCTGCTGAGAGGTCATGAGGTACAGGTTACAGGAACTGGTTCCAGATGATTAAAGCAAAGAGAGAGAGAAATGCAATGTATGTGCAACTTCCTTTCGTATACCAGGACTGATGCTGAGTCTTTGTGATAAAAATATAAAAATAAAAAATCACATTTAATGCATATACCAACCTGTGAGGTAGGTAATAGTATGATCACTGAAGATTGGAGAGTTGATGTAATGAGCCCAGGGATTATATACTGAGGAAAAAGCAGTATCACAATTCAATTCCATTTGAATCTATTTATAGCCCATACATAATCTTATCAGATACTTTATACTGAATGAGTCATGCCAAAATCCCAATGGAAGCAGATTGCCAGATTCTCTTTCGAAAACCAGGACTTAGAGAAAGAAAAACTGAATTTTAATAGATCTTCTAGGCGGGTTTGCAGTCTTTTGGTCATTTCTTAAGGTTCTCATCCCCTTTTGTCTACAAAGCTTTTTCATTTTCAGGAGTCCTGTTAAAAACTGTGTGTATCAATATGGAGATAGATGTCTGAACCATTATCAAGTAAGATCTCAGTAGAGATTAGTTTATTATCCAATAATTATGTAAGAGCAAGACCCCAGAGATATGGGAATGGTGATAGCTTATGGGTTAGTAGTTCTGGGATCTGGGAGTTCAAGGGTAAGCACACTGAGAAAAGCAAAAGCATTTTGAGAAAAAGATACTGTAAAATTATTTGCAGGACATGTTTATAAAGTTATAGAGGAGAATTGCCATTCTTACAAGCACAATTTATTATCTATAACATACAATGCTACTCCACCTACCCTGACATTTGGTATGCCAAAATTCCTAATATCTATCATTTTTCTAATGTTACAGTTTTTGTTTGTTGTGGGGTTTTTCTTGGTAGTTTTGTGTTTGCTTGTAGTTATCAGAAATCTACTTGTGTCTACATCCACTTTCATGACATAATCTCATTTTTAAAAATCAATTTTGTAAAAATTAAGTTGACCTCTGCCTACATGCTTCCTCTGTACTGTATTAGATTCCTTGAAAAGGTATTTACGTTTTTCTTAGCATGGTTTATTTTAAAAATAACAGTTTTCCAAATCCAAAGCCAAATTATAAGATATGAAGTTTGTTCTCTTTATATAATCTGTACATTTATGAGTCAATGAGAGCTCTATAGGTCTTATGAAAATCAATATACTGAGAGCGAGCAACAATCCTAGCAGTTAGGGGAATAAGTATTTTATTTCTGTAAAGAGGTCTGGGAAGCACAGTACAGCATTCACTGTAGCCCACTCACTACCCAAAATGGATCTTCATGTAAGGTTTGGAAGCATCTTCTCCAAGATTCTGGAGGATTGTTTCTCTTGGGGGAAGTTATAGTTACATAGCCTGATCTGGCAATAAGACATGCTTTCTTAACTCCACATCAGGCTTAAAAATGGGTGTTAAGAGTTGCTAAAATTAAAGATATGTGAGATATCACAAACATACTTGCATGATTTCCTTTTATGTAGTAGATGATCGGATAACACAAAGGGCTATCTCTCTCCATGGCAATAGTTGCTAGAGCAAAGTTGTTACCCTTTCTTGTACAACAGTATCACCACCTAGCCTGCTTGTTTCTTTTATTTTTCTTGCCTAGTCTTTCAGTTTGTGGCTACGGCTTCATCGTAAAATTCATTTTCATAATACTTTATAGGTGCATTGTCAAAAATTCCAGTTACTTTCATTTATCTAACAGAATTTCTCTCCTTATATTGTTTATTTAAATAATTTGTTTAGAAACTTTCTAATTTCATTTTGTCTTTTCATTAAAGTGTTGAGCAAAATTGTGTATATGGTCTTGTATTTTCTATTAGTTGCTTTCATAATATTTAATTCTTTAAATAGAAAATGTGATTCACCGCTTTTACTGGGACTACAGTATTTTAAAAATAGATTTTCAGAGGATGGGAGGTAGGCAGAAAGGCAGACATCAGTCTTATAATCATCTGTGCAAGTTTGATATAAAAGTGTTAATCATGGACATAATTCTGAAAAAAAAATTCCACTATCCAAGATAAAGAAATATTAGCAATTCTCCCCACTAGAAGAATCATTTTATTATAGAATGAATTTATATTATACATTTTATACTTTTATATTTATATTATAAATTTATATTATAAAAATTCTACAAATATTATAGAACTGTGATTTACTTTATTATAGAATGAATTTATATTATAAATTTTATATTTTTATATTTATATTACAAATTTATTCTATAAATATTACAGAACTACATGATTTAGTACATGTAGATACAGTCATACTTAAATTTTTATAATCTATTTTTTTGAATAAACATCCTTCAAATCTATATCAAGGCAATGATTTGAAAAATAAGACATAACTGCACTAGTCTTCACAAATATATTTACAACTTCCAAATTTGAAAACAACAAGAACAAAAACATATTTCGTAAATAAATCTAGAGGTATAATAACCTCATGATTAGTAACATCAGTGTTATGCTTAACTTAGAAATTTGAATATAATTATAATTTTAGGAAAAATAATGCTCTTTGGTTTTTTCATATAGAAAAAGAAAGTTTGTTGGGGCTTTCCAGACCTAGGTTCATTGACTTGTTAGAATGATTCATAAAACTTAGTATACTGTTATATTCATGACCATGATTTATTGCAGAAAAATGATACACAGCAAAGTCAACAAAGGAAAAAGGACATGGGGTGAAGTCTGGAGAAAACCAGAAGCAAGCTTCCAAACGTCCTCTTCCCATGGAGACAAATAGAATGTGCTTAAATTCTTCCAGCAGAGAATTGTGACAACACACGTGAAATGTTTACCAAGGAAGCTCACTAGAGACTCAGGGCCCAAGGTTTTATTGGGGGCTGGTCAGTTAGCACTGTCGGCCTAGCACATAACAAAATTCCAAATTCCAGAGGGAAAGCAGGTGTTCAGCATAAACCATATTGTTTGTGAACTTCAGGTACAGTGAGACCCTCCTATCAGTTAGGAATTGGTAGGAACCCTCACCAAATCCAAGTTTCCAGGCATGAACCAAAGGCAGCCTTGTAACCCAAAGGCAACCATCTAATTATTATTAAGAATAGCAGTCTCAGGCTTGCTACATTAACTCATTTCTGCACAGGAATCTTTTAGAACTGGCTTTTAAAGTCAATTTAATTGTTTAAAGTGTGATGTTATCTGCTATGGCAATCTGAGGTCTATTTTCTTCAAAATCTTTACTGTAAGCTTATAAAGTGATATAGGTCATCAGCTGGAGAAACAAGACGCAAAGAGCATATTTCTACTGCATTTAAGTAATTGGTTAATGTTGATTGCTTGCCATTTAACCTAAGGCTTAAAGAAATCAAACATTTCTTTTTCTTGGTACTTACTTTTAAATCATTAAACACGAACAATATCCCCATGGCCTGAGCATTTCATTTCTAAATCCATGTGTTACAAAATCTGACATAGCACTTGAAGGATCTTTCATTTCTGATGGTGCTCCACAGTGCAGGTGGGAGCTGTGTGTGTGAGCTGTGGACACTGCATATCTCACTGTGAGAGATCCTCTTCATTTTCTCATACACCTGACGGTTTTTTTTTTCATCATTGCATGTGCATATCAATGAAGCAAAGAAATCATTTCTCCTTTTTTGGAGATGAGTAAAGCATTACTGCTACATGCATCAGTAATAGCAACTTAACATTTATAATAATTATATGGAAACAATACCACTGCTACTCAGGCTATGGCCATGCTCTCAACAGATCAAACAGGAGATTTATTTAAAAGATGGCAGTAATCAGGAGAGTCAAAGAAAACGACACGACTGCTTCAGATTGAGGGAGTTATGATCATTGTGATGGTGTCATTATTTTATTTAGGTCACCTACTTTGGCAGATGATATTGCACAGCATGTGAATGTATATGAATGTAGGGATAGTAAAGCTCAGTTGGATCCTTAAATTTTTATCACTCCTTTTAGAAGGCTATTTTAATTGCTCTTCCCTGTATGTTTTAATGGATGTAAACATTAAAATTAAACAAGTGAAAGCTGGGTGATGAAACACTTGAGTAATTTTAGTACATTCTTTTTTCACAACTACACATACACAACTCTCTAAAACAAGTTATAGTCACTCCTCTTTGTAACTCCATGGGGAAAATAAGTTCCCAGCCTGGGACAAATTACCTTTGAAGCCAAAATCAGTCAAAGGGAGAAATATAGTGGGAAAATATGTTTATTGATTATAAGCAGTTGTCCACTTCTGCTCACCTGTGCCTCTTGTGACCCAGCTGCAAAACGGGACCCCACCCAACCTCTCTGGTCCAGATATGCCCCCGCTCTCCCTTATAATTACCTAATGATATGGAGAGGGACTACTTCTCTCTATCCCTTGGAAACACCTGTTGATATGGAGATACATTAAGGTCAGGTGAGAGATTCTGGAAATACTACAATTTTACCCACATTCTTCAATTTAAAAAATATTCTAAATGCTTATTTAGTTTCTAGGTATCTAGTCAGTTATATATATATATATATATATATATATGTATATATATATATATATATATTTATTTATTTATTCTTATCAAATCAGGATATAGTTTGTTCAAATATGATCACTTAATTATTCAGGAAATACAGTAATTAAAACAGAATCACATTCTTTGAAATGATCAAATGGATTTGATACTGATGTACAGTATGAAAATGTTCATGTCAATTGAAGGTTTTTAGGTAATAGAAAGAAAAACAAATCATGAAACCTGTACAAGATTCCATTTAGAAGAAAAAGTAAGTAAAATAATGAAGCCTGTTCTTTGAAAGTGTTATACTTTGATTGACATGAAAACCATACATAATAAGGGTACTTTATGGTCTCTTTAATCATATTTTAAGAACCAGCAGATGAGTTTGGACTAAATTGAAGGAAATCTTCTCTTTAGCAGGCATTCATTCAAGGGAAATCTAACTCCTACATAATCAAACACTTTTTAAGTTTGATAAGTAGTTAAAAAAATTTACCACATCACAGAAAAGTTCTATTTAAGTCATAGTATTGTCCTTATTCTTGTGCAGGTACTGAACTTGTAAGTTTTGATACTTCAGTTTCTCCACAGACACACACACAGACAGACAGACACACACACACACACACACAGAGACCAAAGATTAAGGTAAAGAAATTAAGCTTCATTAAAATCTTTTGGTTTTGGTCAATGTTATAACTTCTAACATTTTCATCAGTCTTTGTAGTTTTCAAAAAGGGCCTTCATGTCCATTATCTTATTTGATCATCATCGCTGTAAGGGAGACATTATTATGCATATTCTAGAGTAAAGAAAACTGAAGTTTTGAAAGACCAATTGAAGTTTTTAATAGGCTAGGAATCACACTACTAGCAGGGAAGTAAGTGGCAGTGCCAGGAAAGGAGGTCAGATCTTTAGCTTGTAGATCAGTTATTTCCTTGAACACTGGTGTTCTTTATATGTGTATGTGCATGTGTGCATGTGTGCGTGTGTGTTGGCATGTGTGTGCATGTAAAGCACAACTGAGCTCTTAATAGAAATTATGTAGATTTCAGGATTTTTCATTTGTTTTTAAAATTCTACCCTGATTCTACCACAGAGAGAGTGGATTAAGCAACAGAAAATTCTTACAGTTATGGAGGTTGGGAGTCCTGCTCTCTCTTCCACTTTTATAAGCACACCAGTCATACTGTTTTTGGACCCCACCCTGAAACCTCATTTAACCTTAATTACCTCTTTAAAAACCCTGTTTCCTAATATAATAACATTCTAGGCTACTGAAACGTAAGATTTCAAACAATTAATTATTTTGTGGTGTGGGCAGGATTCAATCTATAACAGGCACCAAATCTGAAAAATGGCTTCATACCTGGCACTTATATTCCTAAAATAAGAGAAAGATTGAAGTTATGCCATCATTTGAGTGTTCCTAGGAAAAAATAATTTTATAAACTTAGAAGTTATAGGGATGTATTTTATTGGTGTTTATATGATTAATTATTTTTAAAGGTTGTCAATATGTATGTCAAATCATTATTTTTCATTTCAGTAAATACTAATTACCATAATTATATCAGGAAAATGCATCTTAGAGTTAGCTCTTATTGGTTATTTTAGTTTCCCTGGGTATTCTAAAAATTCTTTGTGCAATACCTTAACTTCCCTCAACTCTTTGTCTGTGCGTTTTGCTGATTAGCCCACAGTCTTAAAGAGTACACCAATCTGCCTTATTTGTACTTTGATTTCTCTGAACACTTCATAAGAGCATGATCTCAATTTCCTCTTGGTAATTTACACAAAATTTGTCCCTGTCCTTTGGTTTTTCTCACATGACAAAAAATAAAATTAGTCCCTTTACAAAGCGTTTCCATCTCATTACCTTTCAACTTCTCATGAAGACTGCACTAATTATCCTACTCTGGCCTGTATTTTCAAAATCCAGGTCTTGAATTAGCCTTTCCTATTAATACTGAAACATGTTCAATCTCTCCTACATTAAACATCAACAATGATAAGATAGCCAACAAATCCAAGTAAGTCTGAAATAGTATTATCTTTGTGTAGCACTCAAAGTGTACAACTCTACTTGGGATCTACCTCAACAAGGCACAGGAGAGAGCCATTCCAGTGTCAGTGATTCTTGAAAATGTTATCATCCTTGCCAAATCTCTGATGAATTAAATTTCACAATACAAACTCTGGGGTTCCAGAATTCAAAAGGGGTTGATGCAGAGAAGGGAAATGGCTTATATCCTCAATACTTTGTCAGGTGGAATTAAATAGTAGAATATTGACAGATGGAATTCCAAGATGGACTGGGCCCCAAGTCTCAGAATGCCTTTATTACATAATTTGGATATTTGGGGATGTCGTTTCTAACAATGAGTTTACCCAAGGCCAGAGGCAGGATGGAGAATGGATGCCACTATAAACTCCCTTCTTCCACTCTTTAATTCATTCTCCATCACCCCAAATTCCTCTCCTCTCTGTGTTTGTTATCATTAACCTACCCAGGACTCACTTCAGAAAACAAGACATTCTATGCTTCTCTACATTTTTAGTTGAATTATTGAAACATTTACTCTTGTTAAGTAAGAGATATACTCCAAAAGTGTACTCAAGTCTTCCATATTTTCTTGAATAAAATTCTAGGTAATCTAGTAATAAGCACTCACCATTCCTCAGCAGACACTATTTTAATTCAAAGACCATGAATCATTTAATGGTGCTTTTATAATCTAAATATAAATGTTGATCTACCTATGAGTCATGACAATGAAGTAAGTTCTATCAGTGCTGGTAAACAAAGTTAGCTCAATTTAATCCAGATTTATAGGAGAGGAAACGGACTCTTTATTTTCTCATTAATAATATGTGGCACATTAATGTCCTCAAGCTTCAGTACATGACCATTCAACATTTAGACTCTACTGAAAACAGAATTTTTAAAAAATGAGCTCAATTCAATGGATATGCTCTTTCAAGTTATTCTTAAAGGTCTTATCCTGAAGAGTAATATTTCCTCTTAAGTAGAAAGTAAACTCTATATGACAAATCATCAAAGGATAGAGTCAATTATATTATTCAATTTTACTTATATATAACAAGTATTTCCAGGAGACAGACAGGTAACCTTTATTTGTCCTCACAGATGAAGCTGTTATTGTGAATAATGTAACTCTTCCCATTTTATTTCTTCTTTTCATGACTCTATAGGCTTATTATTCTCATGAAGTTTTGCTTGAATTTAATAAAAAATGTAAATATTTGTGATGTTAGAGTTATTGGTGGCTTGCCCTTCAGTCTAATATTCCAAAAAATACTTTTTTAGCAAGTAAGACATTTTCAAAGATAATTGTATTTTTAAAAAATAATTTTTTAGTGGTAAGATTATTGTTTTGTGCAATGGTATTTTGATATTTAGTGTAGTGGCTAAGGGCATAGACTCCAAACCCAGACTAGTTTATACAGATTAGTTTATACAAATAAGGTGCTTAGAATGGTTTTTGCTATATCATGAACACTGAGTAAGAATTAACCAATTATTAGCATTATTGTTCTAGCCAGAGACCAATACAAATTGAATAATCAATGCATATTTGTGTGTATGTGTGTGTATGTGTGTGTTTGAATATAGACACAGCCATGGCTGGTAAAGACATATTAAATAAAGCATTCTTAGTATTTTCTTAATTTAATACTCAGTAGATGTTATATGACTGATGATTAGCCTTTAGATCACAGACATTTTTGTTAACATTATGATTTTTAAGTTTGGTAATAAAAAGAGTGAAAATGTGTTCTTTTAATGTGAGGAAATAGACCACTCTACTTCTCACTGTAAATGCCATTTCATACATCCACACATTGCTCAAGCGGAGGTAAAACTGAATATTCTCAGCAGCATTCCACTGTAAAAGGGTGATAGTGTTTATGTACTGACTGTGCCTGAGAAACCAAGAAGGCAGCAGTAAAGTGGAGTGGTAGGGGGCTAGCTTCCCATGGTACATGCTTCTGCTGCTTAGAACGTCACTCTCAACAATTCCTTATTAAGCTCTCCTCAGTTACCCCGACTTGAATGTGTTACCCATTTCCTTCCTGGACCCTGATCAGAATGGTGATTTTTTTCCATGAGTATCTCTAGGAAATGGACCCTTATGGTTCTGGGATTGAGCTGTTAACATATTTGAGGATTATTAAAATAATTCCCTTTGCTAGAAGAAAGGGGGTATAGGAAATCTGTGGCTTGTGGTGATAACACAATTACACAAATTATCAAGATTGTTAGTATGAGAAGGAAGGCAGGTGGAGGGAGAGACTAGGGAGCAATCACAGGTTTTGGCATTTGCTCCTGGCGGCAACAATAGTGAATAGATCAGCTCTTTTCTCTGAAACTCTCCTGGTAGATGGCAAATTTGCTACAATCCTTCATTCCTCCCTATATTCACGTACTTTGGCATAGTTTTCTGTTTGTAGCAACTCCTTTAGAGAGAGAGAGACAGAGAGAGAGAGAGAGAGAGTTTGCATAGTCTAATGATTTGCTTTAGCCAATAGAATATGGGAGACATTATGAAGGACCAATTTCAAACACTAGCTACAAGAGGCTTTGCAGCTTCTATATGCTGCTTTCTTGGAACCCAGTCCATCCACCATTGAAACAGTCCTGGGATGTTCAGCTAGTTGGGCTAAATTCAATGACTGGTCATTTGAAACATAATGTGTTACCTTGCGCATCTCTGAATGGTGTCAACATCTGCTAGGTTGGCTAAGTGAACCCTGCACTCAATGGCAACACCTAAAGTGAACGAAGATTGATGTGCTGGAAATTTCTTAATATACTGAAGAGGAAGGCGCTCAAAAAGAATTCTTTGAAACATACTGAAATGGACATATGAAGTGCAAGCCAGTCATTTAAACCTAATCATCCCCGTCAGGCCTCAGAGGGCATTCTCTTCACCAGTGATTTAAGGTCTGCATCACTAAGGTGAGGGAGTACAGCATCTTAAATGGTGGGGCCACATATCAATCTATACTTATACTTATTTTCAAAGTCCCAGATGTTTAATGAACATACAATTTAGAAGCTGGTCTAATCCCTGCATTTGTTCCCTGACCCACAGAGTGAGAACAATTACGTTTCATGTGGTGGGAAAGGCCATATGACTATATCTAGAATTGTCTATTTGCCCACCTCCTCATCCACAGGCATTCAAGAACATTAAAGTAAAAAGTAATACAGCATCCTTGGAGAATGTACAAATATCAGAACCGCAAAACTATTTGATGCAAAAGTCACAGTTGGAATAATTGTTGATAATCAAAATTTAATCATGTAGTTCAGCCAATTAAAGCTGGGATTCTTAATTGGATATTTTTGAAGGAGCTAATTAACATACGTCTTGGCACCTAGAATGTACCCACTGGCTTAAAAAATATTTTCTTTCCGTTTCCGTTAGAAGTATTTTGCCTTCATGTGGCAGGGACCAGTATTGTTGCATTATCGTACCTATCAACTGAACTGTATCAACTGTCCTGCTTTCTAACACATTTAACTATGGAGGTACCGTGTTTTTCCTAATGCTCACAGAATCCCAATTTGGCCCATAATATAAATAACATTATATTCTAGATGTTTTAGATGACATAGTTAAACACCTATTTGCTAGAGGATAGGATATACACACAGGGAAGTGTATCTGTGGAATTGGCTAAGGTCTCAGTAGTCTGAATCAAACCAGGACTTGGGGACATTTTGGGAAATCCTCATAAAATACAAAGATTACTGTCACAGTAACTTGTTACCACTCACTGAAAGCAAGAGTCGTATTATTTGGTGGGACTCTGCATTTTGGAGGCAACTTATGTAATATACTTAGATGACCCTTTATCCAGTAAATATAAGCCTGCACTATCTGAGTGTAACTTGGAGCTCGGGAGGCACTGCAGTAGGTCTAGGATGAGATAGGAGCTGCCTGCCAAGTGATCCTTATGACCAAGAAGACCCAATGTTTCTACAAAGGCCCACAGCCAACATAGATGCTAAATAAAGTTTATGGCGATAAAGCTGGAGTCATATGGAGACTAGATTTTGGGTAAGTCCACACCTTTTTCTGCTAACAGCCATTACATAATTGAAAAATAGCCTCTGTAATGCTGTAGTCCCTGCTTGACTAAGGACGCCCACCCATGGGACACCAAGTAACAATGTAACTGAAAACGTATGTCATGAACTGAAAGTTATGTGAGCCAGTGAATCATAAAGTTAGGTCCATTTCACTGTAAATGAGAAATGGCATATTCTAGACCTAGCCTGAGGACTTCTGAAAAACACACAAAACTTGAGACTCCTCTGATAGTTGGTCTTAATGGCTCACCATAATTTAAAATATTGAAATTTAATTGTATACAAAAAAAACTAAACTAATGTACATTTTTGATGAATTTGGACATATGAATACATCAGTAATATTATCACCATAATCAAGAAATTAAATATATCCATCATCTCAAAAAGTTTCCTTCTTTTGCGGCAAGAACACTTAACATGAGGCCTACCCGTTTAACAAAATTTTTTAAGTGCACAAAACCATGTTGTTAATTGCTGACACTATATTGTACAGCAGATCTCACAAACTTACTTATCTTGCATAACTGAAATTTTATAACCACTGAACGACTCTCCATTCCAGTTTCCCCCCAGACCATGGCAACCACCATTCTATTCTTTGCTTCTATGAGTTTGACGGTTTTAGATACCTCATATAAGTGGAACATACTGCGTTTGCCTTTCCAAGACTGGCTTATTTCAGTCAGAATAATGCCCTTCACGTTCATCTATGTTATTACAAGTGGAAAGATATCCTTCTTTTTTAAGGTTGAACAATAATATTCTGTTGTATGTATGTGCTACATTTTCTTTATCCGTTCATCTGCTGTTGCACGATTGCATTGTCTTCATACCTTGGCTATTGTGAGTAATGCCGCAATGAACAGGAGTGAAGATATCCCTCTGAGATTCGGATTGCAATTCTTTTGGACATACACGGAGAAGTGGAGTTGCTGGATCGTAATATGTTAGTTTTATTTTTAGCTTTTTGAGGAACCTCCCTGTTGTTTTCCATAGTGGCTGAACCATTTTACATGTTCACCAACTGTGTAAAAACGTTCCAATTTCTCTATGTATTCACCAACATTTGTTATATTTAAATGTTTTTTATAATAGTTATCTTAACAGGTGTAAGGTGATATTTCATTGTGGTTTTGGTTTGGAGTACCTTTTCATGGACCTGGCGGCCATTTGTATGTTCCAAAGCAATCTACAGGTTTAATGCTACCCCCATAAAAATACCAATGGAATTTTTTACAGATATAGAAAGAGCCATCCTAAAATTCACATGGAACCGCAAAAAGACCCAAAAGAGCCAAAGTGACCTTGAAAAAAAAGAACAAAACTGGAGGCATCACACTTCTTGATTTCAAAACATACAGAGCTACTGAAATTAAAACAGTTGGGTGCTGGCATAAAGAACAGACACATAAACCAATGGAACAGAATAGAGTCCAGTAAGCTCAATGTCTCGGCTTCCTCAAGCATAGTTTCTACCAATTTCTTTTCGCCTATGAATGGTCCAAATCTACCTGCTTCTTTGTAATTTTTGTTAAGAACTATACATTTTAAATATTGCAATGTGGTAATTCTAGAAATCAGTCCACCCCACCCCCTACACCCCCGAAGGTTACTGTTGTTGGTTAAGGAAGGCTTCAGTCATCCATAAGTGACTTTTCCAAATCATGTCATAAACACTATATTCTTTGTTATGTGTGATCATTGATACTGTTATCTCCATAATCAGCAGGTGATCTGACAAAGGTTTCCTTAAATTCCTTGATCCAGTATGAAAAGGAAAAGGAGAAAAGGTTATTATGTTTCTTTAAATTCCATCAATGAACATTGCCAGAGAAGCCACTTCAGGTTTTGGGAATTGAAACAATAGCTAGTGTATGCGCCAAGCCCTCTGGGAACCACTAGGCAGATCAAAACACACAAACTCCATTTTTGGAGGACAAGGTCATTACTGACCATCTCTGAACCAGTAAGTCACATCAGGAACATGGTGGCCATCCCTGCAGCCTCCTGCCATGTGGCTAGTGGCTGTCGCAAAATGCTGAAACTCACTGAAATTTATCAGCCTCTCTCTTCATCAGCATTTCCCTAGACACTGTAAGTGTTCTCCTGGACTCCAGAGTTCTAAAGTAGTTGAGGCTTTGCCAGATCAATGGTTGTTTCATGGAGGGAGCAATTCCTGGATCTTCCTACTCTGAAATGTTCTATGATGTCATTAAAAAATATATTTTTATTTTAGACTGCTTTCATAGCACTGAAATTGAATCAGTAATTAAAAAATATTCTTTCAAGAGAAAACTTCATTTGAAGTTTCTATCAACATTCTTGAAACTGTGACTAAAAAAATGGATGTTAGCAAAAAAGGATGCAACTCACCCCTTTTTAAATATCTAGGTCCTGAAGCACAGATACAAGTAATAGCAGATTTCTTGGTAAAATATATTATTTTTATCAAAGTTTTCAAATCATGATGGTGAAATTTGTGATTTGTACTTCAGTAAAAAAATTTATGCTGTTTAACTAAAATCCCCATTTGTTGCTATTGTTAAATTTTTATAAAAGATGCTTAAAAAATATAACCCTCTAGTCTTCAAAATTCTTGGGTAAAGATTATAGTCATTTAGTGTATTATCTGTTCCACTCAACTGGGTCAAGTTAAGATGGGCAATTCTAAATTGAACATTTTAGATTATAAAATATATTAAAATATGTGTAAATTATTAAACAAAATAAATTAGATAATTTTTACACATATAACTTTTTGTTAATAAGTAATTTGGAGAATAGTTGTAATGTACATAATGATATTTTAAATATGAATAAACATTGGAAGTTAAAAGCCCTGACATGGAGTTAGAACACTTTTAGTTGGAATCCCAATTCTTCCACTTAGAGAAGAAACTCTTTATCTTTCAGTTTCTTTATCCAAAAAATAAGGGCAAATATAAATCTTGCCCATGAGGACTTTGTGTAGATTAAATGAGATAACAGAAAGTTTAGAACGATAACTGACAAATAACAAGCACATAATACATATATTATAATAACCACATTTTTAACTTTCATGTTTTAATTTATAAAATTTCAAGCATAAATGTGAAAAATATTAAATAATACCACTGCTATGATACCACCCAGTATTAGTAGATGTTATCATTTTGCCATAATATAACAGATATCTGATTTAACAAAATAACAACAAAGTGCTAAATACAGAGGAAAACTTCTTTCCTACCAATCCTTCCTCTTCTTCCTTTACCTGGACTGACCTACTCCTGAAGCTGGTGTATATAATGACAATGTACCTTTTATTTTCTGTCATATATGTGCATGTGTGTGTGGGTATATACATATATATATATTCCAAGTTAATAACTACTATTGTTTTGTACTTGTTAAAAATGCAAACAAAAATATAGAATAAATCTTTGCCACTTCCTTTCTCACTCTTAATTTAGCTTCTAAAAAGAGTATACTTCAGAGAAAAAAAACCTAACAGCAACATTTGCTTGAATTATCACATATTATGAAATGGAGAAAAACAGAATAATGAGGTTTTGTTCTAACTACATCTCCTTTTATGTGATTTGTATTTCATAAACCTCATAAATGCACATAAATCACAAGGGAACATTACAAGAGCTTTTATTCTGACTTGTAATCAGAATTACTAAGTAAAGACTACATAGTTATATTCAATATTCATTGAATTATGAGGTAAGGCTGTCTCTAAATTCTTAGAGGCACATGAAAAGATGTTCAACATCATTAGCCATTAGGGGAATGCAAATTAAAACCACAATGAGTTATTACTACACTCATTTTTGAGTGACTAAATTTCTTTAAAATAATGATGATGCCAAATGCTAGCAAGAATGCAGAAAAACTGTGTCATGTGTATGCTGCTGATGGAATGTAAAATGGCATAAGCACTATGAAAAATGGTTTGGCAATTTTTTCTATCAAATTAAACATGTACTTACCATATGACCCAGCAATCACATTCTTGGCCATTTATCTCAGAAAAATGTAACTTGTCTTTGCACAAAAATTTGAACATGAATAATCCTAACAGCTTCATTTTTAATAGCTCAAAACTGGAAACATCCCAAATGTCCTTCAACAGATGAATGGTCAAACAAGCTCTAATACATCCATACAATGCAATGCTACTCAGCAATAAAAAGGAATGAATTAATGATACACATAGCAACTTGAATGTATTTCAAGAGCAATCTACTTAGTGAAAAAACATCCAATCGCAAAAGCTTACACATTATATGATTCCATTTGCATTATACTTTTAAAATGATAAAATTATAGACATGGAGAGTACATTGGCAGTTTCCAAAGGACAAGGACAGTGAGGGGGCAGCTGAGTACAACTATTAAGAAGTAACATAGGAGGTTTCTTTGCAGCGACAGAATAGTTCTGCATTTTGACTGTAGTGGTCACACAATATATACATGAGATAAAATTAGATAGAACTGTACACACACACATGAATGCATGGAAAAATGATGAAAACTGGATCTGGTCTGTAGCCTAATAAATGGAATGGTATCAGTATCAATTTTCTGGTTTTGATATTGACCCACAGCTATATAAGGTGTCACTGTTGAGGGGAACCACATGAAGGGACCATCAGACTCTATACATTCTTTTTGCAACTTCCAGTGAGTCTGTAACACTCAAAATAAAAGGTTAAAAACTATAATGAAAAATAAAACATCTAAGAGCTATACCTCTAGTACGCAGGATAATGGCCTCTGAAGATGTCAATAACCTGATTCTCTGAAGCCATGACTTTATTACCTTACATGGCAAAAGAATCTTGGGAGATGTGATTGAGGTGACAAACCTGGTGATGGGAAGACTGTCCTGGATATCTGTGTGGACCCAGTTTAATTATGGATCCTTAAAAGTAAATAACTTTCTAGGCCATCATCAAGTGTGAAGTCAGAGATGCGCAGCTGCCAGGCTCAAGATGAAGGAAGGAGGCCATGAGCGGAGGAGAAGGGATAGCCCCTAGAAGCTGGAAAAGCTAGGAAACAGGTTCTTCTGAGGGCTTCCAGAAAGGACTGAAGCCCTGCCGACATCTGACTTTAGCCCATTGAGACCACTGTCAGACGTATGACCTACAGAACTGTAAGATAACATTTGCGTTGTTTTAAGCCAAGTTTCTAGTAACTTATCACATCAGCAATATTAGAAAATAAATGCATTATATTAGAAACCAGTAGATTGAATAATTGTATTACAAAATGAATATAATAACAATGAAGTTCATTATGTGGACTTTGTTTGGATTCTGATTCAAAAAAATGAACAGTAAAAGGACATTTTGAAGTTAATTATGGAAAATTGGGTATGGCATAGACATCACATTATATTAAGATATTATCGTTAATTTTGCTGGTTATGATAATGGTAGCCATCTTAGTATACACATGACACAGTTTTTCTGCATTCTTGCTAGCATTTGGCATCATCATTTTTTTAAAGAAATTTAGTCACTCAAAAATGAGTGTAGTAATAACTCATTGTGGTTTTAATTTGCATTCCCCTAATGGCTAATGATGTTGAACATCTTTTCATGTGCCTCTAAGAATTTAGAGACAGCCTTACCTCATAATTCAATGAATATTGAATATAACTATGTAGTCTTTACTTAGTAATTAAAAGGGAGCCATCTTTTGGAGAATATTCATAAGTGAAGTAACATAATAACTGGGCTTTATTTTAAACATCCCAGAAAGAAATATATAGTAGGGGGTGGAATGACGGTAAAATTGTAAGTGTTGATAACTGCCGACATGGGGGATTATTAGTGTTCTTATACTTGAAAATGTCCTTAATAAAAATTTTTTAAAGTTTGTTAATTTACAGGGTAAATATAATCATATATCATTGACAGCTACAACTTTAATGTCATATAAACAAACATGTTGCTTTTTCAAAAAATATTTGAGAGAATATAGGTTAGCTTTTAAAAGGTTCTAAACCTTATTACATACTGGAGATTTTAGTCTTAATGATTAACTCAAACACTTGAACAAATCAGTCAATAGCTGCTTGACATCATAGCTGTTCTTTGTTGGATTTTGTTCTGTGAGTATTAAAATGAGCAAGCCATTTTAACATATTGAAACTATGTTTTAAAATTGGCCATCAGGGAGGTTGCATAAAAATTAAAAGATAATTTTGGAGAAGGATGGGCATTTCATTAGGACACTCATCTTCTTTACCATCTATCAGTATAATCTGATTTTTTTTCATCCTAGTTTTCTCTAGACTCCACCGTCCTCAATCCTTCCAATTCAGACTTAGTGTATTAGTTGGGATTTGGCTGCAGCTAACAAAAAACACTTTAGCTATTTTACACAAAGAGATGTAATGAAGGATAATAAATGCTTACAACAGGGTTGGAAGGGATGGAGGAAGGGTAGCTGCTAATTTATATCTTTAAGAAATAAAACTAAGACAACACTACAGAATTTGTCCATGTGGGGATCTCCTACTTCTGCCAATATTAGGAAGCTGGCAAATCAGCAGAAAACTGCAGAGATTGTTAATTGAAGGAACACGTTTCTTTACCTTTGATCCAAAGATTTGGAAGCTGTTATGCCTGCACCTGTTGGCTTTAGAAACGTACTATTTCTGTAGATTTTCACTTCCAAAACATGGGTGGCTCACACCTGCATCTCAAAACCTAAGGAGCAAATGGATATTAGACAATGTTTCAGAAAACCATGGTTCTGCATGACTAAAATTTCTAGTAGAAATACAGAAGTAGTAAAATTATGATCTTTATCTTATTTCATTTATCACAATTTGTTGTCATAGATACACACACTAGAGTTACCATTTCTGTGAAAAGTCCCAAGAATTACAAGATTATAGTTGGTATTTATAATTTCATTTTCCCCCTTATTCTATGTTTCCTTTATTCTCAACCAGTATCTTAGCTGGTTATGGTTATTTACTTAGTGTATTGACTAAAAGCATCATGCATGAGAATCCCTGGGTAATTCTGTCTCTTTGAGGTCCCATTAATACTGTATTGATTTTTATCTCTGCACATGGAAGTTTGGTAGACAGTCTCAAAATGGTATTAGTTGGTTGGAATTAGTGAATCATTTCTCACAAATAAAATAGAGCAAAAGGTATGGGATATCATTCCAAAATCAAGTCACCAAAAACTGTGATTTCCATCTTGCTCTCTGTCTTTTTCCCATTTGCTCTGTGGGAATCGGCCACCATGCTGGGTATTAACATATGGGAAGGACCACGTGATAAAGAAATGTTGTCTTCCGTCAAGATCCAGTGGGGACATGAAGTCCGGCCCATGAGAGGATCTGAAAGTGGACCAGCTGGGACCTTGTGACGTGAGCGGATCAGGAAGTACAGATCCGCAGGGCGATGGAGCAATGAACTTAACACCCTTAAGGTTGCACAAATCACACGGTTTATTCTGCAATTTCCTTTCACACAACACTCAAAGGGGGATCAAGCAGATCTAAAAATCACACACATCACCGATCAACACATCTCAGACAGGTCACGATATGGTTCAGGTCGGACTGTCCCAATCGGCCTCTCGTTTGTCCCAAGGCGATGCAAGTGAAGACAGTCCCAGCGCAGTGATGAATCCGTCATGGAGCAGGTGCGCGGGCAGATGGGCAGGAGTGAGCCTCGGAGCGCACGCCTGTGGCCCGGTGTCAGGGACCTCTAGGACGACCTGCCACAGGGGCTCCGTGCCTGGTCCCTCATATAGTCCGGTCCCTCCTTCCGGGGGTCGGACATAAGAGGGCCAGCCCACGTGTGGTGTCATCTCGCTCAGGCGTTCACCAACATGCCTTTTAGGGTGGGGTATGTTTACAGAGGCAATCGGTGTGAAAGCAGGCAAGCCTGACACGAGCGACTCCATGTTGGGTGCTCACATCACCTTGATTGCAGCCCAGAAGACCCCTCTCAGTCATGTTTCAATGCCTGACTCAATTGCTAGTTTCTTTTGAGCCACAAAGTTTTGAAGTAATTTGTTAGGCAACTAATATAAAAGTATTACAGGACCTCTTGGGTGTCATAAGAGTTCCCTTATCTTCTATAACCCCATTTCCTCTTGATAAATAGAATCAGTCACCTTAGCTGTAATAGTAACTTCCTTTTGCACTTGTTGCTTAATGAAATGAGAACTAATGGCCAGAAGGCCATCTTATGTTCCAGTTCAAGGGAACCATCACTGTCTCTCCTGAAGAAAACATTCCCAGATTGGGTACTAGAATTCAACCCCAAATTTCTCAAAGCTGCCTTAAATTCTAACTTAGGTTTTTTGGGTTTTTTTTTACAATTTATTAAATGTTCAAGTGCAATGATTATAAATCGTTCTCTACACTCCCAGCTTTATGAGAAATAAATTTGTTTTCATTCCAGAACTACTTCCAGTAGAGTGATGGACACTTGATATAGCAAATTTTGTACTTTCAATCCTTCAGAGTTTGTTTCTAAGTTTTGAGCACTTATTTGCTGTCAAGGTATTGCCCAATGGGTGCATCTGATTCCTTAATCATCTTGGTGAATAGGCATTAGTTGAAAAAGGGTTGGCCATGTGTGTCCTTAGATATTTTTGCTCCCACAAAATACTATATCTCTCATTCCTATTCTGCTGATTGCTTTAGCTTTGGAGGCTTGTTGCAATCTTATTTTTTTGGTCGCTGCGATGTCTTTTTGCTTCTCTGTGACTTCAGACCTTATTCGGGAAATAGAGCTTGTGGCCCATCGCTCTCGTTGTCCCCACTGCTCTCTACTCTGCTCCACCCTACAGCGCATGCTCCTCCCCACGGTGTTGCAAGACCAGGAGACAGATCATTCTCTACATTGTTGAAATCTGTCCTTTGTTCTTTTCCAAAAATAAATAACACTTTTATTGAGATATGAGACACATACCATATACATTCGCCTATTTAAAATTTACAAGTCAATGGTTTAAATATATTCACAGCCAAGTCCAGCTCCCACCACAGTCAATACTAGGACATTTCCATCACCTCCAAAAGAAACTCCATACACTTGAACTACCATCTTTTTGTCCCCATATCCCTTTCAGCCCTCAAAGGGGTATTTACTATTTTGTCCCTATAAATTTGCCTATTTCAGAAATTTCATATAACACAATTATAGAATTTTTGTGTGTGTGTGTGTGTTTCTGTGACTGGCTTCTTTTACTCAGCATCATGTTTTAAGGTTTATGCATGTTGTAACAAATTAATTCCTTTATAAAGTTGAATAATATTTCATTGAATGGATACACCATGTTTTATTTATTCATTCATGTTCACAGTCATTTGAGTTGTTTTTACTTGTTGGCTATTAGTAATAACAGCTATGAACATACATGTACAAGATTCTGTGTGGACATATGCTTTCAGTTCTCTTGGTTTTTACCATTGCTAAGTCACAAGAAAATTTGATGTTTAACCATTTGAGTAACTGCTAGAATATTATCCAAAGTGGTTACATCATTTTAGGCTTCCACCAGCACTGTATGAGACTTTCAACTTGCCTACAACCTCACCAAAACTTGTTATTATTTGACTTTTTGATTCTAGCTGTGTTAGTGAATATGATGAGATATCTAACTATGATTTGGCTTTAATTTCCCTAATGATTACTAACTAATCATTTTTTCATGCATTCACTGACACATCTCTGAAGAAATGTCTACTCTGATCCTTGTCCATTTATTTTTATTTTTTTAACTTTTGATGTATTTTGATCTTTTTAGAATTATAAAAGTAATATATATATCTTATAATTTTAAGTTTGAACATCTAAAAGAGAGAAGAAAAGATTTTGAAAGCCCCACCTATCACAGGTGATCATAATTTAGGTGTTTAGTACATCCTCTCAGGCTATGTCTTTCTCATTCTATTTTTCTCTCACACACACAAATTCATTTACACATATGTGTATATGTATGCATGCTGACATCATATAGAAGTGGCTTTTACACACATTATCTTAGATACAGGCTGTTGATCAACATGTTTCTTAACATAAGAGTATCCCTTGAGGTTTTTCCATGTCAGCAGGCATAGTTCAACACATTTTAGCAGCTACACATTCCTCACTTGAACATGTAGACCAGAATTTATTGATCCATCCTTTGTACATGTGTATCAATGTTGTTTACAATTCCTTGCTACATCAACCAGTGTTGGGTTAAAACCATGCTGTGATGTCTGTAATATATGCATTTATACAAAATTTTATATAAACATATATATATAACTATATATTTATTCATAAGTGGGCTTATGTTAGGGAAAACAGTGAGAGATTCTCCATTTTTTTCTGCAAAATTCTTTGAAATAATTAGGGATGCACTATATTCTTAGTGAGTGTGTGTCTATGTGAGAGTGGGCAGTGAAGAGGGAGGTAAAGAGATAAATACCAATTGGATGCCAACTCAGAAATAATGTCCTGCCATATTATCTATAAATCTTTATTTTTGGTTAGATGTTCTCTTCTTAAATGGCAAAAGAAAAAATCATCACAAAGTTATTTCTCTTCCACTATTTGTCTTGATGTGTGTTTTCACTTTTTAGAAAAGGACTGTAAAGATGATAATTTTAAGTGTTGGCTACTTTCACTGGAAATGCATGAAGTTCAGATATGGCATGCAGAAATACATACTCATTTCATCAATTACTTTTTAATAAATGACTTCCAAACAGAGGTGATAATATTGCATCTAAATTAGAACTTAATTGTTCAAAAATACTGCAGCTTTGCAGGCTCAAGGTCATATTTTGGGGTTTTGTGTGTGTGTGTGTGTGTGTGCAATTGAGCAGTTACATTTTTTTTGTGCATTTTTGTGCAACTGAGGATCCAGGATATTAAAGAATGAAAGTTTGGATCAACTCACTGAGTAAAGAACCAAACACAAGCTTAAGTTCTGTCTAAAGGATACTCCTCCTGGGTGGGAGGAGAAGGATGTCACAGGTAACAACTACCATCTGGAGACCAGTTATAGAAATTAGGATTATAGAAGCTTTGCATATTTTCTTTCTTGTTATGTTTACATATTTCTTTGCATTTCTTAAACATATCCTTTTATCTCCTTCCCATTTATATTTTATATTCAAGTTCCTGGAGGTTAGTTTCACAATTTAGTAAATGTGACAACACAGTATTTATTGGGACTGCAGGAAGAATTTGAGAAGTGATCAATATAGCTAACTGTTGATAAAATGGCTGTTGGAATTCTGTGTCTGGTCATTTTCAGAAGTTTTAGAATTTTTTTAGTTGTACCAAGAATAGTTGCATCTTATTCGGTGGCAACAGAGTCGTTTTGTTTCTGCATGGAAATTCCAATATGTGTAAAATTATGGATATGAAAGCTGAGTAGCCAAAAGGATGGATTGGGCTAGCTGTCAATTTATCACCTCTTAGTGCCAAATCCATCCATTGTTCTACTTTGACAGGAAAGAAGCTCTGAAAATATTTTTCCTTTGCCACTTGGTGCAGTATCAGACATGGTCAATAGAGGGTGCTGGTAAGACACCGAAGGCCGAAGCAATGTGGGCTCTCATTTCCTCCGGTAATGTGGCTGCTAGTGAACAGGCGTGTGGGAGGCCCAGTGATGCTCACTTTCTAGTAGGTCTCGCCAGTTACCCAGCAGACCATTTCCAGTGGACCAGATCTGGCACACTGGCACCTTATGCGAACTTCTTGACTACGTGTTGCACAGTACGTTAAGTAATAGTCGGCTCCACCTGGGCCCTTTAGCAATTTTCTCTGCCACATTAGGGGCCGGGCTGCTCTTTATTTGAGGAGCCTGAAAGATAAAGTCTGAAAGAATGGTTATAACACTCCAATGGGATGAATTTTTTAGAAATAGTGTATGCCCAGTGTAAGGTGATATTCTAGGTTGCAATCTGTGGATAATCTATATTAAAATATAATTATGCTACTACTTTTTACCATATTTTCTCTTTTGTAATGTAAACTAATTATAAAACATTTATCAAGTATACTGTCATGAAGGAAAGGGAAAGAAAACTCTCAAGAGCATTTTTAACGAGAATGATTTGATTAAATAAGAAGTACTATAAAGAAGGCAATGAATCAAGCAAGCCTAAATAGCAAAGTGGAGCAACTCTGCTGGAATTCATATAAAAGTATTTATAGATGTGTTATTGTAAGTTTTGTAATCCAGAAAAGTAAATTAAAATACTACTTCAATACATTTGTAACAAGAACATGTTACAATGAAAAGTTAAATGGGTGTGTGTGCTTAATATGGATTCACATTTATTTTTTAACCTGCTAATATATCTGATTATCAACATATTTCATTCCAATAAAATAACATCCAAATGAAGTTAGTCTCTCAGCTCCTCCCCCCACACCCACACAGTTTCCCTAATATTAACATCTTGGGCTAATGTGGCCCATTTGTTATAACTGATGAGCCAGTACTGATACATTGTTATTAACTAAAGTCCACAGTTTACATAGTGTTCACTCTGTGTTGTATATTCCATGGGTTTTAACGAATGTATAATGACATTTGTCCCCCATTACAGTATCCTACAGAATAGTTTCACTGTCCTGAATACTGCCTGGACTAGACCTATTCAGCTCTCCTCTCCCCTCGAACCTCTTACAACCAGCAGTCTTTTTACTGCCTGCATATTTTTGCTTTCTCCTGAGTATTATATGGTTAGAATCATACAATATGAAGACTGTCCAGACTAGCTTCTTTCATTGAACAAAATGTATTTAAGGTTCTTCCATGAAGCTCATTTTTTATTGCTCAGTAATATCCTATTGTGTATATTTTACAGTTTGTTTATCCATGCACCTATTTTGGTTGTTTCCAAGTTTTGACAATTATGGATAAACCTGCAATAAACACTTGTATGCAGGTTTTTGTGTGGACCTGTCTTCAACTAATTTGGGTAAATATCAAGGAGTGAAATTGTTGGTTGTATTGGAAGCTTATGTTAATTGTGCAAAAACTAGAAATGGCCAAAATGTCTTTCAAAGTGGCTTCTCCATTTTGTATTCCTACTAGCAATTAAAGAGCTGCTGCTTCACACCCTCACCAGCATTTGGTTGTTAGTGTTTTCTAGATTTTAGCCATTCTAGTAAGTGTATAGGTATTTTATTATTTAAATTTGAAATTGCCTACTAACATATGTCGATTATCTTCTCATATGCTTATTTGCAACCTATGTCTTCTTTGGTTAAATCTATTGCCTATTTTTTCATTGGGTTAAGGTTTCTTTGTGCATTTTGGATACAAGTTCTTTATAAGATACGTGGTTTGCAGATATTTTTTCTTAGTCTACAACTTGTTTCTCATTCTCCTGACCTTCTGTTTTACAGAGCAGAAGTTCTACATCGTAATGAAGTCCACTTATCAATATTTTTCTTTCATTGATTGTGCTTTCGATGTTGTATCTAAAAAGTCATAATCAAACACAAGGTCACCTACATTTTATCCTGTGTTAAACTTCAGGAGTTTAATAGCTTTGTTTTTTATATTTAGCCTCACGATTGTGAGTTGATTTTTGTGAACTGACAAGCTCTGGGTCTAGATTCATTTTTTGGAATGTAAATTTCTAGTTTCAGAAATATTTGTTGAAGACCATTTTTTTCTCCATTCAATTGCCTTTGCCAAAGAGCAGTCAGCTGTATTTGTGTGGGTGTATATCCGAGTTCTCTACTATGTTTCATTGACGTATTTGTCTGTGCTCTTCCAAGCCCACACTGTCTTTACTACTATAGCTTTATAATAAGTTTTGAAGTTAGGTTGTGTCAGTTATCCATCTTTGTTCTGCTGTAATACTGTGGTGGCTATTCGGGTCTTTTGTTTTCCCATATAAGCATTAGAATCAGTTTGTTCATATCCTCAAAATAACTTGGTGACATTTTCATTGAGATGCAGTGAATCTGTAGATTAAGCTGGGAAGAACTGACATCTTGACAATATTGAGTCTTCCTATCCATGTACATGGAATATCTCTATTTATTTGTATCTTCTTTGATTTCTTTCATCAGACTTTCATAGTTTTCTTCATAGAGAGTTTTACATGTTTTGTATCATACATAGCTAAGCATTTACTTTCTTGGTGCTAATTTAAATGGTATTATATTTTCAATTTCAAAGTGTTCATTAATGGTATATAAGAAATCATTTGATTTCTGTATATTACCACTTATCCCGCTACCCTGCTGTAAAAACTCCTTAGTTCCATTATTTTTTGTTGCTGAATCTGTTATTTTTATATACACAATTGCATCTGTGTATATCTGCAAAGATAATTTTATTTCTTCCTTCCCTATCTATATACTTAAATTTCTTATTGTATTAGCTAGAACTTCCAGTAAAATGTTGACTAAGACTGGTGAGAGCAGACATCCTTCTTCTGTTTTTTATCTTAGTGGGAAAGTATCTCGTTTCTTGCAATTAAGTATAAAGTTGGTTGTTGGTATTTTTGTAGATGTTCTTTATCAAGTGGAGGAAGTTCCCCTCTACTCCTAGTTTGTTGAGAGTTTCCATCATAAATCAGTGTTGGATTTTGTCAAGTGTTTTTCTACATTTAATAATAATATTAAATATATTGATATGTATTATTGTTAATAATCTACTAACACTAATACTAATAAATATGAAGTACCATTGTTTTTTCTACATTTTCTATTATTCTACATATTCATGTGATCATATGATCTTTTAAAACGTGGCCTGTTGATGTGATGGATTACATTAATTGATTTTCCAAAGTTGAACCAGTCTTACATATCTGGAATACAACTTACTTCATTGTGAGTGTGTAATACTTTTAATATATTGCTTTTTGCTTGCTTATATATTGTTGGAAGATTTTTGCACCTATGTTCATGAGCTATTGGTACGTATGTTGCCTTTCTTATAATGACTTTATCTGGGTTTGGAACTAGGATAATGCTTGCCTCACAGAATGAGTGAGGAAATACTCCCTTTGCTGTATTTTCTGAAAGAGATATAGGCATAGTTATATTATGTATTTCTCCTTGTATGAGTTTCCTCAATTATTTCTTTCAAAAATTTAATTCATATATCTAGATTATAAAATTGGTGGGACTCCAGATTTTTTCCTTTAATGTTTATACACTCCTGTTCTTATTTTAAAAATACATCAGTTTTAATTTTCTCATTATTAACACTGATATCTGTGCTGACCTCAAGTGGAATGCAATATTCTGGAAAATTGGGTATTTTCATTATTCAAAGGCTAATTCTTTAAGTTATGAAATAAGATCATGCCAGCTATGTTTAATTGAAGAATAATTTTTAAAAATGTTACATGTTTCTTTCTTCAAAAACCATTTGTAAACATGTATTGACCTTCACTTAATGATTTCAGCACTGTCACTATTAATTGGAGTTGAATAATTTTCTGAAAAAGAATCCTTCATACCTTAGCCTAAACTGTGTAATCTAGTTGGTGATACTTCTGTTTTGTGATTCAATTTGTTCTTCATTGTGATAAGTCATCTCAGTTGGGGTATATAACTAAAGTTAGATACTGCTTTTCATTTCCATTAGGTCCCTCTAATTATATTGGTAATTTAAAGAATCCGTTTAGTATTGGGAGGTTATTACCTCTTTCCAGAGGATAAATATTTCAGAAGGTTGAATTTGTAGGCACTTTGGATTTTATGTGTAAGAGAATTTCACTGAATTATAAAATAATACAGTAACCAGTGAAAATATTCACAATTCTACATGACTTATTATTTACAACCTATAAATAATTGAATAAATATCCAGACTGAAGGGTGTTTAAAGAAATAAATCTACCTTATAATTACTTTACAGTATCTTGATGAATATTTAATTCATTATGAAATTGGTATTATTTAATCTCATTTATTATGCATCTTGTCATAGGAGTGAAAATCAACAATTTCTTCAAATGATTTGAATAAGTCAGCCTCAGTGGAAGCATCAAATCAAACAGGCATAGCAAAGCATTAAATGTTTAGACAGTTCCACATGATTATTTGAAATGGAAATGACATTTCTATGCTTGAAACTCAATGCAAATTCTTATATAACTATGAAGGATGCTATACCTATTTCCATCAACATATTTTCTTTAATGATGCAATATAATTATATCATTTCATATGCTCATATATAATAAAATTAGATAATTGACATTATGAACTAGAAATTGCAATTAAGAAATTCTGACATGGATATTTGGTAAGATAACTGATAATCACAAAAATGTTGGGAAGAAACACAAACAAAATGACTTCTAATGCATAATTTAAATACAAGACTTTGATTTTATAATTTTAATATATAATACTACCAAGGATATAATATTTTTCTATGTCATTATTTAAAAACATTATGCAACCGGCTTAATTAATAATTTTATATTAGCCAGAGCACTAAATGGTCTGGCCACACCAGATAAAACCGACTATTTACAGAATATTTTATCAATAGTTTTCTTTGTCTGACTTCAGTATAAAGCAATAAGGATAAAAGCAACATATAGCATAGTTTAGGTGATGTGGTACATGCATTTTGTACCCATGAAACTTCTAGCAGTTTCCTCTAGTGGAGCTTTGATCAATGTATGTAGCAAAGGTGCAAACTCATTTTCCAGAAGATGTAACTCAATAGAGATGGTTTAACTTGTAGAGTAATAATACTAAAAGTACTTCCATCCTTTAGAAAATGAGATGTTTCACATTTAAAAAAAAACTCTTTTCTTGCTTTTTGAGAAATACCTATAAATAATAGGCAGTAACTGAGTAATAGCTGCCATAATTAGAAAAGTTCTAAGGTCCTCTGCTCACTACAATTTCCATTCATATCTCGCTTATCGTTGACCTCTCCCTACAACTGAAAATATCTGAGTTTCAACTTCTAATTTAATCTCTTTAAAACTTGATTTCTTTTTTTGAAAAGTTTGGATGATAAAATAAAAAGCTTTTTCACAGGAGAGTTTGAAGATAAAGTGAGATGAACATTCTTCTGTAAGCTACTGTCCCCAATATACACTCTTTAAACGGTCTTTCCAAACTACCAATACACCAAGAAGAAAGATGATAGCAAGGGGACAATGTCACGTATGCACAGCTCAGATGTATTTGTGGATGTGTTTATTTATGCATTTCAACTCTAACATGATTCATGCTCTTCTGGAAAAAAGTCCTATTCTAAAAACTTGACTTACAGTTATGTGAAAAATAGGATTGGAGTAGCTATAAAAACATATGCCACAGTGTTGCAACAGTGCCTAAACAATAATTCGTAGCTGAGGAAATAACACCTTGGAACATCTAGACAGCAGTGAAGTGGCTGAACGCTGCCACAGCAGATATTAAAGATACAAAAATTAAAAATAGCACAATCAGTAGAGAGGTTTGGCAGTACTTTAAATAAAGCAAGTTTGTTTGATATTGAGGCAATGTTGGGTTGAAGCTCTGAGTAAATGAGGGTCTTCAGGTGGAAAAAGGCAGTACAATCTTTTGGAACCTGACAAGTATACAAAGCTGGGTTGCACCTCCGTGGTTAGGCGACCCCCAAAGTAAGTGCTTAGCTTTACTTTCTTATTTGGTAATAGCTAAAAGGGCTGTGGTTTCAGAGTAGCACTTATGCTGTAGCTATCTCCCTTTCTGTTAAAAGATGTAATTCTCTTTCTACTGTTCCATTTTCTCTCGTGAAGGAAAAATTGCAATAAACCAAAATCACATTTAACTTACACTATTATCATTGTCCTAATTATAAAATTGTGATCTAACCATATTTTAGACATGCATGTTGTGGCTGAAAAGACTGTTTACCGTACACAGTGCTGTGTATGTGGTAAAAGAGGTGTTGTGATGTTGGGGATTTTCACCTTCCTCCCCCTTCCCCCAAGTGTTAAATTTTTGTACCTTTACCGAACTGCTTTTTTAGCATTCCCTCCTTATATGTTTCTGGGTTAATGTTTATCAAAAAGTGAAACTTCATGTGATGTTTTGATGGTGGTAGTGAAGTAGCAGCCATTGTACTCTGAAAATTATTTTTGGTTAAAGAGAGTGAGACACATAAGCCAAGGTTTGTCTTTATTCCTGGCAATTTTATGTCCACTTCATTTACCTAATTGCTGGTTTTGATGAACAACAGTGACCCTATGTTCAACATCAGATACTTCACCAGGAACTCACAGAGGTGGCACTATTCCTGAAGACTAATTATCTTCCAGAGACCTCTATACTACCAACTTTTGCAGTCCTTTTCCTACATTTGAATATGCTCAACTTCCAGATTTTCTTGCAAACTCCAAGTTGCACACATCTTCTAAGGTACATTAATGCCATTCATTTAATTGTTAATCTGTATTCTGGATCTTACCTACTAGCTCCTCACAAAATTGTTTAAGGTCTGATTCCTATAACAAATCTTTTAATCTACAAAATCCTTAGCAGTTTCTCTTGTGAATGTACCTTGCCTGAAAAAGAATGTTCCAAAGATGGCAGAACATTACCTCCCATTACATATAATCTTCTGCAAGACGACCTTGCCTACGTTCCTGCTCTCAGACCTTGAGTCTGGATGGATTTTTTCATTACATAGCCTTTAACTGGCACAGCAGCTTCTGCTTTCTGTTTTAGGAATCCAGGTCCTATGTAAGAGGTCTAACCATCCTAAAACCAACAGGCTGTGAGGAACTCAAAGCACACAGAGACTTCCTCGAAGATGAGGCGCCATGTGGAGAGCAAAAGAGGACAAAAAAACCAAGGTGTCAGATGTGCAAGGGAAGATGGCATCTTGGAAGTGGATCCCAACCATCCCACATGGATCAGAGGTGAACCACTCACAAGTTCTTCTCAAAAACTAAACTCAAAATTGTGAGCCAAACAAGAGTTATTTTAAGCAATTTAAAATTGATGTGCTTTGAAATGTGACAACAGATAACCAGGACCTCCCCTCACCCCAGTGAACCTCCTTGATGCACCAAATGGCTTTGATAGGCTCCTGTAGTCATGTCATACATCAAAAATTATAAAAATTAAAATTTAAATATTATGACTAAAAAACTATAATGAGGAAGTATATCTACAATTTAGTTTTACAATTTACGTGAGCATTACCTAGCCTCATACTAATCTGACTTTATTTCTCACATTGACTGACTATGAAGGTTGAAGTTTCTGACCCTACGTACTTGGCTTTCTCCAAGATTAATTTCCTTCGTTTATATGTTTGCCTTTTGTAATGACAACATATAAATCACCAAGATGCTACGTACAAGGAATTATTATAATCCTTTAAGAGTAAGAGTTCACACCATTGTTCAAAAGCTACTCTGACAGTATATATTTGATATACGGAGACTGTTCTTGCCAAAAGTCACAACAAAAGGTGAAGTGTTCATGAAAAAACAATTTATCATCCCAAGTATGGATGAGGAACTATAATTTGTAAAACTACTTCTAGAGTGAATTGTAGGTTTATGTTTTACTAATTCTGCTTCAGTCTATGCTGGTGATACCCACGGTTCCCCCTACACAAATTTACTAACCAAAGAAATATTTTGCTAAATAGTGTTCCTGTAAATAATGCATGAATTGTACTTATAAATTGTGCTTATTGATGGAAAGGCAAAGAGAAAACCCAGATTCAGAAACACAATACAATAACTGCCCTATGTACTTCTAAAATAACAAGATGAAGAAAAAGAAAATCTGATATACTGATCTACATTAAAAAAAACTAAATGTAGTTTTGCATTTGGTAGTATTATATGAACTATAGAGAATGGCATTTTGTGCAGATGACTAAAGATCTCTATCTCTATCTATGCCCATCCATCTACATGTAGACATATTCTTTTATTGAGACATAGTTGACATACAATAGAATACATTACCTGCATAGCTTGACGAATTATTTATATGCACATGATTATTTATATGCACTGGGCATCCATATTAAAATATAGAATGCTTTCAACACTGCATAAGGTTGCAAACCAAAGAGAAAGTTCTTGAAAGCAACCAAAGAAAAACATAACATTATACAGAGAAGAAGAATTACTTAAATAAATGAGTTTCTCATCATTATTGCATTAGTGCATTGAGAATGAATAAATGCTCCTTTTATTTAAGGCTGTGTTTTTGCTTTTTATTTTTTAAGAAAAAACATTATTTTATTAAAAAACCAGGATGTGTATTCAAGTTAATCAGCAGGCAACTTTTAATATTTCTTGCTTCAAATTTTAACTGAAATGTTTAGCATGAGGATTGAGGATAAATAATAAAGATTTGCTATCATTTATCAAATTGGGCTTATAATGCCAATGCTCAGAACTCCATTTATTTTCTATTTTTTTTAAATATGCAATTAGGCTATGATGCTGATAAGTAAGTAATAGATAGCTACTGTGTAAAAGTCTCATGATTTGAACCCCTTAGGCATGTTTAATTAAAAGAAAGAGGAAATCATAATTTTTATTGAGTTTTCTTGATTTCCATTAAAGTATATAACTTATTAAAACTATTAGAAACTAAAATACTATAAACTAGCTTATAAAAATCATAAGAATTATAGACACAATACCTCCACTATTAGTATGATAGCAATCTATTCAAATGTTCTGGAGGACATTAGGGCTGGCTTTCATCTTTATAAGAGGCATATTATATACTTTTCTGCAGATAATTATAAAGGTTGTCAGTGGTGTTGACTCACCAAAAGTCTTAGTAATTGCAGTGTTAGCCCTAGTTAGTGGCTAACATGTGCTAACATTTCCCCATTTTCTGGTCAGCTGGGTATAACCAAGAACAAAAATCAATGCTAATAATATTAGCACCTATAACTCCTCATAACTGAAGGAATGGACTGGATTTTAAATTCATCCATTTTGAAACATTTCTTGCCACAATCATAGGTTTTCCATGATTTCACCTAGTCTTGAGAGTAGCACTTCTATGAAAGTTATCTTAATTGATTTTGACCTTATATCTGAGACCCACAGAATATCCACATGCTTTAGCTAAAAACAAGAGAAAAAACAATCAAACAGGGCTTTTTCACACTAGTCTGCCAAAATGCATATTTCATGTATATATTTCTTATATTGTTAAAAAAGGGAGAAATTATTTATAGTTTCTTGACTTTGTGAATTTGTATATTTCTGTTGTTTCCTGTTAAGTTTACTCTCTTTCTCTTAATGCCAAGCAAGGGAAGACAAAAAAAAAACAATTATACAGTGAATGAAACTTAAACATAACTGAACCTATTCATGAATGCTTTCTTCCAATTACCAAGTGCCTTTTTTAGTAAGTAATAAATCAGTATTTTGACCTAAGTGCTGATATCAGTAGTGATTATCACCCTATTTTAATACTTAAAAATATTACACAAATACTCTGCTTTTATTATAAATGTGGATGTGATTGGCAGATACATAAAGTAATTATATTTCAACATTTCTTTTTCCTTTAGGAAAGACTCTCAAAGGCTTCCAACTCATATCCAAACATAATTATGCACCAGTATGTTTGTATTGAATTTGTCCATGTATTGTTTAAAACATCAAGTTTCAAAGAAAATAAAATTATACAAAGATCTAAATTTTTATCCCTATATGATAATAATACATTTTTGTACCTGTGCTATATTCAAAACTTATTTAAAGATAACTATGCAGACCCTGTTCTGTTCATATGGCTTCTCCTCTCTTTCAACATAAATATGCAGTATTATCATAAACATGATCTGATAGCAAATGTTATTATTAAGCATGGATATAATAAAATCATGGGGTTTTAGATTTTGAGGACAATTTAAAGAACACTTAGTCCCATGATTATTCTGTTTTTGGCTAATATATTCCTTTATGAATCTGATGAAAGTTCTGGACTCACTCTATAGAGCAATGCAAACTTGGATGTTTCTCCAGCTGGTATTAATTAATTGACTGTATGTATCAGGAATTCTATTAGGCACTGGTGAACAAATAAACACAGACTTTCCTAATGGAATTTAAAATCTTGTGAAAAACAAACACATTAATCAAATAATCACATACATATAATTTAACAGATAAGTTTACAAAACTAAAAGTTACAAGAAGCTTCAACATCTGTTAAATTCATCCAGTCCAATACTAATAGCTGTAAACTATTAGCAGTTTTATGAAAATCCAGTTTCACGAAAATTCAGGTACTAAGGACCGACTGGTGTGTGTCTTCCCCAACTTCATATGTTGAAAGCCTAACCCTCAATGTGAAGTACTGGGAAGTGAGACCTTGGGGTAATTAACTCCTGAAGATGGAACCCTCATGACTCGGGCTACTGCCTTTACAAGAAGAGACACGAGAGAGATGATTTCACTCTCCATCATAATGAGAAGATGGCTGTCTGCAAACCAAGAATAGGGCCGTCACCCACCACCAAATCTGCTAGTGCCTTGAACTTGGACTTCCCAGCTTCTAGAACTATGAAAAACAAATGTTTGCTGTTTAAGCCACCTGTCTGTGGCGTTTAGTTATAGCAGCCAGGGCCATCTGAGACAGGTGGCTAAGGAGAAGGCAATTGGGGAAGAGAATAGAGCCTTTCAGACATTTGCAGAAGCATTAATGAAACAGGAAACCTGCACATAGCAGGAAATGAAAGAAGTTCAGTGTGATGGAAATGCTGGCTTCAAAGAAAAAAATGGCATGAGAGGCTAAAAATGCGTGTGGGGTTGCAGCTAGAAAATTTAAGTTTCTAACAGCCATTTTAAGGATTTTCAGCTTTTTGCTAGTCACAGTGGGAAACCATTTAACATTTTTGTTTGTTTAGATATGTGAAATGACCAACTTTATGTTAAAATACCGTTGTGGAAGGAACAGTTCTAAAAGATTGGGGGTAGACAATCACGCTTGTACAAGTTTTTATATTCCTTCCCACCCCTAACTGTTAGGAGCTCATATCTTTTTACAGAGCTCATTTACAGATTAGAAAAGTAAAGAAACAGCAATGAGGAAGGACAGGACTGGTGCCTGCTTAGCCTGAGTAGGTGGGTGCAGGCTAGGCTCGTAGGGTAAGGAGTGTGAGCTTTATTAATAAAGGAAAAGAACACCATAGAGTGACAAAACTGGCGAGTCAGATTTCACCAAACTTAACATTTTCATGTGGCCTGCTATGTAACCGACACTATGCTAGATTAGAGGACATATTGATGACTAAGATAGGCAAGGACTGGAGAAATAAACAAAGAATGCAGCAGAGAAAGATTACTCTGTCATCAGCTCTAAGACTGAATTATATTTCAATATTCCAGCTGAAGAATTTTGGGCGCTGGAATTAAACAGAAAAGACAGAAGAGATTTAAAATAAATTAGGGATATAAAACTATTTCCTAATTGATGCTTATACTAAAATAACTAATATTTTGGGATAAAAACATTTAAAGTGATATATATTTACATATCTATACGTATTTCTAAATATCTGTATAGGTGTGTGGAAGTAAAAGAATCTAAGAGTGAAAAAAGTGTATAAAGTAGGGAACCTAAAGAGATAAACAGATCATTAATTGCAAAGCATTTGACAAGAGATTGGATTTAAGCATTTTATGATCATGTTTTTTTGAAAATCAAAGAAAAACAAAGGAAGCAGCTCAGGAAATGTAGGCCACCCAAGGGTGGAAATCTAGTCGGAGGCCTTCTGCTGGGATTTGGAACCGCCAAACACGAACTTTAGCACAGCATACAAAGATAAATTATACATACATCCATCCCCTGCCAACTCTACAATTCATGGAAAATGGCAAAAATGGAAAGTAAAAGTCTCTCCAGATATTTGTAACCAGAGCTAGCTTCAACCAGATTTGTAGTCTGTAAATGCAAATCCTCTCCAGAGGAAGCTAATCTTGAAGCAAGCCTCAAAGCATTCTCACTGGTAAATTTCAGGAAATACAGGCTTACAGCAAATTATTGGGAAAAATAAAAATAAAAAAGATTCCATATGCAATAGAGAGCATAACATGCAGACTTCAAACATTGGAGTTATCACATATTTAATATAAAATAAATATATTCAATAAGATTCTAAAAAAGATGAATTTATTTTTTTAAAATATGGATAGATAATTTTTATCAAAAAATTGAAGGACTATAAAAATGACTAAGCTCATTTTTAAAAAGCTACAAATATAAAATATAATAATTTGAAAAACATTAGGTTTAAAGAGAATGGAATCAGGAAGAGTCAATAAACAATTTTTTCAGACTCACAGTGGTGTTTCTCCTTTCTCACATATACATAAACCATTCTTTTGAAATGGTATTTAATTTAGACAAATTTAACAAGTTAAGAAGTTTTCAGGGATGCTGATGAAATTTGGTTGCGATTGGAGGGGAAGAGATGATTTAGAATCACTCTCAGGTTTCCAGCTCAATAGGTAAATTGTGTGGTTATTTTGAGAGATCCAAGAGTGTAGGAAATGTTTTTAAAACAGTAGAAGTAGTAGTTAGAAATATTGGTTTGAAATTTCATTAATGACACAGATGGACATCAAGAATGTTGAAGATAGATTGATTGAGATGCAAATCTAAGACAGAAGCAGTGTTTATGTGTCACTCAGAGTGCTGACAATCTCATATTGTCTCAATCCTATGAACTGGGATTTTTTATTTTTGGTAACATTAATCTATAACTACATGAGCAACATTATGTTTACTAGACTCCCCCCATCATCAAGTCCCCACCACATACCCCATTACAGTCACTGTCTATCAGCGTAGTGAGATGCTATAGAATCACTACTTATCCTTTCTGTGTTGTACAACCCTCCCAGTGACCCCCCTACATTATGTCTGCTAATCGTAATGCCCCTTTTTTCCCCTTACCCCTCCCTTCCCACCCATGCTCCCCAGTCCCTTTCCCTTTGGTAACTGTTAGTTCATTCTTGGGTTCTGTGAGTCTGCTGCTGTTTTGTTTCTTCAGTTTTTTTCTTTGTTCTTATAATCCACAGATGAATGAAATCATTTGATACTTGTCTTTTTCCACCTGGCTTATTTCACTGAACATAATACCCTCTACCTCCATCCATGTTGTTACAAATGGTAGGATTTGTTCTCTTCTTATGGCTGAATAATATTCCATTGTGTATATGTACCACATCTTCTTTACCCATCATCTACTGATGGACACTTAGGTGGTTTCCATTTCTTGGCTATTGTAAACAGTGCTGCAATAAACATAGGGGTGCATGTGTCTTTTTCAAACTAGGCTGCTGCATTTTTAGGGTAAATTCCTAGGAGTGGAATTCCTGGGTCAAACGGTATTTCAATTTTGAGTTTTTTGAGGAACCTCCATACTGGTTGAACTAATTTGCATTCCCACCAGCAGTGTAGGAGGGTTCCCCTTTCTCCACATCTTTGCCAACATCTGTTGTTTGTCTTTTAAATGGGGGCCATCCTTACTGGTGTGAGGTGATATCTCATTGTGGTTTTAATTTGCATTTCTCTGATATCTAGTGTTGTGGAGCATCTTTTCATGTGCCTGTTGGCCATCTGAATTTCTTCTTTGGAGAAGTGTCTGTTCAGCTCCTCTGCCCATTTTGTAATTGGCTTATTTGCTTTTTGTTTGTTGAGGTGTGTGAGCTCTTTATATAATTTGGATGTCAACTCTTTATTGGATATGTCATTTATGAGTATGTTCTCCCATACTGTAGGATGTCTTTTTCTTCTACTGATGGTGTCCTTTGCTGTACAGAAGTTTTTCACCTTGATGTAGTCCCGCTTGTTCAGTTTTGCTTTTGTTTCCCTTGGCTGAGGAGATATGTTCATGAAGAAGTCGCTCATGTTTATGTTCAAGAGATTTTTGCCTATGTTTTTTTCTAAGAGTTTTATGGTTTCATGACTTACATTCAGGTCTTTGATCCACCTTGAGTTTACCTTTGTGTATGGGGCTAGACAGTAGTCCAGTTTCATTCTCTTACATGTAGCTGTACAGTTTTGCCAACACCAGCTGTTGAAGAGGCTGTCATCTCCCCATTGTATATCCATGGATTCTTTATCGTATATTAATTGACCATATATGCTTGGGTTTATATCTGGGCTCTCTAGTCTGTTCCATTGATCTATGTGTCTGTTCTTGTGCAAGTACCAAATTGTCTTGATTACTGTGGCTTTATAATAGAGGTTGAAGATGGGAAGTGAGATACCCCCTGCTTTATTCTTCCTTCTCAGGATTTCTATAGCTATTTGGGGTCTTTTGTGGTTCTGTATGAATTTTAGAATTATTTGTTCCAGTTCATTGAAGAATGCTGTTGGTATTTTGATAGGGATTGCATTGAATCTGTAGATTGCTTTAGGCAGGATTGCTATTTTGACAATATTAATTCTTCTTAGCCAAGAGCATTGGATGAGTTTCCATTTGTTAGTGTCCTCTTTAATTTCTCTTAAGAGTGTCTTGTAGTTTTCAGGGTATAGGTCTTTCACTTCCTTGGTTAGCTTTATTCCTAGGTATTTTATTCTTTTTGATACAATTGTGAATGGAATTGTTTTCCTGATTTCTCTCTGCTAGTTCATCTTTAGTGTATAGGAAAGCAACAGATTTCTGTGTGTTAATTTTGTATCCTGCAACTTTGCTGAATTCAGATATTAGTTCTAGTAGTTTCGGAGTGGAGTCTTTAGGGGTTTTTATGTACAATATCATGTCATCTGCAAATAGTGACAATTTGACTTCTTCTTTACCAATCTGGATGCCTTGTATGTCTTTGTTTTGTCTGATTGCCATGACTAGGACCTCCAGTACTATGTTGAACAACAGTGGAGAGAGTGGGCATCCTTGTCTTGTTTCCGATCTTAGGTGAAATGCTCTCTGCTTCTCACTGTTAAGTATGATATTGGCTGTGGTTTTGTCATATATGGCCTGTATCATGTTGAGGAACTTGCCCTCTATACCCATTTTATTGAGAGTTTTTATCATGAATGGATGTTGAATTTTGTCAAATGCTTTTTCAGCACCTATGGAGATAATCATGTGGTCTCTGTCCTTCCTTTTGTTGATGTGGCGGATGATGTTGATGGATTTTCGGATGTTGTACCACCCTTGCATCCCTGAGATGAATCCCCCTTGATCATGATGGATTATCTTCTTTTTTTTTTACAATTTATTTTGGTATCTTTAACCTACAATTACATGTGCATTATTATGGTGATTAAACTACCCCCTTCATCAGGTCCCCCCCACCAACCCTATTACAGTCACTGTCCATCAGCGTAGTGAGATGCTATAGAGTCACTACTTGTCTTCTCTGAGTTGTACCGCCCTCCCCATGCCCCCCCTACCTTGCGTCTGCTAATCGTAATGCCCCTTTTACCCTCTTATCCCTCCCTTCCCACCCTTCTTCCCCAGTCCCTTTCCCTTTGGTAACTATTAGTCTGTTCTTGGGTTCTGTGAGTCTGCTGTTGTTTTGTTCCTTCAGTTTTTTTCTTTGTTCTTATACTCCACATATGAGTGAAATCATTTGATACTTGTCTTTTTTGGCTTGGCTTATTTCACTGAGCATAACACCCGCTAACTCCATCCATGTTGTTGCAAATGGTAGTTTTCTTCTTATGGCTGAATAATATTCCATTGTGTATATGTACCACATCTTCTTAATCCATTCATCTACTGATGGACAATTAGGTTGCTTCCATTTCTTGGCAATTGTAAATAGTGCTGCAATAAACATAGGAGTGCATCTGTCTTTTTGAAACTGGGCTGCTGCGTTCTTATGGTAAATTCCTAGGAGTGGGATTCCTGGGTCAAATGGTATTTCTATTTTGAGTTTTTTGAGGAACCTCCATACTGCTTTCCACAATGGTTGAACTAATTTGCATTCCCACCAGCAGTGTAGGAGGCTTCCCTTTTCTCCACATCCTCGCCAACATTTGTTGTTGTTTGTGTTTTGGATTTTGGTCATCCTCACTGGTGTGAGGTGATATCTCATTGTGGTTTTAATCTGCATTTCTCTGATGATTAGCAATGTGGAGCATCTTTTCATGTGCCTGTTGGCCATCTGAATTTCTTCTTTAGAGAAGTGTCTATTCATGCCCTCTGCCCATTTCTTAATTGGATTATTTGCTTTTTGTTTGTTAAGGTGCATGAGTTCTTTGTATATTTTGGATGTCAACCCCTTATCAGATACATCGTTTATGAATACATTTTCCCATACTGTAGGATGTCTTTTTGTTCTACTGATGGTGTCCTTTGCTGTACAGAAGCTTTTCAACTTGATATAGTCCCATTTGTTCATTTTTGCTTTTGTTTCCCTTGCCCGGGGGGATATGTTCATGAAGAAGTCGCTCATGTTTATGTCCAAGAGATTTTTGCCTATGTTTTTTTCTAAGAGTTTTATGGTTTCATGACTTACATTCAGGTCTTTGATCCACCTTGAGTTTACCTTTGTGGATGGGGTTAGACAGTAGTCCAGTTTCATTCTCTTACATGTAGCTGTCCAGTTTTTCCAACACCAGCTGCTGAAGAGGCTGTCATCTCCCCATTGTGTATCTAAGGCTCCTTTATCAAATATTAATTGACTGTAGGTGTTTGGGTTAATGCTTGGATTTTCTTTTCTGTTCCACTGGTCTGTGGGTCTGTTTTCGTGCCAGTACCAAATTGTCTTGATTACTGTGGCTTTGTAGTAGAGCTTGAAGTCAGGGAACGTAATTCCCCCTGTTTGATTCCTCCTTCTCAGGATTGCTTTGGCTATTCAGGGTCTTTTCTGGTTCCATATGAATTTAAAATTATTTGTTCCAGTTCACTGAAGAAAGCTGTTGGTAGTTTGATAGGGATTGCATTGAATCTGTAGATTGCTTTAGGTAGTATAGCCATTTTGGCAATATTTATTCTTCTAGCCAAGAGCATGGGATACATTTCCATTTGTTAGTGTCTTCCTTAATTTCTCCTAGGAGTGTCTTGTAGTTTTCAGAGTACAGGTCTTTCACTTCCTTCGTTAGGTTTATTCCTAGATATTTTATTCTTTTAGATGCAATTGTGAATGGAATTGTTTTTCTGATTTCTCTTTCTGTTAGTTCATCATTAGTGTATAGGAAAGAAACAGATTTCTGTGTGTTAATTTTATATCCTGCAACTTTGCTGAATTCAGATATTAGTTCTAGTAGTTTTGGAGTGGAGTCTTTAGGGTTTTTTATGTACAGTATCATGTCATCTGCAAATAGTGACAATTTGACTTCTTTATCAATCTGGATGCCTTGTATGTCTTTGTTTTGTCTGATTGCCGTGGCTAGGACCTCCAGTACTATGTTGAATAACAGTGGAGAGAGTGGGCACCCTTGTCTTGTTCCTGATCTTAGATGAAAAGCTTTCAGCTTCTCGCTATTAAGTATGATTTTAGCTGTGGGTTTGTCATATATAGCCTTTATGATGTTGGATTATCTTCTTGATGTATTTTTGAATTCGGTTTGCTAATATTTTGTTGAGTATTTTGCATCTATGTTCATCAGTGATACTGGTCTGTACTTTTCTTTTTTGGTGAGGTCTTGGCGTGGTTTTGGTATTAGAGTGATGCTGGCTTCATAGAAAGAGTTTGGAAGTATTCCCTCCTCTTCTATTTTTTGGAAAACTTTAAGGAG